>CM038678.1:150980398-151580398 GCA_021605205.1 Aegilops longissima | reverse complement strand
AGCATCGCTCAAGCTTGGGGGAGGCTTAAATCAATGTTATATTCATGCCCCAATCATGAGCTCCCAAGAGAAACAATTATTCAAAATCTATATGCTTGGCTTTCTGAAAACAATCGCACCATGCTCGATACTTCTTGTGCTGGCTCTTTTATGATGAAGACTATTGAATAAGTAACTAAATATCTTTTATGGATACCGATATTTTCCGTAAGTTTAGCACTAAATATGGACTTGACTCTGAGATAGTAGCTTCTTTCTGTGAATCTTTTGCTACTTATGTTGATCTCCCCAAGGAGAAGTGGTTTAAATATCATCCTCCCATAGAAGTAAAAGTAGCTGCACCTATTAAAGTTGAAGAAAAGACTGTCACTTATAATGATCCTATTGTTCCTACTTCTTACGTTGAGAAACCACCTTTCCCTGTTAGAATAAAGGATCATGCTAAAGCTTCAACTGTTGTTCGTAAAAGTAATATTAGAACTTTTACACCTCCTGAGCAAGTTAAAGTAGAACCTAATATTGCTATTGTTAAAGATCTCTTGGCTGATAATATTGATGGGCATGTTATTCAATTCTGCGGTGAAACTGCTAGAATTTGCTAAACCCTGTGCTAAAGATAAACATAGACCTGTGGTAGGCGTGCCTGTTATTTCTGTTAAAATAGGAGATCATTGTTATCATGGCTTATGTGATATGGGCGCTAGTGTTAGTGCAATACCTTATGACTTATATAAAGAAATTATGCATGATATTGCACCTGCTAAGATAGAAGATATTGATGTTACAATTAAACTGGCCAATAGAGATACTATTTCACCGATGGGAATTGTTAGATATGTTGAAGTCTTGTGTGGGAAAACTAAATATCCTGCTAATTTTCTTGTTCTTGGTTCCCCACAAGATAGCTTTTGTCCCATTATATTTGATAGACCCTTCTTGAATACTGTCAATGCTAAGATAGATTGCAAAAAGAATGTTGTTACTATTGGCTTGGATGATATGGTTCATGAGTTTAATTTCTCTAAATTTAGTAAACAACACCATGAAGAAGAATTGCCTAGTAAGGATGAAATTATTGGTCTTGCTTCTACTGCCGTACCTCCTAGTGATCCTCTAGAACAATATTTGCTAAACCATGAAAATGATATGTTTATGAATGAAAGAAGGGAAATAGATGAAGTATTCTTTAAACAGGAACCTATTCTGAAACACAATTTGCCTGTTGAAATCTTAGGGGATCCTCCTCCACCCAAGGGTGATCCCGTGTTTAAGCTTAAACCGTTGCCTGGTAATCTTGAATATGCTTATCTTGATGAAAAGAAGATATATCCTGTTATATTAGTGCTAACCTTTCAGAGCATGAAGAAGAAAGATTATTGAAAACTCTGAAGAAGCACAGTGCTGCAATTGGGTGATGATCTTAAGGGCATTAGTCCCACTCTATGTCAACATAAAATAAATTTGGAAGAAGATGCCAAACCAGTCCGTGATCCTCAACGACGGTTGAATCCTAAAATGAAAGAAGTGGTAAGAAAAGAAATACTAAAGCTTCTTGAGGCAGGTATAATTTATCCCATTGCTGATAGTCAGTGGGTAAGTCCTGTCCATTGTGTCCCTAAGAAGGGAGGTATTACTGTTGTTCCTAATGATAAAGATGAATTGATTCCGCAAAGAATTATTACATGTTATAGGATGGTAATTGATTTCCGTAAATTAAATAAGGCTAATAAGAAAGATCATTACCCCTTACCTTTTATTGATCAAATGCTAGAAAGATTATGCAAACATACACATTATTGCTTTCTAGATGGTTATTCTGGTTTCTCTCAAATACCTGTTGATACGTCTCCAATGTATCTATAATTTTTGATTGCTCCATGCTACTTTATCTATTGTTTTGGACTATAATGGGCTTTATTTTCCAATTTTATATTATTTTTGGGACTAACTTATTAACCGGAGGCCCAACCTGAATTGCTGTTTTTGCCTATTTCAAGGTTTCAAGAAACGGAATATCAAACGGAGTCCAAATGGAATGAAACCTTCGGGAACGTGATTTTCTCACCGAACGTGATCCAGGAGACTTGGACCCTACTCCAAGAAGTGCCAGAGGCGGTCACGAGGGTGGGGGGCACGCCCTCCCCCCTGCCTCGTGGGCCCCCTGACGCTCCACCGACGTACTCCTTCCTCCTATATATACCTATGTAACCCCAACAGATCGGGGACGGAGCCAAAAACCTTATTCCACCGTTGTAACTTCCTGTATCCACGAGATCCCATCTTGGGGCCTGTTCCGGAGCTCCGCCGGAGGGGGCATCCACCACGGAGGGCTTCTACATCAACACCATAGCCCCTCCGATGAAGTGTGAGTAGTTTACTTGCACCTTCGGTCCATAGTTAGTAGCTAGATGGCTTCTTCTCTTTTTGGATCTCAATACAATGTTCTCCCCTCTCGTGGAGATCTATTCGATGTAATCTTCTTTTTGCGTGTGTTTGTTGAGACCGATGAATTGTGGGTTTATGATCCAGCTTATCTATGGAAAATATTTGATTCTTCTCTGAATTCTTTTATGTATGATTAAGTTATCTTTGCAAGTCTCTTCAATTATCCGCTTGGTTTGGCCAACTAGATTGGTAGTTCTTGCAATGGGAGAAGTGCTTAGCTTTGGGTTCAATCTTGCGTGACCTTACCCGGTGATGTAAAGGGTTGCAAGGCACGATTGTATTGTTGCCATCGAGGATAACAAGATGGGGTATTTATCATATTGCATGAATTTATTCCTCTACATCATGTCATCTTGCTTAAGGCGTTACTCTGCTTTTAACTTAATACTCTAGATGCATGCTGGATAGCGGTCGATGAGTGGAGTAATAGTAGTAGATGCGAATCGTTTCGGTCTACTTGTCACGGACGTGATGCCTATATACATGATCATTGCCTCGATAACCTCATAACTATGCTCAATTCATCAAATTGCTCAACAGTAATTTGTTCACCCACCGTAGAATACTTATGCTCTTGAGAGAAGCCACTAGTGAAACCTATGGCCCCCGGGTCTATTCCCATCATATCAATCTCCATCACTTTATTTACTTGCTTTGCTTTTACTTTTCACTTTGCATCTTTATACCAAAAATACCAAAAATATTATATCTATCAGATCTCACTCTCGTAAGTGACCGTGAAGGGATTGACAACCCCTAATCGCGTTGGTTGCGAGTAGCTATCGTTTTGTGCAGGTACGAGGGACTTGCGCGTGGTCTCCTACTGGATTGATACCTTGGTTCTCAAAAACTGAGGTAAATACTTACGCTACTTTGCTGCATCATCCTCTCCTCTTCGGGGAAATCCAACGCAATGCTCAAGAGGTAGCATGAAGAATTTCTGGCACCGTTGCCGGGGAGGCTTACGCAAAAATTCAACATACCAAGTACCCATCACAATCCCTATCTCTCGCATTACATTATTTGCCATTTGCCTCTCGTTTTCCTCTCCCCCACTTCACCCTTGCCGTTTTATTCGCCCTCTCTTTCCCAATCTCCTCCTCTCTTTTGCTTGCCCTTTCGTTTCTCGTTTGGTTGGATTAGATGCTTATTTATTCCTAAACAAAGAAGCCAATATCTATGGATCCTGATCCGCTTGCCAATCGTTTTAAGAGATCCAATTATGATGAACCAATTCCTAGTGATTTGGATGCACTAGATTATCTTTATAAGGTTTTGCCTGAAATCCGTGAAGTGACTCGCGATAGATCTTTGAATAAAAAGCATGATTGCAATGATTTTATTATAAATTCTTTTGATGTCAATTGTGCTAATAAGATGCAAAACCCTAAGCTTGGGGATGCTAGTTTTGCTATGTCTACTACTTGTTGCAATGATCACGATTGGGGTGATTCTTCTTATCATCTTGAAAATTTATTTAAGCCCCATGATAAATATGAGATTGATAATATTGTTTGCAATAATATTGAAAGTGGTTTTGGAAGAGTGTCAACTTTAGATCCCACAAATTTGTAGAATATTCAATCTTATGAAATTTTTGATAAAAGTGGGCTTGGAGAAATCATGACTTTAGTTAATGATAATCCCACTATTTTGGAAGAGTGTCAACTTCGCATGCATGTGGATCGTGTTGAGAATATGTTACGTGATAGCTATATTGTTGAATTTTCTTACGATCCTACATGTAATTATTATGAGAGAGGAAAATATGGTTGTAGAAATTTTCATGTTACTAAATTACCTCTCTTTATGTTGAGATTGCTATTGTTTCTTTCCGCTTCCTTGCATATGCTAGTTTTTGCTTGCCTTGATAATTTGTTTGCCTATAAGATGCCTATGCATAGGAAGTATGTTATACTTAGATGTGTTCGTCACGTGTTTTATGGTGCTCTCTTTGTGTTTCAATTCTTGTCTTTCTTGTGAGCATCATTGAAATCTCAATGCCTAGCTAAAAAGGCTTTAAAGAAAAGCGCTTGTTGGGAGTCAACCCAATATTTTTCCTTGCTGCTTAGTAATAAATAATCCATCTAGCCTCTGTTTAGATGTGGTTTTATCTTTTAATTAGTGTTTGTGCCAAGTTGAACCTATTGGATCTTCTTGGATGCTAGTTATTTGATCTTGCTGTAATTTCCAGAATCTTTGTGCTCAGTGCCCGAATTTTTGAAAATCACCAGAGCGTGATAAAATACTGATTCCAATTGCTGCTGATCAATAAACAAATTTTCGAGATCTTCTAATTTTGGTAGAATTTTTTGGGTTCCAGAAGTTTGCGTTAGTTACAGATTACTACAGACTGTTCTGTTTTTGACAGATTCTGTTTTGCATGTGTTGTTTGCTTATTTTGATGAATCTATGGTTAGTAAAATAATTTATGATCCATAGAGAAGTTGGAATACAGTAGGTTTAACACCAATATAAATAAATAATGAGTTCATTACAGCACTTTAAAGTAGTCTTTTGTTTTCTTTCTCTAACGGAGCTCACGAGATTTCTATTGAGTTTTTTGTTGTGAAGTTTTCAAGTTTTGGGTGAATTCTTTTGATGGATTATGGAACAAGGAGTGGAAAGAGCCTAATGTTGGGGATTCCCATGGCACCCCCAAGATAATATAAGGACACCAAAAAGTCAAAGCTTGGGGATGCCCCGAAAGGCATCCCCTCTTTCGTCTACTTCCATCGGTAATTTACTTGGAGCTATATTTTTATTCACCAACATGATATGTGTTTTGCTTGGAGCGTCTTGTATTATTTGAGTCTTTGCTTGTTAGTTTACCACAATCATCCTTGCTGTACACACCTTTTTAGAGAGCCATACATGATTTGGAATTTGTTAGAATACTCTATGTGTTTCACTTATATCTTTTGAGCTTGATAGTTTGCTCATAGTGCTTCACTTATATCTTTTTGAGCGTGATAATTTTTGCTCTAGTGCTTCACTTAGATCTTTTAGAGCACGGTGGTGGATTTGTTTTAAAGAAACTTGATCTCTCATGCTTCACTTAGATTATTTTGAGAGTCGTTAATAGCATGGTAATTTGCTTAATGTTAATATACTTGGTGTTCAAGATATGTGAAACTCTCTTTTGAGTGCGTTGAATACTAAGATAAGCTTGATGCTTGATAATTGTTTTGAGATATGGAGGTAATAATATCAAAGTCATGCTGGTTGAGTAGTTGTGAATTTGAGAAATGCTTGTGTTGAAGTTAGTAAATCCCGTAGCATGCACGTATGGTTAAAGTTATGTAACAAATTTGAAGCATGAAGTGTACCTGGCTTGTGCATCCTTATGAGTGGCGGTCGGGGACGAGCGATGGTCTTTTCCTACCAATCTATGCCCCTAGGAGCATGCGCGTAGTACTTGATTTTTGATGACTTGTAAATTTTTGCAATAAGTATATGAGTTCTTTTGACTAATGTTGAGTCCATGGATTATACGCACTCTTACCTTTCCGCCATTGCTAGCCTCTTCGGTACCGTGCATTGCCCTTTCCCACATTGAGATTTGGCGCAAACTTCGCCGGTGCATCCAAACCCCGTGATACGATACGCTCTGTAACACATAAACCTCCTTATATCTTCCTCAAAACAGCCACCATACCTACCTATTATGGCATTTCCATAGCCATTCCGAGATATATTGCCATGCAACTTTCCACCGTTCCGTTCATCATTATCATGACATACATTACTTTTGTCATATTGCCATTGCATGATCATGTAGTTGACATCGTATTTGTGGCAAAGTCACCATGCATTATTTTTCATACATGTCACTCTTGATTCATTGCACCATCCCGCACATCACGGAGGCATTCATATAGAGTCATACCTTGTTCTAGTTTCGAGTTGTAATCCTCATGTTGTAATCAATAGAAGTGTGATGATCATCATTATTAGAGCATTGTCCAAAAAAAAAGAGAAAGGCCAAAATAAAAAAAAGGAAAGGCCCAAAAAAAATAAAAGAAAAGGGCAATGCTACTATCTCTTTTTCCACACTTGTGCTTCAAAGTAGCACCATGTTCTTCATGTAATGAGTCTCATATTTTGTGCTTCAAAGTAGCACCTCGTTCTGTAGTGAGTCTCATAAGTTGTCCTTTTCATACTAGTGGGAATTTTTCATTATAGAACTTGGCTTGTATATTCCTACGATGGGCTTCCTCAAATGCCCTAGGTCTTCATGAACAAGCAAGTTGGATGCACACCCACTAGTTTTCTTTTGTTGAGCATTCATAGCTCTAGTGCATCCGTTGCATGGCAATCCCTACTCCTCATGTTGACATCAATTGATGGGCATCTCCATAGCCCGTTGATTATCCTCGTCAATGTGAGACTTTCTCATTTTTTGTCTTCTCCGCACAATCCCCATCATCATATTCTATTCCACCCATAGTGCTATATCCATGGCTCACGCTCATGTATTGTGTGAAGGTTGAAAAAGTTTGAGATTATTTAAGTATGAAACAATTGCTTGGCTTGTCATCGGGGGTATAGAAGTTGGGAACATCTTTGTGTGATGAAAATGAAGCATAGCCTAACTATATGATTTTGTAGGGATGAACCTTCTTTGGCCATGTTATTTTGAGATGACATAATTATTTTGATTATTATGCTTGAAGTATTATTATTTTTATGTCAATATGAACTTTTGTCTTGAATCTTTCGGATCTGAATATTCATATCGCAATTAAGAAGATTTACATTGAAATTATGCCAAAGTATCACTCCGCATCAAAATTCTCTTTTATCATTTACCTACTCGAGGACGAGCAGAATTAAGCTTAGATGCCCGATACGCTCCAACGTATCTATAATTTCTGATTGCTCCATGCTACTTTATCTATTGTTTTGGACTATAATGGGCTTTATTTTCCACTTTTATATTATTTTTGGGACTAACCTATTAACCGAAGGCCTAGCCCAGAATTGCTGTTTTTTTTGCCTATTTCAGTGTTTCGAAGAAACGGAATATCAAACGGAGTCCAAACGGAATGAAACCTTTGGGAACGTGATTTTCTCACCGAACTTGATCCAGGAGACTTGGACCCTACTCCAAGAAGTGCCAGAGGCGGTCACGAGGGTGGGGGGCGCGCGCCCCTGCCTCGTGGGCCCCTGACGCCCACCGACGCATTCTTCCTCCTATATATACCTCACGCACTTCAACAGATCGGGACGGAGCCAAAACCTAATTCCACCGCCAGAACTTCCTGATCCACGAGATCCCATCTTGGGGCCTGTTCCGAGTCTCACGAGGGGGCACCCACCATGGAGGGCTTCTACATCAACACCATAGCCCTCCGATGAAGTGTGAGTAGTTTACTTCAGACCTTCGGGTCCATAGTTAGTAGCTAGATGGCTTCTTCTCTCTTTTGGATCTCAATACAATGCTCTCCCTCTCTCGTGGAGATCTATTCGATGTAATCTTCTTTTTGTGTGTTTGTTGAGACCGATGAATTGTGGGTTTATGATCCAGCTTACCTATGGAAAATATTTGATTCTTCTCTGAATTCTTTTATGTATGATTAAGTTATCTTTGCAAGTCTCTTCAATTATCCGCTTGGTTTGGCCAACTAGATTGGTAGTTATTGCAATGGGAGAAGTGCTTAGCTTTGGGTTCAATCTTGCGGTGACCTTACCCAAAGGATGTAAAGGGTTGCAAGGCACGATTGTATTGTTGCCATCGAGGATAACAAGATGGGGTATTTATCATATTGCATGAATTTATTCCTCTACATCATGTCATCTTGCTTAATGCGTACTCTGCTTTTTAACTTAATACTCTAGATGCATGCTTTGGATAGCGGTCGATGAGTGGAGTAATAGTAGTAGATGCGTAATCGCTTGGTCTACTTGTCACGGACGTGATGCCTATATACATGATCATTGCCTGGATAACCTCATAATTATGCTCAATTCATCAATTGCTCAACAAGAATTTGTTCACCCACCGAGAATACTTATGCTCTTGAGAGAAGCCACTAGTGAAACCTATGGCCCCGGTCTATTCCCATCATATCAATCTCCATCACTTTATTTACTTGCTTTGCTTTTACTTTTCACTTTGCATCTTTATACCAAAAATACCAAAAATATTATCTCTATCGATCTCACTCTAAGTGACCGTGAAGGGATTGACAACCCCTAATCGCGTTGGTTGCGAGTAGCTATCATTTTGTGCAGGTACGAGGGACTTGCGCGTGGTCTCCTACTGGATTGATACCTTGGTTCTCAAAAACTGAGGGAAATACTTACGCTACTTTGTTGCATCATCCTCTCCTCTTCGAGGAAATCCAACGCAGTGCTCAAGAGGTAGCACCTGTGTCGGCTAAAAATCAATCAAATACTACTTTTACATACCCTTTTGGTACTTTTGCTTATAGACGTATGCCTTTTGGTTTATGTAATGCACCTGCTACCTTTCAAAGATGCATGATGCCTATATTCTCTGACTTTTGTGAAAAGATTTGTGAGGTTTTCATGGACGATTTTTCCGTCTATGGATCTTGTTTTGATGATTGCTTGAGCAATCTCGATCGAGTTTTGCAGAGATGTGAAGAAACTAATCTTGTCTTGAATTGGGAAAAGTGCCACTTTATGGTTAATGAGGGTATTGTCTTGGGGCATAAAGTTTCTGAAAGAGGTATCGAAGTTGACAAAGCCAAGGTTGATGCTATTGAAAAGATGCCATGTCCCAAGGACATCAAAGGTATAAGAAGTTTCCTTGGTCACGCCGGATTTTATATGAGGTTCATTAAGGACTTCTCAAAAATTTCTCGGCCTCTGACTAATTTATTACAAAAAGATATACCATTTGTCTTTGATTATGATTGTGTAGAAGCATTTGAAATACTTAAGAAAGCATTAGTCTCTGCACCTATTGTTCAGCCACCTGATTGGAATTTACCCTTTGAAATTATGTGTGATGCTAGTGATTATGCTGTAGGCGTTGTTCTAGGGCAAAGAGTTGATAAGAAATTAAATGTTATCCATTATGCTAGTAAGACTCTAGACAATGCTCAAAGAAATTATGCTACTACTGAAAAAGAATTCTTAGCAGTTGTATTTGCTTGTGATAAGTTCAGACCTTATATTGTTGATTCTAAAGTAACTATTCACACTGATCATGCTGCTATTAAATATCTTATGGAAAAGAAAGATGCTAAACCTAGACTCATTAGATGGGTTCTCTTGCTACAAGAATTTGATTTGCATATTGTTGATAGAAAAGGGCCTGAGAACCCCGTTGCAGACAACTTGTCTAGGTTATAAAATGTTCTTGATGACCCACTACCTATTGATGATAGCTTTCCTGATGAACAATTAAATGTTATAAGTACTTCTTGTAGTACTCCATGGTATGCTGATTTTGCTAATTATATCGTTGCTAAATTTATACCACCTAGCTTCACATACCAACAAAAAATAAAGTTTTTCTATGATTTGAGACATTACTTTTGGGATGACCCACATCTTTATAAAGAAGGAGTAGATGTTGTTATTAGACGTTGTGTACCGAGCATGAACAGAATGATCCTACGCAAGTGCCACTCCAAGCTTATGGAGGACACCACGCGGAGATAGAACTGCACATAAGGTATTGCAATCCGGTTTTTATTGGCCTACTCTCTTCAAGGATGCCCGTAAGTTTGTTTTATCTTGTGATGAATGTCAAAGAATTGGTAATATTAGTAGACGTCAAGAAATGCCTATGAATTATTCACTTGTTATTGAACCATTTGATGTTTGGGGCTTTGATTATATGGGACCTTTTCCTGCCTCTAATGGATATACACATATTTTAGTTGTTGTTGATTACGTTACTAAGTGGGTAGAAGCTATTCCAACTAGTAATGCTGATCATAACACCTTGTAGGACCTTGAAGTATGTCTAGAGGGGGGGTTATTAGACTACTTGACCAATTAAAAACTTAGCCTTTTCCCAGTTTTAGAGTATGGCAGATTTTAGCTATCTTAGGACAAGTCAAGCAATCATCACACAATTCAAGCAAGCATGCATAGAGTATACGAGCAGCGGAAATTAAAGCATGCAACTTGCAAGAAAGTAAAAGGAAGGGTTTGGAGGATTCAAATGCAATTGGAGACACAGATGTTTTTGGCATGGTTCCGATAGGTGGTGCTATCGTACCTCCACGTTGATGGAGACTTCAACCCACGAAGGGTAACGGTTGCGCGAGTCCACGGAGGGCTCCACCCACGAAGGGTCCACGAAGTAGCAACCTTGTCTATCCCACCATGGCCGTCGCCCACGAAGGACTTGCCTCACTAGCGGTAGATCTTCACGAAGTAGGCGATCTCCTTGCCCTTACAAACTCCTTGGTTCAACTCCACAATCTTGTCGGAGGCTCCCAAGTGACACCTAGCCAATCTAGGAGACACCACTCTCCAAGAAGTAACAAATGGTGTGTTGATGATGAACTCCTTGCTCTTGTGCTTCAAATGATAGTCTCCCCAACACTCAACTCTCTCTCATAGGATTTGAATCTGGTGGGAAAAAGATTTGAGTGGAAAGCAACTTGGGGAAGGCTAGAGATCAAGATTCATATGGTAGGAATGGAATATCTTGGCCTCAACACATGAGTAGGTGGTTCTCTCTCAGAAATGGTAAGTTGGAAGTGTAGGTTTGTTCTGATGGCTCTCTGCACGAATGAAGAGGAGGTGGAGGGGTATATATAGCCTCCACACAAAATCTAACCGTTACACACAATTTACCAATCTCGGTGGGACCGAATCAACAAACTCGGTCAGACCGATTTTAGTAAACCTAGTGACCGTTAGGGTTTTGTGGATCGACATGCATCTCGGTAGGACCGATATGGTAAGGGTTAGGGCATAACGTAATCTCGGTGAGACCGATTACACAAACTTGGTGAGACTGATTACACAAACACGGTGAGACCGATTTTGGTAATTAGCTAAACAGAGAGTTGGTCAGGTAAACTCGGTGGGACCGATTTGCTCTTTTCGGTGAGACCGAAATGTTACAAAAGGGAAACAGAGAGTTTACATTGCAATCTCGGTGGGACCGATCCGCTCTTTCGGTGAGACCGAAAAGTTACGAAAAGGAAACAGAGAGATTACAATCCCATCTCGATGAGACCGAGATCCCTATCGGTAGAACCGATTTGCCTAGGGTTTGTGGCAGTGGCTATGGCATATGGAATCGGTGGCGCCGGATAGGAATAATCGACGAGACCGATTTTGGCTTTAGGTTTAGGTCATATGTGGATGTGAGAAAGTAGCTGAGGGTTTTGGAGCATATCACTAAGCACATGAAGCAAGAGGCTCATTAAGCAACACCTCATCCCTCCTTGATAGTATTGGATTTTCCTATAGACTCAATGTGATCATGAATCACTAAAATATAAAATGAAGAGTCTTGAGCTTTTGAGCTTGAGCCAATCCTTTGTCATTAGCATTTTGAGGATCCACTTTCATCATCCATGCCATGCCATTCATTGAGCTTTCCTGAAATGTTCATCTTGGAATAGCATTAGCTCAATGAGCTATATGTTGTTATGAATTACCAAAACCACCTAGGGATAGTTGCACTTTCAATCTCCCCCTTTTTGGTAATTGATGACAATATATAGATCAAAGCTTCGACAATTGATAATAAGATTGAAAAACATCGTCGCTTTGAGAAGTATGTGATAAACAAGAGCTCCCCCTAAATTTGTGCATAGTTTAAGATTTGCTTTGGACTACAAATGCACAAGGAATTAGGCTCATGGGTTACTCTTCCATGTCACATACATCTTGGTGGAGCGCTCAAAATGATATGAATTGAATACATGCACTCATCACCAAGCACAGTGAATGATCACATAGGATAGATAAGATAATATCATCAAACATGCATAAGTGTAGGTTATGATCAAACACATGATCATCAATGTCTCACAAACATAGTATATCAAGCAACCAAAAGCAAACAAGTTTGAAAAACCAAAACCACCAAATTAAGAGAGAACAAAAACAACACACTCTCTCTCGAAGCCTATGATCTATACATTTTTCTCCCCCTTTGGCAACAAGTTACCAAAAAGTTCATAGAAAATGCATAGTGCTAGATCGACTCTCAGGCTTGATCTTCAGGTGGTGGAGTCCGGATAGCGCCGAGGACGAAAGCTTCTTTTGAAGTAGATGGAGCTGGAGCTGATGTAGGTGCTGGAGCTGGTGGCACTGAGGCTGTAGCTGGTGCAGACGAAGTGGCTCCGGTGTCAGGAACTGGCACAGCAGATGACCTCTGGGCTCTAGGCACTCTGGAAAATGCATCAGTTGTTGTTTTGCCCTTCCTCTCCTGCATGTCATCTTGTAGTTGCTCCACTATGATGAATCTCGCCATTTCACATCTAAGTCATAGAACTTTTGTTCTATGATTCTCTCCAAGCTCTCCTGATTTTGAGTGAGGGTGGCCAATCCTTTCTCAATCCTCAGTGTTGATGCTATTAAGTATCCGAGCTGCTCCTGCTTGTTCTTCAAGAAATACTCATATGCCTCCTCTTGAGTTGGCATCCTGGCAGCCTTCTCCTTCCTTGCCTTCTCCTTCTTCTCTTGTTCTTGAACTGAGGATGGATCATTCTCATTCATGACAACCTCATTGTCGGTGTCAAAACCGGCGGATCTCGGTAGGGGGTCCCGAATGTGCCTAGGCGGATGGTAACAGGAGACAAGGGACACGATGTTTTACCTGGTTCGGGCCCTCTCGATGGAGGTAATACCCTACTCCGCTTGATTGATATTGATGATATGGGTAGTAAAAGAGTAGATCTACCACGAGATCAAGGAGGCTAAACCCTAGAAGCTAGCCTATGGTATGATTGTTGTCCTTCCTACGGACTAAAACCCTCCGGTTTATATAGACACCGGATAGGTTAGGGTTACACAGAGTCGGTTACAATGGTAGGAGATCTACATATCCGACGCCAAGCTTGCCTTCCACGCCAAGGAAAGTCCCATCCGGACACGGACGAAGTCTTCAATCTTGTATCTTCATAGTCTTGGAGTCCGCCGTGACGATAGTCCGCTATCCGGACACCCCTAGTCCGGACTCCTCGGTCGCTATGCAGCCCCTTGTCATTGAGTTCGACACTTAACTTGCTCGCTTGCTTGAACACCCAACAATCCTGTTGGTGTGGTTGGCTGGTTTTTCAGGTGCCATGTATCCGCACAAGCGATCGAGTATTCGGTCCAAGTTGGACGGCCTCGGTATTTCTTTTGAATGGCTTCTTCCACGACCGGTTTAGAGCCTCAAATCCGGCATTGACGGTCAGATCTTCAGATTATCACCGATAATGCGACGCTTGTTCTTATTGCGACGCGACCGCCATTGATGTCCTTGGTATCCAACTATCGTGGTGTTTGGCCAAGTTGTTGCTTCGAGCTAGCCATTGTCCTCTCCGCAAAAGCGGGTCATGAGTGTTGTGAGGGCTGCCATGGCTTTCGGCTTTTCCTGTCCTAGGTGTCGGGCGAGCCACTGTCGCGGATGTTATGTTTGAAGGCTGCAAGGGCCTCAGATCCGGACAATCAACGATTTGATTTTTCTTTGTTAGGAACCGTGTCCGTAATTGTCCGCCGATTCTTCCGCTGCTGAATTATATGGCTAAGGTCATCGGCGTCGGTGGTCGCATATATGTGCCCTAGAAGTTATCAAGGAATGCGGCTTCCGTGTCCTCCCAACAACCAATTGATTCTGCCGGCAAGCTATTGAGCCAATGCCGAGCTGGTCCTTTAAGCTTGAGGGGAGGTATTTGATGGCATGTAGATCATCACCGGGCCATGTGGATATGGAGGAGATAGTCCTCAATCCGCATCGCAGGATCTGTGGTACCATCGTATGATTCGATGTTTACGGGTTTAAAGCCCTCGTGGATTTGATGATCCGTTACTTCATCTCGAAGCATAGTGGGTGTGCGCACCTCAGATTGGGCTATATCACGACGTAGCTCATATGAGCTTTGTTCATCGTGTTCGCCCGCCGGTTTGCTGATCAGCGCGACGGTAATCATCCCGAGTCGTTACGCCCACGCGATCCGTAGATCGATCTTGTATGTTTTGCCTTATCCTCCAATATATCTCGCAAGTCCGGTCGTTTTCCGTGCCTTGGTACTTTTTGAGCGGCGTCGGGTGCGGCTTGAGCGGAGGGCCGAGAGGCTTCTCTGTCATGCCCACGGGTGGCGGTCCGCCACTTCATGCGCCGGTGATGTAGGTTTGGGTGCTGCTTCCTCTAATTGGGGTAGCAGCCTGCGTCGGTATCTCTTGAGGGGCGTTCGAGTTCATACTCTTTGGCTGCAAGGACTTCATCCATCCGTTAGCTAGCAGGTCTTGGTCAGCTCTAAGTCGTTGCTGCTTTTTCTTGAGGCTGCTTGCCGTGGCCATAAGCCTGCGCTTGAAACGCTCCTGTTCGCGGGATCCTCGTGCACGACAAATTCATCGTCGCTCAGGCTTGCCTCATCTTCGGAGGGAGGCGATAATTATCGCCCTCGACCTCTCTTTCTCACCGCCTTTGTCAGGCGGACTTGCTTCTCCTCCTCCCGCCCGAGTCCCGCTGGAGGGGTTGTCTTCGCACCGCCTGGGTGTTATTGTCTCCCATGCCGAATCACCGCTTTTACCGTGGCGGATTTAGAACGGCGCCACCGACGCCGGCGCGCTTGGGTTGTTTCTTGGAGGGTCATCCTCCGCCGCTCCATCGCCATTCCCATATTTTGGGATGTCCACCATGTATATGTCGATGACGAGGTGGCCTTCCAGCGCCCTCGTAGGCGCTGGGTCTTGGTCGCCTCCGCATCGCCGCCCATACCGCCGATGTCTTCGAGTCGAAGTCGAGCATGTCGCTTAAATCGTCGACAGTGGCTACAAAGTGGGTGGTGGGTGGGCGTTGAATTTCTTCGTCGTCCGCATCCCAACCTTCCTGACCGTAGTCCGGCCAGGGCTCTCCGGATAAAGTGAGAGACTTTAGTGAATTCAGGATGTCGCCAAATGGCGAGTGCCGAAAGATGTCCACGGCAGTGAACTCCATGACCGACGCCCAATCGGATTCGATTGGCAGGGGCGCGGAGGGTTCGGAGTCCGGAGAGGAGTCCGGCACCTTGGAGTCACGGTCTTCGCAGCGACAGGATTTTGTTCGCCTCAATCGCCGAGAGATTTCAGCCCCGAGGTGGTGTCCAACCAACCATCCTCGATCGGCGAGATCGGCTCCGAATCGATGTTCGAGCGGACACTAGTGCGCCTCCAGTGACACCGCTCGCGGCGAGTTAGATCATGCCCATCGAGATAGTGCGGCGCGCTTGCTGCGGCTCGAATCCGCTGAAGATCAAGTCTCCGCGATGTCGGCCGTAGTGTAAACTTCCAAATCTGACCTAATGGCCAGGGCGAGCTTTCGATCTTCTCCGATGGCCTAGCGAATTGGCCCGCAGCAAAGCCGCCGAATACGAAGATCTGTCCGGGAGAAAAGTCTCACCTGGATTGCGCTGTTGTCGATGATTGAAGGAGCCATCGGACCTATCGGTGACGACACGAGGAACTCTCAATGAAAGCACCAATGTCGGTATCAAAACCGGCGGATCTCGGTAGGGGGTCCCGAACTATGTGTCTAGGCGGATGGTAACAGGAGACAAGGGACACGATGTTTTTACCAGTGTTCGGCCCTCTCGATGGAGGTAATACCCTACTCCCGCTTGATTAATATTGATGATATGGGTAGTACAAGAGTAGATCTACCACGAGATCGTAGAGGCTAAACCCTAGAAGCTAGCCTATGGTATGATTGTTGTTCGTCCTATGGACTAAAACCCTCCGGTTTATATAGACACCGGATAGGTTAGGGTTACACAGAGTCGGTTACAATGGTAGGAGATCTACATATCCGTATCGCCAAGCTCGCCTTCCACGCCAAGGAAAGTCCCATCCGGACACGGGATGAAGTCTTCAATCTTGTATCTTCATAGTCTAGGAGTCCGGCCAAAGATGATAGTTCGGCTATCCGGACACCCCCTAGTCCAGGACTCCCTCACTCATTGTCCTCAAAGTCTGGATAAAGTGGAAAATGTTCTTTATCCAATAGATATTTGCCTGTGCCCGTCTTTGAGTTAATCAACTCCTGGATTTGAGGGGCATATCCACAACTCCTCTTATGATCTGCTGCAGTCCTCTTAATAGTTTCAACTATAAGGCTCATGACCTTGAATTTCCGAGGCACATCAAACAAATGCAACATGTTGATTGCATGCCCTCTGATCATGTTGTGGTCACCAGACTTAGGCAGTAGAGTGTGCCTTAGGATCCAATTGATTGTAGGCAGCCCTGACAGAAGAAAGTGGACTGATCCAAATGAGAAAGTCTCTAGGGCTTTGTCTGGGATCTCCTTGTACATATGTGCCATGGTATTGTGTCCCATTTTCTTCTTGGCATATACATACACGTCATCTTCATTCTCCTTTGGGGCATTTATCAGCTTTGCCCACTCCTTGACTGGTACCTTGTACCTGCAGACATCCACACTATCCTGCCATCTGGATAAAAGTGTGCTGTGGAGTAGAATTGCATGATAAGTTCATCATTCTAGTTTGTGAGCTTTTTCCCAACAAAATCTGCAACTCCACAAGCCACAAAACTGTCTTGCACTCCAGGATAGTGCTCTACATTTTCTTTCATGTAGGTCCAGTCGACCCACCTCATGTCACACACTATGGGCTTCTTATCCAGCAGAAAAGTCTCATAAAAGTCCTGCTGTTCCTTGGTGTGAAATTTGTAGTCCACAGCAGTCCTTCTCCTTGTGGCATATGGATCTGCCATCCTCCATAGCCTCAACCCTGAATCTTTTCTGATGTTCATGTCCTCAGCCACAGGATGGGCATCATTGTGGTCTGGTATCTTGGGCTTGAGCTTCCTCAAAGCTTGTCCTTCTTCATCTTCTTCTTCTTCAGCAACCTCAGGCACTAGGGCCTTGTTCTTCTCAGTAGCTGGAATACTCCTAGTATTCCTCTTTGGTGCAGACTTGGCCTTGGGGGCAGCTTTGGGTGCTTCCTTGGGCTTAGATGTGGCAGCCCCTGATCTTATTGCATCACCCATTAACTTTGGTGCCTTTGGTGCTGGTGCAGCTATCTCTTCTTCCTATTCCATCATGGAAGGCTTCCCAATAACTCTGACTGTGGTCTTCTTGACCCTCTCTTTCCTTTTCTTCCATTCAGCAGCAGCTGGCTCTTTGGGATCAGGCATATCAGGAATTTGAGTTGATGCTCTGACCTTTGGCATTGGTGTCCTCTTGGCAGGAACCTTCTTATTGAGTCCAGGCTTTGAGCTATGTGCTGAGCCATACTCCTTTTTTAGCACAACCTTCTTGGAGGTTGCTTCATCCTCTTCTGCCCTATAATCCTCATCTTCAGAATCTAAGGTTTTCTTCTTCCTTTTCCTGGTGGCAGATTTAGGCAGATTGCTTGGGGTGCTCCTGGTGCCTTCATCTAAAGAGCTGGAGGGACTAGTGCCCTCACTCATGTTCACATGTTCCTCTGACCTGTTCTGACTGTCACTCTGGTCTGACATGCTGACTGCTGACCCTGTGAAGAGTTATAGATGAAGTAGAGTGGATGAGCATCACAAAATACAGAGATTTTTGCAAAAGAATGACTCAAAAATTCAGTTTTAGTTTTCAACAGAAAGCATTTTGGATCAACCGATTTTCAAACTCGGTGATACCGAAGCAGTTTTGGAACCTAAACTGATGAACTCGGTTGGACTGAGTCATAGTTCGGTGGCACCGAGACTTCTAGGGTTTCACAAAGTCCTAAAATCGGTCTCACCGATTAGCAATTCTCGGTCAGACCGAGTCTTGCTAGTGCAATGGCATAAGCCAAATCGGTGGGACCGAGTTTTTCAACTCGGTGGGTCCGAGATGGTTTCGGCGGAAACCTAACCCTAAATTTTCGAATCAAAACTATTCTAAGGATTGTATTGACTGGATAGGAGTGTTTCAATTGTGGCAAGAATCAATAAGAACACAATGTGTTGAGAATCGGACGAGGAAAGCACAGTGATCGAGTCCATACCCTAGTTCGGCGGAGACTCGCTACGGCGGCAACGGCGGGGTTGATTTCCGTTGACGGCAGCGGATACCAGCGACAGGGGGCGGCTGGCGACGAGGAGACGATCCGGAGACCACGGAGGCAGAGCGAGCTATTGCGCGGGCGAAGAGGTTCGGAGAAATTTCCAAATTTTTGCCCGTGACTATATATAGCCTGACCACATCGGTGTGACCGAAAGTGGAACAACTTCGGTGGCACCGAGATGCAAAACTATGACAGTTATTGCAACTCGGTGTGACCGAAGAGTTCAAATCGGTTGCACCGAGATTGAAAACCTAGATCGACTAAGTGATCTCGGTAAGACCGAAATGGAGGAATCGGTCAGACCGAAAATCACAAAGAAGTTTTGGAAGTTTAAGTCTATGACTAATCGGGACTCAGTGCTCCTCACACGAGTGGTTCAATCGACTTGATCAAATTTTGTGATGTAGCATGAAAAGAGTTTGAGACGAGAAAAGCATAGATAGCTAAAGAAGGTTCTTAGGCATTCTTGTCCATCCACTTGGCCAAAGAAAAAGAAGCTATTCAATCAAAACAACAAGTGGATGTCCTCGAATGAGTAAAGTATGCAACCAACATGCTCACACAATAAGATGACAAATAAAATATGTGACAAAGCATGCACAACCAATTCTAGCATCTATCAAACAATTGGCGATGACTAGGTCATCTATATATGAGTATATTGACTTAGGAGTCAAATGAGAACATTTGATCATAGGTCATACTCATCGTTTAAGCTCAAGTGGGGTTACCACTTTTACATAAAGCATTTATGTGTTCACATCATTAGAGTTGCTTTGACTCAATTCTTAGAGTTAAGCTCCTCCTAGATGTGAGATCCCCCCTTAGAGGGATGAACTAACCTTGGGTTTTGTCTATGATGACTTCATGTAGGTGTTGAAGATGTGGATGCTCAATGTTGATGTAGATCTTTTTGGAGCAATCCTTTGGAGTGAGTTGCACTTTCAATACCTACATGGGTTAGTCCCACAAGGAACAAACAAGTATATCCATAGACATAGAGTCATGCACACACAAAATGATGTCCATGAAATCACTAGGTTACCTTGTCCCTTGCCTTACCAACATGAGGTTTGTGACTCCTTGAACTAATGCAAGATATGGAATATGATTGCACTTGTCCTTGCCATAATGATATGAGTGAAATATGTCGGCGGAGTCACCCTCAAGAACTTTCTAGTTCTTCTTCTTCTGGATCCACATCATCTTGATGGGAATCCTTGGAGTTGTAGTTGTACTTGATGAGGTAGAACTTGACGTAGTCTTGGGAATCCACTTGACCGAGACCTTAGGTGCTTCTTCAAATGCATCAATCTCTTCTTGAAGCTTGTCCTTGCCCTTGTGGTCATGTGGTGGAAGATCATCTTGTGCTTGTGTTCCCTTGAAGGAAGTAGGATCATACTTCTCTTGTTGAGGAACAAACTTCGTCTTGGGGTATTGATCTTCTTCCCACTCAACTCCATTGGCGTTGAACTTTCATTCAAAACCAACACCTTGATTCTTCCGTGCCTTCCTTGCTTATGCATAATTTCCTCGAATTGCTTACTCCGGCAAGGCTCTTGTATACACCTTTCTCTATAATTCCCTTCAATAAGCTATTTTCTTGCTCAAGTGTAACTTGGCTAAGAGAATCATTAGTGGAATCAAGAGAACTACTAGAAGCAACAATATTGGATTTAGCATTGTTATTGTTACTACTAGAAGAAGAATCTTTCTTGTTCTTGTTACTAGACTTGACTTGAGGCATGTAAGTAGATAAGAGTAAACGCTTGGCAATGTAAGAAGAACTTTTCTTACGGAGATCATCATTGATTGCTTTTAAGAACTCATGCTCTTGCTCAAGATTGAGCTTTTCAAAGCGTAACTTCTCATGAGCCCTTAAAAGTTCTCGATGATCTTCAAAGATAGTTTCATGAGCTAACTTAAGAGTGTTTAGTTCTTTAGTTAGACGCTCAATTTTCTCCTTATCATTGTCATTCGTTTCAACTTGATTAGCATGATTTATTGACGTTTCATCATAGTATTCATCACTAGAGTTGTCAACAAGTAAATCATCATCACCTAGCAAGTCATCTTCATCAACATCAAAATCAATGTACTCGGGATGTGTTACCTTAGGACCTTTGGCCATGAAGCATCTACCAATTCCTTCATTTGGTGATTCAAATATGTCGTAGGAGTTGGTTGACACAAGTGCTAGACCGGCAACACCTTCATCTTGAGTATATTCGGAGTCGGAGTGATAGCTTCTCTCGGAGTGATGGTCGGAGTCGGAGCCGGATACCCATTCACCAACATGAGCTTGATGTCTTTGTTTTGTGTAGCCTTTGATGACTTGTCCTTCCTTTGCGAATCCTTGCTTCTCCGTGAGGGTCTTCGTTCATAACGATCATCTCTACTCCTCCTCTCTATTGGTGGTAATTCTTCTCTTCTACTTCTTCTTTTTGGAGAGTCTTCTCTTCTCTTGTAGGGTGCCGTACACTCATTGGAATAGTGTCCGGGTGTCACGCCCAATATGCGACCCTATCCAAAAGGAACTCGACGGTCCCACCAAGGATAGACCCGCATATTGAGATGCTTTTGCAAGGTGGATATCATTACATCAACATTACATAATAGTGGGGATACATACATAAGGCATACAATGCCACAAGAATACATCAACAGCATATACAAGATCAACATCCGACTACGGATGAAACATAAACAAGCTCAAACGACAACCACCACCGCTAGCCCAGGCTGCCGACCGAACCTATCCCCGATCAAGAAGAAGCGTAGGAGAACTCCAACACAAGCAAACATCGCCTCACGCCATGATCATCGCAAACCTGTACCTGCAATGGTGGTGTAGTAATCAGGAGCCACGAGGACTCAAAGAATCCCATTACCATGGGTATCAAGACTAGCAAAGCTCAAATGGGAAAGGAAGGGGTAAAGTGGTGAGGTTGCAGCAGCGACTAAGCATATATGGTGGCTGACATACGCAAATGAGAGCGAGAAGAGAAACAAAGGAACGGTCGTCAACTAGTAACGACCAAGAAGTGATCCTGAACTCCTACTTACGTCAGACATAACCCAGAAACCGTGTTCTCCTCTCGATCAACCCCGAAAAGAGACCATCACGGTTACGCACACGGTTGGTGTATTTTAATTAAGATCAACTTAGGGTTTACTACAACCGGATATCAACAAATTCCCATCTGCCACATAACCGCGGGCACGGCTTTCGAAAGTTCAAACCCTGCAGGGGTGTCCCAACTTAGCCCATGATAAGCTCTCGCGATCAACGAAGGATATTCCTTCTCCCCGGGAAGACCCGATCAGTCTCGGAATCCCGGCTACAAGACAATGCACAGCAATAAAACAAGACCAGCAAGACCTCCCGGCGTGCCGACACCCTGATAGTAGCCGCGCGTATCTCGTCTCAGGCCACGACCGGATGAGCAGTACGTACGGCAACCGACGATACCCCAAGTTGCCTTGGGGCGGCACCGCAAGTGGCTCTAGTTTGGACCAACACTTAGACAAGCATTGGCCCGGGGGGCTAAATAAAGATGACCCTTGGGATGCGCGACTCCCAAGGGAAAAAGGTAATAGGTCAGGCAAATGGTAAAACCAATGTTGGGCCTTGGTGGAAAAGTCTTATTCAAAGCGAACTGTCAAGGGGGTCCCATAAATCACCCGACCGCGTTAGGGACGCAAAATCCGGGAACATAACACCGATATGACGGAAACTAGGGTGGCAAGAGTGGAACAAAACACCAGGCATAAGGCCGAGCCTTCCACCCTTTACCAAGTATATAGATGCATTAATTAAATAAGATATATTGTGATATCCCAACAAGTAAACATGTTCCAACAAGGAACAACATCTCCATGTTCCAACAAGGAACAAACTTCATCTTCACCTGCAACTAACAACGCTATAAGAGGGGCTGAGCAAAGCGGTAACATAGCCAAACAATGGTTTGCTAGGAAGGGCGCAAAATGTTAGAGGCTGACATGGCAATTTGGGATGGCTTGAGCAACAGGTAATAGGTAGCGCAGCATAGTGAAAGAACGAAGCAACTAGCATAGCAATGATAGTAGTGAGATCCAGGGTAGCGGTCATCTTGCCTGAAATCCCGCTAGGAAGAAGAACGAGTCCATGAAGAAGACGAACGGAAGAAGCCGAACCAAGCGTAGACGAACGAATCCTCACGATCGCAACGAAACGGGAACTAACAAGAAGAAGCACACAACATAGTAAACACACCACACATGAACAAGGCATGATGCACAACCAAGCATGATGCATGACAAAGCTACATGAAGCTACTCATGGCAAGAGATGATGCAAACAAGAGCAACACATCAAAGCAAGTTTAAATGAGGCCGGAACCAACATATAACAATTCCGGTAAGTCCTCATATGCAAATTTCGAAATTGGTCCAGATCTGAATAAACCTTATGTTCAATTTGTTAAATAGAAATTTAAGATGCACCATGATGATCTACACGAAATTCTAGTCAAGTTACATATAAAGTTCATTAAATTCGGAGCTACGGCCTAGAAGATATGAGCAAAACAAGATAAGCATGTCATTGATGCAAAATGTATACAAACATCAAGCAAACACCTCAAAACAAGGATCCAACATGATAATATGAAACTACATGCAAAATCAAGCAAGTTTCATATAGAGCACACTCAAAACGGAGCAACGGTTCAACACATACACTCTACAAGTTATAGCAACAATCTGTCCAAAACAGCAAGTAGGCATATTGCAAGCATCAAAACAACCTGCTACAGGACCTCAACATAATAACAACAGGCATGGGCATGATGTACAGGTAAAGCACTACAAAACATGAACACTGAGCTATCTCCAGAAATCACTAGAACATGCTCAAAATGACATGGCAAGATTGCAAATAATAACAGCTTGCATTGGCGTAAATAACAACAAGGTTGCAATGTTTAGAGCTATGAAAAACATGTTACAGGAACTTAACATGGCAAACAAAGGCATGGCATGAATCTACTAATTGCATAGAACAAAAGTCCTTTAGTGACCATAAGCCAAAAAGGATCAGAAAATATGATAGCACCCATGTAAACATGGCAAGTTATATTACAGATTTAAACATGGCAGGAACAACGACAAGTAGGCATGTTGGTGAGCTTGAACCACTTACTACAAAGCAATACATGGCATGGCAAGGCAACCAACAGTAAGAACACATGGCATAGAAGCTATAAATGGCAAGAACAACATCATAGCATGCTTGGATCAACTACAACAACCTTGGCAAAATTGAATAACATGTAAACAATCTGCCAGGAAACATTTTATAGCAAAAGTAGAGCTCGATTGACTCAATCTATGGCACTCCATAATTGCAAACAAGGGCATGGATGGATATAGCAAGACATGTAGAACAAAACATCCTTAATGAAGTATCTCAAAATATGCATGGAACTCTCTGTAGCATCAAGTTAACATGGCATCAAAATATCAGCAGAACAGGGCTGAAATCAGCAACATCAAGACACCTAGTTTGCATGCTTGTGCTAGTCACTACATAGATCACAAAAATACATGGCATACACCCCTGGAAAGATGGCATGGCATATTACAAAACACATGTAGGGCTCAAGTCCATAGGATGCACACATCAATCATGGCAAAAATGACAAAATTGCATGTTCTGATAAAAATCAGAAACTAACATCACATAGCACTCTTATAACAGCATTTCGGGCATCAAGATGAGCTCAAATGAAAATGATGCAATGATATGAAATGATATACTCTTCGAGACGAACATTTTGACATATTACACGCGCAAAACGGAGCAACGATGACAGAGTTACGATGCGATGAAAATGCATGAAAATAAACACAAACTCGGGGACTTAGTGAAATCTCAGAGGGGGGAAAAAGTCAACCGAGGCACGGACTTTGATGCAGCGCCGGATCTCGCCGGAGATGACCGGGATCTCGCCGGAGAGCTGCCGGAAAGGAGGGAGACGACCGGAGTTGAGGCAGAGAGGGCCGGGGACGGGCGGAGGAGACCGGGGGCGACGCCGGAGCGGGCGAGGCTGCGGGAGGAGGCAGCGAACTGTCGCCGAGGCGAAGCGCTGGGCGGCGCCGGTGAGTTCCGGCGAGGCGGGAGCTCGGGGCCGTGGGGAAAGCGCGCTTGCGGCGGGCGGCGAAGCCGCTTCGCCCATGGTGGAGGCGCCGGAGGCGGCGGCGTCTTGCATGGCGGCCAGCCGCCGGAGTCGGGACGGCCGGGCTAGCGGAGGCGGCGGCGGCGGCGGCAGCGGCCGGCCGAGAGGGCGCGCGGACGGCGGCGGCGGCGCTGGCCGGGCGGGCCCGATCCGGGTCCGCGGGCCGCGCGGGTGGGAGGAGAGAGAGAGAGAGCCGCGGGAGATGACGTGGCGGCGGGGGATTGGTTGAAAGCGGCGGCGGAGCTGATGTGGCAGCGCCCCATTGGTCGGGGTGAGGTGGCGGCTGGACGCGTCCGGCGCCGGGCGGACATGTCCGGCGCGCGGAGGAAGAAGGGGCTAGGGTTAGGGGTGTTTTGATCCGCGAATTTCGGGGGAGGTCTAGTTTTATAGGTAGAGGGAGCTAGGAGAGTCCAAATGAGGTGCGGTTTTCGGCCACGCGATCGTGATCGAACGACCGAGAGCATGGAGGGGAGTTTGGTGGGTTTTGGGCCACTTAGAAAGGGAGTTGGGCTGCAACAAAGAGGCTTTTGCGGTTACCCTGCTAACTGCTGGAGTACCAAACGACCTCCAAATGATCCGAAACTTGACAGGCGGTCTACCGGTGCTATACCAAGGCCGCTTGGCAAACCTCGGTCCATTCCGAGACCGTTTAACACCCGCACATGAAAAGAGGTAAAAGGGGGCGCCGGGGAACATAGGAGTGCCGGATTGCAAAACGGACAACGGGGAAAATGCTCGGATGCATGAGACGAACACGTATGCAAAATGAAATGCACATGATGACAAGATATGAAATGCATATGATGACATGACAGAATGCAACACGCAAGCACATGACATGGCAAAGACCACGAATAACTGACGGACACCTGGCGCATCGAATCCGGGGCGTTACACCGGGTCTCCCATAATTGTAGCAATTTCGCTCTCGACTAGAAGATCTTTTGTCATTGTAAGACCTTGACTTGGAGCTTCTTTCTTTGCTTCTACTCTTGTAGAATTTGTTAAAGTTCTTCACCATTAAGCTCAATTCTTCATTGAAGGTTTGTTTCTCACTTGATGATGTGGGGGCTTCACTTGAGGCTTTGTAAGCACCACTTGACTTGTTGTGAAGTTCCTCCTTATCCTTAAGTGACATCTCATGAGCAACAATTCTTCCAATGACTTCCGTTGGTTTGACATCTTTGTAGTTTGGCATCATTTGAATCAATGTGCACACGGTATCATACTTTCCATCCAATGCTCTTAGGATCTTCTTGATGATGAATCATCACCATCTCTTCACTCCCTAAGCCGGCAATTTCATTTGTGATAAGTGCAAGCCTAGAGTACATTTCAGCGACACCTTCACCATCCTTCATTTTGAACTTGTCAAGCTGACTTTGGAGCATATCCAACTTGGATGCCTTGACGGACTCGGTTCCTTCATGTATATCAATCAAAGTATCCCAAATTTCCTTTGCATTCTCAAGACGGCTGATTTTGTTGAATTCTTTGGGGCACAATCCGTTTAAGATGATATCACAAGCTTGAGCGTTGTATTGCAACATCTTCAATTCTTCCGCATTAGCTTCACGGTTGGGCTCTCTCCCATCAAAGAATTCAGCTTGCAAGCCAATACAAATAATTGCCCAAACGGCGGGGTTATGTCCGAGAATATGCATTTTCATCTTATGCTTCCAACTAGCAAAATTAGTACCATCAAAGTAAGGACCTTTACGGTGATAATTTCCCTCGCTAGACGCCATACTCTCCTAGGTTATGGAACCAAGGCTATGACCATCAAAAGCTATGGAAATCAAAGCAAATGGAGACCAAAGCTCTGATACCACTTGTAGGACGTTAAAGTATGTCTAGAGGGGGGGGGGGTGATTAGACTACTTGACCAATTAAAAACTTAGCCTTTTCCCAGTTTTAGAGTTTCGCAGATTTTAGCTATCTTAGGACAAGTCAAGCAATCATCACACAATTCAAGCAAGCATGCATAGAGTATACGAGCAGCGGAAATTAAAGAATGCAACTTGCAAGAAACTAAAAGGAAGGGTTTGGAGGATTCAAACGCAATTGGAGACATGAATGTTTTTGGCGTGGTTCCGATAGGTGGTGCTATCGTACCTCCACGTTGATGGAGACTTCAACCCACGAAGGGTAACGGTTCTTGCTGAGTCCACGGAGGGCTCCACCCACGAAGGGTCCACGAGTAGCAACCTTGTCTATCCCACCATGGCCGTCGCCCACTTAAGGACTTGCCTCACTAGCGGTAGATCTTCACAAGTAGGCGATCTCCTTGCCCTTACAAACTCCTTGGTTCAACTCCACAATCTTGTCTGAGGCTCCCAAGTGACACCTAGCCAATCTAGGAGACACCACTCTCAAGAAGTAACAAATGGTGTGTTGATGATGAACTCCTTGCTCTTGTGCTTCAAATGATAGTCTCCCCAACACTCAACTCTCTCTCATAGGATTTGAATCTGGTGGAAAGAAGATTTGAGTGGAAAGCAACTTGGGGAAGGCTAGAGATCAAGATTCATATGGTAGGAATGGAATATCTTGGCCTCAACACAAGAGTAGGTGGTTCTCCTCGAAATGGTAAGTTGGAAGTGTAGGTTTGTTCGATGGCTCTCTGCACGAATGAAGAGGAGGTGGAGGGTATATATAGCCTCCACACAAAATCTAACTGCTACACACAATTTACCAATCTCGGTGGACTGAATCAACAAACTCGGTCGACCGATTTTAGTAAACCTAGTGACCGTTAGGGTTTTCGTGGATCGACATGCATCTCGGTAGGACCGATATGGTTAGGGTTAGGGCATAACGTAATCTCGGTGAGACCGATTTTGGTAATTAGCTAACCAGAGTTGGCGGAGTAAACTCGATGGGACCGATTTGCTCTTTTCGTGAGACCGAAATGTTACAAAAGGGAACAGAGAGTTTACATTGCAATCTCGGTGGTACCGATCCGCTCTTCGGTGAGACCGAAAAGTTACTGAAAAGGAAACAAAGAGATTACAATCCCATCTCGGTGAGACCGAGATCCCTATCGGTAGAACTGATTTGCCTAGGGTTTGTGGCAGTGGCTATGACATATGGAATCGGTGGCGCCGGATAGGAAGAATCGGTGAGACCGATTTTGGCTTTAGGTTTAGGTCATATGTGGATGTGAGTAAGTAGCTGAGGGTTTTGGAGCATATCACTAAGCACATGAAGCAAGAGGCTCATTAAGCAACACCTCATCCCTCCTTGATAGTATTGGCTTTTCCTATAGACTCAATGTGATCATGAATCACTAAAATATAAAATGAAGAGTCTTGAGCTTTTGAGCTTGAGCCAATCCTTTGTCATTAGAATTTTGAGGGATCCACTTTCATCATCCATGCCATGCCATTCATTGAGCTTTCCTGAAATGTTCATCTTGGAATAGCATTAGCTCAATGAGCTATATGTTGTTATGAATTACCAAAACCACCTAGGGATAGTTGCACTTTCACACCTCTATTAAAATGCTTAAGGAAGTTATTTTTCCGAGGTTTGGAGTCCCTAGATATTTAATTACTAATGGTGGTTCACATTTTATTCATGGTGCTTTCCGTAAAATGCTTGCTAAGTATGACGTTAATCATAGAATTGCATCTCCTTATCACCCACAGTCTAGTGGTCAAGTAGAATTGAGTAATAGAGAACTCAAATTAATTTTGCAAAAGACTGTCAATAGGTCTAGAAAGAATTGGTCCAAGAAACTTGATGATGCATATGGGCCTATAGAACTGCATATAAAAATCCTATGGGTATGTCTCCGTACAAAATGGTTTATGGAAAAGCATGTCACTTACCTCTCGAACTAGAACATAAGGCATATTGGGCTATTAAAGAGCTCAGTTATGATTTCAAACTTGCCGGTGAGAGGAGGTTATTTGATATTAGCTCACTTGATGAATGGAGAACCCAAGCTTATGAAAATGCCAAGTTGTTTAAAGAAAAAGTTAAGAGATGGCATGACAAAAGGATACAAAAGCGTGAGTTTAATGTAGGTGATTATGTATTGCTATACAACTCTCGTTTAAGATTTTTTGCAGGAAAACTTCTCTCTAAATGGGAAGGCCCCTACGTTATCGAGGAGGTCTATCGTTCCGGTGCCATAAAATCAACAACTTCGAAGGCACAAATCCGAAGGTGGTAAACGGTCAAAGAATTAAACATTATATCTCAGGTAATCCCATTAATGTTGAAACCAATATTATTGAAACCGTAACCCCGGAGGAATACATAAGGGACACTTTCCAGAATGTTTCAGACTCCGAAAAGGAATAGGTATGTGGTACCGTAAGTAAACCGACTCCAAAACAGTTTTTAAGGCAATATTTCTCCGTTTTGGAATATTTAGAAAAATAGAAAAATAAGTAGCAGTCCGGGAAGGACACGAGGGCCCCACGAGGGTGGAGGGTGCGCCCTACCCCCCTGGGCGCGCCCCCTACCTCGTGAGCACCTCGTGTGCCCTCCGAACTCCGTTTTCTTGCACGATACGTATTTTGGTCGGTAAAAATGCATTATATATTTTCCCGAAGGTTTTGACTCCTGTATCACGCAAATCTCCTCTGTTCTTGTTTCAAGCTGTTTTCTGTCAGGGTTGTCAAGGCTAGACATCATGTCGTCCCCCTCCTCCAACAATGGTGACAACGATGCTTGGCTAATGAAGATAGATCTGAAGAGGGAAGAACCCATGGAGATCAACAAGGATGAAGGGATCAAGAAGGCCACGGAGGAACAAGCTCCGGCAGCAGAAGACATCCTTCAACTTGATCATAATCTTCTTACCCCAACTAAGATCGAAGCTTTCAAGATGATTGAGTTAGCTCGTATACAGAACAAGTATCTCACACGTGAAAATATTTTGTTGAAGGAGCATATTGTTGCACTCAAGGGCATTATCCACAAGCTGGAGGACCTCTTACGCTCTATGTGCGACTATCCATCATCACCTCCATATTCTTCACCGTCAAAGGAGACATAATCACATGGGTATGGGCACTCCCCTTGGCAACTGCCAAGCTTGGGGGAGGTGCCCCGGTATCGTATCACCATGACAACTCCTATCTTTACCTTTTTCTTAGTTCGATCCTATTAGTAGTATCTTGATCTAGTAGAATAAAGTTTATGGCATGATCTAGTTTTGAGTTTTGCTTTTTGATCTCTCTATGTAATCGAGTCCATGAGCTATATATAATAAAGATTAGTGTTGAGTCAAGGGCTTGATTATTTTGCCATGATCTTGAGTGAATAAAGAAAAAGAATAAAAAGAAACAAAGAGTTCATATTGATCTTATTGAGAGTAATGACTTCACATAGAAAGAATATGATGATTAAAAGTTGTTGGGAGTTGGCAAACATAGCTTTGGTCATCGTTGCAATTAATAGGAAGTAATAAGGAAATATAGGTTTCACATATAAATATACTATTATTGACATCTTTTATGATTGGGAGCATTCATTAAAATATGACATGCTAAAGAGTTGATGTTGGACAAGGAAGACAACGTAATGAGTTATGTTTTCTCATATCTGAAATAAAGTATGTTGTCGTGGGTCCTCCAACATGTTGAGCTTGCCTTTCCCCCTCATGCTAGCCAAATTCTCAGCACCAAGTAGAGATACTACTTGTGCTTACAAAACCCTTAAACCAGTTTTGCCATGAGAGTCCACCATATCTACCTATGGATTGAGTAAGATCCTTCAAGTAAGTTGTCATCGATGCAAAGCAATAAAAAATGCTCTAAATATGTATGATTGATTGGTGTGGGAGAAATAAGCTTTATACGATCTTGTGATGTGGAAGTAATAAAAGCGATGGACTGCATAATAAAGGTTCATATCACAAGGGGCAATATAAAGTGACGTTCTTTCGCATTGAGATTTTATGCATCAAACCATAAAAGTGCATGGCAACCTGTGCTTCCCTCTGCGAAGGGCCTATCTGTTACTATTATCTTCTACCTTATGCAAGAGTCATGGTGATCTTCACCTTTCCTTTTTACACTTTATCCTTTGGCAAGCACAGTATGTTGGAAAGATCCTGATATATATACCTAATTGGATGTAGGGGAGCATGAGTTATTATTGTTGACATTACCCTTGAGGTAAAAGGTTGTGGGGCGAAACTATAAGCCCCTATCTTTCTCTATGTCCGATTAAAACTCTGTAACCACAAGTATTGCGTGAGTGTTAGCAATTATGAAGGACTAGATGATAGTTGAGTATGTGGACTTGCTTTTAAGCTCTGGCATAGACTCTTTCTGATGTTATGATAAATTGCAATTGCTTCAATGACTGAGATTATAGTTTGTTGGTTCTCAATAAAGTTTATGATTCGTATTCTGCATTGTGAATGGATTATTACTTGAGTACAAGAAATCATATGAAAATATCTGTATATGTTGCTGTTATGAAAACAATCATGATGCCTTCATGTCCGTATTTTATTTTTATCGACGCCTCTACCTCTAAACATGGGGACATATTTATCGTTATCAGCTTTCGCTTGAGGACAAGCGAGGTCTAAGCTTGGGGGAGTTGATACATCCATTTTGCATCATGCTTTATATCGATATTTATTGCATTATGGGTTGTTATTATGCATTATGTCACAATACTTATGGCTATTCTCTCTTATTTTACAAGGTTTACATAAGAAGGGGGAATGCCGGCAGCTGGAATTCTGGGCTGGTAAAGGAGCAAATATTAGAGACCTATTCTGCACAACTCCAAAAGTCCTGAAGCTCCACGAAAGTCACTTTTGGAAAATATGAAAAATATCCAGCGGAAGAAGTTCACCAGAGGGGGGCCCACCTGTCCACGAGGGTGGGGGGCGCGCCCTAGCCCCCTGGGCGCGCCCCCCTGCCGGGGATACTTCCCTCCGGGAGGGGGAAATCATCGCCATCGTCATCACCAACGCTCCTCTCATCGGTAGAGGGCAATCTCCATCAACATCTTCACCAGCACCATCTCCTCTCAAAACCCTAGTTCATCTCTTGTATCCAATTCTTGTCTCCAAGTCTGGGATTGGTACTAGTAGGTTGCTAGTAGTGTTGATTACTCCTTGTAGTTTATGCTAGTTGGTTTATTTGGTGGAAGATCATATGTTCAGATCCTATATGCATATTATTACCCCTCTGATTATGAACATGAATATTCTTTGTGAGTAGTTACGTTTGTTTCTGAGGACACGGGAGAAGTCTTGCTATTAGTAGTCATGTGAATTTGGTATTCGTTCGATATTTTGATAAGATGTATGTTGTCTAGCCTCTAGTGGTGTTATGTGAACGTCGACTACATAACACTTCACCATTATTTGGGCCTAGAGGAAGGCATTGGGAAGTAATAAGTAGATGATGGGTTGCTAGAGTGACAGAAGCTTAAACCCTAGTTTATGCATTGCTTCGTAAGGGGCTGATTTGGATCCACATGTTTCATGCTATGGTTAGGTTTACCTTAATACTTTTGTTGTAGTTGCGGATGCTTGCAATAGAGGTTAATCATAAGTGGGATGCTTGTTCAAGTAAGAACATCACCCAAGCACCGGTCCACCCATATATTAAATTATCAAAGTACCGAACGCGAATCATATGAACGTGATGAAAACTAGCTTGACGATATTCCCATGTGTCCTCGGGAGCGCTTTTCCTATTATAAGAGTTTGTCCAGGCTTGTCCTTTGCTACAAAAAGGATTGGGCCACCTTGCTGCACTTTATTTACTTTTGTTACTTGTTGCTCGTTACAATTTATCCTATCACAAAACTATCTGTTACCACTTATTTCAAGATTTGCACGAATACCTTCTTTGAAAACCGCTTATCATTTCCTTCGCTCCTCGTTGGGTTCGACACTCTTACTTATCGAAAGGACTATGATAGATCCCCTATACTTGTGGGTCATCAGCGAGCGGCCCTGCCCTGGCCGCCTCTCCTCTTCTCCACAAGGCCCACTATGGCCCATTAAGCCCCCGGGGGGTTCCGGTAACCTCCTGGTACTCCGGTAAAATCCCGACTTCACCCGGAATACTATAGGCTTCCAATATATCAATATTCTTGTCTCGACCATTTCGAGACTCCTCGTCATGTCCGTGATCACATCCGGGACTCCGAACAACCTTCGGTACATCAAAACATATAAACTCATAATATAACTGTCATCGAAACGTTAAGCGTGCGGACCCTACGGGTTCGAGAAGTATGTAGACATGACCGAGACACGTCTCCGGTCAATAACCAATAGCGGAACCTGGATGCTCATATTGGCTCCCACATATTGTACGAAGATCTTTATCGGTCGGACCGCATAACAACATACGTTGTTCCTTTGTCATCGGTATGTTACTTGCCTCGAGATTCGATCGTCGGTATCTCGATACCTAGTTCAATCTCGCACGGCAAGTCTCTTTACTCGTTCAGTAATATATCATCCCGCAACTAACTCATTCGTTGCAATGCTTGCAAGACTTAAGTGATGTGCATTACCGAGAGGGCCGAGAGATACCTCTCCGACAATCGGAGTGACAAATCCTAATCTCGAAATCGCCAACCCAACAAGTACCTTCAGAGACACCAGAGAGCACCTTTATAATCACCCGATTCGTTGTGACGCTTTGGTAGCACACAAAGTGTTCCTCCCAGAACGGAGTTGCATAATATCATAGTCATAGGAACATGTATAAGTCATGAAGAAAGCAATAGCAACATACTAAACGATCGAGTGCTAAGCTAACGGAATGGGTCAAGTCAATCACATCATTCGCCTAATGATGTGATCCCGTTAATCAAATGACAACTCATGTCAATGGCTAGGAAACATAACCATTTTTGATCAACGAGCTAGTCAAGTAGAGGCATACTAGTGACACTCTGTTTGTCTATGTATCCACACATGTATTATGTTTCCGGTTAATACAATTCTAGCATGAATAATAAACATTTATCATGATATAAGAAAATAAATAATAACTTTATTATTGCCTCTAGGGCATGTTTCCTTCAGTCAGTGGGGTAAGGTCAAGGAGAGGTACGACGAGGCGGCGATAGCCTTCGGCGGAGGCAAGCGGTTAGGGTTGGATCCAGGGGGAGGGGCCGAGGGGGGGGAGGCTGCACGATTGGATGAAGAAGATAAACATAAACGGTTGGAGGAGGAAGAATGAGATCTGGCCATTCATCCCTATCTGACGGCTATGAGTAAAAATGACCGATGCAAAAAGAAATCCAGGTAGCTGATGAATATGCGGTCCCTAGAACTATTCATGCGACGCGGACTGGACTATGGCTGACGATGTACTACGCTGATCACTTGCTTGACGGATATATAGCTAGATGGATTCGATCGAGCAGGCCCCGGCTGCCGAGGGTGTGCTGCCACTGAAAGCAGCAGGACAGATGACAGATCGCAAAATTTTGACAATCAGGCTCAAAGTCCATGTATCCAGACGGTAGCCGGCTGGCCAAAGCTGAAGCTAGCTGCATGCAGGCAGCTGGCCAGCAGGTACTAGCTCCGTAGCGGCCATGCATATGTACTCCTTTTTTTTCGGAATCAATAACTCCCGAACGTCCGGATTTTAGCATCTCCTCCCGAACCATCTCGTTGCCGTCGCACGAATCTTGGCGCCCTGCGCTTGCCACATCATCACTGGGAGTCGTTCGGGAGGAAGCCAAAGTCACCCGAACCACTCCCTCGTTCTCCTCTCATTCCTCCCACTCTCTTATCCACACTACACAACATCAGATGCCAGCGTTGGGCAGGCGGGGACGTCGGCGAGGGCCTCCGGCGGTCGGAGCAGGTCGCTGGGCGTGGGGATGGTGAGCGGCATGGCTAGGCTCCAGCGACCGCGAGCGTCTCCTCCACTGCACCCCCACCTTGGACGGCCGGCCCCGAACTCCTTCGACGCCGCATCCCTGCCATGGACGGCCGGCCCCGAACTCCTTCGACGCCGCATCCCTGCCATGGACGGCCGGTCCCCAAATCCTCCGACGTTGCATCCTTGCAGGTCATCCAACGCTGCATCCCTCGCAATGGACGCCCGGCCCCAAACTCCTCCGCCTGGGACCTTCGGGTAGGCGGGATGGGCTCAAGCCCGCGGTGGTGGCCGGAGGAGATCCGGTGGTGCCTCGGTGGTAGCGGCAGCGAGGGCGTGGCACTGGCTATAGGGGGCGCTCCATGCGGGATCCTTCCCGAGAGCGAGGGGCTGCTGAGGCTCTTCGGCTGGTCCCGCCGCTCATGGAGCCGCCCGCCTCCGAGTCCTTGGTGGCACACTCCCCATGCATCGCTTTCGGCAGCGGCGGGGACGGCGGGTCGCTGCCTGCTGACGGTGATGGCGCGTGCCTCGACGACGGGCCGACGAGGACCCAGCCGCCGTGCCATTCAAGCCCTCTTCGGCTGCTCCGACCGCCTCGACCAAGCGGTCATGGTCGCAGCGGCCGCTGCCCAGATGATCGCGCTTGTCGTCTACGTCCAGCTCTTCAGCGTGGCCATCAACTCGCTCTCATGGTCACCAGCTATCTAAGCCATCAAGCAGGTGTGCGCTCTGTCTTCACTAGTGAATAGTAGCCATCGATAGCCATCAACTCGCTTTCATGCGTTTAGCTGTAATCTGCCTGATTTGTGAACAGAGATTTTTGTTTAGAGAAGAGGAGATGATCTAAAGTTGCCATGTTTACATGTTTTTTCACGCACCATTTAACAAATCATCTGAAGTTGCCATGGCAAGTTTGGAGTATTTTTTCACATGTCGTTTAACAAATCATGTAAAGTTGCCATGGCAAGTTTGGAGTATTTTTTCACACGTCGTTTAACAAATCATCTAAAGTTGCCATGGCAAGTTTGGAGTATTTTTTCACACGTCGTTTAACAAATCATCTAAAGTTGCCATGGCAAGTTTGGAGTGTTTTCTCCACATGCCAACTAATAGATCATCTAAAGTTTACCATGGCAACTTTTACTATGTTAGCCATACGAACAGCTTCAGATGTGTTGTGTTGCCATGGCAAGTTTACATGTTTTTCCCATCCACCATTTAAAACGATGATTTTCGACCATGGAAAATTAGCAATGTTCCCTATTTTATTACAACTTAAGTTGTTTTCCATGGCAATTTTTTTTTCCGTTTGGAGTATTTTTCACATGCCAACTAAGAAATCATCTAAAGCTGCCATGGCAACTTTGGATTATTTTTCCACACGCCAACTAACAAATCATCTAAAGTTTGCCATGGAAACTTTTACTACGACAACTTCAAATGTGCGCCATGCCAACTTAAGATATGTTGCCATGGCAAAAATTAAACTATTTTTCCATGGAAAATTTTACTCCATTTTATGCCATGGCAAACTTCTTTAGTTAACATGTTCAAAAACATGTAAACATGCCATGGCAAAGTTATAATTGTTGAAAAACATGGCAAAGTTTGCCATGGCAACTTACGATGTTCAAAAACATGGCAACATTTTGTACATGTTCAAAAATATGAAAAATTCGCCATGACATTATAAAATGTTTAAAAACATGGCAAACTTTTAATATGTGCAAAACATGGTAACTTCTTTTAATTAAGTTTGTTCAAAAACATGACAAACTTCTTTTTAATGAACATGTTCACAAATATGCAAACTTGCCATGGCAACTAAAGATGTTCAAAATAACATGGCAATGTTTGTAGATGTCTAAAAACATGGCAAATGTGGCATGGCAACCAAAATCAGTATTGTTTATAGATATGTCTTTTTCCATGGCAACTAAATTCATTTTTTTCTATGGTTCATTGTCTTTTTGCCATGTCCATCCAAAGAATGTTTGTCATGGACATTACAAATTAGTTTGAGAACACGACAAGTTTATTCTTTCAAATTTGTTTTTGCCATGGGGATTTCATGCAGAATATCATTACAACTTAAGATGTTTTCTCCATTGTTTTCCTAAAAATTTCTATGTGTCTAGAGAGAACTTTTTTCACCATATCACTTCATGGAAACTTTTGCGTTTTTCTGTAAACTTCATAGTGATCGCAGCTTTTCATACTGTACAGATGCAAATTGCCATGATTTTTCCCTTTTTCGCCATTTTTTAAAAACATAAACTTGAACGTGGCAATTTTTTCTCATAGAATGGCAAAAGTCCATGGCAATTTTGACGTGTAAAAGAACATTATTTACTAATAACAAAAAAACTGGGCTTTTTTTTACTAATCGTAACTTAATATGGGCTTTATTTTTCGTTTTCCTTTCACAGGAAAAAGGCCGGGCCCGGTTGGTGGGGGCGTTCGGGATGAGGCGTTCTCCTCCCAAACAAGCGTACTCATTCGATCGATCCTCCTCCCGTCCTGAACGTGACGTTCGGTCTGGGGTGCTCCCAGACCGAACGGTCGCGCGTTATCGGGGTATATGTGTTAATCCACTGAAACTGGTCTAAAACAAACAAAAAAAAGTCAAATTCCTTTAGCATGGGACCTGCTAGTGAAATTTTCCAAATACCCATTTTGACAGTAGCATGGCAATTTTTATAAGTATGTACATCATGGCGTTTTTAGCTCTTTGCCAACAGAAGATACTCTTTTAATCCATTTTTGCGATGGCAAATTTTACTCCATTTTTGCCATGGCAAATTTTACTCCATTTTATGCCATGGCAAACTTCTTTAATTAACATGTTCAAAAACATGCAAACTTGCCATGGCAAAGTTATAGATGTTTATGGCAAACTTGTTTGGCAAATTTTACTCCTTTTTTGCCATGGCAAGAATACTTTTGTGCACACGGCAAATTTTAGTTTACATTGCCATGGCAAAATTTACTTTAAGTTGGCATGGAAAATTTATTATAAAGAGCTTGCCAATTTTGTTTTAAATATGATGGCAAATTTACATAGCACGATATTTATACTTGCATAGCCATGACATTTTTTAATTTATTCCATGGCAAAAGTACTCCATTTTTGCCATGGAAAAATTAATCTATTTTTTGCCATGGCAAATTTTTACTTCACTTTTGCCATGGCAAAAATACTTTTATTTCAAATGGCAAATTTTAGTTTAAGTTGCCATTGCAAATTTAATTTTAAGTTGCCATGGCAATTTTAATTTAAATATTATGGCAAATTTACATTTTATAGAACATGGCAAATTTTACTATGTAGCATCTTAAATATACTTGTGTAACCATGAAGTTTTTTAATTTATTTCCATGGCAAAAGTACTACATTTTTGCCATGGCAAAAATTAAACCATTTTTGCCATGACAAATTTCACTCCATTTTATGCCATCGCAAACTTCTCTAATCAACATGTTCAAAAACATGCAAACTTGCCATGGCAAAGTTATAGATGTTTAAAAATATGTCAAAGATTATAGATGTTCACAAATATGGCAAATTTGCCATGGCATTTTAAAATGTTGAAAAACATGACAAACAAGTGATGTTCAAAAACATGGCAAACTTGCTATGGCAACTAATGATGTTCAAAAACATGGCCACCTAAGATGTTCAAAATTATGGCAAACTTGCCATGGCAACTAAAATCGGTATTGTTTATAAATGCGTTCTTTTCCATGGCCTAAATGCATTATTTTGCCATGGTTCATTGTGTCCTTTTGCCATGTCCATCCGAAGAATGTTTGTCATGACCATCACAAATTAGTTTGAGAACACGACAAGTTTGTTCTTTCAAAATTGTTTTTTCCATGGCAAAAAGTTTTGATTCTTTGAAATTTGTTTTGCTATTGGGATTACATGTACAATATCGTTACAACTTAAAATGGTTTCTCCATTTTTTCTGAAAAAATTCTATGTGCCTAGAGAGAATTTTTTCACCATATCACTTCATGGCAAAAATTCCCCTTTTTTGTAAACTTTCGTAGTGATGGCAACTTTTCGTATTGTAGAGATGCAGGTTGCCATGACTTCTTCCTTTTTTGCGGCATTTTTGAAAACATAAACTTGAACATGGCAATTTCTTTCATAGAATGGCAAAAGTCCATGGCAGTTTTGTCGTGCAAAAGACCAATGTTTATTAGCCGCATAAAAACTGGGCTTTTTACTAGTCATACACGGGCTTTATTTTTTGTTTTTCTTTTCATAGGAAAAAGGCCTGTCGGGCCTGGTGGGTGAGGCGTTCGGGCTGAGGCACTCTCCTCCCGAACGAGAACGAAGCGTTCGGTCGATGCCCCTCCCGTCCCGAACGAAGCGTTCAGCCTGGGGTGCTTCCAGACCGAACGTTCGGTTGTTATCGATGTCCTTTTTTTTCCGGCTATGTATATGTACTCGTACACTATTACACAGCTGGGGTCGCTGGGCGGGCCGATCGATCGGGTGCCAAGTCTACATTCTTATCGGTTAGCATAGATATCTGTGCGTTGTGTCAGGAAGAAACTGAAGACGAGTACAGCTGGCCGGCAATGAGAAAATTGTGTCGGGCGGCGACAGGATCGATCGATCGATCCATAGGCCAGAAGCAGCAAAGATGTGACGGCCGGCATCGGCAAAAGATAAGACGCGCAGTTGCATCTGAACGTATGTATAGTTGCAGTATCTGGCCGGGGCTAAATTTCGTGTTTTGACCCTTTTCGTATAGAAATTCAGGATCTGACCCCTGTTGGAAAGAATTTCAGGATTTGACCCTTTTTCCTACCGCCACGAGGCTTGGCGGTAGGATTACTTAGCCTACCGTCAGAACCTGTGGCGGTAGGATACTTATCCACGTCAGTAGCGTTAACGGTCTCCGTCCCGTCTGTCCCACCCTACCGCTGTAACACGTGGCGGTAGCTGTCCGATCCTACTGGCGGGAACTGGCGGTAGGGTCTAGGGCACTATAAGCCGCGAGCCGCCCCACCCCCCCCCTTCTCCCCAACCACCGCCCCAAGAACAGAGGAGTTCTTCCTCTCCCTCTCTCATCTCCTCCACTCCTCCCTCCGATCTTCGCGTTTCTCACTGCTTTTTTGGATCGAGATGGCCCCGAAGAAAGCAAGGTAAGCTCCGTCGATCCCTTCAATTAGTTTTAGTCAAATAGCTTCCGATTCGTCGTATTATTTGATTCAAATCACTCCCCTCTTTGCACTAGATTTAATTATTTTGAACCCTAGGATTGATTTAGGTTGATTCTAGATGTTATATTTTGTTAGATATGAACTCTAGTCACTAGTTGGTATGGTTATGTGAAGATGAACCCTAGTTCATATTATTTTGGAGGATTTTTTTATATGATGCATGTGTGGAGGAATTTGTTCTGATATGATGATGCATGTTGATATGCTATGATTCAAGTAGTGGATGTAGTTGGAGAACAAATGTTGAACTCTCAAAATGAACTTAGGTTTCGATTTTTTTTTCAAGGTGATGAACCTTTTGTGTGATGAATCTATATGTTTAGGTACGAAAGCTTGGAGCAAGCACCGCCGACTCCATCACCGCCTGCTCCTCCCACTCCTCTGCAGCAGATTCCGTCAGAGATGCCGCTCCCGTACATGTACGAGAACTTCCCCGAGCTGCTGCAGCCAGTGGGATCTGTCTCAGACGAGGTCCTAGAGGCGACGAGGGCAAAGCGGTGGCACGAGAGGGCAGAGCGGATCCTCGACGATGTCGTGGGTTGGTCGCAGAGCGTGAAGGAGTGGAAGAAAGTGAAGGCAAAGATGGAGGCAGAGGCAGATCCAAGTATCTGCCGTGTCCGCCGGGAAGCGTGCATTGAAGTTGCGCACAATTACTCCAACTATCTCCTGAGCAATTTGGGCCGAAGAATCTACTTCGAGAGCAATGCGGAGAGAGCCAGATGCCTCCCGAAGTGCATCTGCGTTCGATATCATCAATCGGGAAGGGCGGAGGCCAAAACTCCAGTGGGCGGGGCAAGGTGGGAGTGCTTGAACGGTCGGATGCCGACCAGCGTTCCGCCTCCGCTTTGAACGGTGGATCCGCTGCCAGATCTGCTCTCACGGCCGGGCCTAACATACGAGGAGCTCAAGATGATGATGTCTGCGCGCTCTTGAAATTATCCGCAAATCGCCTTATTAGTTTGTCTTGTGTCTTTCAATTATGTTCTCGATGAATAATGAAACTATGTACCTCTTGTAATGCCATCTGCTTATTATCAATTCAGTTTGAACATTAAGTTAACTCGCATGCCATTTGTTCTTGTCAATATGAGTATACTTTCATGGTAAAAGAAATGAGTATATACTTTCATGATAAAAACATGTCTCAGATACTTCAAGTGCTATTATTGTGTATGTAATGCTATTTGTTTGAGATCTGTTTTAGCCTCTACATCATTGATGTGAAAAGAAACAAGCAATTAAACTTGAATGTGTAAAACACAGACCCTACCCAGGGACCACAGCGGTAAGGTCACACAACCTACCGCCATGGCACTTCGATATTTCGTTACAGAAACTTTCGTAGGCAAAACAACCTGTGACGCCCCCGATTCAATCGTATACTAATCATGCACGCAAATGTGTACGATCAAGATCAGGGACTCACGGGAAGATATCACAACACAACTCTAAAACATAAATAAGTCATTCAAGCATCATAATACAAGCCAGGGGCCTCGAGGGCTCGAATACAAGTGCTCGATCATAGACGAGTCAGCGGAAGCAACAATATCTGAGTACAGACATAAGTTAAACAAGTTTGCCATAAGATGGCTAGCACAAACCGGGATATGATCGAAAGAGGCGCAGCCTCCCGCCTGGATCCTCCTAACTACTCCTGGTCGCCGCGTTGGGCTGCACATAGTAGTAGGCACCTCCGATGTAGTAGTCGCCATCGACGGTGGCGCTCGCTCTGGGCTCCATCGTGCAGTCGCAGACAATCGAGTAGAGATAGGGGGAAAAGGGGGAACAAGGCAACCGTGAGTACTCATCCAAAGTACTCGCAAGCAAGGAGCTGTTGGAAATATGCCCTAGAGGCAATAATAAATTAGTTATTATTATATTTCCTTGTTCATGATAATCGTTTATTATCCATGCTATAATTGTATTGATAGGAAACTCAGATACATGTGTGGGTATATAGACAACACCATGTCCCTAGTAAGCCTCTAGTTGACTAGCTCGTTGATCAATAGATGGTTACGGTTTCACGACCATGGACATTGGATGTCATTGATAACGGGATCACATCATTAGGAGAATGATGTGATGGACAAGACAATCATAAGCCTAGCACAAAGATCGTGTAGTTAGTATGCTAAAGCTTTTCTAATGTCAAGTATCTTTTCCTTAGACCATGAGATTGTGCAACTCCGGATACCGTAGGAATGCTTTGGGTGTACCAAACGTGGCGTAATGGGTGGCTATAAAGGTGCATTACGGGTATCTCCGAAAGTGTCTGTTGGGTTGGCACGAATCGAGGCTGGGATTTGTCACTCCGTGTAAGCGGAGAGGTATCTCTGGGCCCACTCGGTAGGACATCATCATAATGTGCACAATGTGACCAAGGGGTTGATCACGGGATGATGTGTTACGGAACGAGTAAAGAGACTTGCGGTAGCGAGATTGAACAAGGTATCGGATACCGACGATCGAATCTCGGGCAAGTACAATACCGCTAGACAAAGGGAATTGTATACGGGATCGATTGAGTCCTTGACATCGTGGTTCATCCGATGAGATCATCGTGGAACATGTAGGAGCCAACATGGGTATCCAGATCCGCTGTTGGTTATTGACGGAGAACGTCTCGGTCATATGCGCATGATTCCCGAACCCGTAGGGTCTACACATAAGGTTCGATGGCGCTAGGGTTATAAAGGAAGTTTGTATGTGGTTACGAATGTTGTTGAGTCCGGATGAGATCCCGGACGTCACGAGGAGTTCGGAATGGTCGGAGGTAAAGATTTATATATGGAAAGTTGTTGTTGGGTTCGGAAAAAGTTCGGGTTTTTCGGTATTGTCTGGGAAGCTTCGGAAGGTTCCGGAGGATTCGGAGGTCCGGAAATTGTTCCACCACGTCCAATACAGTAGCATGGGCTGTAGGGGTGCCCTAGCCTTAATGGGCCAGGGGCACCAGCCCCCAAGGCCCATGCGCATGGGAGGAGGGGCCCTAAGGGAGGGCCTCCACTTGACTTGGGTGGCACTCCTCCCCTCTTGGCCGCCCCAAGTCCCATCTAGGGCTGGCCGCACCCTTGGGGTGGGAAACCCTAAAGGGCGCAGCCCCCTTCCCCTATATATACTTGAGGTTTGGGGCTGCCCAACACACATGAGACCTCTCCTCTTGGTGCAGCCCTGCCTCTCCTCCTCCTCCTCTCCCTTGGTGCTTGGCGAAGCCTGCGGGATGCCACGCTCCTCCATCACCACCATGCCGTTGTGCTGCTGCTGGATGGAGTCTTCCTCAACCTCTCCCTCTCTCCTTGCTGGATCAAGGCGTGGGAGGCGTCACCGGGCTGTCACGTGTGTTGAGCAGCGGAGGTGCCGTCCGTTCGGCACTAGGATCTCCGGTGATTTGGATCACGACAGTCGACTCCTTCAACCCCGTTCTCATGAGCGCTTCCGCTTAGCGATCTACAAGGGTATGTAGATGCACTCTCCTTCCCTCGTTGCTAGTTTCTCCATAGATAGATCTTGGTGACACGTGGGAAAATTTTGAATTTCTGCTCGTTCCCCAGCATGGCATCATGAGCTAGGTCTATTGCGTAGATTCTTTGCAGAGTAGAACACAAAGTAGTTGTGGGCGTTGATATTGTTCAATATGCTTACCGTTACTAGTCCAATCTTGTTTGACGGTATTGTGGGATGAAGCGGCCGGACCGACCTTACGTACTCTTCGTGAGGCAGGTTCCACCGGTGACATGCACTTGGTGCATAAGGTGGCTAGCGGTGCCGATCTCTCCACTTTAGTCGGAACGGATTCGATGAAAAGGGTCCTTATGAAGGGTAAATAGCAATTGGCATATCACGTTGTGGTTTTGCGTAGGTAAGCGTTCTTGCTAGAAACCCATAGCAGCCACGTAAAACATGCAAACAACAATTAGAGGGCGTCTAACTTGTTTTTGCGGGGTATGCTATGTGATGTGATATGGCCAAGAAGAATGTGATGAATGATATGTGATGTATGAGATTGATCATGTTCTTGTAATAGGATTCACGACTTGCATGTCGATGAGTATGACAACGGCGAGGAGCCATAGGAGTTGTCTTTATTTATTGTATGACCTGCGTGTCATTGAACAACGCCATGTAATTACTTTACTTTATTGCTAACGGTAGCCATAGTAGTAGAAGTAATAGTTGGCGAGACAACTTCATGAAGACACGATGATGGAGATCATGATGATGGAGATCATGGTGTCATGCGGTGACGATGATGATCATGGAGCCCCGAAGATGGAGATCAAAAGGAGCAAAATGATATTGGCCATATCATGTCACTATATAATTGCATGTGATGTTTATTATGTTTATGCATCTTGTTTACTTAGAACGACGGTAGTAAATAAGATGATCCCTTACAAATTTCAAGAAGTGTTCTCCCCGATTGTGCACCGTTGCTACAGTTAAATAAACTTCTAAGCACCACGTGATGATCGGGTGTGATGGATTCTTACGTTCACATACAACTGGTGTAAGACAGATTTACACAACAAAAACACTTGGGGTTAACTTGACGAGCCAAGCATGTGCAGACATGGCCTCGGAACACGGAGACCGAAAGGTCGAGCATGAGTCGTATAGTAGATACGATCAACATGAAGATGTTCACCGATGATGACTAGTCCGTCTCACGTGATGATCGGACACGGCCTAGTTGACTCGGATCATGTAATCACTTAGATGACCAAAGGGATGTCTATCTGAGTGGGAGTTCATAAGATGAAATTAATTATCATGAACATAGTCAAAAGATCTTTGCAAATTATGTCGTGAGCTCGCGCTTTAGTTCCACTGTTTAGATATGTTCCTAGAGAAAATATAGTTGAAAGTTGAAAGTAGCGATTATGCGGACAATAGAAAGCTTATGTCCTTAATGCACGCTCGGTGTGATGAACCCCAAGCGTCGTTTGTGGATGTTGCGAACATCGGACATACGTTTTGATAACTACGTGATAGTTCGGTTAAGCGGTTTAGAGTTGAGGCACCAAAGGCGTTTTGAAATGTCGCGGAACATATGAGATGTTTGAGGGCTGAAATTAGGATTTCAGGCTCGTGCCACGTCAAGAGGTATAAGACCTCCGGCGATTTTCTTAGCCTGCAAACTAAGGAGAAAAGCTCAATCGTTGAGCTTGTGCTCAGATTATCTGAGTGCAACAATCACTTGAATCGAGTGGGAGTTGATCTTCCGGATGAGATAGTGATGTTTCTCCAAAGTCATTGCCACCAAGCTGCTAGAGCTTCGTGATGAACTATAACATATCGAGGATAGATATGATGATCCTTGAGGTATTCGCGATGTTTGACACATGAAAGTAGAAATCAAGAAGGAGCATCAATTGTTGATGGTTGGTGAAACCACTAGTTTCAAGAAGGGCAAGGGCAAGAAGGGATACTTCATGAAGCGGCAAATCAGTTGCTGCTCTAGTGAAGAAACCCAAGGTTGAACCCAAACCGAGACTAAGTGCTTACGTAATAAGGGAACAGCCACTGGCAGAATTACCCTAGATACTTGGTAGATGAGAAGGCTGGCAAGGTCGATAGAAGTATATTGGATATACATTATGTTAATGTGTACTTTACTAGTACTCCTAGTAGCACCAGGGTATTAAGATACGGTTCGGTTGCTAAGTGTTAGTAACTCGAAATAAAAGCTACGAAATAAGCGGAGACTAGCTAAAGGTGAGTGACGATATGTGTTGGAAGTGTTTCCAAGTTTGATGTGATCAAACATCATACGCTCCCTCTACCATCAAGATTAGTGTTAAACCTAAATAATTGTTATTTGGTGTTTGCGTTGAGCATAGACATGATTGGATTATGTCTATCGCAATATGATTATTCATTTAAGGAGAATAATGGTTACTCTATTTATTTGAATAATACCTTCAATGGTCTTGCACCTAAAAGAATGGTTTATTGAATCTCGATCGTAGTGATACACATTTTCATGCCAAAAGATATAAGATAGTAATGATAGTACCACTTACTTGTGGCACTTTGCCATGTAAGTCATATTGGTATAAAAGCATGAAGAAGCTCCATGTTGATGGATCTTTGGACTCACTCGTTTTGAAAAGTTTGAGACATGCGAACCATGTCTATTGGTGTATACGCATGAAGAAACTCCATGCAGATGGATCGTTTGGACTCACTTGATTTTGAATCACTTGAGATATGCAAATCATACCACATGGGCAAGATGACCAAAAGCCTCGGTTTGATAAGATGGAACAAGATAGCAACTTGTTGGAAGTAACACATTTTGATGTGTGCAGTCAATGAGTCTTTGAGGCATCAGATGAATATCGTTATGTTCTTACTTCACGAGATGATTTGAGTAGATGTTGAGTATATTTACTTGATGAAACACAAGTCTGAATTATTGAATGGTTCAAGTAATTTCAGAGTGAAGTTGAAGATCTTCGTGACAAGAGGATAGAATGTCTATGATATGATCATAGAGATGAATATCTGAGTTCTGAGTTTTGGCACACAATTAAGACATTGTGCAAATTGTTTCACAATTAATACCGCTGGAACACCATAGTGTGATGGTGTGTCCGAACATCATAGTTGCACTCTATTGGATATGGTGCGTACCATGATATCTCTTATCGAATTACCACTATCGTTCATGGGTTAGGCATTAGAGACAACCGCACTCACTTTAATAGGGCACCACGTAATTCCGTTGAGGCGACACCGTTTGGAGAAACCTAAGTTGTCGTTTCTTAAAAGTTTGGGGCTCGGCGCTTATGTGAAAAAGTTTCAGGTTGATAAGCTCGAACCCAAAGCGGATAAAATGCATCTTCATAGGACACCCAAAACAGTTGGGTATACCTCCTAATTCAGATCCGAAAGCAATAGGGATTGTTTCTTGAATCGGGTCCTTTCTCGAGGAAAAGTTTGTCTCGAAAAGTTGAGTGGGAGGATGGTGGAGACTTGATGAGGTTATTGAACCGTCACTTCAACAAGTGTGTAGCAGGGCACGGGAAGTTGTTCCGTGGCACCTACACCAATTGAAGTGGAAGCTTATGATAGTGATCATGAAGCTTGGATCAAGTCACTACCGAACCTCGTGGGGTGACAAGGATGCGTCTTGCTTGAGTGATGCGGTGATCCTGTCTTGAAGGTCATGTTGCTAGACAACAATGAACCTCGAGCTATGGAGAAGCGATGGTGGGCCCAAATTCCGACAAATGGTTAGAAGCCATGAAATCCGAGATAGGATCCATGTATCGAGAACAAAGCATGGACTTTGGTGGACTTGCCCGATGATCGGCAAGCCATTGAGATAAATGGATCTTTAAGAAGAAGACGGACGTGGGCGGTAATGTCACCGTCTATGAAGCTCGACTTGTGGCGAAGAGTTTTCACAAGTTCAAGGAGTTGACTACGATGAGATTTTCTCATCCGTGGCGATGCTTAAGTCCGTCGGAATCATGTTAGCATAAGCTGCATTTATGAAATCTGGCGGATGGATGTCAAAATGAGTTTCCTTACCGGTTTTAAGTAAGGAAAGGTTGTATGTGATACAATCGAAAGTTTTGTCGATCCTAAGGATGCTAAAAGGTATCTTGGCTCCAGCGATCCTTTCTAAGGACTGGAGTAAGCATCTCGGAGTTGGAATGTGCGCTTTGATGAGATGATCAAAGATTTTGGGTTTATACAAAGTTTATGAGAAACTTGTATTTCCAAAGAAGTGAGTGGGAGCACTATAGAATTTCGATGAGTATATGTTGTTGACATATTGATGATCGAAATGATGTAGAATTTCTGGAAAGCATATAGGGTTATTTGAAAAGTGTTTTCAAGTGAAAACCTGGATTAAGCTACTTGAACATTGAGCATCAAGATCTATAGGATAGATCAAAACCGCTTAATGGTACTTTCAAATGAGCACATACCTTGACATAATCTTGAAAGTGTTCAAGATGGATCGATCAAAGAAGGAGTTCTTGCACGAGTTGTAAGGTATGAAGTTAAGAGTTAAAGCTCGACCACGGCAGAAAAGAGAGAAAGGACGAAGGTCGTCCCTATGCTTTAGGACATAGGCTCTATAGTATGCTATCTTGTGTACCGCTTAGGAAGTGTGCCTTGCCATGAGTCGATCAAGGGTACAAGAATGATCCAGGAATGGATCATTGGACAGTGATCAAAATTGTCCTTGGAGTAAATAAGGACATGTTTCTCGATTATGGAGGTGATAAAGAGTTGGCGTAAAGGGTTACGTCGATGCAAGCTTTAACACCTATCCGAGTGACTCTGAGTAGCAAACCGGATCGTATAGTGGAGCAACCATTTGGAATAGCTCCAAGTGGAGCGTGGAAGCAGCATTTACAATATGACATAGAAATTTGCAAAGCACACACGGATCTGAAAGGTTCGGACCGTTGACTAAAACCCGTTGACTAAAACCTCTCTCACAAGCAAAACATGATCAAACCTCGAAACTCATTGAGTCTAAATCACATGATGATGTGAACTAGTTTACGAGACACTAGTAAACTCTTTGGGTGTTGGTCACATGGCGATGTGACCTATCGATGTTAATCACATGGCGATGTGAACTAGATTATTGACTCTAGTGCAAGTGGGAGACTGTTGGAAATATGCCCTAGAGGCAATAATAAATTAGTTATTATTATATTTCCTTGTTCATGATAATCGTTTATTATCCATGCTATAATTGTATTGATAGGAAACTCAGATACATGTGTGGATACATAGACAACACCATGTCCCTAGTAAGCCTCTAGTTGACTAGCTCGTTGATCAATAGATGGTTACGGTTTCCGACCATGGACATTGGATGTCATTGATAACGGGATCACATCATTAGGAGAATGATGTGATGGACAAGACAATCCTAAGCCTAGCACAAAGATCGTGTAGTTAGTATGCTAAAGCTTTTCTAATGTCAAGTATCTTTTCCTTAGACCATGAGATTGTGCAACTCCGGATACCGTAGGAATGCTTTGGGTGTACCAAGCGTCCTGGCGTGGCTGGGTGGCTATAAAGGTGCACTACGGGTATCTCCGAAAGTGTCATTGGGTTGTACGAATCGAGGCTGGGATTTGTCACTCCGTGTAAGCGGAGAGGTATCTCTGGGCCCACTCGGTAGGACATCATCATAATGTGCACAATGTGACCAAGGGGTTGATCACGGGATGATGTGTTACGGAGCGAGTAAAGAGACTTGCGTAGCGAGATTGAACAAGGTATCGGATACCGACGATCGAATCTCGGGCAAGTACAATACCGCTAGACAAAGGGAATTGTATACGGGATCGATTGAGTCCTTGACATCGTGGTTCATCCGATGAGATCATCGTGGAACATGTAGGAGCCAACATGGGTATCCAGATCCGCTGTTGGTTATTGACGGAGAACGTCTCGGTCATGTCGCATGATTCCCGAACCCGTAGGGTCTACACATAAGGTTCGATGGCGCTAGGGTTATAAAGGAAGTTTGTATGTGGTTACGAATGTTGTTGAGTCCGGATGAGATCCGGACGTCACGAGGAGTTCGGAATGGTCGGAGGTAAAGATTTATATATGGAAAGTTGTTGTTGGGTTCGGAAAAAGTTCGGGTTTTTCGGTATTGTCTGGGAAGCTTCGGAAGGTTCGGAGGATTCGGAGGGTCCGGAGGTCCGGAAATGTTCCACCACGTCCATACAGTGGGCATGGGCTGTAGGGGCGCCCTAGCCTTAATGGGCCAGGGGCACCAGCCCCCCAAGGCCCATGCGCATGGGAGGGGGGGAAACCCTAAGGGGGAGGGCCTCCACTTGACTTGGGAGGCACTCCTCCCCCTCTTGGCCGCCCCCCAAGTCCCATCTAGGGCTGGCCGCACCCCTTGGGGTGGGAAACCCTAAAGGGGGCGCAGCCCCCCTTTCCCCCTATATATACTTGAGGTTTTGGGCTGCCCAACACACATGAGACCTCTCCCTCTTGGTGCAGCCCCTCCTCTCCTCCTCCTCCTCTCCCTTGGTGCTTGGCGAAGCCTGCTGGGATGCCACGCTCCTCCATCACCACCATGCCGTTGTGCTGCTGCTGGATGGAGTCTTCCTCAACCTCTCCCTCTCTCCTTGCTGGATCAAGGCGTGGGAGGCGTCACCGGGCTGTCGTGTGTTGAGCAGCGGAGGTGCCGTCCGTTCGGCACTAGGATCTCCGGTGATTTGGATCACGACAGTCGACTCCTTCAACCCCGTTCTCTTGAGCGCTTCCGCTTAGCGATCTACAAGGGTATGTAGATGCACTCTCCTTCCCTCGTTGCTGGTTTCTCCATAGATAGATCTTGGTGACACGTGGGAAAATTTTGAATTTCTGCTCGTTCCCCAGCAGTGGCATCATGAGCTAGGTCTATTGCGTAGATTCTTTGCAGAGTAGAACACAAAGTAGTTGTGGGCGTTGATTTTGTTCAATATGCTTACCGTTACTAGTCCAATCTTGTTTGACGGTATTGTGGGATGAAGCGGCCGGACCGACCTTACGTACTCTTCGTGAGGCAGGTTCCACCGGTGACATGCACTTGGTGCATAAGGTGGCTAGCGGGTGCCGATCTCTCCACTTTAGTCGGAACGGATTCGATGAAAAGGGTCCTTATGAAGGGTAAATAGCAATTGGCATATCACGTTGTGGTTTTGCGTAAGTAAGCGTTCTTGCTAGAAACCCATAGCAGCCACGTAAAACATGCAAACAACAATTAGAGGGCGTCTAACTTGTTTTTGCGGGGTATGCTATGTGATGTGATATGGCCAAGAAGAATGTGATGAATGATATGTGATGTATGAGATTGATCATGTTCTTGTAATAGGATTCACGACTTGCATGTCGATGAGTATGACAACGGCGAGAAGCCATAGGAGTTGTCTTTATTTATTGTATGACCTGCGTGTCATTGAACAACGCCATGTAATTACTTTACTTTATTGCTAACGGTAGCCATAGTAGTAGAAGTAATAGTTGGCGAGACAACTTCATGAAGACACGATGATGGAGATCATGATGATGGAGATCATGGTGTCATGCGGTGACGATGATGATCATGGAGCCCGAAGATGGAGATCAAAGGAGCAAAATGATATTGGCCATATCATGTCACTATATAATTGCATGTGATGTTTATTATGTTTATGCATCTTGTTTACTTAGAACGCGGTAGTAAATAAGATGATCCCTTACAAAATTTCAAGAAGTGTTCTCCCTAACGTGCACCGTTGCTACAGTTAAATAAACTTCTAAGCACCACGTGATGATCGGGTGTGATGGATTCTTACGTTCACATACAGCGGGTGTAAGACAGATTTACACAGCAAAAACACTTGGGGTTAACTTGCGAGCCTAGCATGTGCGGACATGGCCTCGGAACACGGAGACCGAAAGGTCGAGCATGAGTCGTATAGTAGATCGATCAACATGAAGATGTTCACCGATGATGACTAGTCCGTCTCACGTGATGATCGGACACGGCCTAGTTGACTCGGATCATGTAATCACTTAGATGACCGGAGGATGTCTATCTGAGTGGGAGTTCATAAGATGAACTTAATTATCATGAACATAGTCAAAGATCTTTTGCAAATTATGTAAATGAGCTCGCGCTTTAGTTCCTTGTTTAGATATGTTCCTAGAAAATATAGTTGAAAGTTGAAAGTAGCGATTATGCGGACGATAGAAAGCTTATGTCCTTAATGCACGCTCGATGTGATGAACCCCAAGCGTCGTTTGTGGATGTTGCGAACATCGGACATACGTTTTGATAACTACGTGATAGTTCGGTTAAGCGGTTTAGAGTTGAGGCACCAAAGGCGTTTTGAAATGTCGCGGAACATATGAGATGTTTGAGGGCTGAAATTGGGATTTCAGGCTCGTGCCCACGTCAAGAGGTATAAGACCTCCGACGATTTTCTTAGCCTGCAAACTAAGGGAGAAAAGCTCAATCGTTGAGCTTGTGCTCAGATTATCTGAGTGCAACAATCACTTGAATCGAGTGGGAGTTGATCTTCCTGATGAGATAGTGATGTTTCTCCAAAGTCATTGCCACCAAGCTGCTAGAGCTTCGTGATGAACTATAACATATCGAGGATAGATATGATGATCCTTGAGGTATTCGCGATGTTTGACACATGAAAGTAGAAATCAGAAGGAGCATCAATTGTTGATGGTTGGTGAAACCACTAGTTTCAAGAAGGGCAAGGGCAAGAAGGGATACTTCATGAAGCGGCAAATCAGTTGCTGCTCTAGTGAAGAAACCCAAGGTTGAACCCAAACCGAGACTAAGTGCTTACGTAATAAGGGAACAGCCACTGGAGCAGAATTACCCTAGATACTTGGTAGATGAGAAGGCTGGCAAGGTCGATAGAAGTATATTGGATATACATTATGTTAATGTGTACTTTACTAGTACTCCTAGTAGCACCAGGGTATTAGATACGGTTCGGTTGCTAAGTGTTAGTAACTTCGAAATAAAAGCTACGGAATAAGCGGAGACTAGCTAAAGGTGAGCTGACGATATGTGTTGGAAGTGTTTCCAAGTTTGATGTGATCAAGCATCGCACGCTCCCTCTACCATCAAGATTAGTATTAAACCTAAATAATTGTCATTTGGTGTTTGCGTTGAGCATAGACATGATTGGATTATGTCTATCGCAATCTGATTATTCATTTAAGGAGAATAATGGTTACTCTATTTATTTGAATAATACCTTCAATGGTCTTGCACCTAAAGGAATGGTTTATTGAATCTCGATCGTAGTGATACACATTTTCATGCCAAAAGATATAAGATAGTAATGATAGTACCACTTACTTGTGGCACTTTGCCATGTAAGTCATATTGGTATAAAAGCATGAAGAAGCTCCATGTTGATGGATCTTTGGACTCACTCGTTTTGAAAAGTTTGAGACATGCGAACCATGTCTATTGGTGTATACGCATGAAGAAACTCCATGCAGATGGATCGTTTGGACTCACTTGATTTTGAATCACTTGAGATATGCAAATCATACCACATGGGCAAGATAGTGAAAAGCCTCGGTTTGATAAGATGGAACAAGATAGCAACTTGTTGGAAGTAACACATTTTGATGTGTGCAGTCAATGAGTCTTTGAGGCATCAGATGAATATCGTTATGTTCTTACTTCACGGATGATTTGAGTAGATGTTGAGTATATTTACTTGATGAAACACAAGTCTGAATTATTGAATGGTTCAAGTAATTTCAGAGTGAAGTTGAAGATCTTCGTGACAAGAGGATAGAATGTCTATGATATGATCATAGAGATGAATATCTGAGTTCTGAGTTTTGGCACACAATTAAGACATTGTGCAAATTGTTTCACAATTAATACCGCTGGAACACCATAGTGTGATGGTGTGTCCGAACATCATAGTTGCACTCTATTGGATATGGTGCGTACCATGATATCTCTTATCGAATTACCACTATCGTTCATGGGTTAGGCATTAGAGACAACCGCACTCACTTTAATAGGGCACCACGTAATTCCGTTGAGGCGACACCGTTTGGAGAAACCTAAGTTGTCGTTTCTTAAAAGTTTGGGGCTGCGGCGCTTATGTGAAAAAGTTTCAGGTTGATAAGCTCGAACCCAAAGCGGATAAAATGCATCTTCATAGGACACCCAAAACAGTTGGGTATACCTCCTAATTCAGATCCGAAAGCAATAGGGATTGTTTCTTGAATCGGGTCCTTTCTCGAGGAAAAGTTTGTCTCGAAAAGTTGAGTGGGAGGATGGTGGAGACTTGATGAGGTTATTGAACCGTCACTTCAACAAGTGTGTAGCAGGGCACGGGAAGTTGTTCCGTGGCACCTACACCAATTGAAGTGGAAGCTTATGATAGTGATCATGAAGTTTGGATCAAGTCACTACCGAACCTCGTGGGGTGACAAGGATGCGTCTTACTTGAGTGATGCGGTGATCCTGTCTTGAAGGTCATGTTGCTAGACAACAATGAACCTCGAGCTATGGAGAAGCGATGGTGGGCCCAAATTCCGACAAATGGTTAGAAGCCATGAAATCCGAGATAGGATCCATGTATCGAGAACAAAGCATGGACTTTGGTGGACTTGCCCGATGATCGGCAAGCCATTGAGATAAATGGATCTTTAAGAAGAAGACGGACGTGGGCGGTAATGTCACCGTCTATGAAGCTCGACTTGTGGCGAAGAGTTTTCACAAGTTCAAGGAGTTGACTACGATGAGATTTTCTCATCCGTAGCGATGCTTAAGTCCGTCGGAATCATGTTAGCATAAGCTGCATTTATGAAATCTGGCGGATGGATGTCAAAATGAGTTTCCTTACCGGTTTTAGTAAGGAAAGGTTGTATGTGATACAATCGAGAAAGTTTTGTCGATCCTAAGGATGCTAAAAGGTATCTGGCTCCAGCGATCCTTTCTAAGGACTGGAGTAAGCATCTCGGAGTTGGAATGTGCGCTTTGATGAGATGATCAAAGATTTTGGGTTTATACAAAGTTTATGAGAAACTTGTATTTCCAAAGAAGTGAGTGGGAGCACTATAGAATTTCGATGAGTATATGTTGTTGACATATTGATGATCGAAATGATGTAGAATTTCTGGAAAGCATAAAGGGTTATTTGAAAAGTGTTTTTCAAGTGAAAACCTGGATTAAGCTACTTGAACATTGAGCATCAAGATCTATAGGGATAGATCAAAACCGCTTAATGGTACTTTCAAATGAGCACATACCTTGACATAATCTTGAAAGTGTTCAAGATGGATCGATCAAAGAAGGAGTTCTTGCACGAGTTGTAAGGTATGAAGTTAAGAGTTAAAGCTCGACCACGGCAGAAAAGAGAGAAAGGACGAAGGTCGTCCCTATGCTTCGGACATAGGCTCTATAGTATGCTATCTTTGTGTACCGCACGGAAGTGTGCCTTGCCATGAGTCGGTCAAGGGGTACAAGAATGATCCAGGAATGGATCATTGGACAGCGATCAAAATTGTCCTTGGAGTAAATAAGGACATGTTTCTCGATTATGGAGGTGATAAAGAGTTGGCGTAAAGGGTTACGTCGATGCAAGCTTTAACACCTATCCGAGTGACTCTGAGTAGCAAACCGGATCGTATAGTGGAGCAACCATTTGGAATAGCTCCAAGTGGAGCGTGGAAGCAGCATTTACAATATGACATAGAAATTTGCAAAGCACACACGGATCTGAAAGGTTCGAGACCGTTGACTAAAACCCGTTGACTAAAACCTCTCTCACAAGCAAAACATGATCAAACCTCGAACTCATTGAGTCTAAATCACATGATGATGTGAACTAGTTTACGACACTAGTAAACTCTTTGGGTGTTGGTCACATGGCGATGTGACCTATCGATGTTAATCACATGGCGATGTGAACTAGATTATTGACTCTAGTGCAAGTGGGAGACTGTTGGAAATATGCCCTAGAGGCAATAATAAATTAGTTATTATTATATTTCCTTGTTCATGATAATCGTTTATTATCCATGCTATAATTGTATTGATAGGAAACTCAGATACATGTGTGGATACATAGACAACACCATGTCCTAGTAAGCCTCTAGTTGACTAGCTCGTTGATCAATAGATGGTTACGGTTTCCGACCATGGACATTGGATGTCATTGATAACGGGATCACATCATTAGGAGAATGATGTGATGGACAAGACAATCCTAAGCCTAGCACAAAGATCGTGTAGTTAGTATGCTAAAGCTTTTCTAATGTCAAGTATCTTTTCCTTAGACCATGAGATTGTGCAACTCCGGATACCGTAGGAATGCTTTGGGTGTACCAAGCGTCCTGGCGTGGCTGGGTGGCTATAAAGGTGCATTACAGGTATCTCCGAAAGTGTCATTGGGTTGTACGAATCGAGGCTGGGATTTGTCACTCCGTGTAAGCGGAGAGGTATCTCTGGGCCCACTCGGTAGGACATCATCATAATGTGCACAATGTGACCAAGGGGTTGATCACGGGATGATGTGTTACGGAGCGAGTAAAGAGACTTGCGATAGCGAGATTGAACAAGGTATCGGATACCGACGATCGAATCTCGGGCAAGTACAATACCGCTAGACAAAGGGAATTGTATCGGGATCGATTGAGTCCTTGACATCGTGGTTCATCCGATGAGATCATCGTGGAACATGTAGGAGCCAACATGGGTATCCAGATCCGCTGTTGGTTATTGACGGAGAACGTCTCGGTCATATGCATGATTCCCGAACCCGTAGGGTCTACACATAAGGTTCGATGGCGCTAGGGTTATAAAGGAAGTTTGTATGTGGTTACGAATGTTGTTGAGTCCGGATGAGATCCGGACGTCACGAGGAGTTCGGAATGGTCGGAGGTAAAGATTTATATATGGAAAGTTGTTGTTGGGTTAGGGAAAAGTTTGGGTTTTTCGGTATTGTCTGGGAAGCTTCGGAAGGTTCGGAGGATTCGGAGGGTCCGGGGTCACCTGCCCCGAGGGCACCATGTCCAATACAGTAGCATGGGCTGTAGGGGGGCGCCCTAGCCTTAATGGGCCAGGGGCACCAGCCCCCCCAAGGCCCATGCGCATGGGAGGGGGGAAACCCTAAGGGGGAGGGCCTCCACTTGACTTGGGAGGCACTCCTCCCCCTCTTGGCCGCCCCCCAAGTCCCATCTAGGGCTGGCCGCACCCCTTGGGGTGGGAAACCCTAAAGGGGGCGCAGCCCCCCTTTCCCCCTATATATACTTGAGGTTTTGGGCTGCCCAACAGACATGAGACCTCTCCCTCTTGGTGCAGCCCTGCCTCTCCTCCTCCTCCTCTCCCTTGGTGCTTGGCGAAGCCCTGCGGGATTGCCACGCTCCTCCATCACCACCATGCCGTTGTGCTGCTGCTGGATGGAGTCTTCCTCAACCTCTCCCTCTCTCCTTGCTGGATCAAGGCGTGGGAGACGTCACCGGGCTGTCGTGTGTTGAGCAGCGGAGGTGCCGTCCGTTCGGCACTAGGATCTCCGGTGATTTGGATCACGGCAGTCGACTCCTTCAACCCCGTTCTCTTGAGCGCTTCCGCTTAGCGATCTACAAGGGTATGTAGATGCACTCTCCTTCCCTCGTTGCTGGTTTCTCCATAGATAGATCTTGGTGACACGTGGGAAAATTTTGAATTTCTGCTCGTTCCCCAGCAGTGGCATCATGAGCTAGGTCTATTGCGTAGATTCTTTGCAGAGTAGAACACAAAGTAGTTGTGGGCGTTGATTTTGTTCAATATGCTTACCGTTACTAGTCCAATCTTGTTTGACGGTATTGTGGGATGAAGCGGCCGGACCGACCTTACGTACTCTTCGTGAGGCAGGTTCCACCGGTGACATGCACTTGGTGCATAAGGTGGCTAGCGGGTGCCGATCTCTCCACTTTAGTCGGAGCGGATTCGATGAAAAGGGTCCTTATGAAGGGTAAATAGCAATTGGCATATCACGTTGTGGTTTTGCGTAGGTAAGCGTTCTTGCTAGAAACCCATAGCAGCCACGTAAAACATGCAAACAACAATTAGAGGGCGTCTAACTTGTTTTTGCGGGGTATGCTATGTGATGTGATATGGCCAAGAAGAATGTGATGAATGATATGTGATGTATGAGATTGATCATGTTCTTGTAATAGGATTCACGACTTGCATGTCGATGAGTATGACAACGGCAGGAGCCATAGGAGTTGTCTTTATTTATTGTATGACCTGCGTGTCATTGAACAACGCCATGTAATTACTTTACTTTATTGCTAACGGTAGCCATAGTAGTAGAAGTAATAGTTGGCGAGACAACTTCATGAAGACACGATGATGGAGATCATGATGATGGAGATCATGGTGTCATGCGGTGACGATGATGATCATGGAGCCCGAAGATGGAGATCAAAGGAGCAAAATGATATTGGCCATATCATGTCACTATATAATTGCATGTGATGTTTATTATGTTTATGCATCTTGTTTACTTAGAACGACGGTAGTAAATAAGATGATCCCTTACAAAATTTCAAGAAGTGTTCTCCCTAAGCGTGCACCGTTGCTACAGTTAAATAAACTTCTAAGCACCACGTGATGATCGGGTGTGATGGATTCTTACGTTCACATACAGCGGGTGTAAGACAGATTTACACAAAAAACACTTGGGGTTAACTTGCGAGCCTAGCATGTGCGGACATGGCCTCGGAACACGGAGACCGAAAGGTCGAGCATGAGTCGTATAGTAGATCGATCAACATGAAGATGTTCACCGATGATGACTAGTCCGTCTCACGTGATGATCGGACACGGCCTAGTTGACTCGGATCATGTAATCACTTAGATGACTAGAGGATGTCTATCTGAGTGGGAGTTCATAAGATGAACTTAATTATCTTGAACATAGTCAAAAGATCTTTGCAAATTATGTAAATGGCTCGCGCTTTAGTTCCTTTGTTTAGATATGTTCCTAGAGAAAATATAGTTGAAAGTTGAAAGTAGCGATTATGCGGACGGTAGAAAGCTTATGTCCTTAATGCACGCTCGGTGTGATGAACCCCAAGCGTCGTTTGTGGATGTTGCGAACATCGGACATACGTTTTGATAACTACGTGATAGTTCGGTTAAGCGGTTTAGAGTTGAGGCACCAAAGGCGTTTTGAAATGTCGCGGAACATATGAGATGTTTCAGGGCTGAAATTGGGATTTCAGGCTCGTGCCCACGTCAAGAGGTATAAGACCTCCGACGATTTTCTTAGCCTGCAAACTAAGGAGAAAAGCTCAATCGTTGAGCTTGTGCTCAGATTGTCTGAGTGCAACAATCACTTGAATCGAGTGGGAGTTGATCTTCCAGATGAGATAGTGATGTTTCTCCAAAGTCATTGCCACCAAGCTGCTAGAGCTTCGTGATGAACTATAACATATCAGGGATAGATATGATGATCCTTGAGGTATTCGCGATGTTTGACACATGAAAGTAGAAATCAAGAAGGAGCATCAATTGTTGATGGTTGGTGAAACCACTAGTTTCAAGAAGGGCAAGGGCAAGAAGGGATACTTCATGAAGCGGCAAATCAGTTGCTGCTCTAGTGAAGAAACCCAAGGTTGAACCCAAACCGAGACTAAGTGCTTACGTAATAAGGGAACAGCCACTGAGCAGAATTACCCTAGATACTTGGTAGATGAGAAGGCTGGCAAGGTCGATAGAAGTATATTGGATATACATTATGTTAATGTGTACTTTACTAGTACTCCTAGTAGCACCAGGGTATTAGATACGGTTCGGTTGCTAAGTGTTAGTAACTCGAAATAAAAGCTACGGAATAAGCGGAGACTAGCTAAAGGTGAGTGACGATATGTGTTGGAAGTGTTTCCAAGTTTGATGTGATCAAACATCATGCGCTCCCTCTACCATCAAGATTAGTATTAAACCTAAATAATTGTCATTTGGTGTTTGCGTTGAGCATAGACATGATTGGATTATGTCTATCATGTCTGATTATTCATTTAAGGAGAATAATGGTTACTCTATTTATTTGAATAATACCTTCAATGGTCTTGCACCTAAAGAATGGTTTATTGAATCTCGATCGTAGTGATACACATTTTCATGCCAAAAGATATAAGATAGTAATGATAGTACCACTTACTTGTGGCACTGCCATGTAAGTCATATTGGTGTAAAAGCATGAAGAAGCTCCATGTTGATGGATCTTTGGACTCACTCGTTTTGAAAAGTTTGAGACATGCGAACCATGTCTATTGGTGTATACGCATGAAGAAACTCCATGCAGATGGATCGTTTGGACTCACTTGATTTTGAATCACTTGAGATATGCAAATCATACCACATGGGCAAGATGACCTAAAAGCCTCGGTTTGATAAGATGGAACAAGATAGCAACTTGTTGGAAGTAACACATTTTGATGTGTGCAGTCCAATGAGTCTTTGAGGCATCAGATGAATATCGTTATGTTCTTACTTCACGGATGATTTGAGTAGATGTTGAGTATATTTACTTGATGAAACACAAGTCTGAATTATTGAATGGTTCAAGTAATTTCAGAGTGAAGTTGAAGATCTTCGTGACAAGAGGATAGAATGTCTATGATATGATCATAGAGATGAATATCTGAGTTCTGAGTTTTGGCACACAATTAAGACATTGTGCAAATTGTTTCACAATTAATACCGCTTTGGAACACCATAGTGTGATGGTGTGTCCGAACATCATAGTTGCACTCTATTGGATATGGTGCGTACCATGATATCTCTTATCGAATTACCACTATCGTTCATGGGTTAGGCATTAGAGACAACCGCACTCACTTTAATAGGGCACCACGTAATTCCGTTGAGGCGACACCGTTTGGAGAAACCTAAGTTGTCGTTTCTTAAAAGTTTGGGGCTGCGGCGCTTATGTGAAAAAGTTTCAGGTTGATAAGCTCGAACCCAAAGCGGATAAAATGCATCTTCATAGGACACCCAAAACAGTTGGGTATACCTCCTAATTCAGATCCGAAAGCAATAGGGATTGTTTCTTGAATCGGATCCTTTCTCGAGGAAAAGTTTGTCTCGAAAAGTTGAGTGGGAGGATGGTGGAGACTTGATGAGGTTATTGAACCGTCACTTCAACAAGTGTGTAGCGGGCACACGGGAAGTTGTTCCGTGGCACCTACACCAATTGAAGTGGAAGCTTATGATAGTGATCATGAAGTTTGGATCAAGTCACTACCGAACCTCGTGGGGTGACAAGGATGCGTCTTACTTGAGTGATACGGTGATCCTGTCTTGAAGGTCATGTTGCTAGACAACAATGAACCTCGAGCTATGGAGAAGCGATGGTGGGCCCAAATTCCGACAAATGGTTAGAAGCCATGAAATCCGAGATAGGATCCATGTATCGAAACAAAGCATGGACTTTGGTGGACTTGCCCGATGATCGGCAAGCCATTGAGATAAATGGATCTTTAAGAAGAAGACGGACGTGGGCGGTAATGTCACCGTCTATGAAGCTCGACTTGTGGCGAAGAGTTTTCACAAGTTCAAGGAGTTGACTACGATGAGATTTTCTCATCCATAGCGATGCTTAAGTCCGTCGGAATCATGTTAGCATAAGCTGCATTTATGAAATCTGGCGGATGGATGTCAAAATGAGTTTCCTTACCGGTTTTCGTAAGGAAAGGTTGTATGTGATACAATCGAAAAGTTTTGTCGATCCTAAGGATGCTAAAAGGTATCTGGCTCCAGCGATCCTTTCTAAGGACTGGAGTAAGCATCTCGGAGTTGGAATGTGCGCTTTGATGAGATGATCAAAGATTTTGGGTTTATACAAAGTTTATGAGAAACTTGTATTTCCAAAGAAGTGAGTGGGAGCACTATAGAATTTCGATGAGTATATGTTGTTGACATATTGATGATCGAAATGATGTAGAATTTCTGGAAAGCATATAGGGTTATTTGAAAAGTGTTTTCAAGTGAAAACCTGGATTAAGCTACTTGAACATTGAGCATCAAGATCTATAGGATAGATCAAAACCGCTTAATGGTACTTTCAAATGAGCACATACCTTGACATAATCTTGAAAGTGTTCAAGATGGATCGATCAAAGAAGGAGTTCTTGCACGAGTTGTAAGGTATGAAGTTAAGAGTTAAAGCTCGACCACGGCGAGAAAAGAGAGAAAGGACGAAGGTCGTCCCTATGCTTCGACATAGGCTCTATAGTATGCTATCTTGTGTACCGCACGGAAGTGTGCCTTGCCATGAGTCGGTCAAGGGTACAAGAATGATCCAGAATGGATCATTGGACAGCGATCAAAATTGTCCTTGGAGTAAATAAGGACATGTTTCTCGATTATGGAGGTGATAAAGAGTTCGCGTAAAGGGTTACGTCGATGCAAGCTTTAACACCTATCCGAGTGACTCGAGTAGCAAACCGGATCGTATAGTGGAGCAACCATTTGGAATAGCTCCAAGTGGAGCGTGGAAGCAGCATTTACAATATGACATAGAAATTGCAAAGCACACACGGATCTGAAAGGTTCGGACCGTTGACTAAAACCCGTTGACTAAAACCTCTCTCACAAGCAAAACATGATCAAACCTCGAACTCATTGAGTCTAAATCACATGATGATGTGAACTAGTTTACTGAGACACTAGTAAACTCTTTGGGTGTTGGTCACATGGCGATGTGACCTATCGATGTTAATCACATGGCGATGTGAACTAGATTATTGACTCTAGTGCAAGTGGGAGACTGTTGGAAATATGCCTAGAGGCAATAATAAATTAGTTATTATTATATTTCCTTGTTCATGATAATCGTTTATTATCCATGCTATAATTGTATTGATAGGAAACTCAGATACATGTGTGGATACATAGACAACACCATGTCCTAGTAAGCCTCTAGTTGACTAGCTCGTTGATCAATAGATGGTTACGGTTTCTGACCATGGACATTGGATGTCATTGATAACGGGATCACATCATTAGGAGAATGATGTGATGGACAAGACAATCCTAAGCCTAGCACAAAGATCGTGTAGTTAGTATGCTAAAGCTTTTCTAATGTCAAGTATCTTTTCCTTAGACCATGAGATTGTGCAACTCCGGATACCGTAGGAATGCTTTGGGTGTACCAAACGTCACAACGTAATGGGTGGCTATAAAGGTGCACTACAGGTATCTCCGAAAGTGTCATTGGGTTGGCACGAATCGAGGCTGGGATTTGTCACTCCGTGTAAGCGGAGAGGTATCTCTGGGCCCACTCGGTAGGACATCATCATAATGTGCACAATGTGACCAAGGGGTTGATCACGGGATGATGTGTTACGAGCGAGTAAAGAGACTTGCGATAGCGAGATTGAACAAGGTATCGGATACCGACGATCGAATCTCGGGCAAGTACAATACCGCTAGACAAAGGGAATTGTATACGGGATCGATTGAGTCCTTGACATCGTGGTTCATCCGATGAGATCATCGTGGAACATGTAGGAGCCAACATGGGTATCCAGATCCGCTGTTGGTTATTGACGGAGAACGTCTCGGTCATGTGCGCATGATTCCCGAACCCGTAGGGTCTACACATAAGGTTCGATGGCGCTAGGGTTATAAAGGAAGTTTGTATGTGGTTACGAATGTTGTTGAGTCCGGATGAGATCCGGACGTCACGAGGAGTTCGGAATGGTCGGAGGTAAAGATTTATATATGGAAAGTTGTTGTTGGGTTCGGGAAAAGTTTGGGTTTTTCGGTATTGTCTGGAAGCTTCGGAAGGTTCGGAGGATTCCAGAGGGTCCGGAGGTCAAATGTTCCACCACGTCCAATACAGTGGCATGGGCTGTGAGGGCACCAGCCTTAATGGGCCAGGGCACCAGCCCCCAAGGCCCATGCGCATGGGAGGGGGCAAACCCTAAGGGAGGGCCTCCACTTGACTTGGGAGGCACTCTCTCCCCCTCTTGGCCGCCCCAAGTCCCATCTAGGGCTGGCCGCACCCTCTTGGGGTGGGAAACCTAAAGGGGCGCCTCCCCTTTCCCCCTATATATACTTGAGGTTTTGGGCTGCCCAACACATGAGACCTCTCCTCTTGGTGCAGCCCTCCCTCTCTCCTCCTCCTCCTCTCCCGTGGTGCTTGGCGAAGCCTGCTGGGATGCCACGCTCCTCCATCACCACCATGCCGTTGTGCTGCTGCTGGATGGAGTCTTCCTCAACCTCTCCTCTCTCCTTGCTGGATCAAGGCGTGGGAGGCGTCACCGGGCTGTCGTGTGTTGAGCAGCGGAGGTGCCGTCCGTTCGGCACTAGGATCTCCGGTGATTTGGATCACGGCAATCGACTCCTTCAACCCCGTTCTCATGAGCGCTTCCGCTTAGCGATCTACAAGGGTATGTAGATGCACTCTCCTTCCCTCGTTGCTGGTTTCTCCATAGATAGATCTTGGTGACACGTGGGAAAATTTTGAATTTCTGCTCGTTCCCCAATCTGGGTCATGCCCGGCGCGGAAGATCAACACGTCGCAGCCCCACCTAGGCACAACAGAGAGGCCAACACGCGGTCTAAACCTAAGCGCCATTGTGCAGGCCCATCGCCTTAGCACACCTGCGTTATAACGTGGCGGAAGCGAACTAGCCCCCTTAATACAAGAGCAGGCTTGCGTTCCAATCCGGCGCGCGCCACTCAGTCGCTGGCGTCACGAAGGCTTCGGCTGATACCACGACGCTGGGATACCCATAACTACTCTCGCGTAGATGGTTAGTGCGTATAGACCAAATGGCCAGACTCAGATCAAATACCCAGATCTCGTTAAACGTGTTAAGTATCCGTGAACGCCGACCAGGGCCAGGCCCACCTCTCACCCAGGTAGTCTCAACCTGCCCTGTCGCTCCGCCTCAAAGATCCACTCGCGGGTGCTCCACAAGCCGACCCGACTTTAGCCACCACATGTATCATGTATAAGTATATAGTATATACCCGTGATCACCTCCCGAGTGATCACGACCCGATAGTATAGCATAGTAGACGGACAAGAATGTAGGGCCACAGATGGAAATACTAGCATCCTATACTAAGCATGTAGGATGGCAGGTAAAGGTAACAACAGTAGTAGCAAGGACAGGCTATGCATCAGGATAGGTATAACGGAAAGCAGTAACATGCTACACTACTCTAATGCAAGCAAGATAGAGTAGAATAGGCGATATCTGGTGATCAAGGGGGGCTTACCTGGTTGCTCGGCAAGAGAGAGGGGTCACACTCAAGTAGTCGAACCGGGCAGCAGCAGTCGGTCTCGTAGTCTACCAGAGAGAAGAGGGGGAAGAAACAATGAATACCATGCAAACAGATGCATATCGATGCATGATACGACAAGTAACTATGCTAGGGGTGCCCTAACGCGGTATGAGGTGATACCGGTGAAGTGGGGAAGCATCCGGGAAAGTAATCCCGGTGTTTCGCGTTTTCGGGCAGAGGAGCCGGAGGGGGAAAGTTGCGAGTTCGATAGGTTAGGGGGGTGTGGCGGACAAACGGGTTGCGTATCCGGAATCGTCTCGTCGTTCTGATCAACTTTCATGTTGAAAATAATTTGATCCGAGTTACGGATTAAAAGATATGATTTTCTAATGATTTTATTAATTTCTGGAATTTAATTAATTATTTAATTTAATTCGAAAATGCAATTATGACATCAGCATGATGTCATGCTGACGTCAGCAGTCAACAGGGTTGACTGGGTCAATCTGACGTGTGGGTCCCGCATGTCATTGACTGATTAGTCTAATTAGTGTTTAATTAAACTATCTACTTAATTAGATTAATTAAACATGATTAATTAACTTAATTAATTCATTAACTATTTTAGTTATTAATTAATTAATTAATTATATATTTATTTTTATTATATATATATATATATATTTATATTTATAAAACGTTCTCAGGGGGGTGGGGCCTGCATGTCATTGGCCCTAGGGGCCGAACGGGCGAGCGGGGTTAGTGGGCGCCTAGAGCGGGCGCTGGGCACCCGTCCAGGTCGACAGGAAGGGAACGGCGCCGGGCGCCGGCGGCCACAGCGACGAGCGACAAAGAAGCTGCACAGAGGGCTGGCTGCGCGTCGTCGTGGCCGCAACAAGGCCGCGGGACGTAAACGGCAATGGTGGCACGGTACGTGCGCACAGACACCGCAGGAGCAGCAGCAGGAAGAGCATCGCCGGCGGGCGCGGTCGTGGGTGCGTTCAGGGCGTCGGACGCAGGCATAGAGAGACGTCGGGGCGGGGTGCGTGCGCGTGGTGGAGGCCAACAGGCACGCGACGTCGGGGGGTGACGGCAGGCGCGGCCAGCGGGGCGACCACGGGCGTAGGGAGCAGAGGGGTCTGGAGAAGGGCGAAGCCTCACAGGGATTTCGTAGGGCACGGGCAGCGGGCTCGGGGTCGGCCGGTGAGGAGGAGACCGTGGACGGGGCGGTGTAGACGGGGAGGCGGCGCCGACGACGGTGGGTGGCTCCGGCGGGGTGGTCCGGCGTCGACGCAGGGCGTCGGGGGCGTCGATTGCCCCCGACCGGATCCACGTAAGAGGGAGGTTGAGGAGGCGGGCGACGGCGGGGCAGCGGCGGGCGGCGTCGGGTTCGGCGACGAGGTCGGTGGTGGGCGGTAGGCTGCCCCGATCTGGATCGGGGGCAAGGGGAGGACACGATGGGGAAAAGGGAATCAGGGGAGGAGTGGGGCGCGTGGGGGTTAGGGTTCGGTCGCCCCAGGGGGTTGTAGGGGTTCAAGGGGCGGGAGGGAGCTGGGCTGGCGGTGCGCGGCCGGTCGGGCCGTGGCCCTAGATTGGGCAGGGGGGTGCCCGTGGAGGGCTTCTCCTTTTATATTTTTTTGTTAGTTTGTTTTCTGTTTCGTATTTCCTTTTCTTTTATTTATTTACTTTTCTGTTTTAAATCATTTTAAATTATTTAGGCCTTTTATAAAAATGTGTTTACTACACCATATTTATCTATGTAATATTTAGTACAACCCGAACATTTTTATTTTAATGTTTGAATATTTTTATTATTTACCAAACTTTGAATTTGAAATTTGGACCAGTTTTGATCTAACAATAGATTAGCAGCAGTAACCGTGGTGACGTGGCACCATTAGCGTGGGATCACTGTAGCTTAATTATCCGGGCGTCACAATTCTCCTCCACTACAAGAAATCTCGTCCCGAGATTTAGGAGCGGGAGTAAGGGGGAAGGGAATTGGTTACGAAATTCTAACGGGTCTTCTCGGCGTTGGTTGCTCTTCTCGAAGAAGTTAATCCCTTTCGTTGATGTCTTCATTTCTCTGCTTCGGTCATCATGATGAAGTAGGCATCCTTGCTTCGGGAACTCCATCGTACTTATGAAAGGATATGGGTGTATTTCGGAAGAACGGGTCGCTACAGTGTTGCTTATCTAGTAGATAACATCAGGGAAGGTGGCGGAAAGTAACTCTCAATTTGAAACTTAAGGCATTATCAAGAGCAAAGTAAGAAGGTGCAAAATAGGAGTTCCAAGTGCATAGGCAATCGTTCGTCGCCTGAAACGACTTGTGAAAAGGGATTCAAATCAATGGAATAAGTATTGCGTCTGATACCAGAATAGATCATAAGGTAGTTGGCTCGTGAATTACATATGAAGTCAAGCGCGAGGAATATCTTTGGCAACATGGTGTACAGGAGAGTCAGGTTTCGATCCTGTGGAACTATGGGTTATTGGCTCACCATGTGGGTTAAAAGTAGGAAGGGTGGTGACGTCTTGCACGATCATGTAAGCAAGGCATGCCAGAGGATAGCCTGTCAGTTATGTCGGCAACAACATCGGTACCAAGGGCGAGGGACGAAGAGAACCATTTTCCTGCTCGTTGAACGAGGCGGACCAATAGGCAAAGTTCTCGTCCATCGGTGGTTACCGAAATGTCATCAACAATGGTAACAGGGTCTTGCTGACAGAGTTGTACACCGAGGTGTTTACACAAGCAGGAGAATATTACTGCTTAGATCATAATGATCACCAGAAAGGTTAGACAAAACAATGGAAAGGAAAAGGTGTTTATAAGATTAACAACTCAATGGAAAGGGGAATGTGTTTAAACACCTATTTCAGGGGTATATCCTTTCCAAGGACAAGCGGAGCATGATGTACATGATAGGATAGAAAGTAGAAAACCATTAAGGTAAGGGGAAAGGATTTCATGATATTACCCATACAACGTTGTCTGGATAATTGAGCAAGAAAACATTTAGCATTGGGCTTCAAATGTTCTTGTCGAAAATCGGAGTACCACAGACATGCTTCGAGATAGCATTGACATGGTCAACAAGAAGATCAAACTTTGAAAACAAAAAGGATCCACGAGGAACAACTTATAAAATAGGTCTTACAATTTCCTCCAGGAAGAATGGTTGACCTTGCTAAAAAGGAAAATTATATCATTAGGTCTTCCGGCCAGGGGTGCTGGGCATGACATCACCTTACCGGGTCATAAAAGACCAATGTTATAACTCTTGGAATTATGTCCCAACCATCATATCCGAGCGAGATTCATATCCAATTGGTGTCATAATACCTCAGACTCAGGGGGTCCGAGAGGAAAAGGTGCAACACAAATCGACGAAATGACATTGCAAGATTCTCGGGAAATGAACTATGGGAGCGGGTTCCTGAAGCAATAGTTCATCATTAAACCAAGGAGGGGATGAGAAGGTGGCTGATGGGCTCAGCGACAATTCATCGAGAATTCCAACGGATGGATTTCCACGATAATGTGAACAAGAAGATGACACTTATCAATTCAAATGATATAAGGTTGTATGCTCGAGGAAAACATACACCATCAATCACTAGTTGAAAGGTGTGCCCGAAATATGACCTTAGGCAGCAAGATCAATGTTAGAGTGACGATTCAATAACCAACAGTCTAAGAACGAACTGTCGATCATTAACTTCAAAGCAAAAGGGTTGCTAGAAGTCCAGAACTCAAACAACACCGTTCACTTGTTGGTACCCCGGTTGGAATCAACACGAGGACCAAGAAAGAATGGTGATGGTGAGAAGTTTCACCATACCAAGAATTCTTAAGAGGTGGTGAAATTCTCACGACATTCTTGACATAAAAGATGGTAATACTCCAAGGTAAAGACGAACAAATGCTGGATAGCAAGAATCTTAAGGTATAACACAAAACACGAACAAGTTTGTGTTGAACGGAAGGCAATAAAGTGGTCGATGACAACACAAATCATCGAGGGCAAGGATGGTATTTCTCATCATGAATCCGGTTGATATCCTGGAAGAGCTCATAAGGTTGATGATGATCACGACACATTTGTCGTGTGATTTCATGAAGATGTAATCAATCTGCGATGACATCAAGTCAAGGGAATGATGAAGCAAGAGGTTATTGGAACCACAGTTATGACACAAACTCGAACCAAGCTTGTTGTTCAAGGCGAAATGATATGTCGATGAGGATCGACGTAAGGTTAGTTCATCGTCGAAAATTGTGCTCCGAGAAGAAGGACCGGGTAGCACAGTTAAAATTAGCTCGATAATGAGCCGATCAGGCTAGGAATGACTTGAAGGATTAGTAAATTTTGTAAGCAACAAAAGTTACTTAGAGTTATGGAATCAGAGTGCGGAATTGATTCACTTATCGATGTTCTCGGTTGGCGACAACCCATAACCCGTGGAGTCACTATGACGGGGAAGGGTACTACTTCATCAGAAATTCATAGAATGAAGTGCAATGGGTTGATATCCTCGAGATACCTGGGGGCAATACTCGAAGGTAGAACAAAATAGAGGTTGGATTGGGTATTGCTCTGCAGAAGTCAAGTGCTTAAACTTGCAAGAGAAATGGTATTTAAAGGAGAACATGGTCGGAACCACGATTGCAAAAGGCCAGATCCCAGATATAAGATGAACTTATACCAAGGGAATACTTAATTTAAGAGAAGCTTTCATGATAAGTTCTACATCGTGTCCATGGGCATGAACACAAAGTTCAAGGTCGACTCCACTTCTCCAATGCACAACCTTTCATTCACTTCTCGCTCAATGAAGTTGTAGTGTTGAAATTTTATCCGCAAAATACCGTAAGAGTATGACTTGTGAAAACTTTCGAGTTCACACATATTAAGGAAGGCATAGGTTCAACCCATCGGGCATCTTAGAATCATATTCCGTAATCTTTAGAAGTAATTAACTCAAGCTCAAGGCAGAGCATGGTTGAGAAAGCAGAGGATACAATTTACCAAAGGCATTATGTATCAGAGGAAAGGCTCACAAGGTTATTGAATATGAAGGGCGTTGTCAGATAAAATCCAACAAAGGATCTGGTGGTCCACAAGGGATCTGACGTGAGCATCGGTACTCAACTTAGAGGAGGAAGAATGCAAGGAGATCAGATTACAGAAACAACTGACTAACTCAATTGTCAAATGCAAAGGAATTATGATTTTCAAATCAAGGGATCAGAAGCAAGGCTCTGATTAGGGATGGATAAGTTGAATAGCCTTAGGGTACAATCAACGACAATTGGATTGGTCGAGAACCAATTCCAGTTAAAAGAATGGCAGCTCAGCCGGAAAAGTAATTTATAAGGATCAATGATGATTGCGTGTATTCAAGAAACATATTGAGTCAACAGACTCAAAATGATAATGACAAGGAATGTCAATAAGACTACGAGACTTATGGGATTAACCATAATGCAAGCAAGCAAGAATTTCAAGAGCCAAGGCTCCAGAGGATTTTCGGAAGATCGAATAGTATTTTGAAGACTTTTGTGAAACACATGAACAACTGGGGATGAGCGGATACTCGACAAGTGCGAGTATTTATTTGAAGGGGTATTCATGTGGCAAGGAACTGCTAGGCAGTAGGCACAAAGTATTCTCGGAACAATAGAGAAAACTTTGGGGTATCTTGTAATAACAAGATCAATGGGGGATGATCGTATGAATGGCAAGTGTAAGTAGTTTTCCATACGGATTTATCGGTGGTCGGGAATAGCAAAAGTGATGGGCACAAAGCCTCGAGAGAATATCAAAGAGTATCTCCGAAATCTTCAGTGCGATCGGTGATCATCTCGATCAAGGGCCTCTCCGGAGAAAGTATTTTCGAGAACCTAAAGTTAGATTTTAATAAAAATCGTTTAACCCGAATAGAAGAGCGTTCAGAATCCCAGAGTAAAGGTCGAGGAGTAAAAGATCCTAATACCACCCAATGGCGACGTGGGCCCATGGGCCGCACAGCCATGTTAGTAAAAGTTTGTTTTATGTCTAGACTCGACTTCGGTCAAGGAGTTGGAAAGGGGATTCCTACAGGCAGTTGGCTCTGATACCAACTTGTGACGCCCCCGATTCAATCGTACACTAATCATGCACGCAAATGTGTACGATCAAGATCAGGGACTCACGGGAAGATATCACAACACAACTCTAAAACATAAATAAGTCATTCAAGCATCATAATACATGTTGGGGAACGTTGCAGAAAATTAAAATTTTTCCTACGGTTTCACCAAGATCCATCTATGAGTTCTACTAAGCAATGAATCATGAGAGAGAGTTTGCATCTACAAACCACTTGTAGATCGAGTACGGAAGCGTTCGAGGGAGTGGTGATGATGAAGACGTTCCCAACGTGATTCCGATCACCGATGACCAAGTGCTGAACGGACAGCACCTCCGCGTTCAACACACGTGCGGGACGACGGCGTCTCCTTCTGCCTTGATCCAGCAAGGAGGAAGGAGAGGTTGAGGAAGACCACTCCAATGGCAGCACGACGGCGTGATGCGATGGAGTGACTGATCTCCCAGCAGGGCTTCGCCAAGCTCACGGAAGAGGAGAGGTGTTGGGAGGGAGGGCTGCGCCTTCAATGGTGTGTGCAGCCCTCCCTCACCCCTCTATTTATAGGGAAGGGAGGAGGGGCGGCCCCTCTAGATCCATCTAGAGGGGGGGCAACCAGGGGAGGGGGCTTGCCCCCAAGCAAGGGGCGCCTTAGGGTTCCCCCCTCAACCCTAGGCGCATGGGCCAAGGGAGGGGTGCGCCCAGCCCACTGTGGGCTGGCTGCCTCCCACGCAGCCCAAGTGGCCCCCAAAGGGTGGCCCCTCCCGTGGTCTTCCGAACCTTCCGTGGACCCTCCATAAAACCGATATGACCCAAACTTTTCCTGTGTCCGCTTGACGACTTCCCATATATAAATCTTTACCTCCGGACCATTCCGAACTCCTCGTGACGTCCGGGATCTCATCCGGACTCAACAACATTCGTAATCACATACAAGTCTTCCTATTAACCCTAGCGCCACCGAACCTTATGTGTAGACCCTACGGGTTCGGGAGACATGTAGACATGACCGAGACGCTCTCGGTCAATAACCAACAGCGGATCTGGATACCCATGTTGGTTCCTACACGCCTCGATGTTGTCATCGGATGAACCACGATGTCGAGGGTTCAAGCAACCCGTATTCTATTCCCTTTGTCGACGGTATGTTACTTGCCCGAGACTCGATCGTCGGTATCCCAATACCTCGCTTAGTCTCGTTACCGCAAGTCACTTTACTCGCATCAGAATGCATGATCCCGTGACCGCACACTTGATCACTTTGAGCTCATTATGATGATGCATTACGGTGGGCCCAGTGATACCTCTCCGTCATGCGGAGTGACAAATCCTGCCTCGATCCGTGTCAACCCAATGACACTTTCGGAGATACCGTAATGCACCTTTATAGTCACCCGATTCGTTGTGACGCTTTGGTACACCCAAAGCATTCCTACGGTATCCGGAGTTACACGATCTCACGGTCTAAGGAAGAGATACTTGACATTTGGAAAAGCTCTAGCAAAACGAACTACACGATCTTTGTGCTATGCTTAGGATTGGGTCTTGTCCATCACGTCATTCTCCTAATGACGTGACCCGCTTATCAATGACATCGATGTCCATAGTCGAAACCATGACTATCTGTTGACCAACGAGCTAGTCAACTAGAGGCTTACTAGGGACGATTGTAGTCTATGTATTCACACGTGTATTACGATTTTGGATAATACTGATTATAGCATGAATAAAAGACAATTATCATGAACAAGGAAATATAATAATAATGCTTTTATTATTGCCTCTAGGGCATATTTCCAACAGTCTCCCACTTGCACTAGAGTCAATAATCTAGTTTACATTGTGATGAATCGAACACCCATAGAGTTCTCGTGTTGATCATGTTTTGCCCATGAAGAGGTTTAGTCAACGGATCTGCGACATTCAGATCCGTATGCACTTTACAAATTTCTATGTCTCCATCCCTAACATTTTCACGGATGGAGTTGAAGCGACGCTTGATGTGCCTGGTCTTCTTGTGAAACCTGGGCTCCTTGGCAAGGGCAATAGCTCCAAGTTGTCACGAAGAGTTTGATCGGCCCCGACGCATTGGGTATGACTCCTAGGTCGGTGATGAACTCCTTCACCCAAATTGCTTCATCGCTGCCTCGAGGCTGCCATGTACTCCGCTTCACATGTAGATCCCGCCACGACGCTTCGCTTGCAGCTGCACCAGCTCATCGCTCCACCATTCAACATATACACGTATCCGGTTTGTGACTTAGAGTCATCCAGATCTGTGTCGAAGCTAGCGCCGACGTAACCCTTTACGACGAGCTCTTCGTCACCTCCATAAACGAGAAACATGTCCTTTGTCCTTTTCGGTACTTCAGGATATTCTTGACCGCTGTCCGGTGTTCCTTGCGGGATTACTTTGGTACCTTCCTACCAAACTTACGGCAAGGTTTACATCAGGTCCGTACACAGATGGCATACATAATAGATCCTATGGCTGAGGCATAGGGATGACACTCATCTCTTCTTTATCTTTTGCCGTGGTCGGGCATTGAGCTGAGCTCAATCTCACACCTTGCAACACAGCAAGAACCCTTCTTGGACTGATCCATTTTGAACTTCTTCAAAATCTTATCAAGGTATGTGCTTTGTGAAAGACCTATGAGGCGCCTCGATCTATCTCTATAGATCTTGATGCCTAATATATAAGCAGCTTCTCCAAGGTCCTTCATTGAAAACACTTATTCAAGTAGGCCTTAATGCTATCCAAGAATTCTATATCATTTCCCATCAAAAGTATGTCATCTACATATAGTATGAGAAATGCTACAGAGCTCCCACTCACTTTCTTGTAAACGCAGCTTCTCCATAAGTCTCATAAACCCAAACGCTTTGATCATCTCATCAAAGCGAATGTTCCAACTCCGAGATGCTTGCACCAGCCCATAAATGGATCGCTGGAGCTTGCATACTTTGTCAACATTCTTAGGATCGACAAAACCCTCCGGCTGCATCATATACAGCTCTTCCTTAAGATAACCGTTAAGGAACGCTGTTTTGACGTCCATCCGCCATATCTCATAATCATAGTATGCGGCAATTGCTAACATGATTCGGACGGACTTAATCTTCGCCACGGAGAGAAAGTCTCATCGTAGTCAATCCCTTGAACTTGCCGATAACCCTTAGCGACAAGTCGAGCTTTATAGATGGTGACATTACCATCCGCGTCCGCCTTCTTCTTAAAGATCCATTTGTTTTCTATCGCTCACGATCATCGGGCAAGTCACCAAAGTCCACACTTTGTTTTCATACATGGATTCTATCTCGGACTTCATGGCTTCTAGCCATTTGTTGGAATATGGGCCCGCCATCGCTTCTTCATAGTTCAAGGTTCATTGTTGTCTAACAACATGATTTCCAAGACAGGGTTGCCGCACCATTCAGTGCGGAACGTGTCCTAGTGGACCTCTGAAGTTCAAGAGCAACTTGATCCGAAGTACCTTGATCATCATCATGAATTTCCTCTTCGCTTGGTGTAGGCATCACAGAACATTTTCCGAGATGCACTACTATCCTGTTCAAGAGGTAGTACTTCATCGAGTTCTACTTTCCTCCCACTTACTTCTTTCGAGAGAAACTCTTTTCCGAAAGGTTCCGTTCTTGGCAACAAAGATCTTGCCCTCGGATCTTAAGTAGAAGGTATACCCAATGGTTTCTTTAGGGTATCCTATGAAGACGCATTTTCCGACTTGGGTTCGAGCTTTTCAGGTTGAAGTTTCTTGACATAAGCATCGCATCCCCAAACTTTTAGAAACGACAGCTTAGGTTTCTTCCCAAACCATAATTCATACGGTGTCATCTCAACGGACTTAGACGGTGCCCTATTTAAAGTGAATGTAGCTGTCTCTAGAGCGTATCCCCAAAATGATAGCGGTAAATCAGTAAGAGACATCATAGACCGCACCATATCCAATAGAGTGCGATTACGACGTTCGGACACACCGTTCGCCGAGGTGTTCCAGTAGCGTTAGTTGTGAAACGATTCCACATTTTCTTAAGTGTGTACCAAATTCGTGACTTAAATATTCTCCTCCACGATCGATCGTAAGAATTTTATCTTTCGGTCATGTTGATTCTCTACTTCATTCTGAAATTCCTTGAACTTTTCAAAGGTCTCAGACTTGTGTTTCATCAAGTAGACATACCCATATCTACTCAAGTCATCCGTGAGAGTGAGAACATAACGATATCCTCCGCGAGCCTCAATGCTCATTGGACCGCACACATCGGTATGTATGATTTCCAAGAAGTTGGTTGCTCGCTCCATTGTTCCGGAGAACGGAGTCTTGGTCATCTTGCCCATGAGGCATGGTTCGCATGTGTCAAATGATTCATAATCTAAAGACTCCAAAAGTCCATCAGATGGAGCTTCTTCATGCGCTTGACACCAATGTGACCAAGGCGGCAAGTGCCACAAGTATGTGGGACTATCGTTATCAACTTTACATCTTTTGGTATTCACGCTATAAACATGTGTAATACTACGCCGAGATTCATTAAGAATAAACCATTGACCATCGGAGCATGACCATAAAACATATCTCTCATATAAATAGAACAACCATTATTCTCGGATTTAAATGAGTAGCCATCTCATATTAAACGAGATCCGGATACAATATTCATGCTCAAACTTGGCACCAAATAACAATTATTAAGGTTCATAACTAATCCCGTAGGTAAATGAAGAGGCGTGCGTGCGACGGCGATCACATCGACTCTGAACCATTCCCGACGCGCATCGTCACCTCGTCCTTTTCCGCCTCTCGCTTATTCCGCAGCTCCTGCCGTGAGTTACAAATATGAGCAACGGCACCGTATCAAATACCCATGAGTTACTACGAGTCTCGGTAAAGTACACATCAATTACATGTATATCAAATATACCTTTGGTGTTGCCGGCCTTCTTGTCCGCTAAGTATTTGGGGCAGTTCCGCTTCGAGGACCCCTCCTTGCAATAAAAGCACTCGGTCTCGGGCTTGGGTCCATTCTTTGACTTCTTCCCGCAACTTGCTTACGGGCGCGGCAACCTCCTTGCCGTCCTTCTTGAAGTTCTTCTTGCCCTTGCCCTTCTTGAACTTAGTGGTCTTATTGACCATCAACACTTGATGTTCTTTCTTGATTTCAACCTCGGTGACTTCAGCATAGAGAACACTTCAGAATGGTCTTTACCATCCCCTGCATGTTGTAGTTCATCACAAAGCTCTTGTAGCTTGGTGGGAGCGATCGAGGATTCTGTCAATGACCGCCTCATCGTGGAGGTTAATATTCACCGGGTCATACGGTTGTGCAACCTGACATCTTGAGAATGTGCTCACCGACGTAACTGTTTTCCTCCATCTTACAACTATAGAACTTGTCGGAGATGTCATATCTCTCGACCGAGGCGTGAGCTTGGAAAACAAGTTTCAGCTCCTCGAACATCTCATATGCTCCGTGATGCTCAAAACGCTTTTGGAGCCCGGTTCTAAGCTGTAAAGCATGCCGCACCGAACGAGGGAGTAATCATCGACGAGACTGCCAAGCATTCATAATGTCTTGGTTCTCTCGAGACGGAGCGTCACCTAGCGGTCCTTCTAGGACATATTGTTTCTGGCAGCTATGAGGATGATCCTCAAGTTCGGACCCATCCAGTATAGTTCTTTGCCGTCATCTTTCAGCTTGGTTTTCTAGGAACGCGTTGAAGTTCAAGTTGACATGAGCGTTGGCCATTTGATCTACAAGACATATCATTCAAAAGTTTTAGACTAAGTTCATGATAATTAAGTTCATCTAATCAAATTATGAACTCCCACCAGATTAGACATCCTCTAGTCATCTAAGTGTTACACGATCCGAGTCGACTAGGCCGTGTCCGATCATCACGTGAGACGGACTAGTCATCATCGGTGAACATTCTCATGTTGATCGTATCTTCTATACGACTCGTGTTCGACCTTTCGGTCTCCGTGTTCCGAGGCCATGTCTGTACATGCTAGGCTCGTCAAGTAAACCCTAAGTGTTTTCGCGTGTGTAAATCTGTCTTACACCGTTGTATGTGAACGTAAGAATCCATCACACCCGATCATCACGTGGTGCTTAGAAGCGACGAACTTTAGCAACGGTGCAGTTAGGGAAACACTTCTTGAAATTGTTGTAAGGGATCATCTTATTTACTACCGTCGTTCTAAGTAAACAAGATGTATTAACATAATAAACATCACATGCAATTATATATTAGTGACATGATATGGCCAATATCATAAAGCTCCATTGATCTCCATCTTGAGGCTCCATGATCATCTTGTCACCGCATGACACCATGATCTCCATCATCATGATCTCCATCATTGTGCCTCCATGAAGTTGTCACGCCAACGACTACTTCTACTTCTATGGCTAACGCGTTTAGCAATAAAGTAAAGTAAGTTACATGGCGTTCTTCAATGACACGCAGGTCATACAAAATAAAGACAACTCCTATGGCTCCTGCCGGTTGTCATACTCATCGACATGCAAGTTGTGATTCCTATTACAAGAACATGATCTCATACATCACAATATGTCATTCATCATTCATCACAACTTGTCCATATCACATCACATGACAATTGCTGCAAAAACAAGTTAGACGTCCTCTAATTGTTGTTGCATCTTTTACGTGGCTGCAATTGGGTTCTAGCAAGAACGTTTTCTTACCTCACGAATAACCACAACGTGATCTTGTCAACTTCTATTTACCCTTCATAAGGACCCTTTTCATCGAATCTGCTCCAACTAAAGTAGGAGAGATGACACCCGCCAGCCACCTTATGCAACTAGTGCATGTTAGTCGGTGGAACCGGTCTCACGTAAGCGCACGTGTAAGGTTGGTCCGGGCCGCTTCATCCCACAATACCGCGGAAGCAAGATAAGACTAGTAGCGGCAAGTAAATTGACAAGATCCACGCCCACAACTAAATTGTGTTCTACTCGTGCAATAGAGAACTACGCATAGACCTAGCTCATGATGCCACTGTTGGGGAACGTTGCAGAAAATTAAAATTTTTCCTACGGTTTCACCAAGATCCATCTATGAGTTCTACTAAGCAACGAATCATGAGAGAGAGTTTGCATCTACATACCACTTGTAGATCGAGTACGGAAGCGTTCGAGGGAGTGGTGATGATGAAGACGTTCCCAACGTGATTCCGATCACCGATGACCAAGTGCTGAACGGACAGCACCTCCGCGTTCAACACACGTACGGGACGACGGCGTCTCCTTCGTCTTGATCCAGCAAGGAGGAAGGAGAGGTTGAGGAAGACCACTCCAATGGCAGCACGACGGCGTGATGCAAATGGAGTGACTGATCTCCGGCAGGGCTTCGCCAAGCTCACGCGGAAGAGGAGAGGTGTTGGGGAGGGGAGGGGCTGCGCCTTCAATGGTGTGTGCAGCCCTCCCCTCTACCCCTCTATTTATAGGGGAAGGGAGGAGGGGGCCGGCCCCCTCTAGATCCATCTAGAGGGGGGCGGCGGCCAAGGGGAGGGGGGCTTGCCCCCAAGCAAGGGGGGCGCCCCCCTTAGGGTTCCCCCTGTTGGGGAACGTTGCAGAAAATTAAAATTTTTCCTACGATTTCACCAAGATCCATCTATGAGTTCTACTAAGCAACGAGTAACGAGAGAGTTTGCATCTACATACCACTTGTAGATCGAGTGCGGGCGTTCTTGAGAGTGGTGATGATGAAGACGTTCCCAACGTGATTCCGATCACCGATGACCAAAGTCTGAAGGACAGCACCTCCGTGTTCAACACACGTGCGGGACGATGGCGTCTCCTCCGTCTTGATCCAGCAAGAATGAAGGAGAGGTTGAGGAAGACAACTCCAATGGCAGCACGACGGCGTGGTGCGGTTAGTCTGGCAGTTCTCCGGCAGGCTTCGCCAAGCTCGCGTGGAGAAAGAGAGGTGTTGGGAGGGAGGGCTGCGCCTTCAATGGTGTTGCAGCCTCCCCCACCCCTCTATTTATAGGAGGAGAGGGCAAGGGGCGGCCATCTAGGGTAAACCCTAGATGGGGCGGCGGCCAAGGGAGGAGGGAGGTGGCTTGCCCCCAAGCTAGGGCGCCCCTTAGGGTTACCCTCCCAAACCCTAGCCGATGGGCCTAGGTGGGAGGTGCGCCCAGCCCACCGGGGCTGGCTCCTCTCCACTTAGCCCATGTGGCCCCCGAGAGGTGGCCCCTCCCGTGGACCTCCGAAACCTCCCGTGGCCCCAGTACTTTACCAGTATACCCCAAACTTTCCGAGTCCGCTTAACCACTTTCCATATATAAATCTTTACCTCCGGACCATTCCGAACTCCTCGTGACGTCCGGGATCTCATCCGGACTCAACAACATTCGGTAATCACATACTTGTCTTCCTATTAACCCTAGCGCACCGAACCTTAAGTGTGTAGACCCTACGGGTTCGGAGACATCTGACATGACCGAGACTACCTCAAGTCAATAACCAACAGCGGATCTGGATACCCATGTTGGCTCCCACATGCTCCTCGATGTTGTCATCGGATGAACCACGATGTCAAGGGTTCAAGCAACCCCGTATTCTATTCCCTTTGTCGACGGTATGTTACTTGCCCGAGACTCGATCGTCGGTATCCCAATACCTCGTTAGTCTCGTTACCGCAAGTCACTTTACTCGTACCGCAATGCATGATCCCGTGACCGGACACTTGATCACTTTGAGCTCATTATGATGATGCATTACCGAGTGGGCCCTAGTGATACCTCTCCGTAATACGGAGTGACAAATCCCGCTCGATCCGTGTCAACCCAATGGTCACTTTCGGAGATACCAGTAGTGCACCTTTATAGTCACCCGATTCGTTGTGACGTTTGATACACCCAAAGCACTCCTACGGTATCCGGAATTGCACGATCTCATGGTCTAAGGAAGAGATACTTGACATTGGAAAAGCTCTAGCAAAACGAACTACACGATCTTTGTGCTATGCTTAGGATTGGGTCTTGTCCATCACGCCATTCTCCTAATGACGTGATCCCGTTGTCAATGACATCCGATGTCCATAGTCGAAAACCATGACTATCTGTTGACCAACGAGCTAGTCAACTAGAGGCTTACTAGGACGATTGTAGTCTATGTATTCACACGTATTACGATTTCCGGATAATACAGCTTATAGCATGAATAAAAGACAATTATCATGAACAAGGAAATATAATAATAATGCTTTTATTATTGCCTCTAGGGCATATTTCCAACAGTCTCCCACTTGCACTAGAGTCAATAATCTAGTTTACATTGTGATGAATCGAACACCCATAGAGTTACGGTGTTGATCATGTTTTGCCCGCGAAGAGGTTTAGTCAACGGATCTGCGACATTCAGATCCGTATGCACTTTACAAATTTCTATGTCTCCATCCTGAACATTTTCACGGATGGAGTTGAAGCGACGCTTGATGTGCTCGGTCTTCTTGTGAAACCTGGGCTCCTTGGCAAGTGCAATAGCTCCAGTGTTGTCACGAAGAGTTTGATCGGCCCCGACGCATTGGGTATGACTCCTAGGTCGGTGATGAACTCCTTCACCCAAATTGCTTCATGCGCTGCCTCCGAGGCTGCCATGTACTCCGCTTCACATGTAGATCCCGCCACGACGCTTCTGCTTGCAGCTGCACCAGCCATCGCTCCACCATTCAACATATACACGATCCGGTTTGTGACTTAGAGTCATCCAGATCTGTGTCGAAGCTAAGCGTCGACGTAACTCTGTTACTGACGAGCTCTTCGTCACCTCCATAAACGAAAACATGTCCTTTGTCCTTTTCGGTACTTCAGGATATTCTTGACCGCTGTCCGGTGTTCCTTGCGGGATTACTTTGGTACCTTCCTACCAAACTTACGGCAAGGTTTACATCAGGTCCGTACACAGCATGGCATACATAATAGATCCTATGGCTGAGGCATAGGGATGACACTCATCTCTTCTTTATCTTTTGTCGTGGTCGGGCATTGAGCTGAGCTCAATCTCACACCTTGCAAAACAGGCAAGAACCCTTCTTGGACTGATCCATTTTGAACTTCTTCAAAATCTTATCAAGGTATGTGCTTTGTGAAAGACCTATGAGGCGCCTCGATCTATCTCTATAGATCTTGATGCCTAATATATAAGCAGCTTCTCCAAGGTCCTTCATTGAAAAACACTTATTCAAGTAGGCCTTAATGCTGTCCAAGAATTCTATATCATTTCCCATCAAAAGTATGTCATCTACATATAATATGAGAAATGCTCTGAGCTCCCACTCACTTTCTTGTAAACGCAGGCTTCTCCATAAGTCTCAGATAAACCCAAACGCTTTGATCATCTCATCAAAGCGAATGTTCCAACTCCGAGATGCTTGCACCAGCCCATAAATGGATCGCTGGAGCTTGCATACTTTGTCGACATTCTTAGGATCGACAAAACCTTCGGCTGTATCATATACAGCTCTTCCTTAAGATAACCGTTAAGGAACGCTGTTTTGACGTCCATCTGCCATATCTCATAATCATAGTATGCGGCAATTGCTAACATGATTCGGACGGACTTAAGCTTCGCTACGGAGAGAAAGTCTCATCGTAGTCAATCCCTTGAACTTGCCGATAACCCTTAGCGACAAGTCGAGCTTTATAGATGGTGACATTACCATCCGCGTCCGTCTTCTTCTTAAAGATCCATTTGTTTTCTATCGCTCGCGATCATCGGGCAAGTCACCAAAGTCCACACTTTGTTTTCATACATGGATTCTATCTCGGATTTCATGGCTTCTAGCCATTTGTTGGAATCTGGGCCCGCCATCGCTTCTTCATAGTTCAAGGTTCATTGTTGTCTAACAACATGATTTCCGTGAGACAGGGTTGCCGTACCACTGCAGTGCGGAACGTGTCCTAGTGGACCTCTGAAGTTCAAGAGCAACTTGATCCAAGTACCTTGATCATCATCATGAATTTCCTCTTGGCTTGGTGTAGGCATCACAGAACATTTTCCGAGCTGCACTACTTTCCTGCTCAAGAGGTAGTACTTCATCGAGTTCTACTTTCCTCCCACTTACTTCTTTCGAGAGAAACTCTTTTCCGAAAGGTTCCGTTCTTGGCAACAAAGATCTTGCCTTCGGATCTAAGGTAGAAGGTATACCCAAAGGTTTCCTTAGGGTATCCTATGAAGACGCATTTTTCGACTTGGGTTCGAGCTTTTCAGGTTGAAGTTTCTTGACATAAGCATCGCATCCCCAAACTTTTAGAAACGATACTTAGGTTTCTTCCCAAACCATAATTCATACGGTGTCGTCTCAACGGATTTAGACGGTGCCCTATTTAAAGTGAATGTAGCTGTCTCTAGAGCGTATCCCCAAAATGATAGCGGTAAATCGGTAAGAGACATCATAGATCGCACCATATCCAATAGAGTGCGATTCGACGTTCGGACACACCATTACGCCGAGGTGTTCGGTGGCGTTAGTTGTGAAACGATTCCACATTTTCTTAAGTGTGTACCAAATTCGTGACTTAAATATTCTCCTCCACGATCCGATCGTAAGAATTTTATCTTTCGGTCACGTTGATTCTCTACTTCATTCTGAAATTCCTTGAACTTTTCAAAGGTCTCGGACTTGTGTTTCATCAAGTAGACATACCCATATCTACTCAAGTCATCTGTGAGAGTGAGAACATAACGATATCCTCCATGAGCCTCAACGCTCATTGGACCGCACACATCGGTATGTATGATTTCCAACAAGTTGGTTGCTCGCTCCATTGTTCCGAGAATGGAGTCTTGGTCATCTTGCCCATGAGGCATGGTTCGCATGTGTCAAATGATTCATAATCAAGAGACTCCAAAAGTCCATCAGCATGGAGCTTCTTCATGCGCTTGACACCAATGTGACCAAGGCGGCGATGCCACAAGTATGTGGGACTATCGTTATCAACTTTACATCTTTTGGTATTCACGCTATGAACATGTGTAATACTACGCCGAGATTCATTAAGAATAAACCATTGACCATCGGAGCATGACCATAAAACATATCTCTCATATAAATAGAACAACCATTATTCTCGGATTTAAATGAGTAGCCATCTCGCATTAAACGAGATCCAGATACAATATTCATGCTCAAACTTGGCACCAAATAACAATTATTAAGGTTCATAACTAATCCGTGGGTAAATGAAGAGGTAGCGTGCGACGGCGATCACATCGACTCTGAACCATTCCCGACGCCAAGATCGTCACCTCGTCCTTCGCCAGCCTCCGCTTATTCCGCAGCTCCTGCTGTGAGTTACAAATATGAGCAACGGCACCGTATCAAATACCGGGAGTTACTACGATTCTCGGTAAGGTACACATCAATTACATGTATATCAAATATACCTTTGGTGTTGCCGGCCTTCTTATCCGCTAAGTATTTGGGGCAGTTCCGCTTCGGTGACCCTTCCCTTGCAATAAAAGCACTCGGTCTCGTGCTTGGGTCCATTCTTTGACTTCTTCCCAGCAACTTGCTTATCGGGCGCGGCAACCTCCTTGCCGTCCTTCTTGAAGTTCTTCTTACCCTTGCCCTTCTTGAACTTAGTGGTCTTATTGACCATCAACACTTGATGTTCTTTCTTGATTTCAACCTCGGCTGACTTCAGATAGAGAACACTTCAGAATGGTCTTTACCATCCCCGCATGTTGTAGTTCATCACAAAGCTCTTGTAGCTTGGTGGGAGCGATCGAGGATTCTGTCAATGACCGCCTCATCGGGGAGGTTAATATTCAGGTGGGTCATACGGTTGTGCAACCCGCATACATCTTCGAATGTGCTCACCGATGTAACTGTTTTCCTCCATCTTACAACTATAGAACTTGTCGGAGATGTCATATCTCTCGACCCGGCGTGAGCTTGGAAAACAAGTTTCAGCTCCTCGAACATCTCATATGCTCCGTGGTGCTCAAAACGCTTTTGGAGCCCGGTTCTAAGTCAGAAAGCATGCCGCCTTGAACGAGGGAGTAATCATCGAGACGAGACTGCCAAGCATTCATAATGTCTTGGTTCTGCAGACGGAGCGTCACCTAGCGGTCCTTCTAGGACGTATTGTTTCTGGCAGCTATGAGGATGATCCTCGGTTCGGACCCAGTCCGTATAGTTCTTTGCCGTCATCTTTCAGCTTGGTTTTCTCTAGGGAGCGTTGAAGTTCAAGTTGACATGGCGTTGGCCATTTGATCTACAAGACATATAATTCAAAAGTTTTAGACTAAGTTCATGATAATTAAGTTCATCTAATCAAATTATTAATGAACTCCCACTTAGATTAGACATCCTCTAGTCATCTAAGTGTTACACGATCCGAGTCAACTAGGCCGTGTCCGATCAACACGTGAGACGGACTAGTCTCGTCGGTGAACATTCTCATGTTGATCGTATCTTCCATACGACTCGTGTTCGACCTTTCGGTCTCCGTGTTCGAGGCCATGTCTTCACATGCTAGGCTCGTCAAGTTAACCCTAAGTGTTTCTGCGTGTGTAAATCTTGCTTACACCCGTTGTATGTGAACGTAAGAATCCATCACACCCGATTAACACGTGGTGCTTAGAAGCGACGAACTGTAGCAACGGTGCACGCTTAGGGAGAACACTTCTTGAAATTGTTCTAAGGATCATCTTATTTACTACCGTCGTTCTAAGTAAACAAGATGCATAATCATAATAAACATCACATGCAATTATAAAGTAGTGACATGATATGGCCAATATCATATAGCTCCTTTGATCTTCATCTTGAGGGCTCCATGATCATCTTGTCACCGCATGACACCATGATCTCCATCATCATGATCTCCATCATCGTGTCTTCATAAGTTGTCACGCCAACGACTACTTCTACTTCTATGACTAACGCGTTTAGCAATAAAGTAAAGTAGATTACATGGCGTTCTTCAATGACACGCAGGTCATACAAAAATAAAGACAACTCCTATGGCTCCTGCCGTTGTCATACTCATCGACATGCAAGTCGTGATTCCTATTACAAGAACATGATCTCATACATCACAATATATCATCATTCATCACAACTTGGCCATATCACGTCACATGACAATTGCTGCAAAAACAAGTTAGGCGTCCTCTAATTGTTGTTGCATCTTTTACGTGGCTGCAATTGGGTTCTAGCAAGAACGTTTTCTTACCTACGAATAACCACAACGTGATCTTGTCAACTTCTATTTACCCTTCATAAGGACCCTGTTCATCGAATCCGCTCCAACTAAAGTAGGAGAGACAGACACCGCCAGCCACCTTATGCAACTAGTGCATGTTAGTCGGTGGAACCGGTCTCACGTAGAGCACGTGTAAGGTTGGTCCGGGCCGCTTCATCCCACAATACCGCGGAAGCAAGAAACAACTAGTAACGGCAAGTAAGTTGACAAGATCCACGCCCACAACAAAATTGTGTTCTACTCGTGCAAAGAGAACTACGATAGACCTAGCTCATGATGCCACTTGTTGGGGAACGTTGCAGAAAATTAAAATTTTTCCTACGGTTTCACCAAGATCCATCTATGAGTTCTACTAAGCAACGAGTAACGAGAGAGTTTGCATCTACATACCACTTGTAGATCGAGTGCGGAAGCGTTCTTGAGAGTGGTGATGATGAAGACGTTCCCAACGTGATTCCGATCACCGATGACCAAAGTCTGAAAGGACAGCACCTCCGTGTTCAACACACGACGGGACGATGGCGTCTCCTCCGTCTTGATCCAGCAAGAATGAAGGAGAGGTTGAGGAAGACAACTCCAATGGCAGCACGACGGCGTGGTGCAGTTGGTCTGGCGAGTTCTCCGCGGGCTTCGCCAAGCTCACGTGGAGAAAGAGAGGTGTTGGGAGGGAGGGCTGCGCCTTCAATGGTGTTCGCAGCCCTCCCCCACCCTCTATTTATAGGAGGAGAGGGCAAGGGGGCGGCCATCTAGGGTAAACCCTAGATGGGGGCGGCGGCCAAGGGAGGAGGGAGGGTGGCTTGCCCCCAAGCTGAGGGGCGCCCCTTAGGGTTTACCCTCCCAAACCCTAGCCGCATGGGCCTAGGTGGGAGGTGCGCCCAGCCCACCAGGGCTGGCTCCCTCCCACTTAGCCCATGTGGCCCCCGGAGAGGTGGCCCCTCCCGGTGGACCTCCGAAACCTCCCGTGGCCCCTGCTTTACCGGTATACCCCGAAACTTTCCGAGTCCGCTTAACCACTTTCCATATATAAATCTTTACCTCCGGACCATTCCGAACTCCTCGTGACGTCCGGGATCTCATCCGGACTCAACAACATTCGTAATCACATACTTGTCTTCCTATTAACCCTAGCGTCACCGAACCTTAAGTGTGTAGACCCTACGGGTTCGGAGACATCTTGAACATGACCGAGACTACCTCAAGTCAATAACCAACAGCGGGATCTGGATACCCATGTTGGCTCCCACATGCTCCTCGATGTTGTCATCGGATGAACCACGATGTCAAGGGTTCAAGCAACCCGTATTCTATTCCCTTTGTCGACGGTATGTTACTTGCCCGAGACTCGATCGTCGGTATCCCAATACCTCGTTAGTCTCGTTATCGGCAAGTCACTTTACTCGCATCGCAATGCATGATCCGTGACGGACACTTGATCACTTTGAGCTCATTATGATGATGCATTACCGAGTGGGCCCTAGTGATACCTCTCCGTGTACGGAGTGACAAATCCCGCTCGATCCGTGTCAACCCAATGGTCACTTTCGGAGATACCTGTAGTGCACCTTTATAGTCACCCGATTACGTTGTGACGCTTGATACACCCAAAGCACTCCTACGGTATCCGGAATTGCACGATCTCATGGTCTAAGGAAGAGATACTTGACATTGGAAAAGCTCTAGCAAAACGAACTACATGATCTTTGTGCTATGCTTAGGATTGTCTTGTCCATCACGCCATTCTCCTAATGACGTGATCCCGTTGTCAATGACATCCGATGTCCATAGTCGAAACCATGACTATCTGTTGACCAACGAGCTAGTCAACTAGAGGCTTACTAGGGACGTATTGTAGTCTATGTATTCACACGTGTATTACGATTTCCGGACAATACAGTTATAGCATGAATAAAAGACAATTATCATGAACAAGGAAATATAATAATAATGCTTTTATTATTGCCTCTAGGGCATATTTCCAACACCCCCCTCAACCCTAGGCGCATGGGCCAAGGGGAGGGGGTGCGCCCAGCCCACCAGGGGCTGGCTGCCTCCCACGCAGCCCAAGTGGCCCCCCAAAAGGGGTGGCCCCTCCCGGTGGTCCTCCGGAACCTTTCCGGTGGACCCTCCATAAAACCGATATGACCCGAAACTTTTCCGGTGTCCGTTTGACGACTTCCCATATATAAATCTTTACCTCCGAACCATTCCGGAACTCCTCGTGACGTCCGGGATCTCATCCGGGACTCCGAACAACATTCGGTAATCACATACAAGTCTTCCTATTAACCCTAGCGTCCACCGAACCTTAAGTGTGTAGACCCTACGGGTTCGGGAGACATGTAGACATGACCGAGACGCTCTCCGGTCAATAACCAACAGCGGGATCTGGATACCCATGTTGGTTCCCACACGCTCCTCGATGTTGTCATCGGATGAACCACGATGTCGAGGGTTCAAGCAACCCCGTATTCTATTCCCTTTGTCTGACGGTATGTTACTTGCCCGAGACTCGATCATCGGTATCCCAATACCTCGTTTAGTATCGTTACCGGCAAGTCACTTTACTCGTACCGTAATGCATGATCCCGTGACCGGACACTTGATCACTTTGAGCTCATTATGATGATGCATTACCGAGTGGGCCCAGTGATACCTCTCCGTCATACGGAGTGACAAATCCTCGCCTCGATCCGTGTCAACCCAATGACACTTTCGGAGATACCGTAATGCACCTTTATAGTCACCCGATTCGTTGTGACGTTTGGTACACCCAAAGCATTCCTACGGTATCCGGGAGTTACACGATCTCACGGTCTAAGGAAGAGATACTTGACATTTGGAAAAGCTCTAGCAGAACGAACTAAACGATCTTTGTGCTATGCTTAGGATTGGGTCTTGTCCATCACGTCATTCTCCTAATGACGTGACCCCGTTGTCAATGACATATAATGTCCATAGTCAGGAAACCATGACTATCTGTTGACCAACGAGCTAGTCAACTAGAGGCTTACTAGGGACGTATTGTAGTCTATGTATTCACACGTGTATTACGATTTCCGGATAATACAGTTATAGCATGAATAAAAGACAATTATCATGAACAAGGAAATATAATAATAATGCCTTTATTATTGCCTCTAGGGCATATTTCCAATACAAGCCAGGGGCCTCGAGGGCTCGAATACAAGTGCTCGATTATAGACGAGTCAGCGGAAGCAACAATATCTGAGTACAGACATAAGTTAAACAAGTTTGCCATAAGATGGCTAGCACAAACTGGGATACAATCGAAAGAGGTGCATGCCTCCTGCCTGGGATCCTCCTAACTACTCCTGGTCGTCGTCAGTGGGCTACACATAGTAGTAGGCACCTCCGGTGTAGTAGTCATCATCGACGGTGGCGTCTGGCTCCTGGGCTCCATCGTCTGGTCGCAGCAATCGAGTAGAGATAGGGGGAAAAGGGGGAACAAGGCAACCGTGAGTACTCATCCAAAGTACTCGCAAGCAAGGTGCTACACTACATATGCATGGATATATGTGTAAAGGGCCATATCGGTGGGTGAATCTGCGTAATGCCGAAATAAGAGGGGATAGCTAATCCCGTCAAGACTACGCTCGCAGCCTCCGCCTTGCAGCTTGTAGCGAGAGTAGATCAAGTCCTCCAAGTAGCATCACATAGCAATAATCCTACCCGGCGATCAACTCCTCGTAACCCTGAGAGAGAGCGACCACCGGGTTGTATCTGGCACTTGGAAGGGTGTGTTTTATTAAGTATCCGGTTCTAGTTGTCATAAGGTCAAGGTACAACTCCAAGTCGTCCTGTTACCGAAGATCACGGCTATTCGAATAGATTAACTTCCCTGCAGGGGTGCACCACATAACCCAACACGCTTGATCCCATTTGGCCGGACACACTTTCCTGGGTCATGCCCGGCCGCGGAAGATCAACACGTCGCAGCCCCACCTAGGCACAACAGAGAGGCCAGCACGCCGGTCTAAACCTAAGCGCACAGGGGTCTGGGCCCATCGCCCTTAGCACACCAAGACGTTATAACGCGGCCGGAAGCGTAACTAGCCCCTTAATACAAGAGCAGGCTTGCGTTCCAATCCGGCACACGCCACTCAGTCGCTGGCGTCACGAAGGCTTCGGCTGATACCACGATGTCGGGATACCCATAACTACTCCCGCGTAGATGGTTAGTGCGTATAGACCAAATGGCCAGACTCAGATCAAATACCCATATCTCGTTTAACGTGTTAAGTATCCGCGAACGCCGACCAGGGCCAGGCCCACCTCTCACCCAGGTAGTCTCAACCTGCCTGCCGCTCCGCCTCAAAGATCCACTCGCGGTGCTCCACAAACCGACCCGACTTTAGTCACCACATGTATCATGTATAAGTATATAGTATATACCGTGATCACCTCCCGAGTGATCACGGCCCGATAGTATAGCACAATGAGACGGACAAGAATGTAGGGCCACAGATGGAAATACTAGCATCCTATACTAAGCATGTAGGATGGCGGTAAAGGTAACAATAGTAGTAGCAAGGACAAAGCTATGCATCGGGATAGGTATAACGAAAGCAAGCGGTAACATGCTAACTACTCTAATGCAAGCGATAGAGTAGAATAGGCGATATCTGGTGATCAAGGGGGCTTGCTGGTTGCTCGCAAGAGAGAGGGGTCGTCAACTCCGTAGTCGAATCGGGCAGCAGCAGCTCGGTCTCGTAGTATACCAGAGAGAAGAGGGGGAAGAAACAATGAATACCATGCAAACAGATGCATATCGATGCATGACACAACAAGTAACTATGCTAGGGGTGCCCTAACGCGGTATGAGGTGATACCGGTGAAAGGGGGAAGCATCCGGAAAAGTAATCCCGGTGTTTCGCATTTTCGGGCAGAGGAGCCGGAGGAGGAAAGTTGCGAGTTCGATAGGTTAGGGGGGTGTGGTGGACGAACGGGTTGCGTATCCAGAATCGTCTCGTCGTTCTGAGCGACTTTCATGTTGAAAATAATTTGATCCGAGTTACGGATTAAAAGATATAATTTTCTAATGATTTTATTAATTTCTGGAATTTAATTAATTATTTAATTTAATTCGAAAATGCAATTATGACATTAGCATGATGTCATGCTGACGTCAGCAGTCAACAGGGTTGACTGGGTCAATCTGACGTGTGGGTCCCACATGTCATTGACTGATTAGTCTAATTAGTGTTTAATTAAACTATCTACTTAATTAGATTAATTAAACATGATTAATTAACTTAATTAATTCATTAACTATTTTAATTATTAATTAATTATATATATATATATATATATTTTTTTTATAAAACGTTCTCAGGGGGTGGGGCCTGCATGTCATTGGCCCTAGGGGCCAAATGGGCGGCGGGGTTAGCGGGCGCTGGAGCGAAGGCCGGCACCCGTCGTGTCGACAGAAGGAACGGCGCCGACGCCATGCCGCGGCGCCGACGAAGCGACAAAGAGCGGCACAGAGGGCCAAGGCTGCGCGCGTCGGCGGGCAGCAACAAGGCCGCCAGGACGAAAGCAGCGGGCGGCGCGTGTACGCGCGCACACGAAGGGAGCAGCAGCAGGAAGAGCATCGCCGGCGGGCGCGGTCGTGGGTGCATTCAGTGCGTCGGACGCAGGCATAGAGAGACGTTGGGGCGGGGTGCGTGCGCGTGGTGGAGGCCAACAGGCACGCGACGTCGGGGTGACGGCGGGCGCGGCCAGCGCGCGACCACGGCGTAGGGGAGCGAGGGTGCGGAGAAGGGCGAAGCCTCACAGGGATTTCGTAGGGCACGGGCAGCGGGCTCGGGTCGGCCGGTGAGGAGGAGACCGTGGACGGGGCGGCGTAGACGGGGAGGCGGCGCCGACGACGGCGGGTGGCTCCGGCGGGGTGGTCCGGCGTCGACGCAGGCGTCGGGGGCTTCGATTGCCCCCGACCGGATCCACGTAAGAGGGAGGTTGAGGAGGCGGCGGCGGCGGGCAGCGGGCGGGCGTCGGGGTTCAAGCGACGAGGTCGGTGGTGGTAGCGGGCCGTGCCGATCTGGATCGGGGCAAGGGAGGAGACGATGGGAAAAAGGAATCGGGGGAGGAGTGGGGCGCATGGGGGTTAGGGTTCGGTCGCCCCAGGGGGTTGTAGGGGTTCGGCGGGCCGGGGGAGGGAGCTGGGCTGGCAGGGTGCGCGACCAGTCGGGCCGTGGCCTAGTTGGGCCGGGGGGGGGTGCCCCGGGGGATGGGGCTTCTCCTTTTATATTTTTTTTGTTAGTTTGTTTTCTGTTTCGTATTTTCGTTTCTTTTATTTATTTACTTTTCTGTTTTAAATCATTTTAAATTATTTAGGCCTTTTATAAAAATGTGTTTACTACACCATATTTATCTATGTAATGTTTAGTACAACCCGAACATTTTTATTTTAATGTTTGAATATTTTTATTATTTACCAAACTTTGAATTTGAATTTTGGACCGATTTTGATCTAACAATAGATTAGCTGCAGTAATCGTGGTGATGTGGCACCATTAGCGTGGGATCACTGTAGCTTAATTATCCGAGCGTCACACAACCTACCGCCATGTGTTCTGGCGGTAGGTTTAGACAAGCTACCGCCAGGGTCCCTGGCGGTAGGTTACTTATCCACGTCAGCTCGGGCAAACGGCTGCCGTTCCCCTCCGTCGCCCCCCTACCGCCATGGATCTTGGCGGTGGCCTGTCTAACCCTACCGCCATAACCCCTGGCGGTAGCGAAATGGTCAAATCCCAAAATTCTTTCCAACAGGGGTCAGATCCTGAATTTTTATGCAAAAAGGGTCAAAACATGAAATTTTGCCTCTGGCCGGCTAGGTCTAGCTAAGGTACACGCATGACAAAACCGTGGTCGCCGACGTCTACTCGACCGAGCAATGGAGGTTTTGCACATGTCTGCATGTACAGTGTCAGTGCGTAATATTCGATTCCGGTCCACGCGAGATCTCAGCGCCAGATCCGACGCCCTGATGACTGCGCCGTATCCACGGTAAGGCCAGCTCCACCGCAAGACCCCGTCCAGGCGTCCGTTTGGGGTATGATTTGCCGGACGTCTGAGGGACGGACAGGCGTATGGGGAATTCGCACCCACCGCGCACAAGCTGTTCCGATCCCAAAACAAACGCGCCCTGCCCCGAGCAACTCTGCCTCGCCACCGTCCTAAGCTCCGCCGCCGCGTGCGCCTTGCTGATGCCGTGCCGCACTCGCCCGCGTCCGCCCCGAGCCGCACCGAGCTCGCCCGTACCGCCACGCGCCCGCAGCCCCCGCTCGCGCTCACCCGAGCAGCGCCCGAGCTTCGCCGTGCCGCCCGCCCGTCCCCCACTCTGCCTCGCGCCGCGCGCGCCGCCGCGCCTGCCCGTCCCGCCACCTCGCCACCAAGACGCGCCGCCCGCCGCCCGCTGCTCCTGCCGACTTACCCGTGCGTGGCGCGCCCGCTCACACACGCGCCCACACGCCCGCCCGCGCTGCGCTCTCCGCCGCGCCGCACTTCCTTCGAGCTTCGCCGCGTCCTCGCCAGCGCCCAGCTTCGCCGCTTACCGCCACCCGCCGCCCGCCCGTCCAGGCTTCGCCGCCGTGCCGCTTCAGGCTGCAGCCCGCCCGCACACGGAACGCTCCGCCAAGCCGCCCGCCCGCCCGCCGCCAAGACCGCCGCGCCCCCCCCACCCGCCCAGCAGCATCGCTTTCGCCAGCAAGCGTCTGCGTCGGTGGCCTCGCCGGATGTGAGATGCCGGAGGCGAAGCGATGGCGACCTGCGGCGCACCGGATGTGCTGCGGCGGTGTGGTTGCTCTCAGTCTCACTGATTTATGGGCCAGAGGGAAGGCGGGGGCGGACAGGAACGGACGAGAGGGACGAGGAGAGCGTCCGTTTTCTATCCGTTCGGGAGCATTCTTGGACCAAGTTTGCTCCAGGTTTAGGGTTGGGCGGGACAAAAAAAGTGTCCAAAAAACAACTCTGTCTGTTTGGGTGTTACCGCTGGGTCGTATTTTACTTTAAACGGACAAATTCGAATCAGATTGGTCACGGATGGGTCACGCGGTGGAGTTGGCCTAATACTGTGCACTGCATGCTGTCTCCGTGTCTCACGGTAGCTAGCAGGTAGTATCGGCTGATCAAGTCGATGGACCCGAATCTTCTCTTGCCGCACAGATTGGTCGACAGCCTAGCTGCCTAATTTCCATTTCTCTTCTCGGCCTTGTCTTTCACTTGTTGCTCTCCAAGGACTGACTGGAGGGTCCACTTGGCGTATGTGGTGATTGATGTCAACTCAGCTTCAAGTTAGTATTTCAGCTATTTCGCAAAAAAAAGTTAGTATTTCAGCTGTATGGTCCATTTGGAACTGTCGAGATGATACATGTTTTGAACGCAAGATGGTACATGACCCTTTTGTAATTGGATCCGACTATGTCACATCTAGATGTGAGATAATACCTCACTCTATGACATCATCCCACATCAATGAACAAATAAAGCGCCACCATTGTATTATTTGTTTTTTGTTTCGTCTTATTGCTTTTTATTGTTTGTTGCCCATGACCCCCGGCCTAGAATGATGGGATCTTCTCCGACTGGGCCGGCCCAAAGTTAAATCGACAACGAGCAGTCAAGTGCAAAAATTCCCCAAAAAAGAATGTCATGTGAGTGCCATGGTTTGAACCGCAGACCTTCTATTGGTGCACTCATCTTGCAAGCCACGGAACCGACTAGTTGTGTGATAAAATGGCAGCTCACTCTTTAAAGAACTAAGGGTAGTGCCTAACTGAACGTTACTGGAAAGTTGTAAAAAGAAAATCAAGTTTCAGACACTTTTCCAAAATTACGAACATTTTTTGTTGAACGCAAGCAATTTAATAATTTCTAAACATTTTTACAGTTATGAAGAAATTTTAAAATTCCGAACATTTTTTGAATTTTTAAAACAAACCTTGGAAATGTGAACATCTTTTGAAATTTAGATCCATGTACGAAAACACAAACATTTTAAAAAATTCAAGAACATTTTGTTAAATGCTTTTTGAATTGGTGAACACAATTCCAAGAACGCGTTTTTCTTTTTAACTTCTACAACATTTTTTGAATTGTTGAAGAAACTAGCCATATATACAAAAGGATATGACTCAAATTAAAGGGTGTGTCTTATTTTTATGCAACTATGAGATTTAAAAAAAGGTGGGGAACTAGCTCAATGCGCTGGGAACATAAAATCATGTAAATTGTGGCCTTTAAAAAACATGAAAACTTGGGTCCCTCTGACTCAGTTGCATATCTTTCAGAAAACAAAATGAGTTGAAGATGGACTTGCAACTGGGACATTTGAAAAATGGGGTAAGGCCCAAATAATAAAACACAAACAATGTTGAGCGGATAAAAGGGGCAAACAAAAAGAAAAGATGGAATAGTAACTGTCGAGGCCGGGGCTTACATTTTGCATATTTAAGATGGAATTGTACCTGGCATAAAAATTGGTCGCTCACCCCAATTACTAATGGACATGCAACTAAACTTTGACAAACACTTTTATCCATTCCACACAAAGTTGTGGTCATGTTAAAGACGTGCAGTTGCAGTTGGGTGGCTTACAGTTGTGTGTTTAATATAAGACATGAATCTGCCCTCCAAACAAATTATTTTTGTTCCCTAATTTGCAGTCACGTTGAAAATATGCAGTTGTGGAGCAAAGACAACACTTACAATTGCGTGTTTGATGATGGACATGCAACTCCCGACAAAACAATGTTCTTACATTTTTGATATTTTTTCAGTAACAATGTTCTTGATTTTTGTAGTTCCAAATTGGAACTAACAGTCATGTATCTGTATTGGAATCTGAAATTTGTGTTCTTGATTTTTAGACAACATTTGTCCCTAGAGTTTTGCTTTGCTTTAAATTGGCCTGTGGTTTCATTTTCAATGTTTTTTATATTTTACAAACAATTTTTACGTCGAAAGTTTGTTTTTTCGTGGCGCAAAATTGGCAGTGAAAAAAAATCTTTTTGTACCTTTTTCCACTCTTACAAACATTTTACACAAATAACCAGGCCTGCAACAGGAAAAATGAACAAACAATTTTAGCTATTGGACGACGTGAACCAAAAGGTACTGGATCACGCATCCCCTTGTTAGAGTCTGAAACAAAATGGAGCTCCCAGTTCGTTTGGATTCTGAACCGTTCGATCGATCTCCCTGACGCGTAATGGCCGTCGGATCTTGAGATGGAGCGATATTGGCCGTCGGATCTTGGGATGGAGCGGTACTGGCCGTTGGATCGATAGAAACACTGCTACTGTGGTCATTTTCGTGCCACCGCCTGTAAAATCGAGTGGCCGCCGAGGGCATTCTCGTCTTTTTACAGGCATGCATATAAAAAGCAGCACGCCCGTTTTAACCCTAGCCGCCGCTCCTCCCGCATCCTCTTCCTCCTCCCGCACTCGCGCCTCTCCTCTTCCTCTCCGCCATGGCTCCCCGCCCTCTTCCTCGCGCTGCCATCTCTGCCTCCTCCCCTCCGGCCGCCACCTCTGCCTCCTCCCCCTCTCGTCCTCCTTCTCCTCCTGTAGCATTCCATCCCCCTCCACCCTTCCTCCTCGCCTCCTGTCATTCCCCTCCCCTAACCCTAGAACTGACGAGGAGGCCGAGCCACCGTCTGCTACCGGCCCAAGGTCATCGAGGGGCAGGGGCCACAACTCGCGCGACCGCTGCACCCTGGCATCGAGCCGCCGTCTGCTGCCGGCCCGAGGAAACTGAGGGGCACGGGCCACGACTCGCCCGACCGCTGCACCCTGGCAACGCAGGGCCAAAGGCGACGGTCGCGCTTCATCATCGCCGAGAGGAGCGACGGCCGTACACGTCGCCATTGCCATCGTCCTTCAGGTGCTCTTCCTGTTGCTCTCGCGCCCCCCTCCTAGCCACTAATCTTGGATCTCCTCTCCGTTTATTATGGCATGGCTTGCAACTGTACCGTAGATTCGAGTGATAGGATTTTTGTGCAGACTATAATGTGGAATCAAGATTTTTGTTGAGAGAGAGAGAGAGAGAGAGAGAGAGAGAGAGAGAGATCTTGCTTGTGTCGTGTAATCAGATTTAAATGACACTCTATTTATAGTAGATAGGCACATGGGTCATTGTTGTCTTGCTAGACCTGTGTGGCAAATGCCAGTGTGTTTATCTGTACATATAGCGGCCTCTTTGATTTTTTCTTCCTCTAGGAGATGATGCTGAAAATGATGAGAGCAGCATAAATAATGGTTGCATTGATTGAATTAATTAGTGGCTCACTAATTAACAAACCAGGATGCTGAAACTTGCTATAGATTGTTGCTCATGTCAAATGAGGATTGTATATTTGTTCAGTTAAACTGCTATTTTGAGTATTTCTCTATGATGAGTTAAATTATTTTTTCCAATACAGTGAAACTGCAGGTGCTATACTTGCAAAGGCGGAGATGGAAGAGCACAAAGGGCTAAACTAGCTCATACCGGAGAATGAAACTGAACTTCTCTATTTATCGAGTGTATCATTGTACCAGGAATCTAGGAATCAAGAACAACATGTAAGCTGCTCATTATAGTCGTTGTCGATATTAAGTCTTGTGCATGTTTGCTAGGTTATGCACCTTTTGCTGATCTGCTCTTGTTTTTGCAGTGATCCAAGGGCACGGTGCCATGACTGCTGATTTTTTTGTGATAAAGTGTGTCTTCTATTTATGCACTCTTTCTATCAATCATCAATTTGCTCCCAGTTATCCATGTTTATGTACGTGCCTTCTGTCTCTAATCTGCTGGTCTTTATGCTGGTTTCTCTCCCAGTTGATTGTTCGTCCTCTATAGAGTTGTCAATGAAAAGGCTCCAAGTAGTGTCACGGTCAGGAATCTCTTTTCCAGGCAGCCGAAGATGGTCAGGTAATCAACCATATCACGGACCGCAAAGTTGTACGTGTCTTTTGGCGGCTGTTTGGATCGGGGCCCAAAACCTGGCTTGCCCCGCTTGCCTAGAGCCCCTGCATGTTACGCGCGGGTGAATCGAGGGCGCGGATGAACTTTATTATAAAGGTTGCACAGTGCATTGCTGAGAAAACTATTGTTCTCTCAAACTGGTAATATTGATTTGTTCTCTTGAATGATGTAAAGTTAACGGATTGCCATGCCAACATCGGTTTGATTTATAATAGGTTCATATGCATGTATATATTTATGTATTACATAACTGAATATTACCTTCTGATTTGATTTATTCAGGGTGGACAGGCTCAATGCTTCGTCTGCAGGCTACCCTGACAATGATTGTAAGCCTATAGCTGCTTATATTTGTGTATGTATAAACTGACAGGACATGTATATAATCAGAGGATGGGTTGCTTCCAGTTCTGTTCTTAGCTAATGGTTATTTGCCAAAATTCATGGGCATTGAAAATTAGCAGACTGCATTTGAGCTTCTATAAATTTATATGATGTCTCAACAAATGAGTTGTATACTATATGTTATTGGGCATTGGATTATAGAAACATGAGCAAATAATTTTTAGGTTGTTCCAGTTAAAATGCCTTCTCTTGTGTGCAGGTTTTGCTGTCGACCGTGTGCGGTTTCATCGTCGTTTCTTGCTACTACAGGATCAGAGTCGTTGTAGACTGGGAGGTAAGCGTTGGGAGGAATGCATTTCATTGTTAGAAATTTAGTCTTCTAAAATGATATGCATCATTGTTTGACATCAATATTAGTCAATCCGAAAAGAAACTTGATGGCGACATGCCTCCTAGGAACAATAGAAACTATCTTTATATAGAGGGGAAGCAAATAAACATAATTATTTCTTCTGGTTTACTATTACTTACGTAGCTCATAGTAATAATCACATATTTTTAACTATTCTATGTTTTGCTTACCTAACAAGACCGTAGGAGAATTTCACTCTTGTTTAGATTGGGTTGCCGCTCTATTAGAGATGTTTAGATTCATGATATTTTAAGCATAAAAAAATTAGCACATATGCCAGCTATTTGTATTCCTCTAAACTGATCCATTTTTCTCGAAATTGTTGTTTCTATATACAGGCAATAAAAACTATCAGGCCCGTTCATGTTGTGTTGGGTTCGGCCCAGTTACAAGACAGAGGCAGAGGAGATGAATACAAGAAGTCGAGAAGACACCCTTCTCTCTGTTTCTAAATTACAGAGTACCTCGCCTCCTCGCTGCCCGCCGGGGGTGCCTGGTTCAGGGCCGCCCTCACCTGCTGCGGCTACGTCCTGCTGGCGCAGCTCACTGCGCTGGGGTACGAGGCCGTGGCGGCGGCGGCGCCTGCCGAGGCCGAGGCGCTGCTGCCCGGCCGTCTGGCGGCTGGCTCGGGCAGCGCTGCTGGCGCGTGCCGGCGGCCGGGGCAGGTCCCCGGCGCTCGTCCGGGTCTGGTGGGTGCTCTCCTCACTCCCCGTAGAGATCCTTGATTGGTGATCCCAGCTCTTCGTGCTCGCCTCGCCCCGCTCTGCCGTGTCAGGTGATCTTCCTCTCGCTCTCTTCCATCCCCTCCTTTCCTTATTAATGTCGCCGCCACCTTGGCCGCAGCCAACCGATGGAAGATGGAGTAGGGATCGGGAGAGGAACAAGGAGTAAGAGGAGACCACTTGCTGGTGGCTAGAGAACCACATCCCCAGCACCGTGCTCCTGAGTCCGCTTCTACTGCCTCCAGTCGGAATACCTACCTACAACAGCAAGGTACTATGCAATAATCGCATTTTTATTTGGGAGGACTTGGTTTTGTTGCTGTTGTGAATGACATATGTAAGTGCCATGTTGGATCATTAGATTTTTGATGATGTAGTACATGATCCTCCAGGTTAATTACTAGCAAGTATACATTCATTATTCTTTACAAAAGAAACTAATGCTAAAACAGATCTTGGAAACATTCAGAGAAAAAAATGGCCATCGAAACCAAAATTAATGCATAAAGAAAATGTTATACCTGTGCCATTAAGGGGTGTTTAGGGACTAAACCAAACAAGGATTATGTGGTTTGGTGCCAGGCCGGCAACCACCGGTTTAAAGCACCCTGGATACTAACCACCGGTCTTGCATGTTAAGCATGTAATAACTGGCTTGCCTGGCAGCGTACATCCTATATAGCCTGGTAACAGATTCATTTAGCACACTATGTTTTTATTGGCATGTTCTTGGATTCTGGCTCCTTGACTTCTCCAACAACACTATGCAAGTTAGTGCTTTTAGATGAGTAAGTAGTAGTCATGTTCAAGAATTTTGTCCAGACCAAAATGCTATGGCTAATTTCACTTGATTTTGCCATGGAATTTACAGGGTCCAGTGCATAAAAGTAGATCTGATTTCTTTCAGTATAATTAGTACTGTTTACTCTACAGGCAAAATATTTGTTTTGTTTGTCCTGCTCAATCACTCATCCTGATAGGTGTTAATAACCAATATACTGTTTCATTCCTAACTTAAATTGCTGGATTAGTTTTACTGTTTGAATAAATCTGATTATGCAATGCAAAGGAAAATCAAGGATTACTTTTCTTGGTACATATGTAGTGTGTTTTTTGTTTACAGTAGTAACAATTTAAGTAGAGGCCAGATGCAGTGACAGAGATTGTGAATGATATATATCAGTTGGATATATTGAGTAATATGCGTGTTATGCCGCTGTTGAATTAGGTGAAGAATAAATGGTGCTGATAGTATAATGATTTGTTGTGCCTTCGGCAAAATATCCAATAGTTTGTGTTGTTTTTAAGGAGCATGCTGCCTATATTTTTCTTTCTTCATGGCAGCTTTCATTTCATATCTGGACAATGAATGCAGGCTCTTTCATTTCATATATGGACGGCAAGGGCGTCTTCAGCAGCGTCTAAACAGGATTCGACTGCCCACTCGATGCCAAGGGAGATGCATCGCTATTGCCGTCAAGGGACTCAACCAGCGGGGCCTCCAGGTACAGCGCGCCCAGCGCCACTGTTTTTTCATCTACGAGTTAATTTATTTCCCATTATGTTCTATTTCCCATGTGATTCAGCTTCCAATTATTTTTGCCATGGGAGAAAGGATTGACTGAATGTGACCACATCTAAAAAAAATGCTAATTGAGGTTTGTTTCCACATACAACAATGTAAGATCCTTCATCCCATTGTTACAACCACATACAAACTTGAGCCTCCCAGAGCACCTGGATTTTCAGCCATCCGATTGAGTAGACAAACGTTTGATCTTCAGATAGAATTGAACCGATTCATGTGTAAACTAAACTGTTATGGTTTGAACTTTGAGGAGCTCAATCCATACAGCTACATTGATGTTATTTACCTATGAGATTAGAGAAAAGTGGAATGCTCCTTTTCTAACTAGGTGCATACATTCACTTGATTTTTAGATTTTACATGCCCCCTCCTAGTTCTAAGAACATATAGACATGTAATTTTGTTTGCTATTTTGTTGGTTAGTTTTTGTTAGCTAATAAGATGATTTTTTGCAGAGATTCACTTAATTTCGCTTGCTTGTTGTGTGCTTGCTTGCGCTGCTTGCAGTGTAGTGCAGTGCACTGCTTGAGTAGTTAGCAGTACTTGTCCCCTGCAAGGAAAAGTTTCAGTAGCTTATTTGCTATTCTCTTCTCTGTAGCAAGTGCAGCAGTATCCTCTCTTCCTCTCTTCTTTTTCAGTAGGAGTATTCTCTGCTCTGCTTGTCCTCTCTTCCACATTTCTTGATCGTGATAATGACATATTTCATGCTGAGGACTTCTCTAATGACAGATCTTGATTTTCTTGAGTATTTATTCATGCTTGCTACTCCTGAGGAGTATCTCTTGGCTGTCTGTACTAAATTAAATGAATTTGCTTGTAGTAAATTAAATGAATTTGGTTGCAGTAGTTGATTCAGTTAGTTTTACAGTAGTTTTGAAGGAGTAACAAGGAAAAGTTGCAGTACTCCATTTAGCTTTTGTGTACTCCTACTGAACATCTCCAGTACACTCTGGAGTACTCTGTTTAGCTTTTGTGTACTCCTACTTGAGCTAAATAAAACTTTCCAGTTAATTAAAATTAACTGGATCCTTAGGCATGTGTGTGTTGTTTCAGTTTCTATAGTAGTAGTTGTTCAGTAATGATTTTCTCAGTACTCTTGCTTGCTCTTCTCTAATTACTGGAGTAGCAAGTGCAACAGTATTGCCCTGCTCTTGTGCCCTCCAGTAGTTATCTTTTGCCCTCCAACAGTAATTAAAATAAACAATTGAGCGTGTACTTGCTCTCTCTTCTCTTTCTCTTTCTCTTCTCTTCTTTTCTCTTTCTGGTTAATTACTCCAACAATTGAATGTTGCTCATCTTGTCTTCTGAAACTTAACAACAACAACAACAAGTACTTTTACTCCAATATTAAATGAAACTTGATTTTGAAGTGATCAAATGAAAATATTCAGTTAACTTCGATAGAATTTTGAAGTACTCTTGATCCTGTGCTATACAATGAATTTGAGTAACTTGATCATGTGCTATACTAAGAATTTTGTATGAATAATGATTTGCTTGCAGTAGTGCTTGTATGCTGGAATTTTGGAGTAGCAGTAAAGTTTGGCAGCTGAGTTGCTTGCAGTAGTTGAGTACTCCTGTATGTGTTAGAGCAAGATTGCGCTCACCAAGATCTTCAATAGGAGCCATGTTGAATTCACCAGGATCTTCCATGTTTAAGTCACCAGGATCTCCACCAGGTATGCCTGTGTCCTCTTCGTCGGATGGAGTGCAATTGAGATCGAACTCCATGGATCACTGTGTCCTCATTGTATTTACCTCTTGCATGTGTCGTGCCGTGTTGGACGATCTGGAGCTGGATTTGCTGCTCGGGCTGGGGCTGGAGCCAGAGCTGGAGCTGGCGTCACCTGCCTCTGCCAGGAGCTACAACTGCCTCTTCCTTGAGCTGCTTCTGCCTTTGCCTGGACCTGCTGCTGGCTAGAGTTGCGCCTGCTGATGGCGGAGGAGGGAAGCGGAGGATCTGCTGGAGGAGGAGGGAGGCGCAGCTGCTGGATCTGGACAGAGGGCTGAGGAGGAGGAGGGAGGTGGAGGATCTGGGCAGAGGGTGGAGGAAGAGGGAGGCGGAGCTGCTGGATCTGGACAGAGGGCTGAGGAGGAGGGAGGTGGAGGATCTGGGCAGAGGGTGGAGGAGGAGGGAGGCGGAGCTTCTGGATCCGGGAGGAAGAGGGCTGGAGGTAGAGGAAGGAGGCGGAATTCAAATTGAGGGGGTAACCTGGTCTTTTCACTGTTTTACTTTGGTCGGAGAATTTCTCCAGCGACTGATTGCATTCTTATGCTTCCAGGTTTATATCAGCAACCTGCCTTTACTATTAGGTTTTCATAATTTTGACTACATAAGTATGTGTGATTACTGAACTATGGACTATTCATGCAGTCCTTTATTTGAGCTTTTATATGAGTGTATTAGATGCTGGTTTTGAGCATTTGTTTTGCATGTTTTTTCTTGATGTTATATTATCTATTTACAAGTCTCTCATGAAGGAGTACCATTCTATATAAACTTTTTGTGTTTGTGGTTTTTTATACTTGAAATGCTTCGGTGGTTGTATATAGATATACCCGGCGGCAAGCCGCATTTCCTATCTAGTGAAAGGAAAAGCAAGAGAGACACGCTTGCAGACGGATTCACGGACCTAGCCAATACAAAAATGTTTTATTTGCAGCCCAACAAAGAACATACGACACAGGAAAATAAACAATGGGCCGTTGTTCCTACAAATCTTTTAGCACTTGATCGTATGGTGGAGCGTTCGATGCGAGGTAAGAATATTGCATCTAGATGTGAAATATCAATTTCATTTGTAATTTTATATAGAGCCTGCTCTTTAATCAACTCTTGGGCGATGTTGCAGAAAACCAGGAAAGACAAAAAAGTTGATTTGGGGAGGAAAGCTACTCGACCTAACTTGATATAGCAGCACGTACGTAGCTAACAACAAACTAACATACCGAAAAATCAAACCAAATCTCCTTTGTCAACATGATATATGTAGTATATATGTGTACCATATCTATGTATGTATCGATGCTCTGGCCGGGACCATGCAAGCAAAAAATATCATGACGAAGTGCATGCATTGGACGAGATAGCTAGCTAGTTGGGCGTCAATTGATATAGTATCAATCAAGCCAGCGGGGAGGTGAAAATTCTCTGGCCACGGGACAGGATAGCCTTGGGATCATACTTCCTCTTCCGCTCCACGAACCTGGCCCACTTGGCCGGACCAAAGTGCTTCTTCTCCCACCCGGCCTGGCCGGCGTAGTACGGCAGGTACTGCACGCATGGTATCCCTACCTCCTCGCAGAAGCGTAAGATCTCCTCGTTCTGCTCCTCCAGACGCCCAAGATCGCCCTCCGACACCGCCGACCGGAGGATCCCAACCGTGTAGAACACCTCCTCCTCCTCCGGGAACACCGCTGACGTGTCGCCGTCCCACCTGTCCCGGTTCATGGGGTAGACGAGGACGGGGCCCATGGGGCCGGTGCTGCCGTCGCGGCGGAGGATGCCGTGGAAGACGCCGGCGGCGAAGTCGAGGACGCGGGAGCGCGGGAGGAAGAGGTTGAGCCAGGGGTGCGGCACGTCCCAGAGGCCGGCGGCGCGGAGCTTGAGCTCGCCGTCGCGCACCCGGTCAAGGAACCCCGTGTACGACACGTCCTGCACGAACGCGAACCCACGCGCGTACCGCAGCTCCCGCAGCAGCACCTCCAGCCTCTGCACGCATGCATTCACCCACAAATTAGTAAAATTTCGCCCAAATTTTTTTTACGGAGTAATTGGCGGAGTAGATCACTAAAGTAGTAGTTCACGGTTGTCCATACGTGCATGCATGCATTCGTTAATACAGTAGTTTTTTCACACTTAAATTTTTACGCACGCACGAATACATGCAGAGTTTTCATTTCCCTTTACCAGCTGAAAAGTGTACATGCACCCCTAAAAAGAGTGTACATGCATGTACGGGAACGCGAACCATCGTTATTTTGTCAGTGATAAAAAATATATTTATAGGACCAGACCTTACAAAATTATAAAAAGTTGATCGAGCGAGTTACTTTTCTGACAAGAGGATAGCAGTGTGACGTGTCTATGGACGGAATTAGAACAGCATGTAGGTCAGGCAAGATCACAGGGTTTGGCCGCTTGCATATGCAGTGCATGCACGGTCCCTGTCCCATGCGTTAGATCTTGTTCGCGTAGTGCTACTAGGTGTACTGGCTACAAGAAAAATGCTCAAAAGCCTAGCCAGCTTTTGATTGATGCTCAAAAGCATATGCATGATGTATAAAGTACTCCCCAAATCAAGTTAGGTCGAGTTACTCCTTATCACATGATCAGGTCATTCCACCCCAAATACAAGAAAATGCCAAATATGTAAGAGGGCAAGTTGGCATAGATTTGGTCAAAATCTTAGTTGAGAGACTTAAAGGCTTGATCCAACAAAAAATGGGTGGATGTAGATTGTAGATATTTTTGTAATTATTGCTTCAAGAAGTCCAAATTTTTGTAACTGAAATCTCGATGTTGTATAATTTAATTAGCGTATTCGTAATTAATATCGGTAGCAAAAAGTCCTGGTTTACTCTCTCCCAAGCAGTAATATAGTTCACTTATCCCTAAACAGGGATTACTGCTGATGGGGCCGGGTTAGATTTGCGACAGGGACGGGTCCATTCCAGGGGCAGACAAAGCTAGACCAACTACGTACGACGACGTCGATGGTGCAATGGATTTGCATGCACGGTTGGAGCCATGCGCGTCAGCTCAGGCGGCCAAAAAGTCACCATCGATCTCACTTGGCGGATCCCCGCCTAGCTCTGGCTAGCTACACGACACGACGGACGCACGGATGGAGCCTACGCGCGCACCCACACCGACAAAAGATCACGCAAGTTTTACCTTGTCGACGTCAGACTCGCCGGCGAGAGCAGCGCCGCCGTAGTACAGCGCTCCCTCGAGGCAGTAAAGGACGCCGCCAGCCTCCTCTGCGAGCGCGGCGATGCGCGCCGCGTCCGCTTCCGAGAAGAACGACGAGCGCCAGCTCCCGACCTGGCCCTGGTCCGCGAGCACCACCGAGCCCTCGACGTAGTCCATGAGCCCGGACACAGCGGTGCCGAGGTCGACGCCGATGAGCCTCTCCTGGTCGCCCGTGAGCGCGGCGGCCCCCGTGTAGAAGAGCCGCACCCAGCGCGCCCTCGCCGGCGCCGGGAGCAGCGGGATGCGCGCCCGCGTTATGATGCCGAACTGCCCCAGCCCGCCCAGCACGGCGTCGAACAGCTCCGCGTGCTTCTCCTTCGAGCATGTCACCATCTCCCCGAGCCCTACATATTAATTCGCAACCATTAGTACGTGACCTTTTCATCTAGTGCCGTCGTGCACGGCGCACATACGTACCGGTGATCACGTCGAGTTCTTGGACGTTGGATATCTGGGGGCCGTGGAGGAAGGCCTGGCCGCTGATGCCCGCGTTGGAGAGCGTGCCGCCGACGGTGAGATGGAGGTAGTCGGTCCACGACCTCGGGGTGAGGCCGTGCTCCAGGGCAGCACGCAGCACGTCCACCCACAGCTGCTCGCCGCCGGCGTCGACGTAGCGGCCGTCGACCGAGACGGAGAGGCGGGTAGCAGACCCGCCGGCTTGGCACCCGAGCGACAGCATGTCCACGACGACGCCGCGGGGTGCGGACGCCTGCCCTCGGGTCGAGTGGCCGCAGCCCCGGGCAGACACGGGGAACGGGGAGGGGTGCATGCACGAGGCCCGGAGCAGCGAGGCGATGTCCTCGGGGCACGACGGGTAGAGCACGGCCGCCGCCGCCGGCTGCGCATCCGACACGTTGCCGAAGTCGGCGGACGCCAGCGCGGTGGCCTCGGCATCGTCACGGATCAGCGAGCGGACCCCGAGGTGGCAGAGCTCGTGGAGTAAGGAGGAGGCCGGCCTCCACGCGCCCGAGTAGGCCGAGGTGGCGGGGCTCGTCGTTGTCTTGAGGAGGCAGCTGAGCACGAAGAGAGCGGCTATCAGTGTCATCTCTCGCGCTTTGTTCATGACGACCATCTGTGTCTTGGCTTGAGTGAAAGATGGATCTCTCTGTGTTTCGTGACTCTTTTCAAGCGGAGAGTTGGGCACCGTGTGTACACTGAAGAGTACATGTCTACATGTGCAGCGAGTAGCTGAGTAGTGCGCGAATAGTGAGAGATCTTGCAACCTGTAAGTGAAAGAATAGGTGTCCTACGAGCAGCTACAGCTAGCCACTGAAAGCGGCGGCTCAGTTGCATTGCATGTAACAGCGCTGCATGTTTTTCGTTTTCTTTCCGATGGTCTCACGCCTAAAAATGTGTACAAACCAGTACAATGTACAAACCACTACGGAGACGCGGAAGCTGCACATGGCGCACGATACCTGACGAGGAAAGCTCGGGCATCACGACGAGGCCGAGAGAGCAACATAATAAGCATCATGCATGATGAGGGCAGTGGTACGACAAGCATGCGTGCGGTTGGGAGCTGGGTTTGGCTGATGCATGCACCGATCATACGCACTTCACGACACAATTCCATTAATGTGTAAACCGTACCCACAACGACTTCCGTGTAGGCATGTACTAGAGTGAAAAGCGTCTTACATTATAAGATGGAGAAACTAGAATCCTACAAATAATATGAGCGACCTCTCAAGAGGCGGTGAACAAAGCAGTTGTGGACGGATCAAACTAAGCAGACAGGGAGAACCATTCTCGCTCATGTTGTTTCATCGATAAATCGCTGTAAATACACTTTGGATCCGTTCTTGCGGATTTTGTTTAGCAGAACTATTTTAGGACTTGAATGTGTTTCTTAGTTTTTCACATGGTCTTTGCTGCAAAAGTAAACTAAATGTTCTAGATCCCAATGTTTCATTTCTAGTCATTTTATTTGGCTACTTCTTTCGCCCAGAATTAGCTGACGCTCAAAAGGATGTAACTAGCAGGAGTATAATATAATCTACATGTTAGTCTAGAAAATAGACTAACATGGAACCATCCATATGATTGCGTTTTTCACAAATCATACTCCTAATTTCTTGCAAGTTATCTACTGGGCTACTGCAGCATGTGGACACAGGACACACGGTCGCTTATGGAACGTGGTTCTAGTCGGCTGGAAATGGTTGCGTAGGGTTTATTCAATCAGTTTGGCTGGTGAGCCATTCGTAGATTACGTGGATGAGCTATGTAATCTTGGGTCTGGCCTATTGTGATTGTGTTCTCTTCTTATATGCATTATTGTCTAGTACTCGAAGATCTGATATCATTCATGTTAATCAAATGGATGTGCGTATATCCTACGATGCAGAGGCCGAGGCACTCCTCTTTTTGAAAAAAAGAAAATAAAAGTCTACAAGAAATAGACCCATTGGAGTCCCTAGTTCGCCTAGCTTCGTCCTCAGATATTCTCAAGCCCACAGGAGCAAGTAAACTAGGTTTAAGATCTCGCAATCATGTTTAACTGTATGATCAATACTGATTCTTTGAGAGAAGTATACATCCCGTGGGGCTTACACATGGTCTAACAATCCAAACAACCCCACCTTGGAGAAGTTAGAGAGGATCCTGATTAGTGATGCTTGGGAGAGTGTGTTTCCTCTTACTGCTATTAAGAAATTTGTTAGAGTTGTGTCTGATGAAAATCGTTTGACTGTGGTCTGTGGACACCAGAGAGAGTGTGAAATTCAGAAGCAAATACTTTTTTCACGAATACGCAAGTTGCGTATCTTTTCATTGATAGAAGGGGAATAAAAGCATGAGGTTACAACACTTACAAGGCCATGTAGGCACAAGGCATGGTGTACAAGCATGTGAGTAAACTAGAACAAGGGGTTTGCTCAGCCCTAAATGCCTAAACTAGCGACTACGCGCCGTGGATGATGTTGTGTAGCCCTTTGGCGCCCTCCTTGGCCCATAGTCACGCCTCGTCCTTGATGGTGTTGGTGATGAGGGTGAGCGAAGGAGTAGCTCCATCAAAGACGCATGCATTGCGGTGTTTCCAGAGCCACCATGCCATGAGGATAATGAGGGGGATAGACCTTTGCGCATGAGGGCCGATGTTAGGTCAAGGCAGGAACTCCACCAGGCTTGGAGGGGGTTGTCGACGTCGGGTAGGTCGATGGCCATACGAGCCCAACCAAGGATCTCATGCCAAACCTGACGGGAGAACGAGCAAGCAACAAGGAGGTGGTGCATGGTCTCTGAATCTTGATCGCATAGTGCACATGCGTCCTCGTGCGGCAAACCGTGGCGGGCGAGTTGTTCTGCGGTCTGATACGTCCATTTTGCATCATGCTTTTATATCGATATTTATTGCATTATGGGCTGTTATTATACATTATGTCACAGTACTTATGCCTTTTCTCTCTTATTTTACAAGGTTTACATGAAGAGGGAGAATGCCGGCAGCTGGAATTTTGGGCTGGAAAAGGAGCAAATATTAGAGACCTATTCTACACAACTCCAAAAGTATTGAAACTCCACGAAAGTCAGTTTTGGAATATGTTAAAAATATTGGGCGAAGAAAGCACCAGAGGGGGGCCACCCACCGTCCACGAGGGTGGAGGGCGCGCCCCCTACCTCGTGGGCCACCTGGAAGCCCCCCGATGCCCATCTTCTGGTATAAGGTGTCTTTTGCCCTGGAAAAAATAAGGATGAAGCTTTCAAGACGAAGCGCCGCCGTCTCGAGGCGGAACCTGGCGAAACCAATCTAGGGCTCCGGCGGAGCTGTTCTGCCGGGGAAACATCCCTCTGGGAGGGGGAAATCGTCACCATTGTTGGGGATATAACTATTGGGTTAACCCGCCCAGGAGGGGCCGGGTTAAGCCCCTGGTGGTTCATCAAGACAAAGCCCATGAAGATGCTTAAGACGGTGGTTCATTACGCAGACTCATTGAGGGCCTGAAGCCCAAAAGCGACTTAAGGCCCAAACAAGTGTAAACCGCCGTATATGACTTGTATTATAAGGCATGTACAGTTAGTCACCGAGCCGGACACGTTGTTTATGAGCCGGCCGGGATTCCGTGAGCCACCGGACGTCAACCTGTGTATATAAAGGCTAGGCCGGGATTCCGTGAGCCACCATGAGTCACCGACCCGGCGGTGATTTAGGACAAGAAACAACACATCGAAAGCTAGGTCAAACCAGTATAAACTCCTTGTGTCCTTTGTCCCGTTTAACCCCTTTAAGCTAACCCCGTTGCGATGGCTCCACGACTTAGTCCTTCTGCTAGGACATCTGCCGTGACAATTCCACGACAGTTGGCGCCACCGTGGGGCCAGCGCACGGTGGTTTTGAGTTCTTGAAGGGCAGCTTCGAGGGGATCAAGGGATACGCTATGGGCCGGATGACCAAGAGTCGCTGCGGCAAGCTCTATATCGTCGATGCAGGTTGAGGCCCCGAGGCCGGCTCAATTGAGTACGGGTACCGGGTCCCCTTCGGCGGAATTCATGTTTTCATCGGCAAGATCGGCGAACCGGGCCCTGAGCCAGACGTCTGCATCGACATCATCGAGATGGCTCAGCGTGCGTGACCCGCCCGAGTTCAGCCTGCCGTGAAAAGTGCCTTTGCAGGATTCATCTATGGGGCGGAATCTGAATAGATCTGTGTCCGGTGGTGAGACGGTCGTCTACTCTGATGATGAGTCATCCACTGGTGAAACCGAGTCATTGTATCAACTGCAAGACGGCCGGCTTGGGGGCTATTCCCATGGCGACAGTATTCCGGTCCCCTATGAGCCGCCTAGTAGGGTTGCGATCTTCATGGCCGGTACACAGCCAGTGCAGAATTCTTCGACTGCAGCGCAATGATTTCCGGGTTAGCAACGACGACGGCGGCCGGGGCAGGAGGTCCTACGTGCCCGCCGGCTCAGGTCTTGTCCGACTTATTGGACACTTTGACAAAATTGTTAACAGCAGAGGTTAACCCGGCAAATCAAGCTCAGCATAACGCGGAAGTTGCAAAGCTGCGGGATGAGATAGCTGAGGCCAAGGAAGATCTGGCGCCTGAAGACGCGAGGATGACTGCGGAGCGAGCTGCTCTGGATGCTCATGCACAATGGATCCAGGATGATTCCTTCCGGCTCTCGTTGGATCAGAATGCTTCAAACGAAGTCATGAGGAGAAGGCACCGGAAACGTCTGCCTCCGGTTTACGAGGCGAGGAAACTCTTCAACACACCTGGTGCAGGGACCAGTTACCTGCCAGGGGTAAACCGGGCGGTAACCGTGCCTGGGACTGGAACGCCAGCTCAACCACGCACGACGGATCCGCCCCGTCCGAGCAATATTCCCCCACAATATGTGTCAACGCCGCAGGGTCATTATTCTAACCCTTTGGATAATATGATCGCTGCGGCGTCGCGATTGGCGGCTCTCCCGGTTGAAGGTGAGTCTCCAGCTGCGGTGGAAATGCAGAGGGCTAGAGAGCTTCTTCAGACAGCATTGGTGCAGCGGGAGGCTTATTCTTACAGTCGTGAGAGGATCCATTCAACCCCTCGCCCGAGCCGGAGTTATAGCAGGCACATGGACTCCCCGACAGTATCAAGCAGTGAGCAGCGCTGTAACCCACCTCGTGGACATGACCTGGTGCGTGGTGGTGTTAATACTCAGGCCCAGATGGATCAGGATAGAGCACGTCGAGAGGCTGAGCTGGCGGCTCAGTACACAACCCATCAACCATCTCTGGCTTATCCAATGACTTCGGTGGAGGCAGGTGTGACCTCTAGGACCACAGGCGTACTATGTTTAGTACCGGCTTTGCGGAATGAGAGTTTGCCCAAGGATTTCAAAGGACCTCGTAAGGTGCCTAACTATACAGCCGACTTACCCCCTGAGGCGTGGATTGAAAGTTACGAGATGGCCATGGAGCTGTTGGAGGTCAGCGATGCCGCATGTGCCAAGTACTTCACCATGATGCTGGATGGGACGACCCGTACTTGGCTAAAGGGACTGCCTGCCAATTCAATTGGATCGTGGGCTGAGTTGAAGGCCCAGTTCATCGAGAATTTTAAAGATACGTGCAAACAGCCCATGTCGATTGTGGATTTGGATGCCTGTTCCCAAGAAGAGGGAGAGTCAACGACCCATTGGGTGCGCCGGGTCAAAGCCATCCTGCACTCATCGGAGAACATTAATGCCGGCTCAGCGGTCCTAATGTTGGAGAAAAATTGCCGTTTTTTGCCTCTTAAACAGAAGCTAGGGCGACCCAAGCGCCACTGCAATGACATGGGGGACCTGATGGCAGCTCTGATTAAATATGCCAACTCTGATAATACCAAGGACCCCAAGTCTGATGATGAAAAGACGGTGAAGGGAAAGAAGAGTTGCAACACCAAGAGCCAGCATCATAACCCAGCGAGTCAGGGGGGGGGGGGATGGTAAGCGCAAGGTCGATAACAATTCAGATTTTGTGGCCAACACCAACACGCAGAATAATGGTCAGCATCGTAAGGGAAAGCCACCTCCTCGGGCAGGAGGGTCAGGTATAAATCTTGAACAGATGCTGAATCAGCCTTGCCCAAAGCATGGTACACGGAAAAGGACGTCCAGTCACCTTTGGAAGGATTGACACATTATGAAGGAGTTCAAAAATTCTGATTTGTTCCAGAACAATCATGGGCCGGGTGGCGGCTCAGGTTCCGGCTCTCATGGTCCGGGTTACGGTGGTGGCGGTTCTAATTCCGGTTTCCATGGTCACCCAAGCAATCAAGGCAATCAGAGTGGTTATCATCAACAGTCCGGTCAGGGGAACCAGCAACAACAATCTAGGTATCAAAGTAATCTGAAGCAGTTGAATAGTGGGTAGTACCATGTCTTCACCACAAGTTTATGCAAGCGGGATCAGAAGCTCCATAAAAGGGATGTGAACGCCATTGAGCCGGTAGTTCCCCGTTACTTGCAATGGTCTGAGCAGTCCATTGTGTGGAGTCGTGAGGACCACCCGCCCCGGGTTGATAATCCGGGTCACTTGGCTTTGGTGGTGGCGCCTCAGGTTGGAGGATATAAATTCACTAAGGTACTCATGGCTGGAGGTAGCAGCATCAATATACTTTATTATGAAACTTTCCGTCGCATGGGATTGACTGATAAAAATCTTAAGCCGTCGAACACTGTCTTTAACGGTGTGGTGCCTGGTAAGTCGGCATACCCGGTTGGTAAAATATCTCTGGAGGTTGCTTTTGGAGATGATTATGATTCCAGGTCTGAGACGTTGACCTTTGAAGTGGTGAAGATCAAGAGCCCTTACCATGCTCTGTTTGGACGGCCGGCTTACGCTAAGTTTATGGCAAGGCCTTGTTATGTTTACTTGCAGCTAAAGATGTCGGGTCACAAGGGCACTATAACAGTGCATGGGAGTCGCAAGATTGCTTTGGAGTGTGAAGAAGGTGATGCTGCTTATGCTGAGTTTGTCTGCACGACAGAAGAATTGAAGCTTTATAAAGACAACGTTGACCCAGCAGATATGACATCTCTGAAAAATCCAACTACGGAGCATGATCCAGTCTTGAAGTTTAAATCGACAGATGACACTAAGCTAGTTGATTTCGTTCCTGGCGATTCATCCAAGCAGTTCAACATCAGTGCTAATCTGGATCTGAAATAGGAAAGCGCGCTCATCGAGTTCATCCGTGAGAACCGGGACATCTTTGCATGGAAGCCTTCTGACATGCCAGGTGTACCGAGGGAACTCACTGAGCACACTCTTAATATTGATCCAAAGTTTAAACCGGTCAAGCAATTTCTTCGCCGTTTCAATGAAGAGAGGCGTAAGGCCATTGGTGAAGAAGTGGCCCGGCTCTTGGCGGCTGGGTTTATTGTTGAAGTTTTTCATCCTGAGTGGTTGGCTAACCTGGTGTTAGTACTTCAAAAGAATGGCACTTGGTGTACGTGTGTGGATTACACAGATCTAAACAAGGCTTGTCCGGCTGATCCCTTTGCTCTCCCCCGTATTGATCAAATTATTGATGCTACGGCGGGTTGTGAGCGTTTGAGCTTTTTGGATGCTTATTCTGGTTATCATCAGATCAAGATGTCAGTCAAGGACCAGGAAAAGACAGCTTTCATTACTCCGTTTGGAGCCTTCTGCTATGTGTCCATGCCTTCTGGGCTCAAGAGTGCCCAGGCGACTTACCAGCTGTGTGTGCAAAATTGCCTTCATGATCAAATCGGGCATAATGTTCATGCCTATGTGGATGACATTCTGGTGAAGTCCAGGAAGAAAGAGACACTGATTGATGATTTGAAGGAGACCTTTGATAATCTCCGGGTTTATAAGATGATGCTTAACCCGACCAAGTGTGTGTTTGGTGTACCAGCTGGTAAGCTTTTGGGTTTTCTGGTTTCCAAGAGAGGCATTGAAGCTAACTCGGAGAAGATCAAGGCCATTACTTCCTTGGCTAAGCCGGCATGTGTCAATGGTGTTCAACGTCTGGCAGGTCGTATTGCGGCCTTAAGCTGGTTCATAAGCCGGTTGGGTGAGAAGGCTATACCGCTGTACCAGATGATGAAGAAAATAGATCAATTTGTCTGGAGTGATGCTGCTAATCAAGCACTTGAGGACTTAAAGAAACAGTTGTCTGAACCGCCCGTTCTTGCTGCTCCCGTTGATAAAGAGCCTTTGTTATTATATGTGGCTGCTAATGCCCGGGCTGTCAGCGTAGCTATTGTGGTGGAACGGAAGGAAGCAGGCAAGGAGTATCCAGTTCAGCGGCCGGTTTACTACATCAGTGAAGTGCTTATTGAATCCAAGCAGAGGTATCCGCACTGGCAGAAGCTGGTATATGGGGTGTTCATGGCTAGTCGAAAACTCAAGAAATATTTTTTGGGTGATCCCATCACTGTGGTTAGTTCTGCTCCTTTAGGGGATATTATTCAAAATAGAGAAGCCACACGTAGGGTAGCCAAGTGGGCCATTGAGCTTGGACCTCATGGTTTGAAGTATATGCCTCGCACGGCCATCAAATCCCAAGCACTTGTGGATTTCATCAATGACTGGACAGAGCTGCAGATGCCTGAGGAGAAGCCAGATAACACATATTGGACTATTCACTTTGATGGGTCCAGGCAATTGGAGGGCTCGGGGGCTGGAGTTGTATTGACTTCCCCACGAGGTGATAAATTCGGTTATGTCTTAAGGTTGATGTTCCGTTGTACTATGAGTATGAAGCCTTATTCCATGGTCTTCAGATGGCCAAGGAGATGAATTTAAGCCGGGTGAGATGTTTCAGCAACTCAGATTTGGTGGCTCAGCAAGTTTCAGGCACTTGGGATTCTAAGGATCCACTCATGGCGGCTTATCATCGTGAGGTTGATGCTATTGCGGGTCACTTCAAGGGTTATCAAGTTGAGCATGTCGATCGCAGGAAAAATGAGGCTGCTGATGCTTTAAGCCGGTTAGGATCCCTACGTAAGCCGATGCCACCTAACACTTTCTTGGATATTTTGCATAACCCCTCAGTCATCCTGACCCGGAGGCGCAATTGGTGGCGGCTCTTCATGCTATTCCTGATTGGACAGTTCCTTATTTGGCTTATATGACCCTGGTCGAGTTACCTGAAGATGAAACTTTAGCCAGGCAGATAACCTGGCGGTCTAAGTCGATGACAATTGTCAATGGAGAGTTACACCATTGCAGTGTTACGGGGGCGTTTCAACATTGCGTTTCCCCAGTGGAGGGTCGTGAGATTCTACGTGAGATTCATGAAGGAGATTGTGCCCATCATGTCGGCTCTAAGTCTCTTGTGGCTAAGGCTTTTCATCATGGATTTTATTGGCTGACGGCTCACGCTGATGCTGAGGATCTAGTCAGTAAATGTGATGGTTGTCAGAAATTTTCACGACGAGCTCATGTGCCGGCTCAAAAATTGAGGATGATTCCAATTACTTGGCCATTTGCAGTCTGGGGGCTTGATATGGTTGGGCCTTTCAAAAGATCCAAGGATAAAAAGACACACCTCCTGGTGGCAGTTGACAAATTTACAAAGTGGGTTGAAGCAGAGCCAGTCAGTAAATGTGATGCGGCAATGGCGGTTCAATTCATCAAAAAGGCGATTTTCCGTTTTGGCTTTCCCCACAGTATTATATCTGATAATGGCACTAATCTATCCAAGGGTGCTATGAAAGAATTTTGTCAACGTGAGCATATCCGGCTTGATGTGTCATCAGTGGCTCACCCCAGTCTAATGGTCAAGCCAAGAGAGCCAATCAAGAGATCCTGAGAGGCATCAAGCCCCTGCTTATGGTTCCTTTGCAGAGGACGTCGGGTTGTTGGGTGGAGGAGTTACCCTCAGTGATATGGAGTATCAATACTACCCCCAATAGATCTATGGGTTACACGCCTTTCTTCATGGTTTACGGAGTTGAGGCGGTTCTCCCTAGTGACATCCGTCAGGACTCACCCCGGGTGGCGGCTTATGTTGAAGATAACAATGAAAAAGCACGTCAGGATGCACTTGACCTGTTAGATGAGGAGCGTGACCTTGCGGCGACTCGTTCGGCAATTTACCAACAATTTCTGCATCGTTATCACAGCCGCCGGGTTAAGACCAGAACCTTTCAAGAAGGTGACTTGGTGCTCCGGCTTATTCAGGATCAGACTGATATGCATAAACTATCCCCACCTTGGGAAGGGCCTTTTGTGGTTAGCAATAATCTGAACAACGGGTCATATTATCTTGTCGATGTTCGAGACCACAAGGACTCACGCACATCAGAGGAGGAGACCCGTCGGCCGTGGAATATTGCTCATCTTCGGCCTTACTACACTTGAGCCACCGGCTCTTACAATGTACATATCTTGACAATGTATATATTATGATGATTATAATAAAGATGGCACCTCTACTAATACAGGGCCTCTGTTTGTTTCATCTCAAAGAATAAAGGGTCTTTTTCACTACAAATGGACATTTGGGGGCTTCCTGCTCATTGAGCATAGCTGTGAATATCCCTATTGATCCGACGCAACGCCACATCTTCAGATGGTCATTTGGGGGCTTCCCGGTCATTGAGCATAGATGTGAATATCCCTCTTGATCGGCTCAATGCCACATGTCACTTGGGGGCTTCCTGCTCATTGAGCATAGCTGTGAATATCCGTCTTGATCGGCTCAATGCCACAAGCCATTTGGAGGCTTCCTGCTCACTGAGCATAGCTGTGAATATCCCTCTTGGTCTGGCTTATACGCCCTAAAGCACGTGGGGGCTTCCTGTTCAAACATAGGTGTATTCACCAAAGAGAACATAGCGTTACTACGCTCGTGAACTAGCTTGGAACACCAGGTGTATTCACCAAAACCTTCCGGGTTATCCTGCTTTGTAGAAACTGCCACTCCGCCTGGGTAATCCCAGAATGACAAGCCGAACTGTTGACAGTCAATTTTCTATAGATCCTGAACTTGTCAATGTTAAACCGTTGGTCATGTGAGGCCGGATTCACAAAGTGTAAAAGGTTAACTCAGTGGCTTGGCGGCCGATGAAAGCCTTGGAGCTTTAGGCTTGGCGGCCTATGAAAGCCTCGTTTTCTCGATTTTGATTCGTTATCTTTTTCTGAGCATTTTTGGGATTCATATATTTAAGCTGTATTAACATATGGCTTGAGACAATTCAGGCCATGTAGCCTTCATCTCTATGGCTCATATTTTGAGCATTGTAACGCCCTCGATGCGGCTATATCTCCCACGTGTCGAGGCACGACTTAGAGGCATAACCGCATTGAAAGCAATTATCGCAAGTGAGGTAATCTTCACACAACCCATGTAATACATAAGGAAAGAGATACATAGTTGGCTTACATGCCACTTCACACAAGACATAAATAAACATCCATCATTCAGAGTACACTCAAGGTCCGACTACGGAACCAAAATAAAAGAAGATACCCCAAATGCTACACAGATCCCCGAATCGTCCCAACTGGGCACCACTACTGATCATCAGGAAAAGACACATAGTAACGACCACGTTCCTCGTCTAACTCCCACTTGAGCTCGGTTGAGTCACCTGCACTTGCATCGTCCGGAACCTGCAACTGTTTTGGTAGAATCTGTGAGTCACGGGACTCAGCAATCTCACACCAGCGAGATCAAGACTATTTAAGCTTATAGGAAGGACATAGTAGTAAAGTGGAGCTGCAGCAGCGACTAGCAAATATGGTGGCTATTTACGCAAAAGAGAGCGAGAAGAGGAGCAAAGCACGGTCGTGAAACTAGTAGCGATCAAGAAGTGATCCTGAACTACTTACGTCGACATAACTCCAACACCGTGTTCACTTCCGGACTCCGAGAAGAGACCATCACGGTTACACACGCGTTGATGTGTATTTTATTGAGGTCAACTTCGGGTTTTCTACAACCGACATTAACAAATTCCCATCTGCCTCATAACCGCGGCACGGCTTTGAAAGATATTACCTGCAGGGTGTCCCAACTTAGCCCATTATAAGCTCTCACGGTCAACGAAGGATAATTCCTTCTACCGAAGACCCGATCAATCTCGGAATCCGGACTACAAGACATTTCGACAAAGAATAAAACAAGACCAGCAAAGCCGCCCGAATGTGCCGACAAATCCCGATAGGAGCTGCACATATCTCGTTCTCGGGCACACCGGATGAGCAGACGTCGGGTTGGCATAAACCCTGGTTGCCCAAGGGCGCGGACATCGCTCAAGTTGGACCAGCAATCGAAGGAGAACTGGCCCGGGGGTTAAAATAAAGATGACCCTCGGGCTCGCGAAAACCCGGGGGAAAAGGCTTAGGTGGCAAATGGTAAAACCAAAGTTGGGCCTTGCTGGACGAGTCTTATTCAAAGCGAACTGTCAAGGGGGTCCCATAAATCACCCAACCGTGTAAGGAACGCAAAAACAAGGAACATAACACCGATATGACGGAAACTAGGGTGGCAAGAGTGGAACAAAACACCAGGCATACGGCCGAGCCTTCCACCCTTTAGCAAATATATAGATGTATTAAATTATAGCAGATATATATATTGTGATATCCCCAACAAGTAAACATGTTCCAAAAAGGAACAACATCTCCATGTTCCAACAAGGAACAAACTTCAGCTTCACCTGCAACTAGCAACGCTATAAGAGGGCTGAGCAAAGCGGTAACATAGCCAATCAACGGTTTGCTAGGAAAGGATGGTTAGAGGCTGACATGGCAATATGGGTGGCATGATATAGCAAGTGGTAGGCAACGCAGCATAGGCATAGCAAAAGAGCGAGCAACTAGCATAGCAAAGATAGAAGTGATTTCGAGGGTATGGTCATCTTGCCTGCAATGTTCTCAGAGTTGTCGAAAGCTTGATCCTCGTAAGCGTTCTCAACAGGTTCCTCGTTCACGTACTCGTCTCCCGACTCTACCCAAAGCAACAACACAAACAAAGGAACCACAATAAATCACGGTGCAATGCACAATCAACATGATGCAATACATGACATGATATGCGGGATGTGATATGCAATGCGTATGCGCGCTCCGGAAGGAAAATGATGAACCAGGCATCAACTTGGCAAACCAAGTATGCCGCTGGAAAGATGAGATGATTTCGGTTGAAATCGATATAAAGATCACCGGAATCGGATGCACGGTTTGCAAATGACAAGCAAAACAAGAATGGCGCAAATCTGCCATTAACAGCATGATGCCACTTAGCAAGCAACAAATAATTTAGCTACTGCACCCAAACGTATCAACAAAGCACATGGCAGTGATCTACACAAGATGCTCGACAAAAGATGAGCACTGAGCTACGGCTAGTTCACAACATAACAGGTTCAAACAAGCATGGCAAAAGTGCACAAAAATATCAGGCTGGACATGGCAAAAACAGCATCAGGTTGCAATGTTCAGAGCAGCAAAACTACATGCTACAGGAACTTAAAATAGCAAAACAAGGCATGGAATGAATCTACTCAAAGCCTAGAACAAAAGTCCCTTACTGACCATAAGCCAAAAAGGATCAGAAAATATAGTAACACCCATGTCAATATTGAAAGTTTCGTTAACAGATTCAGCAACATGGCATGTCAAAAACTGATAACAAGTAGGCATGTTTACAAGCTCAATGCACTCACTACAGAGCCTTAAATGATAAACTAAGCATACATACATGAAGAAGACATGACATAGAAGACATACATGGCAAGAACAATAACATAGCATACATGGATCAACCACAACAAGCTTGGCAAAATTGAATAACATGTAAACAATCTGCCAGGAAACATTTGATAGGAAAAGTAGAGCTCGATTGACTCAAGCTATGGCACTCCATAATTGCAAACAAAGGCATGGATGGATAGAGCAAGACATGTTTTACAAAACATCCTTACTGAAGTATCTCAAAATATGCATAGATCTCTTGGTATCATCAAGTTAACATGGCATCAAAATCAGCGAAAACAGGGCTGAAATCAGCAACATCAGGACACCTACTTTGCATGCTTGTGCTAGTCACCACATAGATCACAAAAATACATGGCATATACCACTGGAAAGATGGCATGGCATATTTCAAAACACATGTAGGACTCAAATTCATAGGGTGCACACATTAATCATGGCAAAAATAACAAAAGTGCAAGTTCTGTTAAGAAACAGAAACTAACATCACATAGCACTCTTCCAACAGCATTTCGAGCATCAAGATGAGCTCAAATGAAAATGATGCAATGAGATGAAATGATCTACTCTTCGAGACGAACATTTTGACATATTATACGCGCAAAATGGATCTACAGATGCAAAGATATAGCACGTTGAAAAAGCTACAAAATATCAATGATGCAAAAACTTAGAGAAAGAAAAGGAGGGGGAGAAGTCAGCAGGCGGCGCGCCGAGGCGAGGCCGGATCGATCGGGCGACGGCGGCGGCGATTCATGGGCTCACCGGAGCCCGCGAGGAGGAGGAAGGCGGCGGCGGGCTGGCGCCGGTGGACGCCAGGGCGCGCGGGGGCGTCGGTCCCGTGGTGGCGGGCCAGGCGGTCTGGAGCCAGGCGCGGCCGGCCGGCCGGCGGGCGGCGGGCGAGGAGTTGCTGGGCGGGCCTGCTGCGGGAGCGCGACGGGCCGGGAGGGAGTGGAGCGGGCCGGGCAGGCGGCCGTGGGCTCATGGGCCCATGGCGGCGAAGTGTCCGTGGCGGGCGACGTCTGTGGTATGAGGGCGGTTTTAGGGTTTCGGGAAGGGATGATCCGGTTTGAGGGGGTTTGCTTAAATAGGCATAGAGGGAGCTAGGAGAGTCCAAATGAGGTGTAGTTTTACCACACGATCGTGATCGAACGACGGAGAGCATGGAAGTGTCTTAGATGGGTTATTGGGCTGTTTTGAGGGGTGTTGGGCTGCAACTTAAAAGAGGCCTTTGCGAGAGTGCGGTTAACCGTTGGAGTACCAAACGAGCTCCAAATGACCAAACTTGACCGGTGGTCTACGGTGGTATACCAAGGCCACTAGACAAACCTCGGTCCATTTCGAGAAGGTTTAATACCCGCTTTGCGGAAAAAAACGTAAAAGGACCGCCGGGGAGATAGGAGTGCGGATTGCAAAACGGACAACGGGAAAAATGCTCGGAATCATGAGACGAACACGTATGCAAATGCGATGCACATGATGACATAATAAAATGCATGACATGGACAAAATGCAAAAAAAGGAGAAAGACCCAACCACGGAGGGAATATCATATCACAATGCCGAAAATGGCAAGAGTTGGAGTTACAAATATGGAAAGTTACTTCCGGGGTGTTACAAGCATATCCGGAGTTTACTATCCTGGCATGGCTTTAAGATTATAAGTCGCTAGGGTATGAGGATTTTTTTCTTGGAAGCGTTATGCTCTAAGTTTGGGATATCACCCCTTGCTACATATAGCGTATTAAGCCGGTGGTATGTGTCAACTTGCACAGAGCTTGGTACGCTTAATCTTTTTGATTTTCACCCTTATTCTGCTGGTAAGCTGGTGGTGTATCACAGGTATGATATTTTTATTAAAGGTCATGATTAAACCGGCCCTGGTTATGGATTATCTGTAACCACCAGTGGTTCTTTATAAGGTATTATGACCCATCCCGCGGCAAACCGCCAGGATCCTTGTCATGTGTCTGTGCAGGTACAATAACTAATCTGGTGCACACAGTCGATGAAATCATAAACATAAGTGGCAGATCTTCAACTTGACAGATCAGTAGTATCATACAAAACAAAACATGCACGATGGCATGGCAGATCAAGAGTGTCACTAAGCCTATTACAAAGGCATCTGATGCCCCACAGGAATAATTGTCTTAGCAGTTTCGCAGAAAACAGATGCTAAGCCGGCCCACGGCTTATGACTCTTGACCTGCTGAGTTGAAGGTTGCGGCTCGTCCAGCACCGGTTCATCTGCCTCATCTTCACCGAATGGCTGGAAGTCAGTAGTCGACCAGTCGATCCCAGCTAAAGCTCCGAATACAATTTCATCACTTATAAGTGTGGACGGGTCAATGTCAGGGGCATAAGTGTGCTTACGGATCGGAGGAGTCAGGTCACGAGCATCATGAGTCAGCGCCTTCACTTCTTATTATTGGCATCATAAACCGGTTGATAATGTGTAAGATCAGTATCTTCAGCCAGTTTGCTAGCCAAAGAACGCGTTTCCCTTGTAAGGGCGGCGAAGTCATTTGCAGTGAAGGGTGACACATCCTCTTTTATGCTTGGACAGCCGTTTGCTAGGTCGGCCCGTTCAAGATCAACTAGCCACGCTTTGGCCCGGGTTAGTGCGGTAAGGGCACCGGCTCTTGCAGCCGATTTCTTCAATTTTTCGATCCGTGCAGGCAGCATAGATAGTTTATCCAACATATCCTTGATAAGGGTTGGAGCCAGTTTGTTGTGAGCAGCTGTGCAGATAACCCACTGTGCGCCAGTATATAACTGTTCTATGAGCGTATAAGCAGCTTTCAGTTTTTTCCGCATGTCTGAGCCAAGATGGGTAACCCGGGATCCTGTATCAATTAAGGACATTTGTAAGCTTGGAGCACATTGGACAACATATGTTCAAAGATTAAGAGGAAGCTATCTTACCAAAAACAACAGTGTTCATGGCATTGATTTGGTGTCTTAAGCTGGCGAGCTCTGCAGATACCGACTTAAGGGCCGCCTCAGCATCCTCGGCTCTCTTCAGCAGGGCTGACTTCTTTGTATCCCAACCCGCTTGTTCAGCCTTGAAGCTTTCCTTTAGTCTCTCCATTGCTGCTAAGGCACTAGTTAATTCATCCTTGGCCTTGGAGGTTTCTGGTTGTTGAGACTTGATGTTCTCCTGAAGGTCAGCGACTTGGGATTCTTTACTGCTAAGCTCAGTCTACAAAAAATAAACAGTAAGTAAGATGGCAATTAATTTATTTGAAGTCCCAAGCACAATACAAGTATTATACTTGGCACTTGGGGGCTAATGTCTATTGCATCTTATCATATTGTGAAGTCCCAAGTACAATACAAGTATTATACTTGGCACTTGGGGGCTAATGCATATTGCTCTTCAAACATAGCTTTATTTTCGGACCCGGATAATTGATGGTGATCCGGTTTACAACGGCTATGAATGGGATTATGGATTTGTAGAAGATGATTAGTCTCGACTTAACATATTTGTTAAGCCAACCCTTGGGGGCTACGGACGCAACGTTAATCTTACTGAGTTAAAGTCCCGGCTCAACATATTTACTAAGCTAGCCCTTGGGGGCTACAGATGCAAAGTTGAGGCACTGGTATTATAAAGGCCCAGTTTATATTGCCAGTATAAACCGGCCCTTGGGGGCTACTGGAGTTGATCTATGTAGCTATTTGAAGTCTACAACACATGTTATTCTAATCATGTCCAATAAACTTGGCGGCTAGGGGGAAGAATATTCATGTAACAAGGAATTGCAGTATTTACCTCATAGCGCTCCTTCATCAGGTTCACTAAGCCGGCTTCAAAGTCACGGCTGGTGTACAGACGATTTAAGTAACCAGAGTGGAGGTCTTGAGCACTGAAATGAGTATAGCTTTCCAAGTCTGTTTTCCGCTTGCCTTTATCCTCAGCAGAAATTTCTTCTTAGCACTGTGCTTAGATAAGACAGTAGGTTGACCCGGAGTTGTGAATCCAAAGCCGGTGATAACAACGTCATCAGTCTTCTCCTCGGCAGGTTTGATTGGGCTTGGCAGCTTAGAGATAGCCGACTCAACATCCATACAATCCATGGAAGCTTCATGATCTTCCGGAGGGGAGTTGTCAATGGTGGCTTCTGCAGTTGGATGAGGAGACTCTGGTTGTTTCTCCGGCTTAGACAAATTGAGATCGTCGACCGACTAAGTCAACTTGGCTTTCTTGCTGGGTTTGCTTGGCCCCTGAGAATAAGAAGAGGTCAATATAATGATCAAAGCATAAGGTGTGAATGGCTCAAATGTATCCTTACCCAGGTACAGTTTTGAAAGACGAGATTTGTGTCCCTGATGAATTGCCAGAGGAAGAATGAGAAATCCCCTGATAGTTTGAATCACAAGGGTTAAGAGGCTGTCAGAAATGACCTGCCTTGGGATAAAATATATCAGAAATTTGAGGGACCTCTTGGCGGCGTTTGCGAACCGGCATGTTTGGTAAGCCGGAAGAAGTGATCTGGCCACTACTATGCTAGGTGACACGGCGAGCTTCGTTTTGCTGTTTCTTCAAAAGAAAGTTGGGATCCAAGCGAGCTAGAGGGTGAGAAAAGCTTACTTTCCGGCTTGCTTGTCGGGCTTTCTGTGTTGGCAGAGGTTCTGATCCGGAAGAAAGAGTAATTACCTCTGCTTCACCTGCATGTCTGGCCTCTGCATCGTCCTAATAACAATCATTGTCAATGAGATGTATAAAAAGAAGCCAAGAGAATCAAGTTCTACCTCTGACTCATTATTTTCATTATCATCAGCGGACTCAGTAGTCTTCTTGGTAGACTTCTTGGTGGCCTTGGTTTTGACACAAGCCGGTTTTGACGGCTTATCCTACGTTTTCCTCTTCCAAAATGGATCATCAGCCTGTTAAGATTGAAAAGATCATAAGTAGACATCAAAATATGGATTAAGCATAAGATGTGTACTTCTTACAGCTGGCGGCTTGTTGAAAGTACAGAAAGGACTAAGTCCGGTTTTGCTGCACTCCTTCACAGGTTCATTCAACAGTTTCTTGGTGGCTTCACTGATTTCCGCATTAAACAGTTGAATGTTACAATGGCATTGAGGATCGTTTACATCACCAGTGTATTCACACATTAAGCCGGGGCGGTGGCTTAGTGGCAAGATACTCCAAGATAGCCAGCACCGAAAAAGGTCGACGCTAGTTAAGCCGTTGGCCATAAAGGCTCTGAGCTTTGAAAAGGCTGGTGCGTATTTGGCCCATTCCCTTGCATTGAGCCGTTGGGGGAATGTATGTGTGTTACTAAGTCGGTGTTCACGGTAACCCGGCAGAGGGTTCTCACCAGCTGGAGAGGTGTCTTGACAATAGAACCAAGTTTGGTTCCAGTATTTGGGGTGACTGTGGAGCTTGGCATGGGGAAAGTTGGCTTCTTCCCTTTTTTGAATTGAGACTCCACCAAGTTCTTGGGATGGCCCATCGACAAACTCTGTTTGGCGGTTTAAGTAATAGAACTCCCTGAATAAATCAATTGTGGGCTCCTCTTGAAGATAAGCTTCACAGAATACTTGGAAGTTGCAAATGTTGGACACGGAGTTGGGTCCGATGTCTTGAGGGTGCAGTTGTAAGAAATGAAGCACATGACGGAAAAACTTTGAGCCGGAGGGCTGAACCCTCGGCCCAAGTGATCAGCAAAAACAATTACTTCTCCATTTTTTGGTTGAGGAGGAGTTTCTTCACCCGGAGCTCTCCAATGGATGATCTCTTTCTTGGCTAAGGCGCCAATGGCGACAAAGTTGTTCAATTCTTCCTCGGTAAACCGGGATTTGACCCAATTGCAAGACGTGTATGTCTTAGCCATTTTTCTCAATGATCTTAAAGAAAGGTTATGCCGGTTCAAGATTACATGGTTAAACCGGCTTATGGATAAAGGAAAAACAATAATGAAGCATGCATAGGTGTTAAGCCGGAGATTGGCATTACAAAGTTACAAGGAACCGTTGGCGGCTTAAGAGGGGACTAATGATACCTGACGGGTTACTATTTCTGAGTTAAGCCGCCCATACCGATATTGAATTACAGGGCCGTCCAAGGGCCTGTGCAAGCTGTGCGCTCGCACAGGGCCCCCAAAATCCTGGGGCCCCCAACTAGGGTCCATATAATATATGTATAGTTTGGAAAAAGTTCAGTTTTAGGCCTTCTTGGGCCTGGTCCGGTCAAGTGTCGAGCGATACGCTTTCCCGTCGTGTGGATGAGATGGATTGATCGATCGTAGATGAGACGACAGCCCCAACGCAGTATGTTCCGTAACTTCCGCTTCCTATTTCCCGCCTGATCGCTAGGCTTTCCATCTCCCCATCGCTTCCGACTGAATCGACGGCTCGATGGCGATCATGTTGCAACCTTGCAGGTTCAGCGAGGCGACGGGCAAGAAGCGGACTACTTTCTAGCGTTGGACGCCGTTGCGCCGGCGGGCGGCCAGCCGACACTGCCGCGGTGCCGCCCAACAGGAACAGAAGACCAATCGGTGTGGTGCCCTCCCTGCTCCCTACGCTCTCCCCTTTTCTCCAATCTTGATACTAATTACAAAGTTATGTTAATATGTTTGGGAACAATTTTTTGTGCAGTCGTTCAAGTTCAGAAGTATCACAGATTCAAGAATTTCAGTAGTTGCTCATACTATCGTCCAAGTCCAAAATCAAGGTTCTATCCGACTGTAAGTTTTTTGAACTACCTATACATGTCACAAGCCTATATTTCATGTGAGCTCATCAGTTCAAATAAATTGAAAGAGTATATATTTCATTGAAACAGAAACAATCCTGCATTCTAGTTCTGGAAGAAAGTATGATTCTGGTGCCTTCAAGCGTAAGAAGAAACATAAATTAGAGATGCTGAAATTCAAAGGGGTGCTCTTGATAAATATGTTGTGAAAGTACCCCAAACTAATTCTGAAAATCATACTCCAGATGGTAATATTGATGATGGTCACGATGATAATGCAGTAGAGGTTGAGGTTGTCACTGTAGAAATTCATGAAGGTGATCATGGTCTTGGTGATAATGCGCAAGAGGTTGAGGTTGACGCTACCGAAATTGATGAAGGTAATGATGTCAATATTTTAGATGAAGATCATGATCCTAATATTTCAGATGACATGAATAATTCCGTTCAGCCTGATATATTTGATCCTAGAAATTGGGATGAACTTGATTCGAAGAAGATTGATATCTTGCTGCAAAAGGGCGGTCCTAAAAGAGAAGATATTGAGTATGGTCCTTATGACACTTTTCAATAGAGAGTGAGGTCAGTTTATTGGTTTTAGTATTTCGCATTGATACTTCAGAATATTCTAAGCATTGTATGATATAAATTTTAATTACATAATTAGGTGATTATGCTTGCGTAATTGTATATTTTTTAAAATTTAGGGCCCCATTTTTCTTTTCGCACCGGGGCCCTGAATTCCTGGAGACGACCCTGTTGAAAGAACAGATCCGAGGATGGGAAAATTGCTAAGTGATGGAAAACAGGTTTCACAGATTGATATCATAGTTTCGGATCTACAGCGCGTCGGACAATGGAAAATATCTAGAACTAAATGACGGTTCTTGAGGAGTTCATAAGATCCAGATCGCGTTTTCTGTTCAAAAGAAGATGCTCAGATAGCGAAATTATGTGCTATGGAGATTACCGCGCTGGAAAGAGACCGAGTTCGAATCAAAAGTGAGTGCTACAGCCAAGAACAAGGACGAACTTCGATGAACTTCGGGAAACCCTAATGAGATCTATGAGAAAGGAGAGAAGAAAAAATATACCTGGGCTGCTGGACAGCGGAGGTGCGTGGATGAAATCTGGTCCAAAAAGGTTGATGCAGCCGCCGTTGTCGAGGCAGAGGTGAAGGTCGATGGCGACGACAGAGCTCGAGTGTTCGGGCGTTGATAACCCACAAGTATAGGGGATCGCAATAGTTTTCGAGGGTAGAGTATTCAACCCAAATTTATTGATTCGACACAAGGGGATCCAAAGAATATTCTCAAGTATTAGCAGCTGAGTTGTCAATTCAACCACACCTGGAAACTTAGTATCTGCAGCAATGTGTTTAGTAGCAAAGTAATATGATTGTGGTGGTAACAGTAGCAAAAGTAAAGGAAGCAAAAGTAATATTTTTGGTATTTTGTAGTGATTGTAACAGTATCAACGGGAAAGTAAATAAGCGTAAACCAGTATATGGAAAACTCGTAGGCATCGGATCGGTGATGGATAATTATGTCGGATGCGGTTCATCATGTAATAGTCATAACCTAGGGTGACACAGAACTAGCTCCAATTCATCAATATAATGTAGGCATGTATTCCGAATATAGTCATACGTGCTTATGGAAAAGAACTTTCATGACATCTTTTGTCCTACCCTCCCGTGGCAGCGGGGTCCTAATGGAAACTAAGGGATATTAAGGCCTCCGTTTAATAGAGAATCGGAACAAAGCATTAGCATATAGTGAATACATGAACTCCTCAAACTATGGTCATCACCGGGAGTGGTCCCGATTATTGTCACTTCGGGGTTGCCGGATCATAACACATAGTAGGTGACTATAGACTTGCAAGATAGGATCAAGAACTCACATATATTCATGAAAACATAATAGGTTCAGATCTGAAATCATGGCACTCGGGCCCTAGTGACAAGCATTAAGCATAGCAAAGTCATAGCAACATCAATCTCAGAACATAGTGGATACTAGGGATCAAACCCTAACAAAACTAACTCGATTACATGATAAATCTCATCCAACCCATCACCGTCCAGCAAGCGTACGATGGAATTACTCAAGAACGGCGGTGAGCATCATGAAATTGGCGATGGAGGATGGTTGATGATGAAGATGGCGACGAATCCCCCTCTCCGGAGCCCCGAACGGACTCCAGATCAGCCCTCCCGAGAGGTTTTAGGGCTTGGCGGCGGCTCCGTATCGTAAAACGCAATGATTTCTTCTCCTTTATTTTTTTCTCCCCGAAAGCAAATATATAGAGTTGGAGTTGGCATCGGAAGGTCTCCAGGGGGCCCACGAGTAGGGGGTGCGCCCTAGGGGGGGGGCACCCTCGTGGACAGGGTGTGGGCTCCCTAGTCTTCATCTTTGGCGAGGATTTTTTATTATTTTTTATAAGATGTTCCGTGGAGTTTCAGGTCATTCCGAGAACTTTTGTTTTCTGCACATAAAACAACATCATGGCAATTCTGCTGAAAACAGCGTCAGTCCGGGTTAGTTCCATTGAAATCATGCAAGTTAGAGTCCAAAACAAGGGCAAAAGTGTTTGGAAAAGTAGATACGACGGAGACGTATCAACTCCCCCAAGCTTAAACCCTTGCTTGTCCTCAAGCAATTCAGTTGACAAACTGAAAGAGAAAAAGAAAAACTTTTACGAACTCTATTTGCTCTTGTTGTTGTAAATATGTCAAGCCAGCATTCAAGTTTTCAGCAAAGATCATAACTAACCATATTTGCAATAATTCTCAGGTCTCATGATTACTCATATAAATAGCATAATCAACTAGCGAGCCATAATAATAAATCTCGGCTGACAACACTTTCTCAAAATAATCATAATATGATATAACAAGATGGTATCTCGCTAGCCCTTTCTGAGACAGCAAAACATAAATGCAGAGCACCTTCAAAGATCAAGGACTGACTAGACATTGTAATTCATGGTAAAAGAGATCCAATCATAGTCATACCCAATATAGATTAATAGTGATGAATGCAAATGACGGATGTGCTCTCCAGCTAGTGCTCTTTAATAAGAGGGTGATGACTCAAGATGAAAGTAAATAGATAGGCCCTTCGCAGAGGGAAGCAGGGATTTGTAGAGGTGACAGAGCTTGGTTTTGAAATAGAGATAAATAATATTTTGAGCCGTATACTTTCATTATCAATGTAACAACTAAGAGATGGCGATATCTTCCATGTCACACACATTATAGGCGGTTCCCAAACAGAATGGTAAAGTTTATACTCCCCCTCCACCAACAAGCATCAATCCATGGCTTGCTCGAAACAACGAGTGCCTCCAACAAACATCAGGTCCCAGGGGGAGTTTTGTTTGCAATTATTTTGATTTAGTTTGCATAAGGCATGGGACTGGGCATCCCAGTGACCAGCCATTTTCTCGTGAGTGAGGAGCGGAGTCCACTCCTCTTGAGAATAACCCGCCTAACATGGAAGATAAGGACATCCAGAGTTGATACATGAGCTATTCGAGCATACAAAACAGAATGTTTATTTGAAGGTTTAGAGTTTGGCACATACAAATTTACTCGGAACGGCTGGTAGATACCGCATATAGGAAGGTATAGTGGACTCATGTGGAATAACTTTGGGGTTTAAGGGATTGGATGCACAAGCAGTATTCCTGCTTAGTACAAGTGAAGGCTAGCAAAAGAATGGGAAGCGACCAACTAGAGAGCGACAACAGCCATGTACATGCATTAAAATTAATAAACATCGGATGCAAGCATGAGTAGGATATAATCCACCATGAACATAAATATCGTGAAGGCTATGTTGATTTGTTTCAACTACATGCGCGAACATGTGCCAAGTCAAGTCACTTAAATCATTCAAAGGAGGATACCACCCCATCATACCACATCATAACCATTTTGATAGCATGTTGGCACGCAAGGTAAACCATTATAACTCATAGCTAATCAAGCATGGCACAATTAACTATGATCTCTAATTGTCATTGCAAACATGTTTATTCATAATAAGCTGAATCAAGAACGATGAACTCAGCATATTTACAAAAACAAGAGAGATCGAGTTCGTACCAGCTTTTCCCATCTTAGCCAGTCCATCATATATCGTCATAATTGCCTTTCACTTGCACGACCAAACAATGTGAATAATAATAATAAGAGTGCACGTGCATTGGACTAAGCTGGAATCTGCAAGCATTCAATAAACAGGAGAAGACAAGGCAATATGGGCTCTTGGTTAAATTAACAATAATGCATATAAGAGCCACTACAACAATTTAATCATGGTCTTCTCCTATCGACCCCTAAAGAAAAGAAAATAAATAAAACTATTTACACGGGAAAGCTCCCAACAAGCAAAAGAAGAACGGGAAATATTTTTGGGTTTTCTTTTTAACTACTACTACAACAAGAAAATAAACTACTACTAATTTTTTTGGTTTTTTCTTAAGGTTTATTAAACACACAAGAAGAAAGCAGGAAAAAGAAAATAAACTAGCATGGATATTACAGTGAAAGAGTATGAGCACCGACATCTAGCAATGAGTGTGTGTGAACATAAATGTAATGTCTGTGAGAAATACGTACTCCCCCAAGCTTAGGCTTTTGGCCTAAGTTGGTTTATTGCCAGGGATAGCCTGGTGGATACCCGTAGGTGTAGCTGGGGTCGTACTGCGACGAAGAGGACTCTGACTGCCACTGGCTGACAGCCATTTCTGGATCCCAAGAATAAACAGATTGTCGTGGAGGCTCATCTTGTGGTTCCGGTTCCGGGGCTGGTGCAGGATTCCGGTAAGCTTGAACGGCAGCCCACTTAACGAGATAAGGTCCTTGCAAATTAAACAAAGAAGGAGCAGGCAAGGTAATAGTTTCAGGATGATGTTTATGAAAGAATAATTTATATTTGAGCTCTCCATCCCAGCCCTTAACAATAAAATCATGCGCTAGCATAATCTTATAATCTGAATAAGCACTAGGCAGCAATTTCTCTTCTTTCTCATAATGCCTAATAGGTATGTTAAAATGTGCAGCGAGGCGTGAAGCATAAATGCCTCCAAAAATGGGGCCCTTGGTACTGTTCAGACTTAACCGTCTAGCAACAATTCCGCCCATACTAACAGTGTTATCGCGGTATAAACCATGGAACAAAAAGATAATATCAGGAACACTAAGGTTTCCACAGTTTCCATGACCAATCAAGCAACGACTAGCAAATATGGCAAAGTAGCGTAAAACAGAAAAATGTATGCTAGTGATTCTTGCATTAGAAACCTTCCTGGTTTCTCCCACAGTGATAGTGTTAATAAATGATTCCAATTCATTACGGTGTGGTTCATCTAAGGTACCCTCAGATGGTATTTTGCAAACCTTGCAAAATTCGGCTAACAACATCTTCTTAACAATGTCATATAAATGAAACTCTACTGAAGGAGGTGATTCCTTAGGGAAAAAGTTGAAGTTTTGCACAAAAGTATTTGTGAGTAAGAGATACTGATGACGTTGGTCGCGGAGGAAGTCGGTGAGGCCGGCATTCTCAATTAATGAATAGAAATCCTCATAAATCCCGGCTCTTCTCAAGAAGTCATCGGAAGGCCATTCACACGGCCGGACCTCCGCGGTACGAGGCAAATTATATTTGGGCCTCTGTGCTTCTTCATTTTGTTTTTCCTTCGAGCTTCGGCTCGATGAGCCCCTCAAAAGTCTCTTCATTATTTTCAAGGAACAATCTCCCCAAGCAGTTTTGCGAGAGGTGCTTTGAGCAAGGAGATCGAAAATTGCAGCAAAGAGAGCTAGAACTCGTGCTTGAGCTGGTTATTCGGGTTTACGGAAGGAAGAAGAAGAAGAAGAAGAAGAAGAAGGGTGCAAGAATAAGTGGAGGAGGGCCACCGTGGGCCCACGAGGCAGGGGCGAGCCCAGGGGGGTAGGGGGCGCCCTCCACCCTCATGGCCAGGCGGCAGTTCCCCCCGCGGTGATTTTTGCACCATAAATCCTGAAATATTCCCGAAAAAATCATATTAAATTGGCATGACATTCTGAGGACTTTTATTTTCGAGATATTTTTATATTGCACGGATAAATCATGAAACAGACAGAAAAATACTATTTTTACTTTATTTCAACTAAATAACAGAAAGTATAAAGAGGGTACAGAAGGTTGTGCTTCTAGTTTCATCCGTCTCATGCTCATCAAAAGGAATCCAGTAACAAGGTTGATCAGGTCTTGTTAATAAACTCATTCCGAATAATCATGAAGCTGGAGAAATTTTGAATAACACTATGTTACCTCAACGGGGATATGCACATCCCCTATAATAAGAATATCATATTTCTTCTTGACAGTAGGAAGAGGAAATTCAAAACCTCCAAATATAATCGATGGAATTTTCCAATAGAGTTGATACTACGAACTTGAGGTTGTTTCCTCGGAAAGTGTACCGTATGCTCATTACCAATAACATGAAAAGTGACATTGCCTTTGGTGCAATCAATAACAACCCCTGCAGTATTTAGAAAAGGTCTTCCAAGAATAATTAACATACTATCGTCCTCGGGAATATCAAGAATAACAAAGTCCGTTAAAATAGTAACGTTTGCAACCACAACAGGTACATCCTCACAAATACCGACAGGTATAGCAGTTGATTTATCAGCCATTTGCAAGGATATTTCAGTAGGTGTCAACTTATTCAAATCAAGTCTACTATATAAAGAGAGAGGCATAACACTAACACCGGCTCCAAGATCACATAAAGCAGTTTTAACATAATTTCTTTTAATGGAGCATGGTATAGTAGGTATTCCTGGATCTCCAAGTTTCTTTGGTATTCCACCCTTAAAAGTATAATTAGCAAGCATGGTGGAAATTTCAGCTTCCGGTATCTTTCTTTTATTAGTAATGATATCCTTCATATACTTAGCATAAGGATTAGTTTTGAGCATATCGACCAATCGCATACATAAAAGATAGGTCTAATCATTTAAGCAAAGCGCTCAAAATCCTCATCATCCTTTTTCTTGGATGGTTTGGGAGGAAAAGGCATGGGTTTCTGAACCCAAGGTTCTCTTTCTTTACCATGTTTCTTAGCAACAAAGTCTCTCTTATCATAACGTTGATTCTTTGATTGTGGGTTATCAAGATCAACAACAGGTTCAACCTCTACATCATTATCATTACTAGGTTGAGCATCATCATGAACATCACCATTAACATTTTCATTAGGTTCATGTTCATTGCCAGATTGTGTTTTAGCATCAGACATGGATATATCATTTGGATTCTTAGTTGTTCCAGCAATAGGTTCACTAGAAGTTTGCAAAGTCCTATCATTTTTCTCTTTCTTCCTTTTAGAAGAACTAGGTACATCAATATTATTTCTGTGAGAATCTTGCTCAATTCTCATAGGGTGGCCTTCAGGATACAAAGGTTCCTGATTCATTCTACCAGTTCAAGTAGCCAATCTAACAGCATAATCATTCTTCTTACTATTCATTTCATCAAGCAATTATTTTTGAGCCTTAAGTACTTGTTCTACTTGAGTGGTAACCATAGAAGCATGTTTGCTAACAAGTTTAAGTTCACCTCTAATATTAGCCATATAATCACCCAAGTGTTTAATCATATAAGCATTTTGTTTTAATTGTCTACCAAAATAAGCATTGAAGTCTTCTTGCTTAAACATAAAGTTATCAAACTCATCCAAGCACTGACTAGCAATTTTAGTAGGAGGGATTTCAGCTTTATCATATCTATAGAGAGAATTTACCTTTACTACCTGTGTCGGGTTATCGAGGTTTGGAGGTTCTTCAATAAATAAAGGATTAAGATCATATGTTTCTTCAACAGGCGGTAAATTAAGACCATGTATATATTCAATAGGAGGTAAATTCTTAACATCTTCAGCTTTAATACCTTTTTCTTTCATAGATTTCTTTGCCTCTTGCATATCTTCGGGACTGAGAAATAGAACACCTCTCTTATTCGGAGTTGGTTTAGGAATAGGCTCAGTAATTGGAGCAGGAGCTGGCTCAGGAGGTGCCCAATTATTTTCATTTGCCAACATATTATTCAATAAAATTTCAGCTTCATCCGGTGTTCTTTCCCTAAAAAGAGAACCAGCACAACTATCCAGGTAATCTCTGGAAGCATCGGTTAGTCCATTATAAAAGATATCAAGTATTTCATTTTTCTTAAGAGGATGATCAGGCAAAGCATTAAGTAACTTGAGAAGCCTCCCCCAAGCTTGTGGGAGACTCTCTTCTTTAATTTGCACAAAATTGTATATTTCCTTTAAAGCAGCTTGTTTCTTATGAGCATGGAAATATTTAGCAGAGAAGTAATAAATCATATCCTGGGGACTATGCACACAACAAGGATCAAGAGAATTAAACCATATCTTAGCATCGCCCTTTAATGAGAACGGAAATATTTTAAGAATATAAAAGTAGCGAGATCTCTCATCATTAGTGAACAGGGTGGCTATATCATTTAATTTAGTAAGATGTGCCACAATAGTTTCAGACTCATAACCATGAAAAGGATCAGATTCAACCAAAGTAATAATATAAGGATCAACAGAGAATTCAAAATCCTTATCGGGAACACAAATAGGTGAAGTAGCAAAAGCAGGATCAGGCCTCATTTTATCTCTAAGTGATTCTTTGTTCCATTTAGCTATTAACCTTCTAAGCTCATCGTTATCATTGCAAGCTAAAATAGCGCGAAGATTCCATATCAAAATATAACCTTCAGAATAACATGCCTATCCTCATCATCATTTTCATCAATATTATCAGATTCAATAATTTCTTTATCTCTAGCCCTAGCAATTCGTTCATCAAGAAATTCACTAAGGGGCACATTAGTATCAAGCATAGAAGTAGTTTCATCATAAGTATCAAGCATAGCGATGGCATCATCAATAACATGCGACATATCGAACGAATAGCAGAAGCAGGTTTAGGTGTCGCAAGCTTACTCATAACAGAAGGTGAATCAAGTGCAGAGCTAGATGGCAGTTCCTTACCTCCCCTCGTAGTTGAGGGATAAATTTTTGTTTTCTCATCTTTCAAGTTCTTCATAGTGTCCAGCAGATATAAATCCCAAGTGACTCAAAGAATAGAGCTATGCTCCCCGACAACGGCGCCATAAAAAGGTCTTGATAACCCACAAGTATAGGGGATCGCAACAGTTTTCGAGGGTAGAGTATTCAACCCAAATTTATTGATTCGACACAAGGGGAGCCAAAGAATATTCTCAAGTATTAGCAGCTGAGTTGTCAATTCATCCACACCTGGAAACTTAGTATCTGCAATAAAGTGTTTAGTAGCAAAGTAATATGATAGTGGTGGTAATGGTAGCAAAAGTAAAGGAAGCACAAGTAATATTTTTGGTATTTTGTAGTGATTGTAACAGTAGCAACGGGAAAGTAAATAAGCGTAAACCAGTATATGGAAAGCTCGTAGGCATCGGATCGGTGATGGATAATTATGCGGGATGCAGTTCGTCATGTAACAGGCATAACCTAGGGTGACACAGAACTAGCTCCAATTCATCAATATAATGTAGGCATGTATTTCGAATATAGTCATACGTGCTTATGGAAAAGAACTTGCATGGCATCTTTTCTCCTACCGTCCCGTGGCAGCGGGGTCCTAATGGAAACTAAGGGATATTAAGGCCTCCTTTTAATACAAAACCGGAACAAAGCATTAGCACATAGTGAATACATGAACTCCTCAAACTATGGTCATCACTGGGAGTGGTCCCGATTATTGTCACTTCGGGGTTGCCGGATCATAACACATAGTTGGTGACTGTAGACTTGCAAGATAGGATCAAGAACTCATATATATTCATGAAAACATAATAGGTTCAGATCTGAAATCATGGCACTCGGGCCCTAGTGACAAGCATTAAGCATAGCAAAGTCATAGCAACATCAATCTCAGAACATAGTGGATACTAGGGATCAAACCCTAACAAAACTAACTCGATTACATGATAAATCTCATCCAACCCATCACCGTCCAGCAAGCCTACGATGGAATTACTCATGCACGACCGTGAGCATCATGAAATTGGTGATGGAGGATGGTTGATGATGACGATGGCGACGAATCCCCCTCTCCGGAGCCCTGAACGGACTCCAGATCAGCCCTCCCGAGAGGTTTTAGGGCTTGGCGGCGGCTCCGTATCGTAAAACTCGATGATTTCTTATCCTTTATTTTTTCTCCCCGAAAGCAAATATATAGAGTTGGAGTTGGCGTCGGAAGGTCTCCAGGGGGCCCACGAGGTAGGGGGCACGCCCTAGGGGGGGGCGCCCCCCACCCTCGTGGACAGGGTGTGGCCCCCCTGGTCTTAATCTTTGGCGAGGATTTATTATTATTATTTATAAGATGTTCCGTGGAGTTTCAGGTCATTCCGAGAACTTCCGTTTTTTGCACATAAAACAACATCATGGCAATTCTGCTGAAAACAGCGTCAGTCCGGGTTAGTTCCATTCAAATCATGCAAGTTAGAGTCCAAAACAAGGGCAAAAGTGTTTGGAAAGGTAGATACGACGGAGACGTATCAGGCGTTGCAAGGTGGAAGGCGGAGATGAAGAGGCGAGCGGGGGGGGGGGGTGAAAGGAACCCCTAGCCCTATTTCTAAGGCTGAAAGGATAAGTGGCACGTGCAGGAATCGAGAAGACCAAAAATGGATATGTGACGGCACAAACGCCTCGATTTTCGGAGGTTCATTAAAAAGAAGATTTATTAAGATTGAGCTTTGAGCAATATTAATGACAGGTGACGTCATTGCGGGTTACCATGATCCTAGAAGATGACGTCACGACGAGTTACAAGGTGTCGCAAGGGTAATGAGAGAGGAATTTTTTCTAAGTATTGAAGATTGATATGAACGAGTTCAAATCAACCTGGGGCCTAATGTTGGGGATATAACTATTGGGTTAACCCGCCCAGGAGGGGCCGGGTTAAGCCCCTGGTGGTTCATCAAGACAAAGCCCATGAAGATGTTTAAGACGGTGGTTCATTACGCAGACTCGTCGAGGGCCTGAAGCCCAAAGGCGACTTAAGGCCCAAACAAGTGTAAACCGCCGTATATGTATGACTTGTATTATAAGGCGTGTACAGTTAGTCACCGAGCTGGACACGTTATTTATGAGTCGGCCGGGATTCCGTGAGCCACCGGGCGTCAACTTGTGTATATAAAGGGACGACCCGACGACAACTTAGGGCAAGAAACAACAGATCGAAAGCTAGGTCAAGCGTATTTGCTCCCTGGTAATCGAGACATAAGCAATACCACCTCAATTTGGATTAGGCCTTTACCTTCACTGCAAGGGGACGAACCAGTATAAACTCCTTGTGTACTTTGTCCCATTTAACCTCTTTAAGCTAACCCTGTTGCGATGGCTCCATGACTAAGTCCTTCTGCTAGGACATCTGCCGTGACAATTCCACGACAACCATCATCATCACCATCGATCCTCTCATTGGGAGGGGGTCAATCTCCATCAACATCTTACCAGCACCATCTCCTCTCAAACCCTAGTTCATATCCTGTATCCGATCTTTGTCTCAAAACCTCAGATTGGTACCCGTGGGTTGCTAGTAGTGTTGATTACTCCTTGTAGTTGATGCTAGTTGGTTTATTCGGTGGAAGATTATATGTTCAGATCCTTTATGCATATTAATACCCCTCTGATTATGAGCATGAATATGATTTGTGAGTAGTTACGTTTGTTCCTGAGGACATGGGAGAAGTCTTGTTATAAGTAGTCATGTGAATTTGGTATTCGTTCGATATTTTGATGAGATGTATGTTGTGTTTCCTCTAGTGGTGTTATGTGAATGTCGACTACATGGCACTTCACCATTGTTTGGGCCTAGGGGAAGGCATTGGTAAGTAATAAGTAGATGATGGGTTGCTAGAGTGAGAGAAGCTTAAACCCTATTTTATGCGTTGCTTCATAAGGGGCTACTTTGGATCCATATGTTTCATGCTATGGTTAGGTTTACCTTAATTCTTATTTCGTAGTTGCAGATGCTTGCGAGTGGGGTTAATCATAAGTGGGATGCTTGTCCAAGGAAGTGTAGTACCCAAGCACCGATCCACCCACATATCAAATTATCAAAGTAACGAACGCGAATCATATGAGCATGATGAAAACTAGCTTGACGATAATTGCCATGTGTCCTCGGGAGCGCTTTCCTTTGTAAGAGTTTGTCCAGGCTTGTACTTTGCTACAAAAAGTATTGGGCCACCTTGCTGCACCTTGTTTACTTTTGTTACTTGTTACCCGTTACGAATTACCTTATCACAAAACTATCTGTTATCGATAATTTCAGTGCTTGCAGAGAATACCTTACTGAGAACTGCTTGTCATTTCCTTCTACTCCTCGTTGGGTTCGACACTCTTACTTATCGAAAGGATTACGATAGATCCCCCTATACTTGTGGGTCATCAAGACTCTTTTCTGGCTCCATTGCCGGGGAGTGAAGCGCCTTTGGTAGGTGGAATTTGGTAACGAAAAATTTATACAGTGTGCTGAAATTTACTGTCACTTGTTACTATGGAAAATAATCCTTTGAGGGGCTTGTTTGGGGTATCTTCACCCCGACCAGTAGAGCAAAGAGATGCTCCTCAACCTACTGAACCTACTGAAAATGTTTACTTTGAAATTCCTTCGGGTATGATAGAGAAACTGCTAGCTAATCCTTTTACAGGAGATGGAACATTACATCCCGATATGCACCTAATCTTTGTGGATGAAGTTTGTGGATTATTTAAGCTTGCAGGTATGCCCGAGGATGTTATCAAGAATAAGGTCTTACCTTTATCTTTGAAGGGAAAGGCATTTACATGGTTTATGCTATGTGATGATATTGGATCATGGAACTACAACCGATTGAAATTGGAATTTCATCAGAAGTTTTATCCTATGCATCTGGTTCATTGTGATCGTAATTATATATATAATTTTTGGCCTCGCGAAGGAGAAAGTCGCTCAAGCTTGGGGAGGCTTAAGTTAATGTTATATTCATGCCCCAATCATGAGATCTCAAGAGAAATTATTATTCAAAAAATTTATGCTCGGCTTTCTCTCAATAATTGCTCCATGCTCGATACTTCTTGTACTGGTTCTTTTATGATGAAGACTATTGAATTCAAATGGGATTTATTGGAAAGAATTAAACACAATTCTAAAGATTGGGAACTCGATGAAGGTAAGGATTCAGGTATAACACCTAAGTTTGATTGTGTTAAATCTTTTATGGACACCGATGCTTTTCGTGAATTTAGCACTAAATATGGCCTCTAAGATAGTAGCTTCTTTCTATGAATCATTTTCTACTCATGTTGATCTCCCTAAGGAGAAGTGGTTTAAATATCATCCTCCCATTGAAGTAAAAGTAGTTGAACCTATTAACATTGAAGAAAAGACTATCACTTATAATGTTGATCCAATTGTTCCTACCGCTTATATCAAGAACCCATCTTTCCCTGTTAGAATAAAGGATCATGCTAAAACTTCAACTGTGGTTTGTAAGAGTAATGCTAGAACACCTACACCCCCTGAGCAAATTAAAGTTGAACCTAGTATTGCTATGGTTAAAGATCTCTTGGTCGATAATATTGATGGGCATGTTATTTACTTGTGTAATGAAGCTGCTAGAATTGCTAGACCCGATACTAAAAATAAACATAGACCTGTTGTAGGCATGCCTGTTGTTTCTCTTAAAATAGGAGATCATTGCTATCATGGCTTATGTGATATGGGTGCTAGTGCAAGTGCAATACCTCATTCCTTATACGAAGAAATTATGCATGATATTGCACCTGCTGAGATAGAAGATATTAATGTTACAATTAAGCTTGCCAATAGAGATACTATTTCACCAGTTGGGATTGTTAGAGATGTTGAAGTATTGTGTGGGAAAGTTAAATATCCTACTGATTTTCTTGTTCTAGGTTCCCCACAAGATGACTTTTGTCCCATTATATTTGGTAGACCCTTCTTGAATACTGTTAATGCTAGGATAGACTGCGAAAAGGATATTGTTACTGTTGGTTTAGGGGATATGTCTCATGACTTTAATTTTGCTAAATTTCGTAGACAACCCCATGATAAATAATTGCCTAGTAAAGATGAAATTATTGGTCTTGCTTCTATTTCCGTGCCTCCTAATGATCCTTTAGAACAATATTTGCTAGACCATGAAAATGATATGTTTATGAATGAAAGAAGGGAAATAGATGAAGTATTCTTTAAACAGGGACCTATTTTGAAACACAACTTGCAAGTTGAAATCTTAGGGGATCCTCCTCCACCCAAGGGTGATCCCGTGTTTGAGCTTAAACCATTACCTGATACTCTTAAATATGCTTATCTTGATGAACAGAAGATATATCATGTAATTATTAGTGCTAACCTTTCAGAGCAGGAAGAAGAGAAATTATTGAGAACTTCGAAGAAGCACCGTGATGCTATTGGATATACTCTTGATGATCTTAAGGGCATTAGTCCCACTCTATGCCAGCACAAAATAAAATTGGAGAAAGACGCTAAACCGGTTGTCGATCACCAACGACGGTTGAATCCTAAGATGAAAGAAGTGGTAAGAAAGGAAATACTAAAGCTTCTGGAGGCAGGTATAATTTATCCCGTTGCTGATAGTAAGTGGGTAAGCCCTGTCCATTGTGTCCCTAAGAAGGGAGGTATTACTGTTGTTCCTAATGATAAAGATGAATTGATCCCACAAAGAATTGTTACAGGTTATAGAATAGTAATTGACTTCCGCAAATTTAATAAAGCTACTAAAAAGGATCATTACCCTTTACCTTTTATTGATCAAATGCTAGAAAGATTATCCAAACATACACATTTTTGCTTTCTAGATGGTTATTCTGGTTTCTCTCAAATACCCGTGTCAAAAGAGGATCAGGAAAAGACCACTTTTACTTGCCCTTTTGGTACTGATACGTCTCCAACGTATCTACTTTTCCATACACTTTTGCCCTTGTTTTGGACTCTAACTTGCATGATTTGAATGGAACTAACCTGGACTGACGCTGTTTTCAGCAGAATTTCCATGGTGTTATATTTGTGCAGAAAAAAAATTCTCGGAATGACCTGAAACTTCACGGAGATTATTTTTGGAAATAATAAAAAATATTGGCGAAAGAATCAAGGCCAGGGGGCCCACACCCTGTCCACGAGGGTGGGAGGCATGAAATATTAGCGATCTTAAGAAATTATTAGCTAAGCTGAAACAAAAAACTCTGAATGCTAGAATGAAATATGATCCTGCTTATGCTACTTCACCTATCTTTGTTACTGATAAGGATTATGAATTCTTTGTTGATCCTGATATAATTACTTTGGTTGAGTCTGATCCTTGCTATGGCTATGAATCTGAAACTATTGTGGCACATCTTACTAAATTAAATGATATAGCCACCCTGTTCACTAATGATGAGAAAACTCGCTACTATTATATCCTTAAGATATTTCCGTTCTCATTAAAGGGTGATGCTAGGATATGGTTTAATTCTCTTGATCCTGGTTGTGTGCATAGTCCCCAGGATATGATTTATTACTTCTCTGCTAAATATTTCCCTGCTCATAAGAAACAAGCTGCTTTAAGGGAAATATATAATTTTGTGCAAATTGAAGAAGAGAGTCTCCCACAAGCTTGGGGAGGCTTCTCCAATTACTAATGCTTTGCTGATCATCCTCTCAAGAAAAATGAAAATACTTGATATCTTTTATAATGGACTAACCGATGCTTCCAGAGACCACCTGGATAGTTGTGCTGGTTGTGTTTTCAGGGAAAGAACATCTGATGAAGCTGAAATTCTATTTAATAATATGTTGACTAATGAAAACAATTGGACACTTCCTGAACCAACTCCTAAGACAACTCTGAAGAAAAGGGGTGTTCTATTTCTCAGTCTTGAAGATATGCAAGAGGCAAAGAAATCTATGAAAGAAAAGGGTATTAAAGCTGAAGATGTTAAGAATTTACCTCCTATTGAAGAAATACATGGTCTTAATTTACCGCCTGTTGAAGAAATATATGGTCTTAATTCATCACCTATTGAAGAAACACATGGTCTTGATAACCCGACACAGGTAGTAAAGGTAAATTCTCTCTATAGATATGATAAAGCTGAGATCCCTCCTACTAAGTTTGCTAGCCAATGTTTGGATGAGTTGGATAACTTTATGGTTAAGCAAGAAGACTTCAATGCTTATTTTGGTAGGGAATTAAAACGCAATGCTTCTATGATTGAACACATGAGTGATTATATGTCTAGAGTTAAAGGTGAACTTAAAATCATTAGTAAACATGCTTCTATGGTTACCACTCAAGTAGAACAAGTACTTAAAGCTCAGAACGATTTGCTCAATGAATTAAATAGTAAGAATAATGAATTTGCTGTTAGAGTTGCAACTAGAGGAGGTAAAGTGACTCAGGAACCTTTGTATCCTGAGGGCCACCCTAAGAGAATTGAGCAAGATTCTCAGAGAACTAATGTAGATGCACCTAGTCTTTCTAAGAGGAAGAAAAAGAAAAATGATAGGACTTTGCATTCTTCTAGTGAACCAGTTGTAGACACACCTGAGAATCCCAATGATATTTCTATTTCTGATGCTGAAACACAATCTGGTGATGAACATGAACCTAGTGATAATGTTAATGATAATGTTCATGTTGATGCTCAACCTAGCAATGATAATGATGTAGAAACTGAACCTGCTGTTGATCTTGATAACCCACAATCAAAGAATCAACGTTATGATAAGAGAGACTTTGTTGCTAGGAAGCACGGTAAAGAAAGAGAACCATGGGTTCAGAAACCCATGCCTTTTCCTCCCAAACCATCCAAGAAAAAGGATGATGAGGATTTTGAGCGATTTGCTGAAATGATTAGACCTATCTTTTTGTGTATGCGTTTGACTGATATGCTCAAAATGATCCTTATGCTAAGTACATGAAAGATATTTTTACAAATAAAAGAAAGATACCGGAAGCTGAAATTTCCACCATGCTTGCTAATTATACTTTTAAGGGTGGAATACAAAAGAAACTTGGAGATCCAGGAATACCTACTATACCATGCTCCATTAAAAGAAACTATGTTAGAACTGCTTTATGTGATCTTGGAGCTGGTGTTAGTGTTATGCCTCTCTCTTTATATCGTAGACTTGATTTGAATAAGTTGACACCTACTGACATATCTTTGCAAATGGCCGATAAATCAACTGCTATACCCGTCGGTATTTGTGAGGATGTACCTGTTGTGGTTGCGAACGTTACTATTTTAACAGACTTTGTTATCCTTTATATTCCTGAGGATGATAGAATGTCTATTATTCTTGGAAGACCCTTTTTGAATACTGCAGGGGCTGTTATTGATTGCAACAAAGGCAATGTCACTTTTCATGTTAATGGTAATGAGCATACGGTACACTTTCCAAGGAAACAACCTCAAGTTCATAGTATAAACTCTATTGAAAAAATCCCATCGATTATTTTTGGAGGTTTTGAATTTCCTTTACCTACTGTCAAGAAGAAATATGATATTCTTATTATTGGGGACGGACATATCCCCGTTGAGGTAACATAGTGTTATTCGAAATTTCTCCGGTCTCATGCAATTCGGAATGAGTTTGTTAACAAGACCTGACCAACCTTGTTAGTGGATTCCTTTTGATGAGCATGAGATGGATGAAGTTAGAAAGCACAACCTTCTGTACCCTCCTTTTACTCTCTGTTATTTAGATGAATAAAAGTAAAAATAGTATTTTCTGCCAGTTTTCTGAATTATCCGTGCAATAAAAAATACCCCGAAAATAAAAGTTCTCCAAATGCCCCGAAAATGAAATATGATTTTTTCTAGAATATTTGAGAATATCTGGCACTGAGAACACAGCAGGGGCAGCAAGCACTTGGCCACGAGGGTCCAGGGTGCGCCCCCTGCCTCGTGGGCCCATGGTGGCTCCCCTCCACTTATTCCAGCCACCACACACTCCTTCTTCCTCCCAAAAAAATCACCATCCAGCTCAAGCATGAGTTCTAGCTCATTTTGCTGCCATTTTCGATCTCCCAGCTCAAAGCACCTCTCACAAAATTGCTTTGGGGGATTGTTCCTTGGTATGTGACTCCTCCAATGGCCCAATTAGTTTTTGTTCTAGTGCTTTATTCATTGCAAATTTTTGCTGCCTAGGTGACCATGTTCTTGAGCTTGCATGTCAAATTTATATGGTTCCAAGTAGTTCTAATGCATGGTATAGTCTCTAGGCACTTGTGGGAGTAGTAACTATCAATTTTGCTGAGCTTCGTTCACTTTTATTTGAAGTTACTAAATTTTTCAGAAATTTTTCAGAGGAAGAAATATGTTTAGGAAAATGTACCAAGGTGGCCTTTCAAGGAAGCAAGGACCCAGGCTCGCAATGTGCGATGCCGACTATGAACCACAAAGGGAAGCTCAAGTGAGGGCTTGTGAATGGCCTTCAGAGGACTTTATGGATCAAGCAGGAATCAAGGAAGAATTTAACGCATATATGCGTAACGCTGATCTTGAGAGCTTCGAGGCAGATAAGTGCCGCCAGTACCACTATCTCACTGATTCCTTTGTGAGAAGGTTTGAATTTTCATCTTCACGCAATTCTCAAACTGTCCTATTTGATCGTTATGAAAATTCCTATACTATGGACTTAGAGGATTTTAATACTGCTTGCAAACTTCCACAATGGGGTAGCACTAGCGAACCTCGCAAATCTGAGTTTAGAGATTTTCTTGCTAGTATAACTGTGCGAGAGTCTAGAGATATAACACAAGCTACCATAGGGAGCATTCATTTTCCTGCTATACATTATTTTGCTCTCTTCATAGGTAGGTGCATAAATGGTAAGGATGAAGCATGTCACATGTGTGTCCCTGATCTCAGTGTTCTCAGGAGTGCTGTATTAGGAGATAAACATTATAATTTGGGAGCCATTGTTGCACGTTGGTTGCATAATAATAGATTTAATGGAGATTTCTTTGGTGGAGTTTATGCAACCCGTTTAGCTAATTTTCTTGATATACCCATACGTGAGTATGATGTTGAGTTGCCTCCTGTTTATTTAGATTATGAGGCTATGGTTCGTCATCAGTTTGTTGAGAGGAACCGTCAGTTCCTGTAGTATCGACTAATCTTTGACAAACGACGCACCTATCACGTCGCTCTCTCTGCTCCTACTTTCTTTGACTTTCAGGCAAAAGGGAGATATTTTATAACCAGAGAGGAGGCGGACGAGTATAAGAGGAGTACGGAGATAGCCCGCCTCCAAGCTGCAGACCATGATGCAATAGCCGCTGCATCTCAGTACGACCCCAGTTACAACTTCGGGTATCCGCCAGGCCAGCCGTGGCAATAGACCAACTTAGGCCAAAAGCCTAAGCTTGCGGAGTACGTATTTCTCACTGACATTACATTTTTGTTCACACACTCATTGCGAGGTGTCGGTGCTCATACTCTTTCACTGTAATATCCATGTTAGTTTATTTTCTTTTTCTTGCTTTCTTCTTGTTTGTTTGAAAAACCTTAAGAAAAAATTAGTAGTAGCTTTTAGCTAGTTTATTTCCATGCTGTAGTAGTAATAATTAAAAAGAAAACCCAAAAAGATTTCCCGTTCTTCTTTTGCTTGTTGGGAACTTTTCCGTGTAAATAGTTTTATTTGTTTTGTTTTCTTTGGGGGTCGATAGGAGAAGACCATATTGAAAATGTTGAAGTTGTTCTTATATGCATTATTGTTGATTTAACCAAGAGCCCATATTGCCTTGTCTTCTCCTGTTTATTGAATGCTCGCAGATTCTAGCTTAGTCCAATGCACGTGCACTATTATTATTATCCACATCGTTCGGTCGTGCAAGTGAAAGGCAATTATGATGATATATGATGAATTGATTGAGATGAGAAAAGCTGGTATGAACTCGACCTCTCTTGTTTTTGTAAATATGATTAGTTCATCGTTCCTGATTCAGCCTATTATGAATAAACATGTTTGCAATGGCAATTAGAGATTATCACTGGTGGAAAAACAGGCTTCCGTCCAGCCCCATAAGTCATGGGTTGTAGGAACATGACTAATGGGACCTTTAGTCATGATTACGAGGTGAACCGCGACCAAAGGCTGGGCCTGAGGCGCTCGGTGGCCAGGTGGTGCACGTGAGGGCTTTAGTCGCGTTGGCGGACAACCGCGACTAAAGGCCTTTCGGCACTTTTAGTCACGGTTTGCCGTGCCAACCGCGACTAAAGCCCTCCCCTATATATACCCATCCAGCAGCCAACACTTAGCCATTTGGAGCCATTCTCTTCACAAGTGGGTGTAGGTTTGCTTTTGGTTCCTCTTATGCACATAAGGTGTTTGATGAAATGCCCCAAGAGCATGAAACAAACATGACATGAAGTGTTGGAGCCACACTCTTGATCATGGTTAGCAACTTGATGAACCTTTGATGTGTCAATATGCATGTGTGTAGTTCATTGTTTAATTTATATTGTTTGTAGCTAGTTAGTTTAACAAATGCATGATGGTTAATTATATATTTTATATTATAATAATGCAGATGAATCGGCAATGGATGTACGGTAACCGACTCTCCGGCGAGTTCACTACGGGTTTGAAAGATTTCCTCGTAGTGGCTAATGCGAACAAGCGGGGGGGTTTTGTTATCTGTCCATGTGTTATCTGTAAGAATGAGAAGGGTTACTCTTCCTCAAGAGTTGTTCACATGCATCTGCTTCAGAAGGGTTTCATGCCAAGCTATAATTGTTGGACCAAGCATGGAGAAAGAGGGGTTATAATGGAAGAAGATGAAGAAGGGGATGATTTCATCGATGAAAGCTATCTTGCTCATTTCGGTGATACTTTCATGGAGGATGCTGAAGGTGAAGGGAAGGTGAAGAAGAGGCACGTGATGATCCGTTGATGATCTTGGTCGGACCATTGCTGATGCACGGAGACGCTGCTAAACCGAAAAGGAGAGGGAGAATTTGGATCGCATGTTAGAGGATCACGTAAAGGCGCTGTACCCGGATGCGATGATGGTCTGAAAAAGCTGGGCTGCACATGCGATTTGCTGAAATGGAAGGCGAGGCAGGTGTAGCTGACTCGGCATTTGAAAACTTGCTGAAAATGTTGAAGAATATGTTTCCAAAGGATAACGAGTTGCCCGCCATCGTCTGAAGCAAAGAAGGTTGTCGCCCTCTAGGTTTAGAGGTTACGAAGATACATGCATGCATCAACGATCGCATCCTCTACCGCGTGAATACGAGAATTTGAATGAATGCCGGTATGCACTTGCATTGCGTTATAAGATCGAGGCGATGACCACGGTGACGATGTTGAGGGCCGAAACCGGAAGAGGGTTCCCGCCAAGGTGATGTGGTATGCTCCTATAATACCACGGTTGAAACGTCTGTTCAGGAACAAAGAGCATGCCAAGTTGTTGCGATGGCACAAAGAGGACCGTAAGTCGGACGGGAGTTGAGACACACCGCAGATGGAGCGCAATGGAGAAAGATCGACGATGGTTCAAAGATTTTGCAGGTGACGCAAGGAACATAAGATTTGCTCTAAATGCGGATGGCATGAATCCTTTTGGCGAGCGAGCTCCAGCCATAGCACTGGCCCGTGACTCTATGCATCTACAACCTTCCTCCTTGGTTGTGCATGAAGCGGAAGTTCATTATGATGCCGTGCTCATCCAAGGTCCAAGCAACCCGCAACGACATCGATGTGTACCTAAGGCCATTAGTTGATGAACTTTTACAGCTGTGGGTGGTGTCCGTGTGTGGGATGAGCACAAACAAGAGGAATTTGACCTACGAGCGTTGCTTTTCGTAACCATCAACGATTGGCCTGCTCTTAGTAACCTTTCGGGACTGTCAAATAAGGGATACAATGCATGCACGCACTGCTTACATGAGACTGAAAGTGTACATTTGCCAAATTGTAAGAAGAACGTGTACCTTGGGCATCGTCGATTTCTTCCAAAATTCATCCATGAAGAAAGAAAGGCAAGCATTACAACGGCAAGGCAGATCACCGGCGAAGCTGCGAACGACCGGTGCTGAGGTATTTGATATGGTCAAGGATTTGAAAGTCATCTTTGGAAAGGGTCTGGCGGACAATCAGTTCGAAGGGAGCTGGCGGGCACGCAGCCATGTGGAAGAAGAAATCTATATTCAGGGAGCTAGAATATTGGAAAGTCCTAGATGTCCGCTCTGCAATCGGCGTGATGCACGTTACGAAGAATATTTGCGTGAACCTCCTAAGCTTCTTGGGCGTGTATGGGAAGACAAATGATACAAAGGAAGCATGGCACGACCAGCAACGTTTGAAAGACCACGATGACCGCATCCGGAATGGTTTCAAGGTCGTGCCACTCGCTCGACCAAAGAAGAGAAGGTCATCTTTTTGAATGCCCGAGCAGTATGAAGGTCCCGTCTGGATTCTCGCCCAATATAAAGGGAATAATAAACATGGCGGAGAAAAGTTCCAAAACCTGAAGTCTCACGACTGCCACGTGATTATGACGCAATTGCTTCCGATTGCTTTGAGGGGCTCCTGCGGAAAATGTTCGAGTAGCCATTGTGAAGCTATGTGCATTCCTCAATGCAATCTCTCGAAGGTAATCAATCCGAAGTTCTACCACGGTTCTGAGCGATGTGATCCAATGTCTTGTCGGTTTCGAGTTGGTGTTCCGCCATCCTTCTTCAATATTATGACGCACCTCCTGGTTCACCTAGTCGAAGAGATTTTCGTTCTCGGTCCTGTATTTCTACACAATATGTTCCCCTTGAGAGGTTCATGGGAGTATTAAAGAAATATGTTAAGTAACCGTGCTAGGCGGAAGGAAGCATCGCCAAGGGCTATGGAAATGAGGAGGTAATTGAGTTTTGTGTTGACTTTGTTCCCGACCTTAAGCCGATTGGTCTTCCTCGATCGCGCACGAGGGGAGACTAAGTGGAAAAACACGATCGGAAGGAAATCAACGATATGTATGGACGGCCATTCTCGATGAAGCACACCACACTGTACTGACCAATTCCAGCTTGGTGGCTCCGTACTTATGCCATGCTTAATTAGCTAGGAGTTTATAATGGTTTACCTTGCGTGCCAACATGCTATTAAAATGGTTGTGATGTGGTATGATAGGATGGTATCCTCCTTTGAATGATTCGAGTGAATTGACTTGGCACATGTTCACGCATGTAGTTGAAACAAAATCAACATAGCCTTCATGATATTTATGTTCATGGTGGATTATATCCTACTCATGCTTGCACTCAATGTTTATTAATTTTAATGCATGTTCATGACTGTTGTCGCTCTCTAGTTGGTCGCTTCCAGGTCTTTTGCTAGCCTTCACTTGTACTTAAGCGGAATACGCTTGTGCATCCAATCCCTTAAAACCCAAAGTTATTCCATATGAGTCCACTATACCTTCCTATATGCGGTATCTACCTGCCGTTCCAAGTAAATTTGTATGTGCCAAACTCCAAACCTTCAAATGAAATTCTGTTTGGATGCTCGAATAGCTCATGGATCAACTAGGGCAGTCTGTATCTTCCATGCTAGGCGGGTTATTCTCAAGAGGAGTGGATGATATGTCCATTTTGCATCATGCTTTTATGTCAAAATTTATTGCATTATGGGCTGTTATTATACATTATATCTCAATACTTATGGCTATTCTCTCTTATTTTGCAAGGTTTACCATGAAGAGGGGGATCCCGGCAATTTGGAATTCTGGTGGAAAAGGAGCAAGCGTTGAAACCTATTCGCACAACTCAAAAGTCCTGAAACTCCATGAAACAACTTTTGGATTTTATAAGAATTTATGAGCGAAAGAAATAGGCCGGGGCCCACACCTGTCCAGAGGAGGCAGGGCGCGCCCCCTATAGGCGCGCCCCTATCTCCTCGGCCCCTGGTGGGCCTCCGCGTCCATCTTCTGCTATATCATCACTTTTACCTGGAAAAATCGGGGCAAGCTTACGGACGAAACTCCGCCGCCACGAGGCGTAACCTTGGCGGAATCAATCTAGGGCTCTGGCGGAGCTGTTCTGCAGGGGACACTTCCCTCCGGGAGGGGGAAATCATCACCAACGTCATCACCAATGAGCCTCTCATCGAGAAGGGTCAATCTCCATCAACATCTTCACCAGCACCATCTCCTCTCAAAACCCTAGTTCATCTCTTGTATCCAATCTTGTATCAAAACCACAAATTGGTACCTATGGGTTGCTAGTAGTGTTGATTACTCCTTGTAGTTGATACTAATTGGTTTACTTGGTGGAAGATCATATGTTCAGATCCTTTATGCATATTATTAATCCTCTGATTATGAACATGAATATGCTTTGTGAGTAGTTACGTTTGTTCCTGAGGACATGGGTGAAGTCTTGCTATTAGTAGTCATGTGAATTTGGTATTCGTTCGATATTTTGATGAGATGTATGTTGTCTTTCCTCTACTGGTGTTATGTGAACGTCGACTACATGACACTTCACCATTATTTGGGCCTAGAGGAAGTCATAGGGAAGTAATAAGTAGATGATGGGTTGCTAGAGTGATGAAGCTTAAACCCTAGTTTATCGTTGCCGTTAGGGGTTGATATGGAACCATATGTTTAATGTTGTGGTTAGGTTTACCTTAATACTCCTTTTTGTAGTTGCGGATGCTTGCAATAGGGGTTAATCATAAGTGGGATGCTTGTCCATGTTAGGGCAGTGCCCAAGTGCCGGTCTACCCGCATATCAAATTATCAAAGTACCGAACACGAATCTTATGAACGTGATGAAAATTAGCTTGACGATAATTCCCAATGTGTCCTCGGGAGCTCCTTCTTCATTATTAGAATTTGTACAGGCTTATCCTTTTCTACATAAAGGATTGGGCCACCTTGCTGCACTTTATTTACTTTATTTACTTTTTGCTCGTTACTATTTATCTTATCACAAAACTATCTATCACCTACTATTTCAGTGCTTGCAGAGAAAACCTTACTGAAAACCGCTTATCATTTCCTTCTGCTCCTCGTTCGGTTCGACACTCTTACTTATCGAAAGGACTACGATAGATCCCTTATACTTGTGGGTCATCAAGACTTTTTTCTGGCGCCGTTGCCGGGGAGCGTAGCGCTCTTGGTGACTGGAACTTGGTAAGGAAACATTTATATAGTGTGCTGAAATTTTCTGTTACTTGTCACTATGGAAACTAATCCTTTGAGGGGCTTGTTTGGGGTATCTTCACCCCAACCAGAAGAGCAAGGAGATGCTCCTCAACCTACTGAACTTTATGAAAATATTCACTTTGAGATTCCTTCGGGTATGATAGAAAAACTGCTAGCTAATCCTTTTGTAGGAGACGGAACATTGCATCCCGACTTACACCTTATCTTTGTGGATGAAGTTTGTGGATTATTTAAGCTTGCAGGTATTCCCGATGATGTTGTCAAAAGGAAGGTCTTCCCTTTATCTTTGAAGGGGGATGCAATGACATGGTATAGGCTATGTGATGATAAGAGATCTTGGAATTATAAGCGATTGAAGTTGGAATTTCACCAGAAGTTCTACCCTATGCATCTTGTTCATCATGATCGTAATTACATATATAATTTCTGGCCTCGCGAAGGAGAAAGCATTGCTCAAGCTTGGGGGAGGCTTAAGTCAATGTTGTATTCATGCCCCAATCATGAGCTCTCTCGGAAAATGATTATTCAGAATTTTTATGCTCGACTTTCTCTTGATAATCGCAACTTGCTCGATACTTCTGTCTTTGGTTCCTATATGTCAAGACTATTGATTTCAAATGGGACTTATTGGAAAGAATTAAACGCAACTCTGAAGATTGGGGTTCCGACGATGGTAAGGAGTCAGGTATGACACCTAAGTTCGATTGTGTTAAATCTTTTATGGATACCGATGCTTTCCGTGGATTTAGCTCTAAGTATGGGCTTGACTCTGAGATAGTAGCTACTTTTTGTGAAACTTTTGCTACTCACGTTGATCTCCGTAAAGAGAAGTGGTTTAAATATAATCCTCTTGTTGAAGTGAAAGTAGTTGCACCTATTATTGTCGAAGAAAAGACTATTACATATAGTGAACCTATTATTCCTACACGTTATGTCAAAAAACCTCCTTTCCCTGTTAGAATAAAGGATCATGCTAAAGCTTCAACTGTGGTTCGTAAAAGCAATATTAGAACTTATACACCTCCTGAGCAAGTTAAAGTTGAACCTAATATTGCTATTGTTAAAGATCTCTTGGCTGATAATATTGATGGTGTAACATCCCAAAATTCTAAATTTTGGAATGTTATATTAAATAAATAACTATGCTTGTTGTCTGATTGTTGGTTTGATTGATTGAGTGAAACTGAGTGAAATTTGAAACTTTTGAAAGTTGAATGAGAGGGAATGAAATGACTTTCCCAAAACTTTCTCCTTTGCCTTTTGGATCTCAATGAATTCAAATTCATTCCAACACCAAAACCTAGAGTGAAGATGACATGACTTCTTCCATTTGGAATGAAAAGGGTTTTGAAAAGGATTTGAATTTCATCAGGAATATTTCAAATTCAAAGCTTTATGCAACTCAATGATTTTCATGAGGGAAGATAAAATGACTCCTTCCATTATATGAAATATGAGTTGGAAGTTGAGTAGTATCAAGTTGAAAGTCATTTGAAAGTGCTTTGAAACCCTCTTTCAAATTTTGAGTTTTGAATTTGAATTCAAACTTTGGCAAGTGGGAAACATTTCAAAAACTAAGCCTGATAAATACTTGATCAAAAGTATGAGAGAAGTAGACATGACACTCCAAAAATATCAGAGGAAAACATTGCCAAAAGATTTGGATTCAAATCTGAATTTTATTTGAATTTAAAAAAATGGATTTTTATAAAGTTTGGATTTTGCCTTTGGAAAAATGTTCAAATGAAAGGGAATATTCCCCTGATCATTTTGGTATATATATACCCTATATAAAATATTTATAGTTATTATTTTATTTCTGTTTTGTTTTGCTAAAAAATAAAATCAGAAAAGGAAAAAAACCTCCCAGCGCCATTAGGCTACCTCAGCCCAAGCCACCAGTGCCCATGACCCTGACTGGCCCGCCAACACCCCACCGCCCAGCCAGCCCCGACTCCCTCGCCCCCCTCGCCTGGCCTGCTCTGCGCCGCCACCCTTCGCCTCGCCCCTCTCTCTCTCTCATCGACCCATGGGCCCGCCCATCTTCTTCCCCTCGCCCACGCCTCGCCCTTGCCGAGATCGCGGATCCCGAAGGATCCGGATCCCGATCGCCCGATCGCCCCAAGCCGTCCGAGGGCCTGGCTATAAAAGCCGACCCTCCGCACCCCATTCCCCCTAGCCTCGCGGAGCCCTCTCTCTCTCTCTCCGAGCACGCCGGAGACCCGAAGCCCCGTCGCCGCCATTTTCGCCGCCGTCGACACCCTAGGCCTCCCCGACCAACCCCGACCCCACCAAACCCCTCCCCGTGCTCCCCTGAATCCTCCCGACCACTCCCCGGAGCTCCCCGACGACTGGAACCCTCGCCGCACTCTCGCCGTCGCCGCCGCCGCCGTCGGACTCCGGTACGTCGCCGGGAACACCCCCGTCCGATCTCAAATGAACGGCCACGATTAGAACCCCCGAAGGGGTATCTTTTTATAAAAAGACCGGCCCGGTTCGTCCGGTTTATTAGTTAGGGTTTTAGTTATTTAGCCGGCCCGTTTTTAGTTTAAACCAATAGGCCCGTTTAGACTATTTGACGCTCAGGGCACAGTATAGGCCCATTAGGCCTTTTTCTTTTATTTTGATTTTCTGTTTTAGCAGAATAGTTTCTGTTTTGAAAAATTGATATCTTTTATTCTGTTTAATATTTTTAGGTGATTCTTTTTTTGTTGGATTGCAAATTTTATGTAGTTTCTGTAGAATATATATTTAGCTATGTTAAAATTAATTAAAATTGCTTTAATTTAGTTTTAGCCAGAATAGTAAATCTGCTATAACTTGAGTTAGAAAATTTATTTTTATATAATTCTTTTTGTCCCAACTTTGTTTTGTCATTGCCAAATCACAAAAATTAACTTGGGTATTTTAGGATTATTAAAAAATTAGTTTAAGCAGAATCTTGTTAATCCTAATTAATTAGCTAGCTACTGTTTTCCTATTAAATTAATTAGTAAATAAATTTATTTTAACTTGTGATAGATTATTCTTGGTTAGTTTCTGTCACTCTAATAGATGAACTTTTATTTATAATAAATAAAAGTTTTAATTTATTTTTCTTAATAGAAATTGGTTTAGGCCTAATAGGAGTTTCATAAAAGATTTTAATTAATTCTTTTTGCTCCTAGTTGATTAGTGAAATATTTTCTGTTTAGTTAACATAAAACCATGATTAGGTGATGTTAAGAAATTTTTGTTATATAAAACTATTTTGTTGTTATTTGAAGTAGGAAAACCTTGAGTTGTTTTTCTTTAAGTTTCCCCTTTGGGTTTTGCTTTGTTGGTTTTTGGTGTGTTACTTTGTTATGTTATTGCGTTAAGTGATGTTATGCTATGTGCTTATTATAGTTATTGTTTGCCTCGGTAGAATTTCCGGAGTGCGAAGATTGCTACTACGAAACCCTAGTTTTCGAAGATCGTCAACAAGGCAAGTTCACTTTGATCATTGCTTTCATACCTATGTTTTTATTGCATTTAGTGGCATCCTTGCAACCACCCCTCGATAGTGTTATTGAATCCTTGTAGTTGAGTAGTATGCATGAGGTAGGAACCCACCCCTGTTACCAAGCCGGGACGATATTTTATTTAATGCTACGCTATAGTAGGCGGGGTTTGGTATGAGTGCTCGGAGTGGTGTGAGAATGGAGGATCTCGTCAATGACGACCACTCCATGATGGAATCTGCAAGGACTGCATCTTCAAGGCCTCAAGACTTCAAGACTCAAGACAAGAATTCAATACACACTCTTGGGTGAAGGATTTGTTGACGGGCACCTGGAGAAACCAAAGGTTGGCGGGATGCATGGAGAAGCGCCATGACATCTTGCGGAAAGCGTCACCCAGACTCAAAGAGATGGAAGAATACTTCACGCCGGAAGCTTACCCGTGCAACCGCAAGTCATTATGGGCTCGGCTTGGTTGACCCTAGTTGTGACTCTGGCTGGGGCGGTACTAGCAGATGTAGAACTACGGTAGGATGGGTTGAGTACGGACGGTGGTCGAGGAACTCTTTGGAAGACCATGTTTGGTCATCTTGTTCTCAAACACTCAAGTGCGAGAACGTAAAGAGAGGATCGAATCTTGCGGGTAAAGTGTACAAACCTCTGAGAGGGTTATAACCTAATCGATTAGCCGTGTCCCGATTCACGGACAATTTGAGCCTCGGACTTGGATCTATCTCGGAACTCTCAACACCGGACTGATAACTTAATTGTGGGCAACTTATGATGTATTGGGCTATGAGACATCGGTTGGCGGAACCATGTCATGATAGGAAAAACTCCATAGTACAGATTTCATTTATTCCTTTGATGTAGGGAAAATAAAATCAGCTTTTACGCAAACAAAATTCAGATACAGAGCCATAAAGCCATATTGCATATAGTATAGTTTTATCATCTGTTTTCTCATGTTGTGATCTTTCCGGTACATTCAATGTAATTGACCTACACGGCTGCAACGTATCATGTTGCGATATTTCCTCGACGAGTAAGAGTTACGATACTGAGGTTATGGTCTACACTCAACTTTGCCGATGGCGTTGATGGGACTCCACACCGTTTGATTGTTTCGCTGATTATTATGAGGTATATATCATTTCGTTATTTATACATGTGATTGCACTTTGATATATACATTAATGTATTTGTGTGCCAAAGATACTTGATCCGAGGATGGCATAAGAACACGAGGCTTGACCGTCGAGGTCGGGTCGCTACAGAAATGGTATCAGAACCCATGTTGACTGTAGGACGTGACCCTAGAAACCGGAAAAGCCCCTAGGACAGGATATCTAAAAAAAAACTTTATTTACAAAAAGACTCTTACTTCTCATCCTTTCTGATTTTATCAAATAGACCCTCTCACCTCAAATAGTTAGAATATACCCCTTATCCTTTGATCACCCTGAGGATCAACTGAAGACGCTCCAAGAAGGATTTGATATCGGAGAACTGATGACCCCTTCAGAGTAAAGAGGATTTCACCATGTATTAGAAGCTGGAACAGTTGGAGACTCCGATGATTTGAAGAATCTAAAGAAATATTTGACCTTTAGAAGACCAAACCCCTGTTATACACTTACGTTAGATGCGATGATTTGTGAGCCGTCCTTTGTTTGATGTTTTTCCGACAGCCCCAAAAATAAAACCTGTTTCTTCAAAAACTAATGTTTGTATTGTGTGTATATCCCTCCCCACCTCTCTCTCATCTCACCCTAAAACCCTTGAACCCCGTAGATGATGAATGAAGTTGGACTGATATTCTCGGACCAAGACTCAGCCCGAGGCAGAGCTATGGATGCGAACATGGAAAATCACTTGGGAGCAATTTGGTTTCAAGGAAGTATGAGGTTCAATATGCTCTTCAATACTTTACAGAAAGTGCTGCAACCTGGTGGAACATGCACCAAGCCATACAGGGATTTAATGGAGCAAGAACTTGGGAGGAATTCAAGAAGACACTGTTGAAATCACGTCTTATCCGGAAGCACAATGATGCACCAAGAAGTAAACCTTGTGTCTGCAAGATTTGCGGAGAAATAGGACACACCCAGGAGGAACACAAAGATGGATGCCCTCATTGTGAGGAGAAACACCCAGCTGAGGAATGCCCAACTAGCCAGGTGACTTGCTTCCTGTGTGAAGGAACCACCCACTACCCGGTGCAGTGTCACATTTACTCCACGGTGCAACAAACTATTCCGAACCAGGAAGATGGAATGAAAGAAGCCCTCAAGGAAGATCTAGAAGAACCATGTGATGAAAGTGTTGAAGACCTGGATGGAGAAGGTCTCAACAGATTTTACTCCAATGCCTGCTATTCATGTGGAGAAGAAGGACATTTTTCATAGTATTGCACCAAGGAAAGAAAGGAGTATCCATGATATTTCCCGACAGCAGAAGTGAAGTTTGACCCCCGGGAGATAGAAACTCTGATCATTACAGAGAAATCCAGGAAGAGAAAAGGAAGGCAACCCGAGAGCAACACAATTTTTGCAGAGAAGGACTTGAGTCATATCACCTGTTACAGGTGCAAGGATTTAGGTCATTACGCTAGTAAATGCCAAGAAAAGAAGCCAAGAATCCAAGGAGCCCGCATAATCACAAAGAAGCCCCGAGACATGTCGGAAGTCATTTGTTTTCGCTGCAAGGAGGCAGGACATTATGCTATTAAATGTCCCGACGAGATGAAAGCTGGAGTTGAGTAGTTGGAATTTTGATATGGATAATAAGAGTAGTAGAAAGCAATTTCCTTTTCATGAGCTCAATGAGTTGAGTTATGTAATAGATTTCTCAGAGATTGTAATAGTTCATGACTCAATAAAGTTGTAATGTCACATGCTGAAAAGCTTTAAGGGGTTGTCATATTTTATCTTGGAAATTAATATTCTTGATGAACATGGAAGAAGGTGAATTGTGATGCATAAACAGGAAATTGGAAATTGAGTTTGAAGTTTTGTTTGGATGATATGAATGTGTGCCCCAGGAGATAAGTACCTTACTCTGAGCATCAGTTCTGTTCCACAACTGCAGATGACGACCCTTTACGAGTCTTTCCTTAAAGGTACGGAAACCATCATGACCCTGACAAGTGATCATGATTACCCGAAGATGCTGAAGGACATGATGAAGCATATTCACCTTGAAGGAGATGCAGTCTACAAAGGCTACCCCTTCATGCATAAGGGAGTGGAACTTTGGTATGTGGAGGTACACCTCCACCATTTGAAAGGAGTTTGCCCAAAAATGATGGGGCAGTACTTTTTCATTTCACGTGTGCCACAAGCATTTTTCTTCAATGCTGTTCGTGAAGCAGCCATGGAAGCCATACGTCAGATCGGAGAAATACTAGAAGCAAGACTCTGTTATACTCAGGAATACCTAAGCGAAGTGCATACTGAAATGATGGAGGTGAAGCTCAAGGCCACTACGATGAAACAGAAGATTGAAAAATTCAAGGCACATGTCGCACAATTCCAGTGGGACTGAAGAATCCTCAAGGAGGAAAAATGAATAAAGTTGGGAGTAATGTCTGACCATACCGAACCATGTGGGTGGCGGCATTTGTAATGAACTTCTGGAATTTGGATTCACAAAAAAAAATGGTTAAGGATGTAATAAAAGATTGATATGAGAATAATGAGATGTTATGGATAAACTTGTGCATTTATTTTGGTCATAGTACTCTGTAAAACCACAGGATCAATGAAGAAAGAAATGTGTTATCCATGACGGTCCATAGAAGGAAGCTGGACAAAATAAGTTGAAATTTTGCTTTTGATATGATGGTATGAAGAAACAGAGTACTACTGGATTTAAAGGAGGTGTAACAAGAGGGTTACTCCAAGGATGAGTTAAAGCTGCACTAGTGTTGAAGTGGGCCATAACCCACAGGCCCAGGATTTTGAGAAGAAACCGTTGTAACCTTGATAAAGGAATAAATTTGGAAGAATCAGTGATCCAATCAGCCTACGTTTACGTAGGAGGTTACATAAAAACACGAGAGTGGTGAAGTAACGATAGATGTTTTGTTTGGCATGCAGAAACCATGGATTTATCTGAACTCGGTTCGAGAACAAGAGAAATTCTGCAATGCTTGTGAGTATGCCCAAGTGTTAACACACGTGATTCGATATTTACATATGTGGTAATGATTCAAGTACGGGATGGATTGGCCCCCATACCGGAGACTTCTATCATGAACTATCATATGTTGATGGAAAATCAGAGAGCCTTGAAAAACTTAGAAGAGTGTCGACGCGATAAGCCATAAAACCATAGAATGGTAGGACGACGGAACCCCTTTACAAGCAACCGTTGCCAATCGTAGGTTATACGGTGAAGTTCAACCCAGACCCGTTTTATGCAGGAGAAACCATAAATTGTAGACCACCATGAGTGTTTCGATAGTTGTTTAGAATGGACACAGACCCATCAGCTAAGAAGATCCAGTCTCGGACGAACTTCAACTTTGACGAACCGACCCAAGCTTTTGAGGAAAACTCTACGCTTCTGACAGAAGAGCTTTAATGAAGGAGCTATTGTAAGATATGTGAAGAGACATACATTGTCAGCCCTCCAGAGGAAATATCTGAGTTTATTGGAACTGTAACCTTGCTTTTAAGTGTGGTAGCACCCCTGACATTTCGACGACTGAACTCTTGCTAGAAGACCCCAACCCTAACCTTTTCTTGCTAGCCTCTTGAATCTAGAGGACGAGATTCATTTTAAGTGTGGTAGGTTTGTAACATCCCAAAATTCTAAATTTTGGAATGTTATATTAAATAAATAACTATGCTTGTTGTCGATTGTTGGTTTGATTGATTGAGTGAAACTGAGTGAAATTTGAAACTTTTGAAAGTTGAATGAGAGGAATGAAATGACTTTCCCAAAACTTTCTCCTTTGCCTTTTGGATCTCAATGAATTCAAATTCATTCCAACACCAAAACCTAGAGTGAAGATGACATGACTTCTTCCATTTGGAATGAAAAGGGTTTTGAAAAGGATTTGAATTTCATCTGGAATATTTCAAATTCAAAGCTTTATGCAACTCAATGATTTTCATGAGGAAGATAAAATGACTCCTTCCATTATATGAAATATGAGTTGGAAGTTGAGTAGTATCAAGTTGAAAGTCATTTGAAAGTGCTTTGAAACCCTCTTTCAAATTTTGAGTTTTGAATTTGAATTCAAACTTTGGCAAGTGGAAACATTTCAAAAACTAAGCTGATAAATACTTGATCAAAAGTATGAGAGGAGTAGACATGACACTCCAAAATATCAGAGAAAACATTGCCAAAAGATTTGGATTCAAATCTGAATTTTATTTGAATTTAAAAAATGGATTTTTATAAAGTTTGGATTTTGCCTTTGGAAAAATGTTCAAATGAAAGGGAATATTCCCCTGATCATTTTGGTATATATATACCCTATATAAAATATTTATAGTTATTATTTTATTTCTGTTTTTGTTTTGCTAAAAAAATAAAATCAGAAAAAGGAAAAAAACCCTCCCCAGGCACCAGCTAGGCCACCCCAGGCCCAGCCAGCCCATGACCCACCACTGGCCCGCCGCCACCCACTGCCAATGGCCAGCCCACCGACCGCTCCCTCGCCCCCCCTCGCCCGGCGCTCTGCCGCCACCACCCTTCGCCTCGCCTCTCTCTCTCTCTCAGCGACCATGGGCCCGCCCATCTTCTTCCCTCGCCACGCCTCGCCGCATCATGGAGATCGCCAGATCCAAGGATCCGGGATCCCGATCGCCCGCGATCGCCCCAAGCCGTCCGAGGCCACTGCTATAAAGCCGACCCCTCCGCACCCCATTCCCCTAGCCTCGCATGGAGCCCTCTCCTCTCTCTCCGAGCACGCCGGAGACCAAAGCCCGTCGCCGCCATTTTCGCCGCCGTCGGCGCCTAGGCCTCCCGACCAACCCGACCCCACCAAACCCTTCCCCGTGCTCCCCCGCATCCTCCCGACCACTCCCCGGAGCTCCCCGACGACTGGAACCCTCGCCGCACTCTCGCCGTCGCCGCCGCCGCCGTCGGACTCGATGCGTCGCCGAACACCCCGTCCGATCTCAAATGAACGGCCACGATTAGAACCCCCGAAGGGGTATCTTTTTATAAAAAGACCGGCCCGGTTCGTCCGGTTTATTAGTTAGGGTTTTAGTTATTTAGCTGGCCCGTTTTTAGTTTAAACCAATAGGCCCGTTTAGACTATTTGATGCTCAGGGCAGAGTATAGGCCCGTTAGGCCTTTTTCTTTTATTTTGATTTTCTGTTTTAGCAGAATAGTTTCTGTTTTGAAAAATTGATATCTTTTATTCTGTTTAATATTTTTAGGTGATTCTTTTTTTGTTGGATTGAAAATTTTATGTAGTTTCTATAGAATATATATTTAGCTATGTTAAAATTAATTAAAATTGCTTTAATTTAGTTTTAGCCAGAATAGTAAATCTGCTATAACTTGAGTTAGAAAAATTATTTTATATAATTCTTTTTGTCCCAACTTTGTTTTGTCATTGCTAAATCATAAAAATTAACTTGGGTATTTTAGGATTATTAAAAAATTAGTTTAAGCAGAATCTTGTTAATCCTAATTAATTAGCTAGCTCTGTTTTCCTATTAAATTAATTAGTAAATAAATTTATTTTTAACTTGTGATAGATTATTCTTGGTTAGTTTCTGTCACTCTAATAGATGAACTTTTATTTATAATTAATAAAAGTTTTAATTTATTTTCTTAATAGAAATTGGTTTAGGCCTAATAGGAGTTTCATAAAAGATTTTTAATTAATTCTTTTTGCTCCTAGTTGATTAGTGAAATATTTTCTGTTAGTTAACATAAAACCATGATTAGGTGATGTTAAGAAATTTTGTTATATAAAACTATTTTGTTGTTATTTGAAGTAGGAAAACCTTGAGTTGTTTTTCTTTAAGTTTCCCCTTTGGGTTTTTCTTTGTTGGTTTTTGGTGTGTTACTTTGTTATGTTATTGCGTTAAGTGATGTTATGCTATGTGCTTATTATAGTTATTGTTTGCCTCGGTAGAATTTCCGGTGCGAAGATTGCTACTCTGAAACCCTAGTTTTCAAGATCGTCAACAAGGCAAGTTCACTTTGATCATTGCTTTCATACCTATGTTTTTATTGCATTTAGTGGCATCCTTGCAACCACCCCTCAAGAGTGTTATTGAATCCTTGTAGTTGAGTAGTATGCATGAGGTAGGAACCCACCCCTGTTACCAAGCCGGGATGATATTTTATTTAATGCTACGCTATAGTAGACGGGGTTTGGTATGAGTGCTCGGAGTGGTGTGAGAATGGAGGATCTCGTCAATGGCGACCACTCCATGATGGAATCTGCAAGGACTGCATCTTCAAGGCCTCAAGACTTCAAGACTCAAGACAAGAATTCAATACACACTCTTTGGGAGAAGGGCGGTTGACGGGCACCTGGAGAAACCAAAGGTTGGCGGGATGCATGGAGAAGTGCCATGACATCTTGCGAAAGCGTCACCCAGACTCAAAGAGACGGAAGAATACTTCACGCCGGAAGCTTACTGTGCAACCGCAAGTCATTATGGGCTCTGGCTTGGTTGACCCTAGTTGTGACTCTGGCTGGGGCGGTACTAGCAGATGTAGAACTACGGTAGGATGGGTTGAGTACGGACGGTGGTCGAGGAACTCTTTGGAAGACCATGTTTGGTCATCTTGTTCTCAAACACTCTGAAGTGCGAGAACGTAAAGAGAGGATCGAATCTTGCGGGTAAAGTGTACAAACCTCTGCAGAGGTTATAACCTAATCGATTAGCCGTGTCCCGATTACGGACAATTTGAGCCTCTGGACTTGGATCTATCTCGGAACTCTCAACACCGGATGATAACTTAATTGTGGGCAACTTATGATGTATTGGGCTATGAGACATCGGTTGGCGGAACCATGTCATGATAGGAAAAACTCCATAGTACAGATTTCATTTATTCCTTTGATGTAGGGAAAATAAAATCAGCTTTTACATAAACAAAATTCAGATCTGAGCCATAAAGCCATATTGCATATAGTATAGTTTTATCATCTGTTTTCTCATGTTGTGATCTTGCGGTACATTCAATGTCTTGACCTACACGGCTGCAACGTATCATGTTGCAGATATTTCCTCGACGAGTAAGAGTTACGATCTGGGTTATGGTCTACACTCAACCTGCCGATGGCGTTGATGGGACTCCACACCCGTTTGATTGTTTCCGCTGATTATTATGAGGTATATATCATTTCGTTATTTATACATGTGATTGCACTTTGATATATACATTAATGTCTGTGTGTGCCAGATATCTGATCCGAGGATGGCACGATAACACGAGGCTTGACCGTCTGAGGTCGGGTCACTACATATGGACATGTTATTTATTTCTGTGATGAGACTGCTAGAATTGCTAAACCTTGTGCTAAAGATAAACATAGACCTGTGGTAGGCATGCCTGTTATTTCTGTTAAAATAGGAGATCATTGTTATCATGGCTTGTGTGATATGGGTGCTAGTGCTAGTGCAATACCTATTGACTTATACAAAGAAATTATGCATGATATTGCACCTACTGAGTTAGAAGACATTGATGTCACAATTAAACTTGCCAATAGAGATACTATATCACCAATTGGAATTGTTAGAGATGTTGAAGTCTTATGTGGGAAAACTAAATATCCGGCTGATTTTCTCGTTCTTGGTTCCCCACAAGATAGATTTTGTCCCATTATATTTGGTAGACCCTTCTTAAACACTGTTAATGCTAGGATAGACTGCAAAAAGGATGTTGTTACTATTGGTTTAGGTGACATGTCTCATGAGTTCAACTTCTCTAAATTTCGTAGACAACACCGTGAAGAAGAACTGCCTAGTAAAGATGAAATTATTGGTCTTGCTTCTATTGCTGTACCTCCTATTCATCCTTTAGAACAATATTTGCTAGACCATGAAAATGATATGTTTATAAATGAAAGAAGGGAAATAGATGAAGTGTTTCTTAAACAAGAACCTATGCTGAAACATAACCTTCCCGTTGAAATTCTTGGGGATCCCTCTCCACCCAAGGGTGATCCCATGTTTGAACTCAAACCTTTACATGATAATCTCAAGTATGCTTATCTTGATGAAAAAGAAATATATCATGTTATTATTAGTGCTAACCTTTCAGAGAAAGAAGAACAAAGATTATTGAAAACTCTGAAGAAGCATCGAGCTGCTATTGGATATACTGTGGATGATCTTAAGGGAATTAGTCCCACATTATGTCAACACAAAATTTCAATGGAAAAAGATGCCAAACCAGTTAGAGATCCTCAAAGACGATTAAATCCCAAGATGAAGGAAGTGGTAAGAAAGGAGATACTAAAGCTCCTTGGGGCAGGTATTATTTATACCGTTGCTGATAGTGAATGGGTAAGCCCTGTCCATTGTGTCCCTAAGAAGGGAGGTATTACCGTTGTTCCTAATGATAAAGATGAATTGATCCCGCAAAGAATTATTACAGGTTATAGGATGGTAATTGATTTTTGTAAGTTAAATAAAGCTACTAAGAAAGATCATTACCCTTTACCTTTTATTGATCAAATGCTAGAAAGGCTATCCAAACACACACATTTTTGCTTTCTAGATGGTTATTCTGGCTTCTCTCAAATACCTGTGTCCGCGAAGGATCAATCTAAAACTACTTTTACTTGCCCTTTTGGTACTTTTGCTTATAGACGTATGCCTTTTAGTTTATGTAATGCGCCTGCTACCTTTGAAAGATGCATGATGGCTATATTTTCTGATTTTTGTGAAAATATTGTGAGGTATTCATGGATGACTTCTCCGTCTATGGATCCTCTTTTGATGATTGTTTGAGCAACCTTGATCGAGTTTTGCAGAGATGCGAAGACACTAGTCTCGTCCTGAATTGGGAAAAGTGCCTTTTTATGGTTAATGAAGGCATTGTCTTGGGGCACAAGATCTCCGAGAGAGGCATTGAAGTTGATAAAGCCAAAGTTGATGCTATCGAAAAGATGCCATGTCCCAAGGACATAAAAGGTATAAGAAGTTTCCTTGGTCATGCCGGTTTTTATAGGAGGTTCATTAAGGACTTTTCTAAAATCTCTAGGCCTCTTACTAACTTATTGCAAAAAGATATTCCTTTTGTCTTTGATGATGATTGTGTAGAAGCATTTGAAACACTTAAGAAAGCCTTGATCACTGCACCTATTATTCAGCCACCTGATTGGAATTTACCTTTTGAAATTATGTGCGATGCTAGTGATTATGCTGTAGGTGCTGTTTTAGGGTAAAGAGTCGATAAGAAATTGAATGTTATCCAGTATGCTAGTAAGACTCTTGATACTGCCCAGAGAAATTATGCTACTACTGAAAAAGAGTTCTTAGCAGTTGTGTTTGCATGTGATAAGTTTAGACCTTATATTGTTGATTCCAAAGTTACTATTCACACTCGATCATGCTGCTATTAAATATCTTATGGAAAGAAAGATGCTAAGCCTAGACTCATTAGATGGGTTCTCTTGCTCCAAGAATTTGACTTGCATATTATTGATAGAAAGGGAGCTGAGAACCCGTTCGAAAAACTTGTCTAGGTTAGAGAATGTTCTTGATGACCCACTGCCTATTAATGATAGTTTTCCTGATGAACAATTAGCGGTTGTCAATGCTTCTCGTACTGCTCCTTGGTATGCTGATTATGATAATTACATTGTTGCTAAATATATACCGCCTAGTTTCACATACCAGCAAAAGAAAAAGTTCTTTTATGATTTAAGACATTACTTCTGGGATGATCCACACCTTTATAAAGGAGTAGATGGTATTATTGGACATTGTGTGCCTGAGCATGAACATGAACAAATCCTACGCAAGTGTCACTCTGAATCCTATGGAGGACACCACGCTGGAGATAGAACTGCACACAAGGTACTACAATCTGGTTTTTATTGGCCTACTCTTTTCAAAGATGCTCGTAAGTTTGTCATATCTTGTGATGAATATCAAAGAATAGGTAACATTAGTAGACGTCAAGAAATGCCTATGTATTATTCTCTTGTTATTGAACCGTTTGATGTTTGGGGCTTTGATTATATGGAACCTTTTCCTGCCTCCAATGGTTATACACATATTTTATTTGCTGTTGATTACGTTACTAAGTGGGTAGAAGCTATTCCAACTAGTAGTGCTGATCATAACACTTCTATTAAAATGCTTAAAGAAGTTATTTTTCCGAGGTTTGGAGGCCCCTAGATATCTCATGACTGATGGTGGTTCACACTTTATTCATGGTGCTTTCCGTAAGATGCTTGCTAAGTATGATGTCAATCATAGAATCGCATCTCCTTATCACCCGCAGTCTAGTGGCCAGGTAGAGTTGAGCAATAGAGAGCTCAAATTAATTTTGCAAAAGAATTTGAATAGATCTAGAAAGAATTGGTCCAAAAAACTTGATGATGCATTATGGGCCTATAGAACTGCATACAAAAATCCTATGGATATGTCTCCATATAAGATGGTTTATGGAAAAGCATGTCATTTACCTCTTGAACTTGAACATAAAGAATATTGGGCTGTTAAAGAGCTCAATTATGACTTCAAACTTGCCGGTGAGAAGAGGTTGTTTGATATTAGCCCACTTGATGAATGGAGAACCCAAGCATATGAGAATGCCAAGCTTTTCAAAGAAAAAGTCAAACGCTGGCATGATAAGAGGATACAAAAGCGTGAGTTTAACATAGGAGATTATGTGTTATTGTTCAACTCTCGTTTAAGATTCTTTGCAGGAAAACTTCTCTCTAAATGGGAAGGTCCCTACGTTATCGAGGAGGTCTATCGTTCTGGTGTTATAAAAATCAAAAACTCCGAAGGCACAAATCCGAGGGTGGTAAAAGGTCAAAGAATTAAACATTATATTTCAGGTAATCCTATCAATGTTGAAACTAATATTATTGAAGCCATAACCCCTGAGGAATACATAAGGGACACTTTTCAGAACGTTCCAGACTCCGAAAAGGCATAGGTACGTGGTACGGTAAGTAAACCGACTCCAAAACAACTCTAATGGCAATTTTTATTAGTTTTGAATTATTTAAGAATTTTAGGAAGAAAGAAGTAGTCTGAAAGGGACACGATGCTCCCACGAGAGAGGAGGTCGCGCCCCCTGTAGAGCGCGCCCCCTGTCTCGTGGGCGCCTCATGTGCCTCCCGGATTCCGTTTTCTTGTATGTTACATATTTTGGTCGGTAAAAATTCATTTTATATACTCCCGAAGGTTTTGACCATCTATCACGCAAATATACTCTGTTTTCGTTTCGAGCTGTTCCTGTTGCAGATTTGGAACCAGATGTCGTCCCAAGATTCGGAGGGAGAGAGCTACATGGCCGATTATATTGCAAACCCAAAAGTATATGGTGATGTGGAACATTATGGTTGGACCATAGAGGAAGAAGAAGACTATGATCCAAAGAGGAAGGAGGAGACAAGCTCCGATGAAGAGGACGATCCACTACCTCAACCTGGTGATATGCATGTGGAATTAAAGAAGTCAAGCCTCCCTAAGGTCCAATCTATCCCACCACGTTTTTTCCAGGACATCAAGGCAGCACTATGCAAAAGGATAATGAAACTTGAGCTCGAGAATGGGGATCTGAGGGAGGAAAATTTTAGCCTCAGAAGCAAGCTAGAGAAGAAAAATGCAACAACTCCTACTTCACCACCTCAGAAGAAATAATCACATGGGTATGGGCACTCCCCTTGGCAACTGCCAAGCTTGGGGGAGGTGCCCCGGTATCGTATCACCATCACACTCCTATCTTTATCGCTTTATTTAGTTCGATCCTTTTAGTAGTATCTTGATCTAGTAGATTGAAGTTTTGATATCAAGTAGTTTTGAGTTTTGCATTGTGATCTCTTTATGTAAGCGAGTCCGTGTGCTATCTATAATAAAGATTAGTGTTGAGTCAAGGGCTTTGCTATGATTGCTATGATCTTGAGAAGGTAGAAAGAACAAAAGAGTTCATATTGATCTTATGGATAGTGATAACTTCACACATAGAAAGTACGAGGCATAAAAATTGTTGAGAGTTGATGAACATAGCCTTGGTCATCATTGCAATTAATAGGAATTAATAAGGAAAGAGGGGTTCACATATAAATATATTATCTTGGACATCTTTTATGATTGTGAAGCACTCATTAAGTATGACATGCTAAAAGAGTTGATGTTGGACAAGGAAGACAACGTAATGGTTTATGTTTTCCGACATCTCAGTTAAAGTATATTGTCATTGACCTTCCAAACATGTTGAGCTTGCCTTTCCCTCTCATGCTAGCAAAATTCCTTGCACCAAGTAGAGATACTACTTGTGCTTCCAAATATCCTTAAACCCATTTTGCCATGAGAGTCCACTATACCTACCTATGGATTGAGTAAGATCCTTCAAGTAAGTTGTCATCGGTGCAAGCAATAAAAATTGCTCTCTAAATATGTATGACTTATTAGTGCAGATAAAATAAGCTTTGTACGAACTTGTTGTGGAAGTAATAAAAGCGACGGACTGCATAATAAAGGTCCACATACAAGGGGAAATATAAAGTGACGTTGTTTTGCATTAAGATTTCGTGCATCAATCCTAAACACGCATGACAACCTCTGCTTCCCTCTGTGAAGGACCTATCTTTTACTTTATGTTTTACTTTATGCTTGAGTCAAGGTGATGCTCACCTTTCCCTTTTTATTTTTATCCTTTGGCAAGCTCCTCGCGTTTGAAAGATCATGATACATATATCCAATTGGATGTAAGTTGCCATAGGCTATTATTGTTGACATCACCTAAAGGTGAATACGTTGGGAGGCAACACAATAAGCCCATACCTTTCTCAGTGTCCGGCTGAAACTCTATAACCACAAGTATTGCGCGAGTGTTAACAATAATAGGGGACTACGAGATAGTTGAGTATGTGAGCTTGCTGAAAAGCTCTATTATTAACTCTTTCCGATGTTACGATAAATTGCAATTGCTTCAATGACTGAGATTATAGTTTGTTAGTTCCCAATAAAGTTTTTGAACCATACTTGACATTGTGAATTGCTTATTACTTGAACATAGGAAATCATATGACAAAAATCTATATATGTTGCTGTTATTAGAATGATCATGATGTCCTCATGTCCGTATTTTATTCTTTTCGACACATCTATCTCTAAACATGTGGACATATTTTTCGATTTCGGCTTCCGCTTGAGGACAAGCGAGGTCTAAGCTTGGGGGATTTGATATGTCCATTTTGCATCATGCTTTTATGTCAATTTTTATTGCATTATGGGCTGTTATTACACATTATATATCAATACTTATGGCTATTCTCTCTTATTTTGCAAAGGTTTACCATGAAGAGGGGGAATGCCGGCAGCTGGAATTCTGGCTGGAAAAGGAGCAAACGTTGGAAACCTATTCTGCACAACTCCAAAAGTCCTGAAACTCCACGAAACAACTTTTGGATTTTATAAGAATTTCTGACGAAAGAAAATAGGCCAGGGGCCCACACCTGTCCGAGAGAGGAGGAGCGCCCCACAGGGTGCGACCCCCTATCTCCTGGGCCCCCTGGTGGGCCTCCGGCGTCCATCTTCTGCTATATCATCACTTTTACCCTGGAAAAAACCGAGGGCAAGCTTACGGGACGAAACTCCGCCGCCATGAGGCGGAACCTTGGCGGAATCAATCTAGGGCTCTGGCGGAGCTGTTCTGCCGGGGAAACTTCTCTCCGGGAGGGGGAAATCATCACCAACGTCATCACCAACGATCCTCTCATCGAGAGGGGGTCAATCTCCATCAACATCTTCACCAGCACCATCTCCTCTCAAAACCCTAGTTCATCTCTTGTACCCAATCTTGTATCAAACCACAAATTGGTACCTATGGGTTGCTAGTAGTGTTGATTACTCCTTGTAGTTGATACTAATTGGTTTACTTGGTGGAAGATCATATGTTCAGATCCTTTATGCATATTATTACTCCTCTGATTATGAACATGAATATGCTTTGTGAGTAGTTACGTTTGTTCCTGAGGACATGGGTGAAGTCTTTCTATTAGTAGTCATGTGAATTTGGTATTCGTTCGATATTTTGATGAGATGTATGTTGTCTTTCCTCTAGTGGTGTTATGTGAACGTCGACTACATGACACTTCACCATTATTTGGGCCTAGAGGAAGGCATAGGGAAGTAATAAGTAGATGATGGGTTGCTAGAGTGACAGAAGCTTAAACCCTAGTTTATGCGTTGCTTCGTTAGGGGTTGATATGGACCCATATGTTCAATGTTGTGGTTAGGTTTACCTTAATACTCCTTTTTGTAGTTGCGGATGCTTGCAATAGGGGTTAATCATAAGTGGGATGCTTGTCCATGTTAGGGCAGTGCCCAAGTGCCCGTCTACCCACATATCAAATTATCAAAGTACCGAACGCGAATCTTATGAACATGATGAAAACTAGCTTGACGATAATTCCCAATGTGTCCTCGGGAGCTCCTTCTTCAGTATTAGAATTTGTCCAGGATTATCCTTTGCTACATAAAGGATTGGGCCACCTTGCTGCACTTTATTTACTTTATTTACTTTTTGCTCGTTACTTTTTATCTTATCACAAAACTATCTATCACCTACTATTTCAGTGCTTGCAGAGAAAGCCTTACTGAAAACCGCTTATCATTTCCTTCTGCTCCTCGTTGGTTTCGACACTCTTACTTATCGAAAGGACTACGATAGATCCCCTGTACTTGTGGGTCATTAGTGGACTCCGCTCCTCACTCACGAGAAAATGGCTGGTCACCGGGATGCCCAGTCCCATGCTTTATGCAAACCAAATCAAAATAATTGCAAACAAAACTCCCCCGGGATTCTTGTTAGTTGGAGGCACTCGTTGTTTCGAGCAAGCCATGGATTGATGCTTGTTGGTGGAGGGGGAGTATAAACTTTACCATTCTATTTTGGAACCGCCTATAATGTGTGTAGCATGGAAGATATCGCCATCTCTCGGTTGTTATGTTGACAATTAAAGTATGCCGCTCAAAATATTATTTATCTCCATTTCAAAAATCGAGCTGTGGCACCTCTACAAATCCCTGCTTTCCTCAGCGAAGGGCCTATCTATTCACTTTTATGTTGAGTCATCACCCTCTTATTAAAAAGCACCAGCTGGAGAGCACCGCTGTCATTTGCATCCATTACTATTAGTTTATATTGGGTATGACTATGATGGATCTCTTTACCATGAATTACAATGTCTAGTTAGTCCTTGATCTTTAAAGGTGCTCTGCATTTATGTTTCTTGGTCTCGAGAAAGGGCTAGCGAGATACCATCTTGTTATATCATATTATGATTGTTTTGAGAAAGTGTTGTCATCCGAGATTTATTATTATTGCTCGCTAGTTGATTATGCAATTGACATGAGTGAACATGAGACCTAAGTGTTATTGTGAATATGGTTAGTTCATAATCTTTGCTGAAAACTTGAATTCTGGCTTTACATATTTACAACAACAAGAGCAAACAGAGTTTGTAAAAGTTTTTCTTTATCACTTTCAGTTTATCAACTGAATTGCTCGAGGACAAGCAAAGGTTTAAGCTTGGGGGAGTTGATACATCTCCAACGTATCTACCTTTCCAAACACTTTTGCCCTTGTTTTGGACTCTAACTTGCATGATTTGAATGGAACTAACCCGGACTGACGCTGTTTTCAGCAGAATTGCCATGGTGTTATCTTTGTGGAGAAACAAAAGTTCTCGGAATGACCTAAAACTTCACGGAGATTATTTTTGGAAATAATAAAAAATATTGGCGAAAGAATCAAGGCCATGAAGGAAATATGCCCTTGAGGCAATAATAAAGTTATTATTTATTTCCTCATATCATGATAAATGTTTATTATTCATGCTAGAATTATATTAACCAGAAATATAATACATGTGTGAATACATAAACAAACATAGTGTCACTAGTATGCCTCTACTTGACTAGCTCGTTAACCGAAGATGGTTGAGTTTCCTAGCCATGGACATGAGTTGTCATTTGCTGAACGGGATCACTTCATTAGGAGAATGATGTGATTGACTTGACCCATTCCGTTAGCTTAGCACTTGATCGTTTAGTATGTTGCTATTGCTTTCTTCATGACTTATACATGTTCCTATGACTATGAGATTATGCAACTCCCGTTTATCGGAGGAATACTTTGTGTGCTACCAAACGTCACAACATAACTGGGTGATTATAAAGGTGCTCTACAGGTGTCTCCAAAGGTACTTGTTTAGTTGGCGTATTTCGAGATTAGGATTTGTCACTCCGATTGTCGGAGAGGTATCTCTTGGGCCCTCTCGGTAATGAACATCACTATAAGCCTTGCAAGCAATGTAACTAATGAGTTAGTTGCGGGATGATGCATTACAGAATGAGTAAATAGACTTGCCGGTAACGAGATTGAACTAGGTATTGAGATACTGACGACCGAATCTCGGGCAAGTAACATACCGATGACAAAGGGAACAACGTATGTTGTTATGCGGTTTGATCGATCAAGATCTTCGTAGAATATGTAGGAGCCAATATGAGCATCCAGGTTCCGCTATTGGTTATTGACCGGAGAGGTGTCTCCATCATGTCTACATAGTTCTCGAACCCGTAGGGTCCGCATGCTTAAAGTTTGGTGACGACCGGTATTATGAGTTTTTGTGTTTTGATGTACCGAAGGTAGTTTGGAGTACCGGATATGATCACGGACATGACGAGGAGTCTCAAAATGGTCGAGACGTAAAGATCGATATATTGCACAACTATATTCGGACACCGGAAGTTTTCCGAGTAGTTTCGGAGAAAACCGGAGTACTGGGTGGTTACCGGAACCCCCCGGGGAGTTAATTGGGCCTTATGGGCCTTAGTGGGAGAAGAGGAGGGGCGGCCAGGGTAGCCGCGCCCCCCCTCCCCCTCTAGTCCGAATTGGACAAGGAGGGGGGGGGGGGCGGTGCCCCCCTTTTTCCTTCTCCTCCTCTCTCCCTTCCTTCCCTCTCATACTCCAACAAGGAAAAGGAGGAGTCCTACTCCCACCGCCTTGGCGCGCCCTCCTCCTGGCCGACCGCCTCCCCCCTTTCTCCATTATATATGGGGGCAGGGGGGCAACCTAGAACACACAAGTTGATCTGTTGATCTCTCCCAGCCGTGTGCGGTGCCCCCCTTCACCATATTCCACCTCAATCATATCGTAGCGGTGCTTAGGCGAAGCCCTGCGTCGGTAGTAACATCATCACCGTCATCACGCCATCGTGCTGGCGGAACTCTCCCGTGAAGCTCTGCTGGATCGGAGTTCGCGGGACGTCATCGAGCTGAACGTGTGCTGAACTCGGAGGTGACGTAAGTTCGGTACTTGGATCGGTCAGATCGTGAAGACGTACGACTACGTCAACCGCGTTGTGCTAACACTTCCGCTTTCGGTCTATGAGGGTACGTGGACAAACACTCTCCCCTCTCGTTGCTATGCATCACCATGATCCTGCGTGTGCGTAGGATTTTTTTTGAAATTACTACGTTCCCCTACAGTGGCATCCGAGCCTAGTTTTATGCGTAGATGTTATATGCACGAGTAGAGAACAAGTGAGTTGTGGGCGATAGAAGTCGTACTGCTTACCAGCATGTCATACTTTGGTTCGACGGTATTGTTGGATGAAGCGGCCCGGACCGACATTACGCGTACGCTTACGCGAGACTGGTTCTACCGACGTGCCTTGCACATAGGTGGCTGGCGGGTGTCAGTTTGTCCAACTCTAGTTGAACCGAGTGTGGCTATGCCCGGTCCTTGAGAAGGTTAAAACATCGCTAACTTGACGAACTATCGTTGTGGTTTTGATGCGTAGGTAAGAACGGTTCTTGCTCAGCCCGTAGCAGCCACGTAAAACTTGCAAAAATAAAGTAGAGGACGTCTAGCTTTATTTTGCAGGGCATGTTGTGATGTGATATGGTCAAGACATGATGCTATATTTTATTGTATGAGATGATCATGTTTTGTAACCGAGTTATCGGCAACTGGCTGGAGCCATATGGTTGTCGCTTTATTGTATGCAATGCAATCGCCCTGTAATTGCTTTACTTTATCATTAAGCGGTAGAGATAGTCATAGAAGCAATAGTTGGCGAGACGACAACGATGCTACGATGTAGATCAAGGTGTCGCGCCGGTGATGATGGTGATCATGACGTTGCTTTGGAGATGGAGATCACAAGCACAAGATGATGATGGCCATATCATATCACTTATATTGATTGCATGTGATATTTATCTTTTATGCATCTTATTTTGCTTTGATTGACGGTAGCATTATAAGATGATCTCTCACTAAATTTTAAGATAAAAGTGTTCTCCCTGAGTATGCACCGTTTCCAAAGTTCGTCGTGCCGAGACACCACGTGATGATCGAGTGTGATAAGGTCTACGTCCATCTACAACGGGTGCAAGACAGTTTTGCACACGCAGAATACTCGGGTTAAACTTGACGAGCCTAGCATATGCAGATATGGCCTCGGAACACTGAGACCGAAAGGTCGAGCATGAATCATATAGTAGATATGATCAACATAGTGATGTTCACCATTGAAAACTACTCCATCTCACGTGATGATCGGACATGGTTTAGTTGATTTGGATCACGTGATCACTTAGATGATTAGAGGGATGTCTATTTAAGTGGGAGTTATTAAGTAATATGATTAATTGAACTTAAATTTGTCATGAACTTAGTACCTGATAGTATTTTGCTTGTCTATGTTGTTGTAGACAGATGGCCCATGCTGTTGTTCCATTGAATTTTAATGCATTCCTTGAGAAAGAAAAGTTGAAAGATGATGGTAGCAATTACACGGACTGGGTTCGTAACTTGAGGATTATCCTCATTGCTGCACAGAAGAATTACGTCCTGGAAGCACCGCTGGGTGCCAGGCCTGCTGCAGATGCAACTGACGATGTTCAAAACATCTAGCATTGCAAAGCTGATGACTACTCGATAGTTCAATGGGCCATGCTTTACGGCTTAGAACCGGGACTTCAACAACGTTTTGAACGTCATGGAGCATATGAGATGTTCCAGGAGTTGAAGTTAATATTTCGAGCAAATGCCCGGATTACGAGATATGAAGTCTCCAATAAGTTCTACAGCTGCAAAATGGAGGAGAATAGTTACGTCGGTGAACATATACTCAAAATGTGCAGGTATAACAATCACTTGATTCAACGGGAGTTAATCTTTTGGATGATAGTGTCATTGATGAATTCTTCAATCACGCCACCAAGCTACAAGAGCTTCGTGATGAACTATAATATGCAAGGGATGGATAAGACAATTCCCGAGCTCTTCGCAATGCTAAAGGCTGCGGAGGTAGAAATCAAGAAGGAGCATCAAGTGTTGATGGTCAACAAGACCATCAGTTTCAAGAAAAAGGGTAAAGGGAAGAAGAAGGGGAACTTCAAGAAGAACGACAAACAATTTGCTGCTCAAGAGAAGAAACCCAAGTCTGGACCTAAGCCTGAAACTGAGTGCTTCTACTGCAAACAGACTGGTCACTAGAAGCAGAACTGCCCCAAGTATTTGGCGGATAAGAAGGATGGCAAGGTGAACAAAGGTATATGTGATATACATGTTATTGATGTGTACCTTACTAGAGCTCGCAGTAGCACATGGGTATTTGATACTGGTTCTGTTGCTTATATTTGCAACTCGAAACATGGACTACAGATTAAGTGAAGACTGGCTAAGGACGAGGTGACGATGCGCGTGGGAAATGGTTCCAAAGTTGATGTGATCGCCGTCGGCACGCTACCTCTACATCTACCTTCGGGATTAGTTTTAGACCTAAATAATTATTATTTGGTGCCAGCGTTGAGCATGAACATTATATCTGGATCTTGTTTGATGCGAGATGGTTATTCATTTAAATATGAGAATAATGGTTGTTCTATGAGTACTATCTTTTATGGTCATGCACCCTTGAAGAGTGGTCTATTTTTGTTAAATCTCGATAGTAGTGATACACATATTCATAATGTTGAAGCCAAAAGATGCAAAGTTGATAATGATAGTGCAACTTATTTGTGGCACTGCCGTTTGGGTCATATTGGTGTAAAGCGCATGAAGAAACTCCATATTAATGTACTTTTGGAATCAGTTGATTATAAATCACTTGGTACTTGCGAACCATGCCTTATGGACAAGATGACTAAAACGCCATTCTCCGGAACAATGGAGCGAGCAACAGATTTGTTGGAAATCATACATACTGATGTATGTGGTCCGATGAATATTGAGGCTCGCGGCCGGTATCGTTATTTCTCACCTTCACAGATGATTTGAGCAGGTATGGGTATATCTACTTAATGAAACATAAGTCTGAAACATTTGAAAAGTTCAAAGAATTTGAGAGTGAAGTGGAAAATCATCATAACAAGAAAATAATGTTTCTACGATCTGATCGTGGAGGAGAATATTTGAGTTACGAGTTTGGTCTACATTTGAAACAATGCGGAATAGTTTCACAACTCACGCCACCTGGAACACCACATCGTAATGGTGTGTCCGAACATCGTAATCGTACTTTACTAGATATGGTGTGACCTATGATGTCTCTTTCTGATTTACCGCTATCGTTTTGGGGTTATGCTTTAGAGACGGCTGCATTCACGTTAAATAGGGCACCATCGAAATCCGTTGAGACGACGCCTTATGAACTATGGTTCGGCAAGAAACCAAAGTTGTCATTTCTTAAAGTCTGGGGCTGCGATGCTTATGTGAAAAAGCTTCAACCTGATAAGCTCGAACCCAAATCGGAGAAATGTGTCTTCATAGGATATCCAAAGGAAATTGTTGGGTACACCTTCTATCATAGATCCGAAAGCAAGACATTCGTTGCTACGAATGGATCTTTTCTAGAGAAGGAGTTTCTCTCGAAAGAAGTGAGTGGGAGGAAAGTAGAACTTGATGAGTTAACTGTACCTGCTCCCTTATTGGAAAGTAGTTCATCACAGAAATCTGTTTCTGTGACTCCTACACCAATTAGTGAGGAAGATAATGATGATGATCATATAACTTCAGATCAAGTTACTACTGAACCTCGTAGGTCAACCAGAGTAAGATCCGCACCAGAGTGGTACGGTAATCCTATTCTGGAGGTCATGCTACTTGACCAAGGCAAACCTACGAACTATGAAGAAGAAATGATGAGCCTAGGTTCCACAAAATGGCTTGAGGCCATGAAATCTGAGATGGGATCCATGTATGAGAACAAAGTGTGGACTTTGGTTGACTTGCCTGATGATCGGCAAGCCATAGAGAATAAATGGATCTTCAAGAAGAAGACTGATGCTGACGGTAATGTCACTGTCTACAAAGCTCGACTTGTTGCAAAAGGTTTTCGACAAGTTCAAGGAGTTGACTACGATGAGACTTTCTCACCAGTAGCGATGCTTAAGTCTGTCCGAATCATGTTAGCAATTGCCGCATTTTATGATTATGAAATTTGGCAAATGGATGTCAAAACTGCATTCCTGAATGGATTTCTGGAAGAAGAGTTGTATATGATGCAACCGGAAGGTTTTGTCGATCCAAAGGGAGCTAACAAAGTGTGCAAGCTCCAGCGATCCATTTATGGACTGGTGCAAGCCTCTCGGAGTTGGAATAAACATTTTGATAATGTGATCAAAGCATATGGTTTTATACAGACTTTTGGAGAAGCCTGTATTTACAAGAAAGTGAGTGGGAGCTCTGTAGCATTTCTAATATTATATGTGGATGACATATTACTTATTGGAAATGATATAGAATTTCTGGATAGCATAAAAGTATACTTGAATAGAAGTTTTTCAATGAAAGACCTCGGTGAAGCTGCTTACATATTGGGCATCAAGATCTATAGAGATAGATCAAGACGCTTGATAGGACTTTCACAAAGCACATACCTTGACAAAGTTTTGAAAAAGTTCAAAATGGATCAAGCAAAGAAAGGGTTCTTACCTGTGTTACCAGGTGTGAAATTGAGTCAGACTCAATGCCTGACCACTGCAGAAGATAGAGAGAAAATGAAAGATGTTCCCTATGCTTCAGCCATAGGCTCTATCATGTATGCAATGCTGTGTACCAGACCTTATGTGTGCCTTGCTATTAGCTTAGCAGGGAGGTACCAAAGTAATCCAGGAGTGGATCACTGGACAGCGGTCAAGAACATCCTGAAATACCTGAAAAGGACTAAGGATATGTTTCTCGTTTATGGAGGTGACAAAGAGCTATTCGTAAATGGTTATGTCGATGCAAGCTTTGACACTGATCCGGATGATTCTAAATCGCAAACCAGATACGTGTTTACATTGAACGGTGGAGCTGTCAGTTGGTGCAGTTCTAAACAAAGCGTCGTGGCGGGATCTACGTGTGAAGCGGAGTACATAGCTGCTTCAGAAGCAGCAGATGAAGGAGTCTGGATGAAGGAGTTCATATCCGATCAAGGTGTCGTACCTAGTGCATCGGGTCCAATGAAAATCTTTTGTGACAATACTGGTGCAATTGCCTTGGCAAAGGAATCCAGATTTCACAAGAGGACCAAGAACATCAAGACACACTTCAATTCCATCCGGGACCATGTCCGGGTGGGATACATAGAGATTTGCAAGATACATATGGATCTGAATGTTGAAGACCCGTTGACTAAGCCTCTTCCACGAGCAAAACATGATCAGCACGAAAACTCCATGGGTGTTAGAATCATTACTGTGTAATCTAGATTATTGACTCTAGTGCAAGTGGGAGACTGAAGGAAATATGCCCTAGAGGCAATAATAAAGTTATTGTTTATTTCCTCATATCATGATAAATGTTTATTATTCATGCTAGAATTGTATTAACCGGAAACATAATACATGTGTGAATACATAGACAAACATAGTGTCACTAGTATGCCTCTACTTGACTAGCTCGTTAATCGAAGATGGTTGAGTTTCCTAGCCATGGATATCAGTTGTCATTTGATTAACGGGATCTCATCATTAGGAGAATGATGTGATTGACTTGACCCATTTCGTTAACTTAGCACTTGATTGTTTAGTATGTTGCTATTGCTTTCTTCAACACTTATACATGTTCCTATGACTATGAGATTGTGCAACTCCCGTTTACCGGAGGAACACTTTGTGTGCTACCAAACGTCACAACGTAACTGGGTGATTATAAAGGTGCTCTACAGGTGTCTCCAAAGGTACTTGTTGAGTTGGCGTATTTCGAGATTACGATTTGTTACTCCAATTGTCAGAGAGGTATCTCTGGGCCCTCTCGGTAATGCACATCACTATAAGCCTTGCAAGCAATGTAATTAATGAGTTAGTTGCAGGATGATGCATTACGAAACGAGTAAAGAGACTTGCCGGTAACGATATTGAACTAGGTTTAGAGATACCGACGGTCGAATCTTGGGCAAGTAACATACCGATGACAAAGGGAACAACGTACGTTGTTATGCGGTTTGACCGATAAAGATCCTCATAGAATATGTAGGAGCCAATATGAGCATCCATGTTCCGCTATTGGTTATTAACGAGAGACGTGTCTCGGTCATGTCTACATAGTTCTCGAACCCGTAGGGTCCGCACGCTTAAAGTTTGGTGACAATCGGTATTATGAGTTTTTGTGTTTTGATACACTGAAGGTAATACGGAGTACCGGATATGATCACGGACATGACTAGGAGTCTCGAAATGGTCGAGACGTAATGATCGATATATTGGACGACTATATTCGGACACCAGAAGTATTCTTAGTGGTTTCGGAGAAAACCGGAGTCCCGGGGTTATCGGAACCCCCCCCGGGGGAGTTAATTGGGCCTTATGGGCCTTAGTGGGAGAAGAGGAGGGGCGGCCAGGGCAGCCGCGCGCCCCCTCCCCCTCTAGTCCGAATTGGACAAGGAGGGGGGGGGCCTTTTTCCTTCTCCTCCTCTCTCCCTTCCTTCCCTCTCCTACTCCAACAAGGAAAAGGAGGAGTCCTACTCCCGGTGGGAGTAGGACTCCCCCTTGGCGTGCCCTCCTCCTGGCCGGCCGCCTCCCCCCTTGCTCCTTTATATACGGGGACAGGGGGCACCCTAGAACATACAAGTTGATCTGTTGATCTCTCCCAGCCGTGTGCGGTGCCCCCCTCCACCATATTCCACCTCGATCATATTGTAGCGGTGCTTAGGCGAAGCCCTGCGTCGGTAGCAACATCATCACCATCATCACACCATCGTGCTGACGGAACTCTCCCGTGAAGCTCTGCTGGATCGGAGTTCGCGTGACGTCATCGAGCTGAACGTGTGCTGAACTCGGAGGTGCCGTACGTTCGGTACTTGGATCGGTCGGATCCTGAAGACGTACGACTACATCAACCGTGTTGTGCTAACGCTTCCGCTTTCGGTCTATGAGGGTATGTGGACAAACACTCTCCCCTCTCGTTGCTATGCATCACCATGATCCCGTGTGTGCGTAGGATTTTTTTTGAAATTACTACGTTCCCCAACAGGCCAGGGGGCCCACACCCTGTCCACGAGGGTGGGAGACGCGCCTACCCCCCGACGGTGCACCCCCTGCCTCGTGCCCCCTGGAGCTCCACCGACCTCAACTCCAACTCTATATATTCGTGTTCGGGGAGAAGCATTTGAAATACTTAAGAAATCCTAGATTTCTGCACCTATTGTCCAGCCACCTGATTGGAATTTACCCTTTGAAATTATGTGTGATGCTAGTGATTATGCTGTAGGTGCTGTTCTAGGACAAAGAGTTGATAAGAAATGAAATGTTATCCAATATGCTAGTAAAACTGTAGACAGTGCCCAGAGAAATTATGCTACTACTAAAAAAGAATTTTTAGCAGTTGTATTTGCTTGTGATAAGTTCAGACCTTATATTTTTGATTCTAAAGTAACTGTTCACACTGATCATGCTGCTATTAAATATCTTATGGAAAATAAAGATGCTAAACCTAGACTTATTAGATGGGTTCTCTTGCTACAAGAATTTGATTTGCATATTATTGATAGAAAGGGGGCTGAGAACCCCGTTGCAGACAACTTATCTAGGTTAGAGAATGTTCTTGATGACCCACTACCTATTGATGATAGCTTTCGTGACGAACAATTAGCTGTCATAAATGCTTCTTGAACTGCTCCATGGTATGCTGATTATGCTAATTACATTGTTGCTAAATTTATACCACCTAGTTTCACATACCAGAAAAAGAAAAAGTTTTTCTATGATTTAAGACATTACTTCTCGGATGACCCACACCTTTATAAAGAAGGAGTAGATGGTGTTATTAGACGTTGTGTACCTGAGCATGAAAAGTAACAGATCCTACGCAAGTGTCACTCCGAGGCTTATGGAGGACACCACGCTGGAGATAGAACTGCACATAAGGTATTGCAATCCGGTTTTTATTGGCCTTATCTTTTCAAAGATGCCTGCAAGTTTGTCTTGTCTTGTGATGAATGTCAAAGAATTGGTAATATGAGTAGACGCCAAGAAATGCCTATGAACTATTCACTTGTTATTGAACCATTTGATGTTTGGGGCTTTGATTATATTGGACCGTTTCCTTCCTCTAATGGGTATACAAATATTTTAGTTGCTATTGATTATGTTACTAAAGTGGGTAGAAGCTATCCCAACTAGTAGTGCCGATCATAACACCTCTATTAAGATGCTTAAAGAAGTTATTTTTCCGAGGTTTGGAGTCCCTAGATACTTAATGACTGATGGTGGTTCACATTTTTCATGGTGCTTTTTGTAAAATGCTTGCTAAGTATGATGTTAATCATAGAATTGCATGTCCATATCATCCACAGTCTAGTGGTCAAGTAGAACCGAGTAATAGAGAGATTAAATTAATTTTGCAAAAGACTGTTAATAGATCTAGAAAGAATTGGTCCAAGAAACTTGATGATGCATTATGGGCCTATAGAACTGCATATAAAAATCCTATGGGTATGTCTCCATATAAAATGGTTTACGGAAAAGCATGTCACTTACCTCTCTAACTAGAACATAAGGCATATTGGGCCATTAAAGAGCTCAATTATGATTTCAAACTTGCCGGTGAGAAGAGACTATTTGACATTAACTCACTTGATGAGTGGAGAACCCAGGCCTATGAGAATGCCAAACTATTTAAAGAAAAGGTTAGAAGATGGCATGACAAAAGGATACAAAAGCATGAGTTTAATGTAGGTGATTATGTTTTGTTATACAACTCTCGTTTAAGATTTTTTGTAGGAAAACTCCTCTCTAAATGGAAGGTCCTTATGTTATCGAGGAGGCCTATCGTTCCGGTGCCATAAAAATCAACAACTTTGAAGGCACAAATCCGAAGGTGGTGAACGGTCAAAGAATAAAACATTATATCTCAGGTAATTCCATAAATGTTGAAACCAATGTTATTGACACCGTAACCCCGGAGGAGTACATAAGGGACACTTTCCAGAACGTTTCAGACTCCGAAGAGGAATAGGTATGTGGTACGGTAAGTAAACTGACTCCAAAACAGTTCTAATAGCAATTTTTCTCAGTTTTGAAATATTTAAGAAAATAGGAAAATAAGAAGTAGTCCGAAAGGGATACGAGGCGTCCACGAGGGTGGAGGGCGCGCCCTACCCCCCTGGGCGCGCTCCCTGCCTCGTGGAAAATAAGAAAATAGGAAAAATAAGAAGTAGTCTGTTTTCTTGCACGATACTTCTTTTGGTCGGCAAAAAATCATTATGTAATCTCCCGAAGGTTTTGACCATCGTACCACGACACAATCCTCTATTTTTGTTTTGAGTTGTTTTACCGCAGATTAGAGCAAGATGTCTTCTCAAGAGTCAGTCGGGGAGAGTCGGGTGTCTCATCCGACACCGGGGCCAGGAGAAAACAGTGATGCTGACCACTTTGGGCCATCAATGGAGGAAGAGATGGAGGCCGACTTGAAAAGGATAGATGCCATGGAGGAGGATCAATAAGTTACCTCTCATCTCCAAGCCAGATTCACGATGGAGGAACTTCAGAGCTCAGCAATTCCAAACTCGGTCATCCCTCCCAATGCTAGATTTTTTCTTATGAAAATATGAAAAAGAGTGTTACATGTTCTCCTGCAGCTATGCAACATCCATGGGTGAAAGGAGCTTTAGCCGTCACGGGTAAGCTCCGAAGGGAAATAATGGATCTCAAGTAGCAAGTCTAAAAAAAATCCTAAGGGGCATCATCGCCAAGAATATCACATCACCACATCCGAATATTGAGACATAAATACATGGGTATGGGCACTCCCCTTGGCAACTGCCAAGATTGGGGGAGGTGCCCCGGTATCGTATTACCATCACACTTCTATCTTTACCGCTGTTCTTAGTTCGATCCTTTTGGTTATATCTTGTTCTAGTAGAATAAAGTTTAGTATGATCTAGCTTTGAGTTTTTGTGTTGATCCTTATCTATGTAATCGAGTCTGTGAGCTATATATAATAAAGATTAGTCTTGAGTCGAGCGCTTGGTTATCTGGCTATGATCTTGAGGGAATAAAACAAAAAAATAAAGGATAAAAAGAAATAAAGAGATCATATTGATCTTATGGAGAGTAATGACTTCACATATAAAGAGTATGATGAATAAAAGTTGTTGAGAGCTGACAAACATAGTCTTGGTCATCGTTGCAATTAATAGGAAGTAATAAAGAAAGAGAGGTTTTCACATATAAATATACTATCTTGGACATATTTTATGATTGTGAGCACTCATTAAAATATGACATGCTAAAAGGTTGATGTTGGACAAGGAAGACAACGTAATGGGTTATGTTTTCCTATATCGGAAATAAAATATATTGTCATGGATCATCGAACATGTTGGGCTTGCCTTTCCTCCTCATGCTGGCAAAATTCCTTGCACCAAGTCGAGATACTACTTGTGCTTCCGAATATCCTTAAATCCAGTTTTGCCATGAGTGTCCACCATACCTACCTATGGATTGAGTAAGATCCTTCAAGTAAGTCATCATTGTTGCATGCAATAAAAATTGCTCTCTAAATATGTATGATTTATTAGTGTGGATAAAATAAGCATTATACGATCTTGTGATATGGAAGAAATAAAAGCGACGGACTGCATAATAAAGGTCCCTATCACAAGTGGCAATATAAAGTGACGTTCTTTTGCATTAAGATCTCGTGCATCCAACCATAAAAGCACATGACAACCTCTGCTTCCCTCTGCGAAGGGCCTATCTTTTATTTTTGTCTTATACCTTATACAAGAGTCATGGTGATCTTCACCTTTCCTTTTTACACTTTATCCTTTGGCAAGCACTTTGTGTTGGAAAGATCCTGATATATATATCTCATTGGATGTGGGTTTTCATAAAGCATTATTGTTGACGTTACCCTTGAGGTAAAAGGTTGGGAGGCAAAACTATAAGCCCCTATCTTTCTCTGTGTCCGATTAAAACTTCATACCCATAAGTATTGCATGAGTCTTAGCAATTGTGAAAGACTAAATGATAGTTGAGTATGTGGACTTGCTGAAAATCTCTTCTATTGATTCTTTCCAATGTTATGATACATTGCAATTGCTTCAATGACTGAGATTATAGTTTGCTAGTTTTTCAATGAAGTTTCTGATTTATACTTGACATTGTGAATAGATTGTTACTTTAGCATAAGAAATCATATGACAATATATATATATATATATATATATATATATATATATATATATATATATATATATATATATATATATATATATATATATATATATATATATATATATTCTAAGAATGATCATGATGCCCTCATGTCCGTATTTTATTTTATCAACACCTCTATTTCTAAACACGTGGACATATTTTTCCATATCGGCTTCCGCTTGAGAACAAGCGAGGTCTAAGCTTGGGGGAGTTGATACGTCCATTTGTATCATTCTTTTATATCAATATTTATTGCATTATGGGCTGTTATTACACATTATGTCACAATACTTGTTCCTTTTCTCTCTTATTTTACAAGGTTTACATGTAGAGGGAGAATGCCGGTAGCTGGAATTCTGGGCTGGAAAAGGAGCAAATATTAGAGACCTATTATGCACAACTCCAAAAGTCCTAAAATTCCATGAAAGTCAGTTTTGGAATATGTTAAAAATATTGGGCGAAGAAATCACCAGAGGGGGGCCACCCACCGCCCACGAGGGTGGAGGGCGCGACCCGGCCTCGTGGGCCACCTGGAAGCCCCCCGATGCCCATCTTCTGGTATAAGGTGTCTTTTGCCCTGAAAAAAATAAGGAGGAATCTTACGGGAGGAAGCACCGCCGTCTCAAGGCGGAACCTGGCGAAACCAATCTAGGGCTCCGGCGGAGCTATTATGCCGGGGAAACATCCCTCTTGGAGGGGGAAATCGTCACCATCGTCATCACCATCGATCCTCTCATTGGGAGGGGGTCAATCTCCATCAACATCTTCACCATCACCATCTCCTCTCAAACCCTAGTTCATCTCTTGTATCCGATCTTTGTCTCAAAACCTCAGATTGGTACCTGTGGGTTGCTAGTAGTGTTGATTACTCCTTGTAGTTGATGCTAGTTGGTTTATTCGGTGGATAATTATGTGTTCAGATCCTTTATGCATATTAATACCCCTCTGATTATGAACATGAATATGATTTGTGAGTAGTTACGTTTGTTCCTGAGGACATGGGAGAAGTCTTGTTATAAGTAGTCATGTGAATTTGGTATTCGTTCGATATTTTGATGAGATGTATGTTGTCTTTCCTCTAGTGGTGTTATGTGAACATCGACTACATGACACTTCACCATTGTTTTGGCCTAGGGGAAGGCATTGGGAAGTAATAAGTAGATGATGGGTTGCTAGAGTGACAAAACCTTAAACCCTAGTTTATGCGTTGCTTCGTAAGGGGCTGATTTGGATCCATATGTTTCATGATATGGTTAGGTTTACCTTAATTCTTCTTTCGTAGTTGCGGATGCTTTAGAGGGGGGTTAATCATAAGTGGGATTCTTGTCCAAGGAAGGGCAGTACCCAAGCACCGGTTTGCCCACATATCAAATTATCAAAGTAACGAACACGAATCATATGAGCATGATAAAAACTAGCTTGACGATAATTCCCATGTGTCCTCAGGAGCGCTTTCCTTTATATAAGAGTTTGTCCAAGCTTGTCCTTTGCTACAAAAAGGATTGGGCCACCTTGCTGCACCTTGTTTACTTTTGTTAATTGTTACCCGTTACGAATTACCTTATCACAAAACTATCTGTTACCGATAATTTCAGTGCTTGCAGAGAATACCTTACTGAAAACTGCTTGTTATTTCCTTCTACTCCTCGTTGGGTTTGACCCTCTTACTTACCGAAAGGACTACGATAGATCTCCTATACTTGTCGGTCATCGCGGTCCAACAACGGTCTTGCATGGCCAGCCAGAGAAAGAACTTGACGCGGAGAGGCGACCAGGGCCGCCAGGTGAGACGCCAATGGGCGTCCTCGCACGCACCAATGAATAACGCCTTGTAACAGGAGCTCGCCGAGTAAGTGGCGGATGTAGTCCAGCGCCATGTGAGCACGTCTGGCATGGTGGAGAGGGATGTGTGGCGCACTTGACGCCAAAGGTCAACATATTGCACCATGGCCGCCAGACCAAGTGCTCCCCGTATGTCCTGAACCCAAGGGCCTAGGTGAAGACCATGGCGCACGCTGCATTCCTTACGCTGGCGGCGCGGGACAAGTGCGTAGACGAGAGGGGCGATCTCGGCCACGGATCTACCATTGATCTAGTGGTTGGTCCAGAATCTGCAGCTGTCACCCATGCCAAGCTGCCAGCTCATGGAGGCGCGGAAGATGGTACTCACATCGGCGTCGTGAGGTATGTGAAGGTGACTCCATGGTCATGAGGGGTCCGTGCGTTGGATCCAGAGCCACCAGGCACGCATAGATATGCCCGCACAGTAGATGTCCCAGATGCCAAGCCCACCGAGAGAGATGGGACGGCAGACACCCTGCCAGTTGACGCAACATTGGCCCCCATTGGCCTCCTTGTGGCCTGCCCAGAGGAATCCACGGATGATACGATTCACCTTCTTGATAGCCGTTTTGTTGAAGGCGATGGCCATAAGGAAATGCGTGGGGATGGCGCAGAGGATGTGGCACACAAGGGAAATGCGATCTCCCCTAGAGAGCATGGAAGCCCACCACGTGGATAACTTGCGGCCGAGTTTGTAGATGATCGGCTGCAAGCTCGTCGAGTTGGCCTTGCAGATGGTGAGGGGCAGCCCAATATAAGTGATGGGGAAGTGGACCACAGGGACCGCATCTCGGAGGCGATCATGGCGATGTGGTCGTCGGTGCACTGGATCGGGGTGGCCGAACATTTGTTGAAGTTGGTGTGGAGCCCGGATGCCTTGTCGAAGACATGGAGGAGTGTACGCACTGCAGAGATGTTGTGGCTGTCTGGGTGGCGGAAGATGACGATGTCGTCCGCGTATAGAGATATGCTCGAAGCCGCATGCCGAGTAGTCAAACGATGGAGGAGGCCGAGGTCCACCGCGCGGAGTAGCATGGTGTTGAGTACGTCGATAACCAACGCGAAGAGCATGGGAGAGACCGGATCGCCTTGTCGTAGGCCATGTGCATGATCGATCGGGGGGCCTGGGTGTCTGTTGATGAACACTCTCGTCGAGGCTATAGATAGGATTATTGAGATCCACTCGAGCCACCGTGGTCCTAAGTCGAGGTGATGAAGTGTGACGCCCCAAGACCGACGCTTCAGACGCCTTCCATGTTTTGCGAGTTTCGTTGTGCTATTTATTTGTTTGTTGCATTCATCATCGCATCATACGCATTGCATCCGCATGTTTTCTTAAACTGGTGGTCCGTTCGTAGTTGTCGCGTCCCCCCTTGCCTTCGTTGACTGATCCAAGTCCAACCTTGTTCTTCGTTTTCCCTCTTGCCTAAAGCGGAGTCTCTTTGCACAGTGCATCGACCCCTTGCCCGTGTCTGAAACTTCCTCGAACCTGAACCGGACTATTATTACCGTTGGGTCCGGATCATCCCCAAACATCTATAAGACATCTCCGTTTTATTATTCGGGCTACCTAACCTATTTATTTACGACCGCCCGATTATAATCGGACGGACCGGATAGCCCTTACTTAAAAATTTCACTTGCTATATAATGCCCAACCCTAAAACCTAGGGGAGATGTCCCATCCTTCCATTCCCTCCGCCGCCACCCGACCAACTCCTTCTCCCTCGGGATCCTTCCCATCAATCCACCTCATTATTCTGCACCCAACCAACCAGCGCCTCTCATGATCCCCTCGCGTGAGGCCTCATCCCCTTGGCGACCACAACCAGGCCGTTGCCCTCACTGTGCCCTTTCCTCCATCCCCTCTTTCCTCTAGCTCTCTCTCCCCCTCACTTGTCTCTCTCTGTTGTCTCTGTCCTGTAGGAGTTCCCACCCATGGCGCCAGGAGAAGGGCGCCCCGACCTCCTCGTCACCAGCTCGCCGGAGCAACCCGCTGGAGCCAAGGCCGTCGCCTCCGCAGTTCGTCGAGCCGCCTCGCGTCCCTGTGCTCCCTTCTCGTTGTACGCCCAAGGGACGCCCCCGTCCCGAGCTCCCGCTCGGTCCCTGATGCAGCAGCCGCCGTCCTCGCCCAAGACCCGGCCGGATTCCGCCGTTCCCGGTCCATCCCCGTTGCCCCGCTGGCCGGACTTGGCAACCAGGCGAGTCGCCCCGCCCCTCTTTTTCTTCTCCCCGTCTCCCCCTCCCTGAACCTTCTCTCTCTCTGCACCAGGATGCCTCGACCCCTCGCGTCGCCTCTGCCGTCAAGTACCGCCTCCGCCCGGATCCTTCGACCCCGCCAACCCGTCGTCTTTCCTTCTCCAGCGAGGACCGCCTCCACACCCTCCCCGTCGCCAAGCCCCGCCGCAGCCGTCGACCCCTGCATCCCTCTGCATCCTCTCCATCGAAGCAGTTGCAGAGGAGGACGAGCCCCTGCCTCGCGCGTTGGATGCGCCTGGGCCAGGAGCCTCAAAGCCCTGCCTCTCTATCGATCTGGGCTTGGCACATGGTGAGCAGCTGCCCCAGCCCAGAGCGCTCAGATTCGGCCCGTTCGTTTTTTTTCTGTTGTCAGCGATTTGTTAAATTCCCAGAGCATTGCATATTTGCAGAACTGTCCCTATTTTAAACTGCTAATAACTATTGAACCATGCATCTAAATGAAACATGTTACATATGTAAAATGCTTAGATTTTCATCTAGTTTCACAATATCCAACTTTCATGCATGTTTAAAATGTTTAACTTGTTGTTTGCATTAATTTGCATAAATGCCATGTTAAAATGATTTATTTCATAACTAAATAACCGTAGCTCGGATTTAAATAAATTATATATGTAAATGGGGTAGAAAAATGCATAGATTAACATGGTAGCATTACTTTGCATGTTTAACAACTCTAAAATATGTTATAGGGCAGAACAGTACCAAACCCTAAAATATGCATATGGGGTTTTTCCAGAATTGTTGTTAGTTGCTCCGGCTTCATTTAAACTTGCCTAAATAGGTAGTTTAATTATGCTTCACCTTTTGCCATGCTCAACCACAGTTAATGTTGTTGGGTACATAAACGGGAGAGAACTAAATTATTGATGTGGTGTTTCGTCAATATGCAACTCGTTGCATATTGGGCTCCATTTAACTTGTAGTTTTGTTTGTGCATATTGCCATGCCATGCTATTTAAACCAGACATGCATCATACTTGGTTGTGCATCATGCCATGTGTATGTGATGGTTGTTTACTATGTTGTTTGCTTCTTTCCGGGTTTCTTCTTTCATTAGCTTCGGCTTCGTTCCGGAGTTGTGAGGATTCGTCCGACTACGTCCGTTTGTCTTCTTCATGGACTCGTTCTTCTTCCTTGCGGGATTTCAGGCAAGATGACCATACCCTCGAAATCACTTCTATCTTTGCTTGCTAGATGCTCGCTCTTTTGCTATGACTATGCTACGATGCCTATCACTTGCTTATCATGCCTCCCATATTGCCATGTCAAGCCCCTAACCATCCTTTCCTAGCAAACCGTTGATTGGCTATGTTACCGCTTTGCTCAACCCCTCTTATAGCGTTGCTAGTTGCAGGTGAAGATGAAGTTTGTTCCTTGTTGGAACATGGATATTTTGGGATATCACAATATCTCTTATTTAATTAATGCACCTATATACTTGGTAAAGGGTGGAAGACTCGGCCTTATGCCTGGTGTTTTGTTCCACCTTGCCGCCCTAGTTTCCCTCATACCGGTGTTATGTTCCTTGGTTTTGCGTTCCTTACACGATTGGGTGACTTATGGGACCCCCTTGACAGTTCGCTTCGAATAAAACTCCTCCAGCAAGGCCCAACCTTGGTTTTACCATTTGCCACCTAAGCCTTTTTCCCTTGGGTTCTGCAGACTCAAGGGTCATCTTTATTTTAACCCCGGGCGGTGCTCCTCCGAGTGCTGGTCCAAATTAAACCACTTGCGGTGCCGCCCGAGGAAACTTGGGGTATCTTCGGTTGCCGTACATACTGCTCATCCGGTGTGCCCTGAGAACGAGATATGTGCAGCTCCTATCGGGATTTGTCGGCACATTCGGTCGGCTTTAATGGTCTTGTTTTACCATTGTCGAGATGTCTTGTAGTCCGGATTCGAGACTGATCGGGTCTTCGGTAGAAGGAATATCCTTCGTTGACCGTGAGAGCTTATAATGGGCTAAGTTGGGACACCCTGCGGTATTATCTTTGAAAGCCGTGCCCATGGTTTATGAGGCAGATGGGAATTTGTTAATGTCGGTTGTAGAAAACCGAAGTTGACCTTAATTAAAATACATCAACGCGTGTGTAACCGTGATGGTCTCTTCTCGTGGTCCGGAAGTGAACACGATGTTGGAGTTATGCTTGACGTAGGTTGTTCTAGGATCACTTCTTGATCATAGTTGTTCGACCGTGCTTTTGCCTTCTCTTCTCGCTCTCATTTGCGTATGTTAGACACCAGATATGCTAGTCGCTTGCTGCAGCTCCACCTCACTACCTTCTCCTACCCATAAGCTTAAATAGTCTTGATCTCGCGGGTGTGAGATTGCTGAGTCCCGTGACTCACGAGATACTTCAAACCAGTTTGCGGTGCCGATGAAACCGTGCAGGTGGCGCATCCGAGCCCAAGGAGGAGCTCAATGAAGATCTTGTTCTTTGTGTTGTTTTGTTTGATTGATCGAGTGGAGCCAGTTGGGACGATCGGGGATCTGTGTAGCATTTGGGGTAGTCTTCTATTGTTTTGCTTCCGTAGTCGGACCTTGATTGTATCTGTATGATGTAATGCTTTACTCATGTATTGCGTGAAGTGGTGATTGTAAGCCAACTATGTATCTCTTTCCCTTATGTATTACATGGGTTGTGTGAAGATTACCTCACTTGCAACATTGCTTTCAATGCGGTTATGCCTCTAAGTCGTGCTTCGACACGTGGGAGATATAGCCGCATCGAGGGCGTTACAAGTTGGTAATCAGAGCCATCCCCGACTTAGGAGCCCCCTGCTTGATCGAATCACTGGCGTTGTTGAGTCTAGAACAAAAATGTTTTGAGTCATTTAGGATTATATATATCGAAGAGTAGGATTCTTTTTACTCCTCAGTCCCTTCGTCGCTCTGGTGAGGCATCTTGACGTAGAGTTTTGACTCTTTCTCTTCTCAAATTTCACTAATTTTTTTTTAGGATCACGCGGGTATCTTGGAATCGTTCCGATGGTTTTGTGACGAGAACATTGTTCTTGGTGCCTCCTGACATTTAGGGGCTGTGGCAGTGTCCCGGGGAGTTGAGCTCCGAGGTGTTGTTGTCACAATTTTATCGTTGCAGTTCTGGAATACCTGAGTTTCGACGACATCGAAAATCTCTTTTATGCAGTTGTTGGTGAGATAACCTCGATAACCCAGTATTGGGGCGAGCTCGAGAGTATTGCCATAACTCGTATAACGGATGCTTTTCGAAGGTTGAGGTAAACGATTTCCAAAGGTTTCTTGGTTATGTGTTGAAGGATGGATACAGATGGATCTAGGTATTGTTAGTTTGGGTGATATATTTTGTGTCCCCTGTATCCCCAACACCTGATTGCATAACCAGAAAGTTTCGGGAGTTTATAAGTGGGAATTCAAGTATTTCGTAGGATATCTTTCCAACAGACACATGATACGATATGGGATCTATCATATGTTTGTTTCCGGCTTATTCTGCAAGCCAAATCCTTTGTTTTTGTTCCGTTTTGTGGTATTCAAGTTGCTTCAATGCCAAGTGTTGATTCCATACCTTATTCTAAACGGTGTTCTCATATTTCTATGTGGATGCTAATCCTTCTTGTTCATCAAGGTCGTCTTTTCAATCCTTTCCAACCGTGTGCTTCTCTCCAAGTAAATCCGATCATTGCAACATTCGCAAGATCAATTCTAAGTTTTTTCTCAACGGTGTTCGTTTCATCCGACCCAAGTTGCCTTTGTTTTCCCGCCCTCCCACCCTTTTTCTTCAAGGACTCAGATTTCTTAATCAAGTATCCATTTTATTGAGTGAAGTTTCTTCATTCTTTTCCTTTAATGTTTTATCCGGTGATTTCTCATGAAGGCGCTAAGGAAGTTTCAACCTTATCATTGTTCCATTCTAATTTTCTTCTCCGGTGGATTTAGTTCAAGATTTGGTGTTGATCTTATCCCTTTTCCTCTTTTCACAATGCTTTCTCATGCCGGTGTATCTGTAATCATTCACTTCTCGCTATTCATTTGGTTGGGAGTGATGAAGATATCTCAGAAGATTCAAGTTTCCATTCTCAATTCACTCAAGTTCTTTTGAGGATGCTATCTCATTCAAGCCATTTAATTCAACCGGTGCAATCTCTCTTTTCAAGCAATCGTTCAACAGTGGTTCTTTTGAGTGGGCCCTAACCCACAGGTCTTTTTCCAGTATCTTACCCGACTCTTCTAAATTTTCCGGAGCTTCTAAAATTCTTTTCTAAGTTTGACGTAAGTATGAATTTCATCAGTCATATGCCTTTGTCCAAGATCTTCCAAATTCTTTCATCGATGGGTCAACCTTCTATTTTTCATTCCGGAGTGCCTCAACAATTCATGGTGGTGTTTCTCGTCGTCATTCTCGAATTTTGAAGACCAAAGAAGAGTTTCTCTTAAGTCTTGCTCCATTCTCTTCAAGATTCATGGTTCTAGTTTGATGCCATCCTCTCATAATTGTTTTAGATTGTGAGAATTCTTTTCACCCATCCGGAGCAATTCAGGAGTCTTTTCAGTTTGATTCTTCGGAGCCCATCATCTCAGAATTATTCATTCCAGCTTTCAGCTTTCGTTCTCCAAATCTTACCGGTGCATCATTCAAGTATTCTCTAATCAGTTCATGATCTCTTCGTTCTCATGTATCTAAATTCTGTCAAGTATCTTTATTCGTTTTCTAATTATTCTCGGTGAATTGCGCCTTTTCTACGTTCATTCTCAATTCTTACAGTGGTTCGTTCAAGATTTCACTTCCTTCATTATCATATCAATTCATTTGTTTTTTCCTAATCCCACCGGTGGTTCCATCAATACCTTCTCAAGTTTGCGCTATATCTCTATCTGTAATCATTTTTCAATGAGAATAAGTAGTATGCCAAATCCGTTGCCTGTCATCAATCTAAATTGGTGAAGGATAAGCATAACATAATTCTTGTTCTTGTTTCATCCAAGTGATTAATTCCTTCTTTCGGAGTTTGTTCATGATGAATAAATTCTCGGTTTCAATTTGTTTCATCTTTTATTTTCCCGGAGTTCCAAGCTCTCATCATCACGAAGATCCATCTAAATCATTGCAAGGCTTCACCTTGTGTTTTCAACTTCTCTTTCTTTCTATCACCCTTTTGTTTACCGGAGTTCTTCATGGAGGCTCTACATGATGGTTCGTCAAGGATTCTTTTCATTCTTCAATTGTTCTTCAAGATTTTTCTCGGAGTTAAGATCCGTCAAGCCATACTTCAAAATAAACATGGTGCTCAACACATGTTTTGTTTTGAGGAGTTCAAGCATTCTTCATCTTGCATTCCGAAGTGCAATTCTTTCTATCTTATCTTTTGAGGTGGTGCTATGTCATTCTTGACAATTTCCCTTCATGCTTCATGATTCACATGTTGTCAAGAATGAGATATTTAAATCCATCAATCTCTTCATTGGAGTTATCTTGGGTTTTATTTCACCTAAAGATTCCCCTAAGGATTGTTGCTATTTATGGTGCTTATAAATGACCCAAGTTCTTCATTTGTCCTCTCGGTGATATAAGTTTCTCGTCTCCTTGTTGATATCAATCCAATCGTTTGTTTCCGTTGGTGGCAGAAGCTCACCTCATAATGTTGAGATGTTTCCATAAGTCCACTACAAGGTTATTCTTTTCGTTGTTGTTTTTTCCAACAACCCCGTTCTATCCTTCTTTTTAAGGGTGCTTTCCAAACTCATTTGTGGTAGAAGTTGTCATTTTCTTCTCCATACCTTTATTCCAATGATCTATCTTCAATTTTTCTACCGGAGGCATTGTGATGTTGCTCTCTTCGACCCATCATCTTGTTTTGTCAAGATCATGTCCTTTTCCTTGCTTATCGATTTAACCGAGTGTTGTGTCTATCGTTCCTCTTTTAACCGGAGTCTCATCCAGGTGCTTTCATTTTGCCAAGTCCATGATTCTAATTCCTTCCATTTTCAGTCGGAGTGCTGCCAAAATTATATCATTCTTATTCATTCTTATCTCGTTTCAACCAGAGTGGTTCCAATTCCTTCTTGTCCATTGTACTCGTCATTCATAGCTTTGCAACCCCCTAGGTTCACATGGTGTTCCTTGTTTCTATTTTCTACTGGAATGCTATCAATTTCTTCAACTCTATTGTGTTATTCTTTCAAGTTTTCAACCTCTCGAGGTTCATTGGTTTCACTCGTTTGTCAAAGAAGCAACTTAGTTTTACCTCCTCTCTTCCTCTTCCGTTTTCTCTCCGGTGCCATACCAGATCTCGGGATGAGATCCTCTCGTAGTGGTGGAGTGTTGTGACGCCCCAAGACCGACGCTTCAGACGCCTTCCATGTTTTGCGAGTTTCGTTGTGCTATTTATTTGTTTTTTGCATTCATCATCGCATCATACGCATTGCATCCGCATGTTTTCTTAAACTTCGTGGTCCGTTCATAGTTGTCGCGTCCCCCCTTGCCTTCGTTGGTGATCCAAGTCCAACCTTGTTCTTCGTTTTCCCTCTTGCCTAAACGGAGTCTCTTTGCACGATGCATCGACCCCTTGCCCGTGTCGAAACTTCCCGAACCCGAACCGGACTATTATTACCGTTGGGTCGGATCATCCCCAAACATCTATAAAAAACTCCGTTTTATTATTAAGGCTACCTAACCTATTTATTTATGACCGCCGATTATAATCGGACGGACGGATAGCCCCTACTTAAAAATTTCACTTGCTATATAATGCCCAACCCTAAAACCTAGGGAGATGTCCCATCCTTCCATTCCCTCCGCCACCCGACCAACTCCCTTCTCCCTCGGGATCCCTTCCGATCCAATCCACCTCATTATTCTGCACCCAACCAACCAGCGCCGCTCATGATCCCCTCGCGCGTGAGGCCTCATCCCCGCCGGCGACCACAACCAGGCCGTTGCCCTCACCTGTGCCCTTTCCTCCATCCCCTCTTTCCTCTAGCTCTCTCTCCCCCTCACTTGTCTCTCTCTGTTGTCTACATCTGTGGAGTTCCCACCCATGGTGCTAGGAGAAGGCGCCCGACCTCCTCGTCACCAGCTCGCTTGAGCCACCAGCTGGAGCCAAGGCCGTCGCCTCCATGATTCGTCGCGCCGCCTCGCGTCCCTGTGCTCCCGTCTCGTCGTACGCCCAAGGGACGCCCCCGTCCCGAGCTCCCGCTCGGTCCCTGATGCAGCAGCCACCGTCCTCGCCTAGGACCCGGCCGGATTCCGCCGTTCCCGGTCCATCCCCGTCGCCCCGCTGGCCGGACCTGGCAACCAGGCGAGTCGCGCCGCCCCTCTTTTTCTTCTCCCCGTCTCCCCCTCCCTGAACCTTCTCTCTCTCTGCACCAGGATGCCTCGACCCCTCGCGTCGCCTCTGCCGTCAAGTACCGCCTCCGCCCGGATCCTTCGACCCCGCCAACCCGTCGTCATTCCTTCTCCGGCGAGGACCGCCTCCACACCCTCCCCGTCGCCAAGCCCGACCGCAGCCGTCGACCCCTGCATCCCTCTGCATCCTCTGCATCGAAGCAGTTGCAGAGGAGGACGAGCCCGTGCCTCTCGCGTTGGATGCGCCTGGGCCAGGAGCCTCAGAGCCTTGCCTCTCCATCAATTTGGGCTTGGCCCATGGTGAGCAGCTCCCCCAGCCCAGAGCGCTCAGATTCGGCCCGTTTGTTTTTTTTTCTGTTGTCAGCGATTTGTTAAATTCCCAGAGCATTGCATATTTGCAGAACTGTCCCTATTTTAAACTGCTAATAACTATTGAACCATGCATCTAAATGAAACATGTTACATATGTAAAATGCTTAGATTTTTCATCTAGTTTCACAATATCCAACTTTCATGCATGTTTAAAATGTTTAACTTGTTGTTTGCATTAATTTGCATAAATGCCATGTTAAAATGATTTATTTCATAACTAAATAACCGTAGCTCGGATTTAAATAAATTATATATGTAAATGGGGTAGAAAAATGCATAGATTAACATGGTAGCATTACTTTGCATGTTTAACAACTCTAAAATATGTTATAGGGCAGAACAGTACCAAACCCTAAAATATGCATATGGGGTTTTTCCGGAATTGTTGTTAGTTGTTCCGGCCTCATTTAAACTTGCCTAAATAGGTAGTTTAATTATGCTTCACCTTTTGCCATGCTTAACCACATTTAATGTTGTTGGGTACATAAACGGGAGAGAAATAAATAATTGATGTGGAGTTTCGTCAATATGCAACTCGTTGCATATTGGGCTCCATTTAACTTGTAGTTTTGTTTGTGCATATTGCCATGCCATGCTATTTAAACCGGACATGCATCATACTTGGTTGTGCATCATGCCATGTGTATGTGATGGTTGTTTACTATGTTGTTTGCTTCTTTCCGGGTTGCTTCTTTCGTTAGCTTCGGTTTCGTTCCGGAGGTGTGAGAATTCGTCCGACTACGTCCGTTTGTCTTCTTCATGGACTCGTTCTTCTTCCTTGCGGGATTTCAGGCAAGATGACCATACCCTCGAAATCACTTCTATCTTTGCTTGCTAGATGCTCGCTCTTTTGCTATGACTATGCTACGATGCATATCACTTGCTTATCATGCCTCCCATATTGCCATGTCAAGCCCCTAACCATCCTTTCCTAGCAAACCGTTGATTGGCTATGTTACCGCTTTGCTCAGCCCCTCTTAGAGCGTTGCTAGTTGCAGGTGAAGATGAAGTTTGTTCCTTGTTGGAACATGGATATTTTGGGATATCACAATATCTCTTATTTAATTAATGCACCTATATACTTGGTAAAGGGTGGAAGACTCGGCCTTATGCCTGGTGTTTTGTTCCACTCTTGCCGCCCTAGTTTCCGTCATACCGGTGTTATGTTCCTTGATTTTGTGTTCCTTACGGTTGGGTGATTTATGGGACCCCTTGACAGTTCGCTTTGAATAAAACTCCTCCAGAAGGCCCAACCTTGGTTTTACCATTTGCCACCTAAGCCTTTTTCCCTTGGGTTCTGCAGACTCAAGGGTCATATTTATTTTAACCCCGGGCTAGTGCTCCTCCAGTGCTGGTCCAAATTAGAAACCACTTGCGGTGCCGCCCGAGGCAACTTGGGGTATCTTCGGTTGCCGTCGTATCTGCTCATCCGGTGTGCCACGAGAACGAGATATGTGCAGCTCCTATCGGGATTTGTCGGCACATTCGGGCGGCTTTGCTGGTCTTGTTTTACCATTGTCGAGATGTCTTGTAGTCCGGATTCGAGACTGATCGGGTCTTCGGTAGAAGGAATATCCTTCGTTGACCGTGAGAGCTTATAATGGGCTAAGTTGGGACACCCCTCCGGGTATTATCTTTTGAAAGCCGTGCCCATGTTATGAGGCAGATGGGAATTTGTTAATGTCCGGTTGTAGAAAACCCAAAGTTGACCTTAATTAAAATACATCAACGCGTGTGTAACCGTGATGGTCTCTTCTCGTGGTCCGGAAGTGAACACGATGTTGGAGTTATGCTTGACGTGGGTTGTTCTAGGATCACTTCTTAATCATAGTTGTTCGACCGTGCTTTTGCCTTCTCTTCTCGCTCTCATTTGCGTATGTTAGACACCAGACATGCTAGTCGCTTGCTGCAGCTCCACCTCACTACCTTCTCCTACCCATAAGCTTAAATAGTTTTGATCTCGCGGGTGTGAGATTGCTGAGTCCCCGTGACTCACAGATACTTCCAAACCAGTTTGCAGGTGCCGATGAAACCGTGCAGGTGACGCATCCGAGCCCAAGGAGGAGCTCGATGAAGATCTTGTTCTTTGTGTTGTTTTGTTTCAGTTGATCAGGAGTGGAGCCTAGTTGGGACGATCGGGGATCTGTGTAGCATTTTTTGTAGTCTTCTATTGTTTTGGTTCCGTAGTCGGACCTTGATTGTATCTTTATGATGTAATTCTTTACTCATGTATTGCGTGAAGTGGCGATTGTAAGCCAACTACGTATCTCTTTCCCTTATGTATTACATGGGTTGTGTGAAGATTACCTCACTTGCGACATTGCTTTCAATGCTGTTATGATTCTAAGTCGTGCTTCGACACGTGTGAGATATAGCCGAATCGAGGGCGTTACATGAAGAACTTGGAGGAGGAAGGGCCAGGATACGCTGTCGAAGGCTCACGCAATATCGAGATTGAGAAGCATGTGCGGCGCCTTGAGGTTGTGAAAGAGATGGGCCGTATGTTGCATCAGCATGTAGTTGTCGTGGATGCACCGTCCCGCAATGAATGCGCTTTGGTTGGTAGAGACCATGGATCCCAGACGTGGTGCCAGTTGAAGGGAGAGCAGCTTCGCGGCAAGCTTGGCGAAGATGTGGATGAGACTAATCAGCTCGTAGTCGTAGAGCGATCTCACGTCCGCTCGCTACGGAAGCAAGGTGAGGAGGGCCTCGTTGAGCTTTGGAAAGCTTCTGCCATTCATGGTGTAGAATTTTTCAAAAGCCTCGCGGAAGTCTTGCTTGATCGTATCCCAGCAAGCAACAAGGAACTCGGAAGTGAAGCCATCGGGGCCCGGTGCCTTGCCGGCCGGCAGGCTCTTGACGACGCTCCAAATATCTTCATCGGTGAAGGGCGCATCCAGCTCTAGTAAGTCAAACTATGGCACATGGAGAGCATGTAGATCAAGGGTGATATCACGCTCAGAGGTGCTACCAAGGACCTCGGAGAAGTGGGCGAAGGCGGCGTCAGCCATGGCATCATGATCGGTGACAACGTGGGTGCCGATCTAGAGGCTGCTACCTCTTGAGCATGCGTTGGTTTTCCCTTGAAGAGGAAAGGATGATGTAGCAAAGTAGCTTAAGTATTTCCCTCAGTTTTGAGAACCAAGGTATCAATCATGTAGGAGACTACACGCGAATCGCCTAGTACCTGCACAAACAATCAAGAACCTTGCAACCAACGCGATAAAGGGGTTGTCAATCCCTTCACGACCACTTGCTAAAGTCAGATATGATAAAGATAATAAGATAAATATTTTGGTATTTTAGTTGTATAGATTGGAAAGTATTGCAAAATAAATGACGACAGAAATAACAAGTTGTTAGGAAAATAATATGATGTAAAATAGACCCTGGGGCCATAGGTTTCACTAGTGGCTTCTCTCAAGATAGCATATATTACGGTGGGTGAACAAATTACTGTCGAGCAATTGATAGAAAATCGCATAGTTATGAGAATATCTAGGCATGATCATGAACATAGGCATCATGTCCGTGACAAGTAGACCGAAACGATTCTGCATCTAGAGTATTAAGTTCATAAGAAAAGAGTAACACATTAGGCAAGATGACATAATGTAGAGGGATAAACTCAAGCAATATGATATAAACCCCATCTTTTTATCCTCGATGGCAAAAATACAATACGTGCCTTGCTGCCCCTGCTGTCACTAGGAAAGGAAACGGCAAGATTGAACCCAAAGCTAAGCACTTCTCCCATTGCAAGAAAGATCAATCTAGTAGGCCAAACCAAACTGATAATTCGAAGAGACTTGCAAAGATATTAAATCATGCATATAAGAATTCAGAGAAGAATCAAATATTGTTCATAGATAATCTTGATCATAAACCCACAATTCATCGGATCTCGACAAACACACCGCAAAAAGAATTACATCGAATAGATCTCCAAGAAGATTGAGGAGAACTTTGTATTGAGATCCAAAGAGAGAAAAGAAGCCATCTAGCTAATAACTATGGACCCAAAGGTCTATGGTAAACTACTCACACATCATCGGAGAGGCTATGGTGTTGATGTAGAAGCCCTTCGTGATCGATTCCCCCTCCGACGGAGCGCCGGAAAAGGCCCCAAGATGGGATCTCACGGGTATAGAAGGTTGCGGCGGTGGAAAAGGTATTTCGTGGCTCTCCCCGATGTTTTCAGGATATAAGAGTATATATAGGCGAAAGAAGTAGGTCTGTGGAGCTTCGAGGGGCCCACGAGGGTGGGGGCGCGCCCTCCTACCTCGTGGCCGCCTCGTGGCTTCCTTGAACTTCACTCCAAGTCTCCTGGATTGCGTATGTTCCAAAAAAGATCCTCGTGAAGGTTTCATTCCGTTTGATATTCCTTTTCTGCGAAACACTGAAATAGGCAAAAAAACAGTAATTTGCACTGGGCCTTCGGTTAATAGGTTAGTCCCAAAAATAATATAACAGAGCATATTAAAGCCCGTTAAACATCCAAAACAGATAATATAATAGCATGGAACAATCAAAAATTATAGATACGTTGGAGACGTGTCAAGTATCCCCAAGCTTAATTCCTGCTCGTCCTCGAGTAGGTAAATGATAAAAACAGAATTTTTGATGTGGAATGCTACCTAACATAATTTTCTTTATTGTGGCATGAATGTTCAGATCCTAAAGATTCAAGACAAAAGTTTAATATTGAAATAAAAATAATAATACTTCAAGCATACTAACTAAGCAATTATGTCTTCTCAAAATTACATGGCCAAAGAAAGCTTATCCCTACAAAATCATATAGTTTGGCTATGCTTCATTTTTGTCACACAAAATTGCTCTCATCATGCACAACCCCAATGACATGCCAAGCAATTGTTTCATATTTTAGTAATCTCAATTTTTTTTCAACTTTCACGCAATACATGAGCGTGAGCCATGGACATAGCACTTTGGGTGGAATAGAATATAATGATGGGGGTTATGTGGAGAAGACAAAAAGAAGAAAGTCTCACATTGACGCGGCTAATCAACGGGCTATGGAGATGCCCATCAATTGATGTCAATGCGAGGAGTAGGGATTGCCATGCAAAGAATGCACTAGAGCTATAAATGTACGAAAGCTCAACAAAAGAAACTAAGTGGGTGTGCATCCAACTTGCTTGCTCACGAAGACCTAGGGCATTTGAGGAAGCCCATTGTTGGAATATCCAAGCCAAGTTCTATAATGAAAAATTCCCACTAGTATATGAAAGTGACAATATAAGAGACTCTCTATCATGAAGGTCATGGTGCTACTTTAAAGCACAAGTGTGGAAAAAGGATAGTAGCATTGTCCCCTTTTTTTGGCCTTTATTTTTTCCTCTTTTGGGACAATGCTCTATTAATGATGATCATCACACTTCTATTTATTTACAACTCAAAGATTACAACTCGATACTAGAACAAAGTATAACTCCATATGAATGCCTCCGGCAGTGTACTGGGATGGGCAATGAATCAAGAGTGACATGTATGAAATTATGCATGGTGGCTTTGCCACAAATACGATGTCAACTACATGATCATGCAAGGCAATATGACAATGATGAAGCGTGTCATAACAAACGGAACGGTGGAAAGTTGCATGGCAATATATTTCGAAATGGCTATGGAAATGCCATAATAGGTTGGTATGGTGGCTGTTTTGAGGAAGATGTAAGGAGGTTTATGTGTGATAGAGCATATCATATCACGGGGGTTGGATGCACCGGCGAAGTTTGCACCAACTCTCAAGGTGAGAAAGGGCAATGCACGGTACCGAAGAGGCTAACAATGATGGAAAGAGTGCGTATAATCCATGGACTCAACATTAGTCATAAAGAACTCACATACTTATTGCAAATATCTACAAGTCATCAAAAACCAAGCATTACATGCATGCTCCTAGGGGGGTAGATTGGTAAGAAAAGACCATCTCTCGTCCCCGACCGCCACTCATAAGGATAGCAATCAAAGAACACCTCATGCTTCAAATTTGTCACACAACGTTTACCATACGTGCATGCTTGTAGCGACCCGACCTCAGACGGTCAAGTCTCTGTGTATTTGTGCCATCCCTGGATCAGTATGCTGGCACACACAGTACATCAATGTATATATCAAAGTGCAATCACATGTATAAATAACATAAAACTGATATATACCTCATATGTCTCAGCGGAAACAATCAACGGGTGTGGAGTCCCATCAACGCCATCGGCAGGTTGAGTGTAGACCGTAACCCTGTACCATACTCTTACTCGTCGGAAGAAAAGTATCTGCAACATGAGACGTTGCAGCCGTGTAGGTCAGTACATTGAATGTACCGGCAAGATCACAATAAGAAAAACAGATGATAAAACTATAATATATGCAATATGGCTTTGTGGCTCTAGGTCTGAGTTTTGTTTGCGTAAAAGCTGATTTATTTTCCCTACATCAAAGGAATAAATGAAGTCTGTACTATGGAGTTTTCTATCATGACATGGTTCCGCCAACCGATGTCTCATAGCCCAAATCATCATAAGTTGCCCACAATTAAGTTGTCAGTCCGGTGTTGAGAGTTCCGAGATAGATCCAAGTCCAGATGCTCAAATTGTCCGTAACCGGGGACACGGCTAATCGATTAGGTTTTAACCCTCTGCAGAGGTTTGTACACTTTACCCGCAAGATTCGATCCCTCTCTTTATGTTCTCGCACTTGGGTGTTTGAGAACAAGGCAGTGAAACATGGTCTTCGAAGAGTTCCCTGACCACCGTCCGGTGCTCATCCAATCCTACCGTAGTTCTACATCTGCTAGCACCGTCCTAGTCGAGTCACAACTAAGGTCAACCAAGCGAGCCCATAGTGACTTGCGGTTGCAGGTAAGCTTCGGGCATGAAGTATTCTTCCGTCTCTTTGAGTCTGGGTGAAGCTTTCCAAAGATGTCATGGCGCTTCTCCATGCATCCCGCCAACCACTGGTTTCTCCAGGTGCCCGTCAACCATCCTTCACCCAGTAGTGTGTATAGAATTCTTGTCTCGAGTCTTGAAGTCTTGAGGCCTTGAAGATGCAGTCCTTGCAGATTCCATCATGGAGTTATCGTCATTGGCGTAGATCCTCCATTCTCACACCACTCCGAGCACTCATACCAACCCGTCTACTATAGCGTAGCATTAAAATAAATAACGTCCGGGCTTGGTAACAGGGTGATGGGTTCCTACCTCATGCATACTACTCAACTACAAGGATTCAATGTCACTCTTGGAGGGATTGTTGCGAAGATGACACTAGATGCAATAAAACACATAGGTATGAAAAACATGGTCAAAGTGAACTTGCACGGTAAGTTGATGAAGATAACAACACTCTCGAATAATGACTTGGTAGAACTATTAAGTCACTCCGTTGAAACTCTATATAGTCAAACATAGCATTCATATAAGCAAACATACTAGCAAACAATTCTAACACTCATAATAAAACCAACAAATAAAAATTCAAATCAAGGGACACCAAATAAAAACAAAGGAAAACTACACAACAAAACTACTAAGGAAAACTCTAAGACATAACACAAAATAGTTTTGTCCTAAGTAAAACTTAACAACAATTAAAACAATAAACTAATAACTTAGCAGAAAAAATAAAATAAAATGTAAAACAACTAAGTTAACGAAAGTATTTTTTCATAAAATTTTATTTATGAACGAAACAAATAAAAGCTTTTATAAAACTCCAACTATGACCTAAATAAGTTTTCGTACAAAACTAAATAAAATAAATTTTAAAATAAAAACAAAATTTTCTTTGGTTTACTAACAGAAACAAAACTAAATTTGTCAAAGGTGACAAAAATAAATAATTTAAAACTAATAAAAACAATAAATAAAAGACTAAAACAAAGCTATAACTAAAACAGTACTGTTTTGCTAAAAACCTAATTTAAAAATAAAGTAAAAATAAATAAGTATATGCTACTGGATAGACAAAACCATAATAAAACAGTAGCAAAAAGAATCAATCAAAATACTTTGTAAAACTCAAATTATGACCAAATTAGTGATTTGAACAAATTTCATCAAATTCAAATCTAAACTATTCAGATTTGAAACCTAAGTACACAAACAGAAACTTAAGCAAATTTATGACACAATGCAAAAATCATCACTCAATTTGGATTAAAACCTAAAAGTTATAAGCAATGTAAAAACAGAACTATTCTGATTTTAAAACGAAACGAAAAAAAAAAGCGGGCAGGTGCTCGTGGCCTCATCTGCTCTTGGGCTAAACCGGTGGCGATCGGAACTAAACAACGCTCGGGCGTTACTTAACAAAACCGTGCATGCGTGTAATAAAAAAACCGAGGAACTGGTTCGAACTAAACCGGACTTAACCGTATAAAACCGAACTAAACCGATCTAATAAAAAAACCTAACTATTCGATCTAATCTAATCACGACCGTATAATCTAGATCGAGCAGACGAGGAGGGAGAGGAGCTCACATGGTGGTGGTCGACGGCGAGCGCGCGTCGGGCGACGATGGTGGCGGCGCTCCGGTGATCTTGGCGTCGGTGGAGTGGCGAGGAGATGAAGCGGCGGCGGCGAGTCCAGCGGTGGTCGTGGCGCCGGTGGAGGTGGTCGGAGGCGGTCGGCCGGCGAGGTCGGGCGGCGGTGGCGTTCAAGGCGTCGGCAGTGGCGGCGCTCCGGTGGGTTTTGGGTGTGGGTGAGGGCACGGGAAGATCTTGAACGAGCGAGGGAGTCGGAGGTGGTCTCGGGGTGGCGAGGGTCGAGTAGCTCGGTGGGCGGCAATGGCGCAAGGGGGCACTCGGCTCCGACGAGCAATTGAGAAGGAGGCGGGGTTCTCGGAAGGGCTTTGGGAGGAATTGGTCGAGGGAGGAGGTATATAGGGAGGGTTCCTTGGTGGAGGGGCGAATCGGGGAGGATCCCGCGATCTCGGGATCTGGCGGCGGCAGTGGTTCAGCGTGGGAGGAAGAAGAAGACGCGCGCGGGCGATCAGGCGATGGGGTCTGGCGGTCAGCGAGAGAGAGAGAGAGAGAGAGAGAGAGAGCGAGCGGACCGAGGGGAGAGGGTTCAAGGCGTCGAGTGCTGGGCAGGCTGCTCGGTTCTTTGGTGGGCGAGGAAAGGGAGAGGGAGATGGGCCTCCGGGGCTTCGGGCGTTTGCATTTTTTTATAATACATAGACAATAAAACCAACACAAATAGATAAATAAATAATATTATATAGGCATATAATATATCAAAATTTTCAGAAAAAAAATTCCTACAACATGAACTCTTTTTCAAGTTCAAATAAAATCCTCAAAAATTTACAAAACTCAAATAGTGTTGCTGTTGCAATAAAACCCAACAAAAATCATTTTTAAAACACCAAAATGATTTCAAAATTATTTTCTCCTAATTTTCCATTGAAGGGACTCATTTTACCCTTATTCCCATTTATTTATTTTTAGGAGAAAAACAATTGAATAAAATCCAAATAATTCCAAACTGAGAGGGGATTTTAAAATACTTCCAAATGACTTTCAGTTTGATTCTTTTTAACTTCCAACTCATATTTCATATAATCTGAAGAAGTCATTTTATCTTCCCTCATGAAAATCATTGAGTTGCATAAAGTTTCTGAATTTGAAATATTTCCAAACGGAATTCAATTCTTTTCAAAACCTTTTTCATTTCAAATGGAAGAAGTCATGTCATCTTCACTCTAGGGTTTTGTGTTGGAATGAAATTGAATTCATTGAGATCCAAAAGGGCAAAGGGAAAGTTTGGGAAAGTCATTTCATTCCCTCTCATTCAACTTTCAAAAAGTTTCAAATTCCACTCAATTTCACTCAATCAATCAAACAAACAATCAAACAATAAGCATAGTTATTTATTTAATATAACATTCCAAAATTTAGAATTTTGGGATGTTACAATGCTACGAGACTTGCAAACCTCAACATAAGTATTTCTCAATTCCACAATTACTCAACTAGCACGACTCTAATATTACCATCTTCATATCTCAAAACAATCATCAAGTATCAAACTTCTCATAGTATTCAACGCACTCTATATGGAAGTTTTTATTATACCCATCTTGGATGCCTATCATATTAGGACTAATTTTATAACCAAAGCAAATTATCATGCTGTTCTAAAAGACTCTCAAAATAATATAAGTGAATCATGAGAGAGCAATTATTTCTATAAAATAAAACCATCACCGTGCTCTAAAAAGATATAAGTGAAGCACTAGAGCAAAATTATCTAGCTCAAAAGATATAAGTGAAGCACATAGAGTGTTCTAATAAATTCCGATACATGTGTGTCTCTCCAAAAGGTGTGTACAGCAAGGATGATTGTGGTACACTAAAAATCAAACACTCAAATCATACAAGACGCTCCAAGCAAAACACATATCATGTGGTGAATAAAAATATAGCCTTAAGTAAAGTTACCGATAGACGAAGACGAAAGAGGGGATGCCTTCCGGGGCATCCCCAAGCTTAGGATTTTGGTTGTCTTTGAATTTTACCTTGGGGTTTCTTCGGAATCCCCAAGCTTAGGCTCTTGCCACTCATTGTTCCAAAATCCATCAAATCTTTACCCAAAAATTGAAAACTTCACAACACAAAACTTAGACAGAAAAACTCATGAGCTCTGTTAGTATAAGAAAACAAATCACCACTTTAAGGTACTGTAATGAACTCATTATTTATTTATATTGGTGTTAAAACTACTGTATTCCAACTTCTCTATGGTTCATACCCCCCGATACTAGCCATAGATTCGTCAAAATAAGCAAACAACACACGAAAAACAGACTCTGTCAAAAACAGAACAGTCTGTAGTAATCTGTATCAAACATATACTTCTGTAACTCTAAAAATTCTGAAATAAATTGGTGGACGTGAGGAATTTGTCTATTAATCACCTTCAAAAGGAATCAACCTTAAAGCACTCTCCAGTAAAAAATGGCAGCTAATCTCGTGAGCGCAAAAGTTTCTGTTTTTTGCAGCAAGATCATAAAGACTTCACCCAAGTCTTCCCAAAGTTTCTACTTGGCACAAACACTAATTTAAAACATAAAACCACATATAAAGATAAGATAGATGAATTACTTATTTCTAAAAAGGAACAAAAAACAAGGAACAAAAATAAAATTGGGTTGCCTCCTAACAAGCGCTATCGTTTAACGCCCCTAGCTAGACAGTGATAATTTTAATGATGCTCACATGAAAGACAAGAATTAAAGCACAAAGAGAGCATCATAGAACATGTGATAAACACATCTAAGTCTAACATACTTCCTATGCATAGGCATCTTATAGGAAAATAAATTATCAAGACCAGCAAAAACTAGCATTGCAAGGAAGCGGAAAGAAACAATAGCAATCTCAACATAACGAGAGGTAATTTAGTAACATGAAAATTTCTACAACCATAATTTCCTCTCTCATAATAATTACATGTAGGATCATAAGCAAATTCAACAATATAGCTATCACAAAGCATATTCTTAACACGATCCACATGTATGCAAAGTTGACACTCTTCCAAAATAGTGGGATTAACATTAACTAAAGTTATGACCTCTCCAAACCCACTTCTATCAAAAACTTCATAAGATTGAACATTATCCAAATATGTGGGATCTAAAGTTGACACTCTTCCAAACCCACTTTCAATATTATTGAAAACATTATTATCAATCTCATATTCATCATGAGGCTTAAATAAATTTTCAAGATCATAAGAAGAATCAACCCAATCATGATCGTTGCAACAAGTAGAGGATATAGCAAAACAAGCATCCCCAAGCTTAGGGTTTTGCATATTATTAGCACAACTGACATTAGTAGACTTTATAATACCATCATTTCAATCATGCTTTTCATTCAAAGATCTACCATGAATAACTTCATAAAGTACTTCATCACAATTTCCAGATTCACGGATTTCAAGCAAAACCTCATAAAGATAATCTAGTGCACACAACTCACTAGCAATTGGTTCGTCATAATTGGATCTCTTAAAAAGATTAGCAAGGGTATGAGGATCCATATCAATAGATTTTTAGCAAGCGAAGATGCAAGCACAGAGAAGGCACATGGCAACACAAGCAAACGAAAAACACGAACGGAAGAGGGGCGAAGAAAAGGCAAAGGTGAAGTGGGGGAGAGGAAAACGAGAGGCAAATGGCAAATAACGTAACGCGAGGGAGAAGAGTTTGTGATGGGTACTTGGTATGTCTTGACTTGAGCATAGATCTCCCCGGCAACGGCGCCAGAAATCCTTCTTGCTACCTCTTGAGCATGCGTTGGTTTTCCCTTGAAGAGGAAAGGGTGATGCAGCAAAGTAGTGTAAGTATTTCCCTTAGTTTTTGAGAACCAAGGTATCAATCCAGTAGGAGACTGCACGCAAATCGCCTAGTACCTGCACAAACAATCAAGAACCTTGCAACCAACGCGATAAAGGGGTTGTCAATCCCTTCACGGCCACTTGCAAAAGTGAGATCTAATAAAGATAATAAGATAAATATTTTTGGTATTTTTGTTGTATATATTGGAAAGTAAAGATTGCAAAATAAACGGCGACAGAAATAGCAAGTTGATAGGAAAATAATATGATGTAAAATAGACCCGGTCACTCTCATCTGTGACAACACTGGAGCTATTGCCCTTGCCAAGGAGCCTAGGTTTCACAAGAAGACCAGGCACATCAAACGTCGCTTCAAATCCATTCGTGAAAATGTTCAAGATGGAGACATAGATATTTGCAAAGTGCATACAGATCTGAATGTCGCAGATCCGTTGACTAAACCTATTCCGCGAGCAAAACATGATCAACACCAGAACTCTATGGGTGTTCGATTCATCACAATGTAACTAGATTATTGACTCTAGTGCAAGTGGGAGACTGTTGGAAATATGCCCTAGAGGCAATAATAAAATGATTATTATTATATTTCCTTGTTCATGATAATTGTCTATTATTCATGCTATAATTGTGTTATCCGGAAATCGTAATACACGTGTGAATGCATAGACCACAACATGTCCCTAGTGAGCCTCTAGTTGACTAGCTCGTTTATCAATAGATGGTCATGGTTTCCTGACCATGGACATTGGATTTCATTGATGACGGGATCACATCATAGGAAGAATGATGTGATGGACAAGACCCAATCCTAAGCATAGCACAAGATCGTGGAATTCGTTTGCTAGAGCTTTTCCAATGTCAAGAATCATTTACTTAGACCATGAGATCGTGTAACTCCCGGATGCCGTAGGAGTGCTTTGGGTGTACCAAACGTCACAACGTAACTGGGTGACTATAAAGGTATACTACAGGTATCTCCGAAAGTGTCTGTTGGGTTGACACGGATCGAGACTGGGATTTGTCACTCCATATGACGGAGAGGTATCTCTGGGCCCACTCGGTAATGCATCATCATAATGAGCTCAAAGTGACTAAGTGGTTGGTCACGGGATCATGCATTACGATACGAGTAAAGTGACTTGCCGGTAACAAGATTGAACGAGGTATTGGGATACCGACGATCGAATCTCGGGCAAGTAATGTACCGATTGACAAAGGGAATTGTATACGGGATTACTTTAATCCTCGACATCGTGGTTCATTCGATGAGATCATCGTGGAACATGTGGGAGCCAACATGGGTATCCAGATCCCGCTGTTGGTTATTGGCCTGAGAGTCATCTCGGTCATGTCGCATGTCTCCCGAACCGTAGGGTCTACACATAAGGTTCGGTGGCGCTAGGGTTGTAGAGATACTAGTATCGGTAACCCGAAAGTTGTTGAGTCACGGATGAGATCCCGACGTCACGAGGAGTTCGGAATGGTCCGGAGGTGAAGAATTATATATAGGAAGTACAGTTTGCAATTGGGAAGTTTGGGGGTCCGGTATTGTAACGGGACTACGGAAGGGTCCCGAGGTCCACCGGTGGGGCCACCTATCCGGAGGGCCCCATGGGCTGAAGTGGGGAAGGAACCAGCCTGGTGGGCTGGTGCGCCCCTTGGGCCTCCCCTGCGCCTAGGGTTGGAAACCCTAGGGGTGGGGGGCGCCCCACTTGGCTTGGGGGGCAAGCCACCCCCTTGGCCGCCGCGCCCCTTGGAGATGGGATCTTAGGGCCGCCCCCCCTAGGGGCCCTATATATAGTGCACGGGAGGGAGGGAAGCCGCACCAAAGTCCCTGGCGCCTCCCTCTCCCTCCGTAACACCTCTCCCTCTCGCTGTGCTTGGCGAAGCCCTGCCGAGATCGCCGCTACTTCCACCACCACGCCGTCGTGCTGCTGGATCTCCATCAACCTCTCCCTCCCCTTGCCGGATCAAGAAGGAGGAGACGTCTTCCCCAACCGTACGTGTGTTGAACGCGGATGTGCCGTCCGTTCGGCACTAGGATCTTCGGTGATTTGGATCACGACGAGTACGATTCCCTCAACCCCGTTCTCTTGAACGCTTCCGCGCGCGATGTACAAGGATATTTAGATGCACTCCTCTATCTCGTTGCTAGATGACTCCATAGATTGATCTTGGTGAAGCGTAGAAATTTTTTATTTTCTGCAACGTTCTCCAACAGTAGAGGGATAAACTCAAGCAATATGATATAAACCCCATCTTTTTATCCTCGATGGCAACAATACAATACGTGCCTTGCTGCCCTAACATCCTTTGGGAAAGGACACATAAGATTGAACCCAAAGCTAAGCACTTCTCCCATTGCAAGAGAGATCAATCTAGTCGGCCAAACCAAACTGATAATTCGAAGAGACTTGCAGAGATATTAAATCATGCATATAAGAATTTAGAGAAGAATCAAATATTGTTCATAGATAATCTTGATCATAATGAAGGAAATATGCCCTAGAGGCAATAATAAAGTTATTATTTATTTCCTTATTTCATGATAAATGTTTATTATTCATGCTAGAATTGTATTAACCGGAAACATAATACATGTGTGAATACATAGACAAACAGAGTGTCACTAGTATGCCTCTACTTGACTAGCTCGTTAATCAAAGATGGTTATGTTTCCTAACCATAGACATGAGTTGTCATTTGATTAACGGGATCACATCATTAGGAGAATGATCTGATTGACATGACCCATTCCGTTAGCCTAGCACTTGATCGTTTAGTGTGTTTCTATTGCTTTCTTCATGACTTATACATGTTCCTGTAACTATGAGATTATGCAACTCCCGTTTACCGGAGGAACACTTTGGGTGCTACCAAGCGTCTGGCGTAATCTGGGTGATTATAAAGGAGTACTACAGGTGTCTCCAAAGGTACATGTTGGGTTGGCGTATTTGAGATTAGGTTTTGTCACTCCGATTGTGGGAGAGGTATCTCTGGGCCTTCTCGGTAATACTCATCACCTAAGCCTTGCAAGCATTGTAACTAATGAGTTAGTTATGAGATGATGTATTACGGAACGAGTAAAGATACTTGCGATAACGAGATTGAACTAGGTATTGGATACCGACGATCGAATCTCGGGCAAGTAACATACCGATGACAAAGGGAACAAAGTATGTTGTTATGCGGTTTGACCGATAAAGATCTTCGTAGAATATGTAGGAGCCAATATGGGCATCCAGGTTCCGCTATTGGTTATTGACCAAGAATAGTTCTAGGTCATGTCTACATAGTTCTCGAACCCGTAGGGTCCGCAACAAGGTTTCGATGATAGTTATATTATGAGTTTATGAGTTTTGATGTACCGAAGGAGTTCGGAGTCCCGGATGAGATCGGGGACATGACGAGGAGTCTCGAAATGGTCGAGACATAAAGATTGATATATTGGAAGCCTACATTTGGACATCGGAAGTGTTCCGAGTGAAATCGGGAATTTACCGGAGTACCGGGAGGTTACCGGAACCCCCCGGGAACTACATGGGCCATAGTGGGCCTTGGTGGAAAGGAGAAAGGGCCAGCCCTAGGTGGCTGCGCCCCCTTCCCTAGTCCTATTAGGACTAGGAAGGTGGGCCGCCCCTCTCTCTCTTTCCCCCTCCGGAATCCTAATCCAACTAGGATTGGAGGGAATCCTACTCTCGGAGGAGTAGGACTTCCTTAGTCGCGCTCCTCCCTTGGCGGTCACCTCCCCTTGGCTCCTTTATATCACGGGGCAGGGGCACCCCATGACACACAAGTTGATCTACGGATCTTTCCTTAGCCGTGTGCGGTGCCCCTTCCACCATATTCCACTTCGGTCATATCGTCATGGAGCTTAGGCGAAGCCCTGCTTGGAGCAGTCATATCATCGCGGAGCTTAAGGCGAAGCCCTGCGTCGGTGGAGCATCAACATCGTCTACCACGCCGTCGTCTTGACGGAACTCATCCCGACACTTTGCTGGATCGGTCCGGGATCGTCATCGAGCTGAGCGTGTGCAGAACTTCGGAGGTGCCGTCGTTCGGTGCTTGGATCGGTCGGATCGTGGAGACGTCGACTACATCAACAGCGTTGTTATAACGCTTCGCTTTCGGTCTCACGAGTGCGTGGACAGACCTCTCCCCTCTCGTTGCTATGCCATCACCATGGTCTTGCGTGATCGTCGGAAATTTTTTGAAATTACTACGTTCCCCAACACATAAACCCACAATTCATCGGATCTCGACAAACAGACTGCAAAAAGAATTACATTGAATAGATCTCCAAGAAGATCGAGGAGAACTTTGTATTGAGATCCAAAGAGAGAGAAGAAGCCATCTAGCTAATAGCTATGGGCCCGAAGGTCTGTGGTAAACTACTCACACATCATCGGAGAGGCTATGGTGTTGATGTAGAAGCCCTCCGTGATCGAATCCCCCTCCGGCGGAGCACCAGAAAGGGCCCCAAGATGGGATCTCACGGGTATAGAAGGTTGCGGCAGTGGAAAAGGTGTTTTGTGGCTCACCCCGGTGTTTTCAAGGTATGAGAGTATATATAGGCGAAAGAAGTAGGTCGGTGGAGCTGTGAGCGGCCCACGAGGGTGGGGGCACGCCTACCCCCCTGGGCACGCCCTCCTACCTCGTGGCTTCCTTGACCTCCACTCCAAGTCTCCTGGATTGCGTTTGTTCCAAAAAAGATCCTTCGAAGGTTTCATTCCATTTGGATTCCATTTGATATTCCTTTTCTGTGAAACACTGAACTAGGCAAAAAAATAGCAATTTGCACTGGGCCTTTGGTTGATAGGTTAGTCCCAAAAATATTATAAAAGAACATATTAAAGCCCATCAAACATCCAAAACAGATAATATAATAGCATGGAACCATAAAAAATTATAGATACGTTGGAGACGTATCAGAGGATCGTCATGAGATTGCGCTGCTTACGGTGAGCCGCATGCACTTTGTAGTAGGAGAGCGCTGCGTCATCGCTGCGTAACCTGGAGAGGCGCACCGTTGTCGTGCAATTGATCGCTCGAGGGAAGCAAGACCGAGGTAGGAGGCCTTGAGTTTTCGTCGGAGCCAAGTCTCGGAGTGGGAGAGAGGCCTGGAATCTTGAGCCGCATCGAGCCATGCGATGAGCTCCCGTGCCACCTTGAGCTGAAGGGAAACGTTCCCAATCGATCGTGCACTCCAACGTTGAAGGTGCCTTGCTGTAGCCTTATACTGCTAGGGAAAACCTTATGCACAGAATCTTAGCAGTAGCGCTGGATAAAATGACGCGCTACTGCTACTTAGTAGTAGCGCATGGCAGTAAAAGGCGATGCTGCTATACTGTTAGCAGTAGCACGTGTTAGCAAAAGGCGCTGCTGCTAAGTTTGAACTGGGTGCACATGGCTAGCCCCACTTAGCAGCAGCGCATATCCTTGTCCAGAGCTACTGCTATGCTCCGTAGTAGTAGCGCCTTTCTTCAACCCGCACTGCTACTAACCCTACCTTATCGTCCCTTGTGCAATGACCCTCTCACTCACTCTCCCCACACCCCTCGTAAATCCGTCCGCCGCCGCTGTTCCTCGACCACCGTCGTCACCCGCCGTCGTGGATGCTCCTGCTCCTCCTCCATTGAGGTAGTCCCTCCATCCCTCCTCCCTCCTCCCCTCCCTCCTCCTCCCACGGCTCCCTACTCCCTCCTCCTCCGGCTGCCCCCTCCTCCTGCGGCCAAGCCCTCCGCCGACAGCCCTCCTCCCACCGCCCTCCCCCTCTCTCGTCCCTCCTCCCACCCCTCCTCCTCCCTCCTCCTCCTGCTCCGATCCCACAGCCTCCTCCCCTCCTCGCCTCCTCCTCCTCCTCCTCCTCCTCCCACCCCCTCCTCCCTCCATCTCTCCTAAACCCTAAACTCTTTTTACTGTTCTTTTACAATGTAGTTTTTACTGTTTTTAGTAAGTGTTCAGTAGAATTAGTAAGAAAATTAATAGAACTAGTTGAACTAGTTTATTTTTAGTAAGAACTAGTTTATTTTTATTTATAGTAAGTGCTTAGTTGAACTAGTTGAATTAATAGAACTAGTTTATTTTTAGTGAGAAAATTTAGGTATATGATATTTGATGACCTAATTAAAATTTTACTATAGAACTAGTTTATTTTTAGTAAGAAAATTAATAGAACTAGTTTAAATTTAGGTGTATTTAACGTAATTCTTGGTTGATTCGTTTTGAAGTGGACATGCCATATTTTGAACATGTCACAATTGTTGTTATTCTTTTAGTTAATTGCATCCTTCTCGCATCGACGTCGACGATGCCTATCCCGCATCCTCGTCGTCGACTCGGCGGAGGAGGCCTGCTTGATCAGAGGGGCCATGTCCGGGACGGGGCTCCGACGAGCTGGTACTGGGAGCTGCTACCTTCCGGGGGGCGCAGCTTGGTGAGGAGCCAGCCCGTCGTTGACCCGGACCTTCTTTGGTGGCGGTCACGTGGGCCAGTGATGGTGCGGAGGCTTTCGTCCCCCGCGGAGGTGGTACATCACCGTGTCAGCGAGGAGGGCGGGCACGTCCGCTACATGGTTGATGTCGGTTTCAAAACCGGCGGATCTCGGGTAGGGGGTCCCGAACTGTGCGCCTAAGGTCGATGGTAACAGGAGAGGGGGCACACGATGTTTACCCAGGTTCGGGCCCTCTTGATGGAGGTAATACCCTACTTCCTGCTTGATTGATCTTGATGAATATGAGGATTACAAGAGTTGCCTTCAGGCCCAGGGCCGCCGCTGCCTTCAGGCCGGCTATGAGGCCTTCGTACTCTGCAATGTTGTTGGAGACCTTCTCGCCCTGCTCGAAGCAGAGCTGCACAACATAGTAGAGCTTGTCCTCAGTGGGCGAGATGAGCACTGCTCCAGCCCCCGCGCCCTGGCACGCGAAGGCACCATCGTAATACATGACCCAGCCATCGGGCGCCTTACTTCCCGGTGAGAGGGACCGATCCTCGCCTATTTCAAGCGCCGGGGCGTCCTTCCATTCTGCCATGAAATCGGCGAGCGCGGCTCCCTTGATGACCCTGGTGGTGCTGAACTCCAGCTGGAATGCATGCAGCTCGATGTTCCACTCGGCGACCCTCCCGGCAGAGTTGGGGCTCCTGTGCACCCTCTCCAATGGGTGGGCCGAGATGACCTTGATGGAGTGACCTTGAAAGTAATGTCGCAGCTTACACGAGGCCACCAAGAGCGCGAGTAAGATCTTCTGAGGCATGGGGTACCGTGCCCTTGCATCCCGCAACACCGTGCTGATAAAATACACCAGGTGCTCGACGAGGGCTGACGCGCTGATGGAGCCTACGCCTTCCGAAAGGTGAGGCGCCTCCTGAGGCGGTGGAGCCCCCAACGCCCGATCGCTTGTCAGGGTCCCTGCAGGCTCAGGTGCGTCGTCCTGCTGAGCTTGTTCCTGTGCTGCCGCAGCTGTGGCCCTTGCGGCGCCCTCCTGGTCTCGCATTGTCCCTGCTGGGGCCGTAGCTCGGCGCGATGCGCCCTTGGCTTGGTGTTTTTCCTGAACCGCCACTAGAGCCGCTCTGGCAGAGTAGGGAGTAGCGGCAAGGTAAAGCACTAGGGGCTCGAGAGGTCGTGGCGCCACCATCACTGGAGGGCTGGTCAGGTATTTCTTGAGGTCTTGAAATGCTTGGTCGGCCTCCGGGGTCCATTCAAATGGGCCCTTCTTCTTCATCAGCTTGAAGAAGGGTAGGGCGCGCTCTCCCAGCTTGTAAATGAAGCGCCCGAATGCAGTGACACGACCAACAAGCTTCTGCATTTCCTTGAGGGTTTGCGGTGGACTCATGTCTTCAATGGCCTTGACCTTCTCTGGGTTGGCCTCGATCTCCCTGTGGGACACAAGGAAGCCCAGAAGCTTGTTGGAAGGGACGCCAAACACGCACTTCGCCGAGTTGAGTCGCAAGTCCACCTGGTGGAGGCTCGCGGAGGTTTCCTTCAGGTCCTGAATCAAAGTTCTCGCCTCCCAAGACTTTACCACAATGTCGTCGACGTAAGCTTCAGCGTTTGTCCCGAGATGCTGACCCAGAGCAATGTGCATCAGCTGCTGGAAGGTGGCGCCTGCATTTCGCAACCCGAACGGCATGCAAGTGTAGCAGTACACGCCACACGAGGTCAGGAAGGCTGTCTTCTCCACATCTTCTACCGCCATCTTGATCTGGTGATATCCAGAAAACGCATCCAGGAAGCACAGCAAATCGCACTCGGCCGTGGAGTCAACGATCTGGTCGATGCGTGGGAGCGGGAACGGATCTTGGGGACAAGCCTAGTGGAGGTTGGTGAAGTCAACACACATGCACTCCTTCCCACCCTTCTTCGGCACAACAACAGGGTTCGTCAGCCACTTGGGGTATCGAACCTCGCGAATGACACCCGCTGCTTCCAACTTGCGGGTTTCCTGGATGATGAAAGCCTACTTCTCCGTGGACTGCCACCGCGCCCTCTACTTCACTGGGCATACATTGGGGCACACCTTCAAGTGATGCTCAATCACTCCTCTCGGGACCCCTACCAGCTGATCGGCCTCCCAGGCGAACGCTTCCTTGTTTGCGGGCAAGAACTTCACCAGTGCCTCCTCTTGGTCGGGCTCGAGTTTGGCGCCTATGGTAAAGGTGGCTCCCGAGGACCCATCTTCCTCAACTGGCACGTGCTTGGTTTCTGCCTTGTCTTGAGTGAACAACTGCTTCTTCTTGGTTGGTGCAGCTTCCTTGACCTTGGAGGTGTCCGCGTCGGCGGGCTGCGCCGTCGCAGCGGTCTTGAAGGCAAGCTTGAGTGTCATCAGCGCCTCCTTGGCGTCTCCAACTACTGTGAGGACGCCCTTGCTTCCGGGCATCTTCATGAGGTTGTAGGCCGGATGGGTCGACGCCATGAACTGAGCCAGAGCCGGGTACCTGAGGATGACGTTGTACGGGAGGCCGATGCGGGCGATGTCGAAGTTGACCAGCTCGGTGCGGTAGTTGTTGCGCGTGCCGAAGGTTACAGGGAGGCGGATCCGCCCCAGGGAGTGGGCAGAGCCTCCACCAATCCCCGAGAAAGGCTTGCTAGGGCAGAGTCGCTCGAGCGGTACGTGAAGAAGGCTGAAGGCCTCGACGGAGAGCATGTTGAGACCAGCACCGCCGTCGATGAGCGTCGTAGCGCGGCGGCATCTCCGGATTGAACTTGGGCGGCCACTGCACCTGCCGCAGGGCGGGAGTAAGGGCTCGGTGCCCCCAGGCGCCGCCGTGGGCGCCCGCAGATCCAGCCGGAAGAGCAGCGCCAGCCATGGGGAACGGGCGCGAAGATGGTGGAGCGCGGATTGACGGAAGGAATGTTCCAGCATACCCCTACCTGGCTCGCCAAATGTCGGATTTCGCGTTCCGGCAAAACCCTCGAGGTTCGAACACTGGGGTCTGCACGAAGATTTCCCCCCACTAGATCACGCTCTCAGCCTCACCGAGATCTCTAAGCTTAGCTCGACGAACTCGCAACACAAGATACACAAGATTTATACTGGTTCGGGCCACCGTTGTGGTGTAATACCCTACTCCAGTGTGGTGTGGTGGTTTGCCTCTTGGGTTGAGGATGAAAAGTACAAGGGGAAGAACAGCCTCCTGATAAGAGGTGTTCTTGTGCTTGGTGGGTGTGACGATGAACTGAATGAGTTCGAGAACAGTTGCCTCCTACTATGGTGGCTAGCCCTATTTATAGAGGCCCTGGTCCTCTTCCCAAATATTGAGCGAGAAGGGATGCCACAACGGCCAATTTGAAAGGGGACATCTAGTACAAGCTATCCTAACTAAAGGTGGTCTTCGCGTGCCAAAGGCTCTGGTGGTGACACCGGCTTGGGCTCCACGATGACCTCTGTCTTGCCGTCCTGTTGGTCTTGGTCTCGTTGCACCGATATGGAAACCTTTGCTTGCGCTTGCCTCCTTAGCACCAAAGAGGAAGCAAGGACACTGTGCGCGCTGGCGCCCGCCTGGCACCCACCTGATCTCTATCGTCGTGGCTTGCGTCATTCGAACCTCGCGAGGTTCGCCTTGCCTTGATCTCTCCGCCCCTCGCAAGCCAGCCTGGTGAGGCCGCTCCCGAGGAGGTCTTGTGTCCTCCGTCTCGCGAGGCTTGGCCCCTTGTGAGGGTATCAAATGCTTGTTGGTGAAGATGGGCCGTACGGGCCTGCTCGCAGAGCCACGCCGTGGGCTGCAGGCAGGCAAGTCTGGGGACTCCCGTTCCCAGAACGCCGACACCAGTTTCCTGCTCCGCTGTCCGAAAACCCAGCAATCCCACTTCTGACGAAGATGCTGGTTCTGGTGCCCTACCAGGCGCCGGAGAAGAAGGCCAAGGAGATCAGAAGTGGCCTCCACCATAAAGGTACTTCGGACGTGATGTCCGAAGACGCCAAAACCCAATCCTCCCCCACCGAGGAGGAGGAGGAGGAGGAGGGAAGCAACTCTCCCCCTGAGGGGGAAGGAATAAAAGGGCGGCCTCCACGCATCTGGAGGCAGAGGCGTCCAAGAAGGAGAAGGTCTCCCTCGCGGACAACTCCGCATTGGACACCTATAGCAGCTCCGAGTGGCGCCCCAGGGAGAAGCCCCTGGCCAAATCGTAAGTACTCAAAGGCACTTATACACACATACTTCCAACTTCTTTACTTTGTGGTTTTAATATGTTGAATCATGCGCTGCACTCCGGCCCACGCCCGCCCCCAGCGATCCTCATCTTCGGGGAATTTGCTGGATCCGAAGGTGATGGACAACGGATCACTTCAGGTGGCCTCCTCTCCCAGGAGTATGGATGACATCGAGGTGTTGTCCCGAAGGACCTCCCCAGGCCAGGGAGAGATACAGGAGGCCGTCCGGGTGGTGCCAGAGGGTGATACCTCGGCCGCCGGACACATGGGGGAGCAAATCCCCCCAGAGACTGGCGATGGGGGCCATATCCAATTCGGCCCCAGCCAAATACTATTCCGGAGGCCCATACGGCTTTGGAATCAGGCAAGCAGCCTCCTTCGAAAGAAGGTGGTGGACCTATTCCGCCGGTGACCTCTGTCCATCCAGAGGCACCGGCTACTCTACTGGAAGCACTGCAAAGTGCTTCCATTGTTGAGGAACATCGTATCCTCATGGGTACGGTGGTTGAGAGGGTTCGGTCCGCTAAGAGCGGACTGACCGAAGCCTGCACCAGCCTTTTAACAGGCTTTGAGGTATGTGACATAATTATGCAAAAAGAATGTCATAGTATAGACAGTAGCCCCTGAGCTTCTGTCCGGTGTTCGAAAAGAAAAGTTGGACAGAGGATCAAATAATTTTCGCAGGAGACTAACCACACATGTCTATATTAATAAGCGGCGTCGATCTTGGCTGCAACCTCCCATTCTGCCAAGTCTCCAAACTGAGCAGAGTGCAGGAGCGGGCCGAGGAAGAGCTCGGCCGTGTGAAAAAAACAACTAGAGGACAAGCAAGGTATGCAATGGCCTATTCAGATCTAGAAAGATATGAATTGTTTGTGTTGATCATGTTATCATGATACTTCATAGGAGCTGTGACTGAGGTGGAGACCCTCAAGAACACGCTGGCCAAGGCCCAGAAGAGAGCGGCAAAGGAACAAGCCGCCCGCGAAAAACACGAGGCAAGGTTCGGGGAGGTCCAGCAGGAGCTCCAGGACGCTGTAAAGAAACGCGAGTCCTTGGAGCGCCAGAGTGCGGAGCAAGAGTCCGAACTGGCTAAGGCCCGCCAAAGCGCCTGAGAGACCAGGTTGAAGCCAGGGTGCCCTCCAGGAAATCCAGGAGGCCAGGAAAATCGCGGCGGGTAAGGCCTTTATTATGCAGAGAAAATATGTGAAGAAAAGGTACCTCTTACTGACCCGGATTTGGTGTTCTCTAGGAGCGTTTGCGGATCTGCCGCACAGTGTTGCTGATGCTACGGAGTTCTTCCGAGCCAAAGAGGGGAGCTCAATGGTTAAGCTGTTCTGGTCGCAATACCTTGCGCCAGAGCATTTGGTTCCCTTTAGCAATCAGCTGAAACAGCTGACCGAACTGCATAGGGTGGCCGAATTGGCCATGAAGGATTTGATAATCCGTCTATGGCCTGCCGAAGCCATACCCAGCAGCTACTTTGGGCTCGTGAAGCGGCTGGTTGATGCCTGCCCTTGGCTTGATGCCATCAAGCAGTCGGTCTACATCAAAGGTGCGCGGATGTCGCCGCCTGTCAAGGTGCGATGGGCGAAGATGGGCCTTCACCAAGATCGCGACCGAGGGACCGCCCGCGGGCAAGGAGCACCGCATGCCCGAGCGGTATTTTGATGATGTCCTGGAGGGACCCCGCATTGTAGAGGGCCAGTGTGCAAAAGACATTATTTTAGAATGAAGACATTCATGTTATCCCGTCCTGTATTATTAAACAAAGCTGATATGTAATATAATGCTTGTTGTTTATTTAAAATTTTACCTCCTGTTGCGGCCGTTTTATTAAATCTAAGAGTTTGCCAGTCGTTGGCTTTAGCTCCTATGTAGGTAGTATGGGGGTGTTCGGGTTGAAACCTAAACACTCTTTATCCAAGAGTTTGGTCCTTGAAGGAGGTGTTTAGCGCGGCGAACCAGGCAGTCGGACTATGTGGCTTTATCACCCTCACTTAGCCATAGGAGTTTGACATTAGGAATGTAGGTGCAACCCCTAGTTAGTATTTGTTAACCCAGACTAGGGTGCTGTAGACACCTGATCGGGTGAAGGCCGATCCGTCGCATAATGCGGAAAAAATCGCAAGAGATTTTAACCTCCGAATAGCTGACCAGCTCTCGCCGCATCATGACAGTCAGTTTTTGGCTTTCTCTACTGAGGTGTTTACCCGGATAAACCAGAAACACAATCACAGTAGTTCTCCCTTTACTACCTTAGCCGATAGGACGGAACATAAGGTAGTAAGCACAGGAGCCGGGCAACCCAACTATTGACCAAAGACATGATTCGGAGTCGATGCATATAATGCTAAATTCGGAGTGCCGAACTATACTGTAAAAGGTGTTCGGACTTTGTTGCCGTGGTATGGAACGCAATGAAGCCCCTGGCGAATTAAAGCGTGCTAAGGTGTACGGGTGCAATCGATAAGAATAGTGAAATTAAATGAAGTAGTAAGCCAGTTCCACATAAGTTGGGCCACAAACTGTTTCCATTATAATTTGATTAATACGTCAAAGCGTATTTGTACAAATAGTGCGATAAGAAAAAGGGCTATTTTACATGCCGAGACCAAGGGGGAGCTGCATGCGGGTCCTGGAAACAGGTAGAGTGATCATCAAGAAGACCACCTAGAGATTCCCCCACATGTCTATGCTACTTGCCGCCTTGGTATATCCATCCTTCGGAAGGATCGATGATCAGGCCTTTGTGAGGGGCCTGTGGTAAAGAAACCTGAAAATGATACAAAGAAAAGGAAAAGTATGTGTGCCCAGGGAAGGTCGAGCCGTATTATGGACCACAATCGAGTTATGCCTCCGTATTTACCCATGGTATTTTGAGTGCGTAGTTATGTACATGCGGTACGTACACCGCCACTTGGTCAGGACTGAGACGGAGGCCGAATTGCTAGTCGAACTCCTGACGAGCTGGACTGTCAAGCTGCGGAGTAGTCCAGACTCGTTTGACAGTGTCCGGGAGCTTGGCCGCTGAATTAAAATTCTGCTTGATAAGGCCGCTCTGTACTTCTGCTGCCAGAGCCGCGGTGTGCTCCTCGGTACGGAGGGAGCGTTTCGTGTTTCCATTGACTATTATGACACCGCGTGGTCCGGGCATCTTGAGTTTGAGATAAGAATAGTGTGGCACCGCATTGAATCAAGCAAATGCAAGTCGCCCGAGCAGTGCGTGATAGCCACTGCGGAAGGGGATGATATCGAAGATCAAGTCTTCGCTTCAGAAGTTGTCTGGGGATCCGAAGATGACTTCCAATGTGATTGAGCCCGTGCAGCGGGCCTCTACACCTGCTATTAGTCCTTTAAAGCTAGTTTTTGTGGGTTTGATCCTTGATGGATTGATGCCCATCTTGTGGACTGTATCCTGATAGAGCAGGTTGAGGCTGCTGCCACCGTCCATGAGGGGGGCGGGGACTTCTTCTGTCCCCCTGTGTTCAGCGGACGGGGCTCCTCGTCGTCGTCCTTCCTTTGCGACCCCTTCTCCTTGTTCTTGGTATTTAACTTGCCGGCCTGTTTAGAGACCCAACAACTTCTGTTGGTATGATTGGATGGTTTATCGGGGATGCCGTGGATCTGACATGGAAGATCGAGTATGCGGTCCAACCCAGATTATTTCTTTGAAATGGCTTCTTTCGCTGGCCAGACTTGGAGCCACTGAATCCGGCGTTGACCGCCGTGCCATCGGTATTGTCACCGTTGCTTCGACGCTTGTGCATGTTGCGTCGGGGCTTGCCATTGCTATTTCTGGCTTTAGAGGTGCCAGGTTCGCTTGCATTATTATTGCTACAGGCTAGCCAGCTATCTTCGCCCGCGCAAAAGCGGGTCATAAGTGTCATGACAGCTGCCATGGACTTCGGCTTTTCTTGGCCGAGGTGTCGGGCGAGCCATTCATCGCGGATGCTATGCTTAAAGGCCTCTAGGGCTTCGGCATCCGAATAGTCGACGATCTGGTTCTTTTTGGTTAGGAACCTATTCCAGAATTTCCTGGCTGACTCTCCGGGCTGTTGAACTCTGTGACTTAAGTCATTGGCATTCGGACGTCAGACGTATGTACCTTGGATGTTGTCGCGGAAGGCGTCTTCCAAGTCCTCCCATCTGCAAATGGAGTTTTTCTGGCAGACTGTTTAACCAGTGCCAAGCTGGTCCTTTGAGTTTTAGCGGGAGGTACTTGATGGCATGAAGATCATTACCGCGGGCCATATGAATATGGAGAAGGAAGTCCTCAATCCATACCGCGGGATCTGTTGTTCCATCATATGAATGAATATTCATGGGTTTCAACCCTTCTGGGAATTCACGCTCCATTACTTCATCAGTGAAGCAGAGGGGGTGCGCGGCGCCTCTGTATCAGGCCAAGTCGCATCGTAGCTCGGATAGAGTCCGTCTGCGGTTTTCGGCCCAGACGTGGTTATGCTTGTCACGTCCGGCTAGATAGCCGTCGTCGCGCGCCGGAGCATGCCCCCGCGATCCGTAGTTGATCTGGTCTGGCCTGCTCTATTTTCCAGATCCTGCCGCAGGTCATATGTATATCCCCGAGCTGCTGTGTCTCTATCTTTACAGCGAGGTGGTATGGGTTGGTGTTCGGCTTTAGTTGCCGTTTTGTCCCGGCCACGTGGTGGTCGGTCAGCTGCGTTTCGCGCTGATGGTACGAGGTCCAGTGCCTCGTTGTCGAATTGAGGTAGAAGTTTACGCTTTGGGTAATTTTGGTTGGGCGCTCAAGGCCATATTCCTCGGCTGCCAGGACATTAGTCCACCTGTCATTGAGTAGATCTTGATCAGCTTGAAGCTGCCGCTGCTTCTTTTTCAGGCTCCTTGCAGTGGCTATTAGCCGACGCTTAAAGAGCTACTGCTCGAGAGGTTCCTCAGGCACGATAAATTCTTCGTTGCCGAGGCTCACCTCACCCTCGGAGAGTGGAAGATAATTGTTGTCTTCCGAGTCTTCATTTACGGGCTGTTCATGAGGGCTAACTTTCCCATCTTCCCGATCGTCCTGTTCGGAGGTTGGCTCAACGGGTTCTTCTTCGTCTTCGGTGTCGTCCGGAGTATTGTTGTCTCTCGTGCCGGTATTGCTGTCTTTTCCACAGCATGATTTAGAGCGGCGCCGCTGACGTCGGCGCTATGGTTGTATCTCAGAAGGTTTATCCTTGACTGGATTCCTCTCGTTTTCTCCATTACCCTCTTTGGGTGTATCAACCATGTACACGTCATACGAAGAGGTGGCCATCCAACGTCCAGTAAACGGTGGGTTTTGGGCCTGCTCTTCTCCGGCATCATTGTCCATACCGTCGATGTCTTCGGAGCCGTAATCGAGCATGTCAGTTAAGTCCTCGACAGTGGCTATGAAGTGGGTGGTGGGTGGGACGTAAAATTTCCCGCTCTCAGCCCCTAGTCCGGGCTGGGCGTAGTTCGGATGTTGCTCCTCTATAATGACGAGGGATCGCATCAAGTCCAGAGCCTCGCTTAAAGGCGAGGTTTGGCCAGGGAGAAGAGAGTCCGTGGAGTACGGCGGGAAGGAGACTCCTTGGCCGAGCTCACACGATGCTGACTCCGAGGGTTCGGAGCTAGTGTCCGGAGAAGAGTCCGGCTTCATGATAGTTGCCAGCGACACTACTTCCTCCGGCTCTCCCGTACTGGGCTTAGTGGCTAGAGATAGTCCGGCGGGCTCAGGAATCCCGTCTTCGCACCCGGCGATTCGCTCAGGATCTAAGGCCAGAGCGGAGGTTGGGGTCGTGAACCCTTAGAACATCAAGTCTCCTCGGATATCAGCAACATAGTCCAGATTTCCAAAACTAACTGGTGACCTGGGTCATAGTGGTCGATCTGCTCTACATGACCAAGCGAGTTGGCCCAACGTGCGAAGCCTCCGAATACGAAGATCTGGCCGGGGAGAAAAACCTCCCTCAGGGTAGCATTTTTTTAGATGAGTGATGGAGCGATCGAACCTTATGATGACGACACAACGGAACTCTCAATGAAAGCACCGATGTCGGTGTCAAAACCGGCGGATCTCGGGTAGGGGGTCCCGAACTGTGCGTCTAAGGTCAATTGTAACAGGAGACGGGGGACACGATGTTTACCTAGGTTTGGGCCCTCTTGATGGAGGTAATACCCTACTTCCTGCTTGATTGATCTTGATGAATATGAGGATTACAAGATTTGATACGAGATCGAATGGCTAAACCCTAGATGTCTAGCCTGTATGATTGTGATTGCCTCTATAGACTAAACCCTCCGGTTTATATAGACACCGGAGGGGCCTAGGGTTGTACAGAGTCGGTTTACAGAGGAAGGAATCTTCATATCCGAATGCAAAGCTTGCCTTCCACGCAAAGGAGAGTCCCACCCGGACACGGGAGGAAGTCTTCTATCTTGTATCTTCATGGCCCATCAGTTCGGCCCACGTCACAGAGGCCGGACACCCAAGGACCCCTTAATCCAGGATTCCCTCAGTTGCGTTGGAGGGAAGGTTCGAAAATACCTGGCAGGTTCTTCAGGGATCTCACTCGAGCTGTGATCATGTGATGGTGCCCGTCGTTCGCTAGGGTTATAGCTGTATTAGTGATGTTATATGTATGATACTATTCAAGATGTATTAGTGGCAGACTAAGGCATAGCCTAGTGGTGGGAAGGGGCTGATGCCTTCCCACCCACCCAGGTTCAAGGCATGGTACTTGCAATTTGGGTTTGTTGCACCAATTATACTGTAAGGGGTTCCCTTACAGTCTTTCTGTCAAAAAAAAAGATGTATTAGTGATAATATTCGACGATGTACGGATGCAAGAGATGATTTAGTTTCGCTTATTGCACTACAAAAAAAATACACTTCCGTGATGATACGTGTTTGTCACAGTAGGTCACGTTTTCTGTCATGCATGTACATCCATGACAAATTTATGACAGAATCAAGATAGTCATACCTGTGCTGTCGTAGAAGTGTTCCATGACTTTACCAAAATTATCATCATGGAAGTGTCCACTTCCATGACGATAAATCGCGCGTCACAGAAGTGCTTTCGTCAAGGATGACCGACACGTGGCATCCACCGTAACGGAACGCCGTTAAGCTATCGGGTCCGGTTTTGGATCCGATAACCCGTTAACAGCCGGACCAATGGGGATTTTCCATGTGTAAAATCATCATTGGCTGTAGGAAACACGTGTCAGCTCCGTGTTGGCACAGGTGTTACTCATCCAATGGGCGAGATGCGCCTATGATATGTTGACACGTGGACCGGCCCAAAAGTGGCCCATTAAGTCTAAATGGGCTGGCCCAACTAAAGGCCCACAAGATTTTGCGGACCATAATGGGCCAGCCCAGCTAAAGGCCGGCCCATTAACTGGCTGCCATGTTTTGGGCCAAATGTCGGCCCATATTTGATCCGGTCTATTAATGGCCTGCCATGTTCCGGGCCTAATAATGGCCCATATGACATCCGGCCCGTTAAAATCCTACCACGTTCTAGGCCTAGTTACGGCCCAGATCAGGTCCGGCCCTTTAAGAGGCTTTGGGCTAAATTATGGCCCATATCAGATTCGGCCCGTCAACTGGACGCTATGCTTTTGGGCCCACTTGCTAAAGGCCCATTTAGTAATTTATCCTGATATTAGTTTCGGCCTGTTAAGGGCCCGTTTAACATTTTGGTCCTATTTAATTTCGGGCTGTTAAAAGCCCGTCATATAGTTTGGCCTAACTACGGCCCGGTTTGCATCCAGCCTGCTCGCAGCCGATAATCTGATTGGGCCAAACAAGGACCGAGACAATTTTGGCCTGTTATAAGCCCATGATTTGATTGGCACATTCATGGGCCAGGGTCTATTTAGGCCTGCTACCGACCCGTGAGCTGTTCGGCACGTTTCAGGCCCAACCTACTCTTCGGCCTCCTAAAGGCCCATTGAGTTTTCTTGGGAAAATAGGGCTGGCGGTTTACTCGGCCTATTAAAGGCCCGAATCTACTAGTGGGCCAGTTAACATTTAGGCCTGCTAACGGACCAAGATGACGGGGCCCATGATGCGGATCATACATGGTGATTTGCATGACGGCCCGATTATGTACCGTAATTTTACGGTTTGGCCGGTTTACTGCAAAGACTTGATATATATACAGTAAAATAACTGCAGCATCATGAATAAGAAAAAAAACCTAGACTATACAATGAAGAAATTACGGCATATTACATCCACTGGGCATCAAAGTTCTCCACTATGATAATAAAGCACAAGAAGACATCAGATTACATACACTGGGCATCAAAGGTCGCCACCAGTGCAAGTAAACACGCCGACAAAATAATATACAAAACCGACAGCACTTCAATAGAGTTCAAGAAAGGTTAGCCCTGCTCGGGAGCTGCAGCGCCACCAGCTGAGCAAGCTGGTGAGACTGCACTTGTTTGACACTTATATACTCCTCACTCTGAAAGATAAACAAGCAGACAAATGACAGGTTTTGCACATATAAGTAGTAGTGCTGACAATTCATCACATTTCTTACTGACGAATAAAGTGACACCGTTTAAAATAGCATTAACACAATATGGTATTGTTCAGGTCAAGACATGGCAGGAAATGACATTGTGAAGGAGTTGGCAGCTTTACTACACCACTAGATTACAGATCAAGAACTCATAAGTATCAATGGTTAGTGTGCTGTCAATTTATCCCATTTCAGATTGGTAAAATAAGATCACTTGCTCTGCATAGTTTAATTTACATGGTATGAAGAAGGAACTTGGTTGTACAACTAAAAACTTAAGTTGAGAAGGACAAACTTTTGATTATGAACTGGAGTACATAATAAACTTTAAACATGCAATTTGATGCAAACACCAAAAATAAACAACTGTTGCAGTCATGCCTAACCAAATATACACAACAAAGTTTGAAGGCTTGAGAAGGACAAACTTACATTATTGGTGAAGGCAGGCTCTGTAAAGCCCTTGTCCACACTGATGGGGGGGGGGGCAATCCAAGAAGTTTACCACAAAATCTTCTTCATAAGCATTGCCTTTATTCTACATTTTGTTAAGAGTAAATATAGATGTGACAATATAAGAAAAAATAGAGAATATTTAAGATAAGATGAAGAGTGATGCTACATAACCAAGTAGCTATAGATGTAAGTACAGCGATACAGGCAAAAGGTACAACCAAGAGCAATGTAGAGCTAAACTTCTTCAGTACCATCGGTGTTATCCAACCTTATGATAAGAGTAAATATAGATCTTATGTGTAGAAAATGGAGGGCAAAGGAAAATATGTTGCAGAGTGATGGTACATGAACAACTACCTATCAATATAAGTACACTCATAAAGGACAGCAGGTACTTACAAGAACAATGCAGAGCTAAAAATATTCATTGGCATTGGATATCTTCTACAGTAATGTAACCATTCATACAGATCAAATAATTTGGAGCGAACAATTGATAAGCAAGCTATCATGCATACTGCTGTCACATAATGAACCAGGTATGTATGCAAGTACAGTGATACAGGACAACAGGTACTAACAAGAGCAAAGCAGCGGGCAGCATATTTGCGATATCCTGTCGTTCTTTTCAAACCGAAATTCTTTTTCGAGCAGATTTCCTGCAAAAAAGATCCGTAAAGCACATGCGGAAAAGTAGAAGTTTAAATTGTCATGCGATATCATAGACAGTACCTCATCCTCGGAACGACACTAGTGCATAACAAGGTTTTTCCATTCATTGTCTTCTAAATTTAGCATAGGAGACTTCACCAGAAATTCGTTAATAGACTTGCCATCAAAGTGTGATTTCCTCAGGTAACACCAATACTGTTGCAATGCTTCCTTGAAAATCGCAAGCAAGCTTTGCTCGTCATGATTGTCCAGATTGACCCTCGCTTACTTACAACAATGTAATGTAAATCATTGATGTGTTCAATCAGCAGAAAACTGGAAAATAATCACCATGAATAATAGCACTTACACGTAAGTGAAATAGGAAGATGTGAAAATGGTGTTTGTCTTCACTATAATCTTCCAATGATGGGAATATATGCACGTAGTCCCTAACAACATTGAAAGCATTGTCTTTTAAACTAGGAATAACTGGAATGGGGTTCCAATCTGCAGGAATTGGTTGTCTCTGCAGTTGGGTAGGTCTTTGGCCGGTGGACTCGCTGTACTTTTTGCTGGAGTGGGATTTTTCTGTGGTACGGCTGGTGCTGTGGCAACTGAAATCGGCATACCTTTTGCTGGAGTGCAGGTCCTGTGTGGTGGGGCTAGTGGTGTGGACAGTGAAGTATGGGTACAGTCTGCTGGAGTCGGCCCTACGTTTTGTGTCACTGGTTGTACAACCAATATAAGTGGGGTGTTGTCTGATTTCTCCGGCACAACCACGTTTTTCAAGGACTTTGCTGGTGCTCCTTCAGGTTCGGCAATCACCCTCTTCCTTTTTGATGTCTGATGCACAAGAACAACATTTGAGTGGAAAAGCATGGTATGATGATACATGGAATATGTATTGATAATGGATGGGCATGGCATCTCGACATATATGATGAGTAAACTAAGCAGATGGCGGTGCAACAAAGTAGAAAAAATGCAAGACAACATATGCAAGATACGCGCAATCAATAAAACCTTGCCAAACTAGAGCAGACACCTTGATGGGTGAACATGACAGGCCATCTGCCTTTGACTCCTCGAGGTTAGAATAGTCATTAGGATCATATTCTGAACAAGAATCTACAGCTGGGGAGCGTATGAGTTTCATTGCATCCAGAATGGCACTCAATGCCTTGGTTCGAATTTTGTAAGTCATTGAAGTGTTCCACAATATTCTTCTGATGCGCGGATTCTGATATTCACTGTAATTACGTATAATATCTGAGAACCATGAAAACATAAATAGTTGTGAGATTATCTTTGTAATGCAGAGGATATTCTAATATAGGGGCGCCCCTGTAAACACTTGTGTGCTATCACTGGATTCTGATGAGAGAGCTCATGTGTGCTGTAATGTGGTGCGTGCATTTATATAATCTGGCACAAGTACACAAAAAATAGGCTCTAGAAGTAAGGATAGTTGGCAGATGATAGGTTCAAAATATACTGTATAGAGAGTTTATTGCGAAATCATGATAACAAGAGCAGAAAGCAACTAGGAAGATCATAGTGTACATAAAAGGGGTACACCATAACCACGATATATAAATCGGGAAAGTGGAACTGGCTTGAAAATACGGTGTTGTATTTCCGGTAGTAATTGAAAGCCTATCGATCAAGTACATGCCAGCTCTATCAGTTGGTGACTGCAGATGTCCCTGCTCCCCTTCCTGACAAGGAACATACTGTACGTACTAAATACAGAATAACAAAAGAGGAACATGTTAAAGAACAGAAGAGGAAGCATATTCTTGAGGTTCCGCTTAATTGCATACAATGTTGGTTGCCCACTCATGATGAATCACAACGCCCAAAGAAATGCAATTCCATGTCGTCTCTCTATATGTGGAAATTTTGAACAAGAGTCATTAGGATCATATTCTGAACAAGAGTCAATAGATGGGGAGCGTATGAGTTTCATTGCATCCAGAATGGCACTCAATGCCTTGGTGCCAATTTTGTAAGTCATTGCAGTGTTTAGCTTCATGAGTGGACTGCTGCTAGTGCGACACAAAGCAGCTATACAGATCATAGTGTAGATATAACGGGAAAACCGTAAGCATCAGAGTAAAATCAGCAAAGTGGAACTTGCTGGAATATATTGCTAGTATTGCCGGTACTGCTTGAAAGGCTTCGGATACGAGCTCTCTTCAACTAAAGGTGCGGTACTGTTAATATCAGTGTAACTCTCAAAGGCGACACAGCTCCCCGCATTTCCTTTCTATTCTTATAGGATTCAAGTGGGCAGGCCACTACAAATCCTATTCCCATGTTTACAAAATCCTACGAATCAAAGAGGCCTGACGAGTTCAAAGTGTCCATACCAACCGATCGTATAGACCTCTACACTGCAAATGTCCCTACTCATCTTCACTACAAGGAACATACTGTACTACTATCATACTCCCTCCATTCCAAAATATAAGTCTTGGTAGAGATTTCCACTATGGATCACATATAGATGCATCCAGATACATTTTAGAGTGTAGATTCACTCATTTTGCTCCATATGTAGTCCATGGTTGAATCTATACAAAGACTTGTATTTAGGAACGGAGAGAGTACTGTTTAAAGAAGAATGGAAGAGGAACAAGATAAAGAAGAGCAAGCAGATTTTGGATAATAAAATGTTCGTTGCACAGTGCCCACACATGATGAACCAGAGCGCATTAAGAAAACAACTCTCTGCTGTCTCTCTATATGTGGTGCACGTGCTTTTTCGAAAGTAAAGTAGGAACATTAGCTGACCAATTAAATGTTATCTGTTTTAGTAATATCAACATCATATCAGATTCGTACTTGAGCAACAAGTTTGGAATTATGAGTGGCACGTTGTTTAGCTTGATGGATTCAGGAGCAGTGCTAAGCAGGTACGATGATGGTACTGAATATAAAGGCATGTCTACATTTGGGTCAGTCGACCATTTCAGGTGGTTGGATGAAGATCCTTCGTCTCCTAACCCTTCTTCTTCCTCCTCTCTGATTCTTCCCATACAGAACACCGCACGGGCCGCCGGCTGGACCATCGGCCCCCACCGCTTGTGTTCCTCCGCCACCCCCACCCCCACCCCCGCCTCCCCCGCATCGAGTTTTCTTCATTCGATGAGGCCCCACCACCGCCCCCCAACCAAAGTCCCCACCCGAGCCCCTTCATTTGCACCGGCAAACTCCTGCGAGCTCTGAAAAATCAACTGACCCAATTTTAAAATTTAGTCTACTTTGATTTAACTAGTGTGGAATATAAAAGGGGAAAACCATAAGCATTGGGAGTATAGTGTTGAGCGTGCCATGGCGGATCTGAAGGTGCAAACCGGACAAAGGCAACTTTGCAACCAATGTTTGCTCTCAACTAGCAAGTAAGTGATGGACAAGAAATCAGAGTAAAGCAGTGGCGATCTATTTTATGGCTGCGGTAAATAAGTTGAACAGATACGAAAGAGTACCGCCTCTGGTGCGGCGCCGTGTATGCATCTGCCGAGAATTTGACTGTGATGCGGTAGCGATGGCTGTCGGCGGCGTGGAAGCACATCTAGGAGGGTAGACGGTGGCGGTGGGGCGCGGTGGACGAGACGGTCGTAGGAGCGACACCGGCAAGGTGGAAGACGGCGGGGATGAAGCGAGAGGACAGGATGCAAGGATCCCGGTCCGAAGCCGTGGATGAGAGAGGTCGATCTCTTGTAATGGACGGCGGCGTCAAGGTATCAACTCCGGCATTGTGGAGGAGGACGGCGGTGGATGGGGTGGCGGACGGGGGAGGCTGGGGTGGAGAGGGTGTTTTTGCGCCCACAGAGTACGAATGGGGAAATAGAGGTGGAGAGGAAGGGGGCAACCATGTCTTCAGGGCGCGCTTGTCTCAAATGCGAGGAAATTTACAAACTTAGCCTCCGTTTCAAATTTCCTACATCACAACAATATTAGTCGGTTGGGGATAGGACGGTAATCTCGCATACACCGAATATTTGCCGACGAGAGTTTGTTTTTGGCGCCCGCCGTGTATGAATCGGGGAGGGAGTCGATTTCGGCCGAGGACACATTGTGTTTTGGCGCCCACCGTGTATGAATCCGGGCGAGAGGTGGTTATGTCACGTTTGAGTCAAATTACAAACCTACCCCTATCGAAACCTATAGAAATCGAGCAGATAGGCTTTGCGTGGCTGGGATAGGCAGTAGTAATTTCCATCTCGCATATTTTGGTCTCAGGCGGTTACTGCGAATTTCCTCGCTTCGTTCAAATTTTTCAGAGTGCACTTTTACCGTGCCAACTCAATCCGAATCCCGTTTTTATTCTATTTTTTTTCGGGCAGGATCCATTTCCGATTGGAATAAAATTCTATATACATCATTTTTTATATATACTTTCAAAAGCACAACACCCTTTATACATAAATATGGTTTACAAATGGCATGATCTCAGGTTCATAAGGTTGTATCCCTCAATTTGGATTTTCAAATATTTGAAACCACTTTATGTTGAAATCTAATGCATGCATTGTCACGCCCAATATGTGACCCTATCCAAAAGGAACTCGACGGTCCCACCAAGGATAGACCCGCATATTGAAACGCTTTTGCAAGGTGGATATCATTACATCAACATTACATAATAGTGGGGATACATACATAAGGCACAAATGCCACAAGAATACATCAACATCATATACAAGAACAACCTCCGACTACGGATGAAACATAAACAGAAACTCAAACGACATCCGCCCTGCTAGCCCAGGCTGCCGACCTGGAACCTATCCCCTGATCGAAGAAGCAGCAGAAGAAGAACTCCAAAACAAGCAAACATCGCTCTCGCGTCATGATCATCGCAAACCTGTACCTGCAACTGGTGGTGTAGTAATCTGTGAGCCACGAATACTCAGCAATCCCATTACCATGGGTATCAAGACTAGCAAAGCTTAATGGGAAAGGAAGGGTAAAGTGGTGAGGTTGCAGCAGCGACTAAGCATATCTGGTGGCTAACCAACGCAAATGAGAGCGAGAAGAAAAACAAAGGAACGGTCGTCAACTAGTAATGATCAAGAAGTGATCCTGAACTCCTACTTACGTCAGACATAACCCAGAAACCGTGTTCTCCTCTCGATCAACCCCGAAAAGAGACACTCACGGTTACGCACACGGTTGGTGTATTTTAGAAGAGTTTGCTTCAAGTTTACTACAACCGGATATTAACAAATTCCCATCTGCCACATAACTGCGGGCACGGCTCTCGAAAGTTTATACCCTGCAGGGGTGTCCCAACTTAGCCCATGATAAGCTCTCGCGATCAACGAAGGATATTCCTTCTCCCGGAAGACCCGACCAGTCTCGAAATCCGGCTACAAGACATTTCGACGAGAATAAAACAAGACCAGAAGACCTCCCGGCGTGCCGACACCACGATAGTAGCTGCGCAGATCTCGTCCTCGAGCCACGACCGGATGAACACTACGACGGCAACCGACGATACCCCAAGTTTCCTAGGGGCGGCACCGCAAGTGGCTCTGGTTTGGACCAACACTTAGACAAGCATTGGCCCAGGGGGCTGAATAAAGATGACCCTTGGGTTAATTACTCCCAAGGGAAAATAGGTGGTGGTGAGGCAAATATTAAAACCAATGTTGGGCCTTAGTGGAGGAGTCTTATTCAAAGCGAACTGTCAAGGGGGTCCCATAAATCACCCGACCGCGTTAGGGACGCAAAATCCGGGAACATAATACCGATATGACGGAAACTAGGGCGGCAAGAGTGGAACAAAACACCAGGCATAAGGCCGAGCCTTCCACCCTTTACCAAGTATATAGATGCATTAATTAAATAAGATATATTGTGATATCCCAACAAGTAAACATGTTCCTACAAGGAACAACATCTCCATGTTCCAACAAGGAACAAACTTCACCTTCACCTGCAACTAACAACGCTATAAGAGGGGCTGAGCAAAGCGGTAACATAGCCAAACAACGGTTTGCTAGGAAGGGTGACAATGGTTAGAGGTTCATGGCAATTTGGGATGGCTTGATAAACAGGGAATAGGTAGCGCAGCAAAGCGATAGAACGAAGCAACTAGCATAGCAATGATAGTAATGAGATCCAGGGTAGCGGTCATCTTGCCTGAAATCCCGCAAGGAAGAAGAACGATTCCATGAAGAAGACGAACGGAAGAAGCCGAACCAAGCGTAGACGAACGAATCCTCACGATCGCAACGAAACAGGAACTAACAAGAAGAAGCACACAACAAAGTAAACACACCACACATGAACAAGACATGATGCTCAACCAAGCATGATGCATGACAAGACTACATGAAGCTACTCATGGCAAAAGATGATGCAAACAAGAGCAACACATCAAAGCAAGTTTAAATGAGGCCGGGAACAACATATAACAATTCCAGTAAGTCCTCATATGCAAATTTCGAAATTGGTCCAGATCTGAATAAACCTTATGTTCAAGTTGTTAAACAGCAAGTTAAGATGCACCACGATGATCTACATGAAATTCTAGTCAAGTTACATATAAAGTTCATTTAATTCGGAGCTACGGCCTAGAAGATATGAGCAAAACAAGTTAAACATGGCATTGATGCAAAATGCATACAAACATCAAGCAAACACCTCAAAACATGAATGCAACATGATAATATGAAACTACATGCAAAATCAAGCAAGTTTCATATAGGGCACACTCAAAACGGAGCAACGGTTCAACTCATACACACAATACAAGTCATGACAACAATCTGTTCAAAACAGCAACTAGGCATATTGCAAGCACCAAAACAAGAAGCTACAGCATCTCAACGTAATAACAAAAGGCATGGGCATGATGTAAAGGTAAAGCATGACAAAACATGAACACTGAGCTAACTCCAGAAACAACTACAACATGCTCAAAAGGACATGGCAAGATTGCATATAATATCAGGTTCACAGACTTGGCAGAATTTACAGGACATGGCAGAAATAACATCAGGTTGCAATGTTTAGAGTTATCAAACAACATGCTACAGGAACTTATCAGGGCAAACAAAGGCATGGCATGATACTACTAAATGCATAGATCAAAAGTCCCTTACTGACCATGAGCCAAAAGGGCACAGAAAATATGATGGCACCCATGTAAACATGGCAAGTTATATGACAGATTCATACAAGGCAGGAACAACAATAAGTAGGCATGTTGGTGAGCTTGAACCACTCACCACAAAGCAATACATGGCATGGAAAGGCAACTCACAGTAAGAATACATGTTTATGAAGCTAAGCATGGCAAGAACAACAACATAGCATACACAGATCAACTACAACAACCTTGGCAAAATTGAATAACATGTAAACAACCTGCCAGGAAACATTTTATAGCAAAAGTAGAGCTCGATTGACTAACGCTATGGCACTCCATAATTGCAAACAAGGGCATGGATGGATAGATAATAACCATATGTTCAAAACATCCTTACTGAAGTACCTGAAAATAAGCATTGGATCTCTCTGTAGCATCAAGTTAACATGGCATGAAAATATCAGCAAAACAGGGGCTGAAATCAGCAACATCATGAAGCCTAGTTTGCATGCTTGTGCTAGTCACCACAGAGATCACAAAAATACATGGCATACACCCCTGTAAATATGTCATGGCATATTGCAAAACACATGTAGGACTCAAGTTCATAGGGTGCACACATCAATCATGGCAAAAATGACAAAAGTGCATGTTCTGATAAGAATCTGAAACTAACATCACATAGCCCTCTTCCAACAGCATTTCGGGCATCAAGTTGAGCTCAAATGTAAATGATGAAATGATATTAAACGATCTACTCATCGAGACGAACAATTTGATATGCCACACGCACGAAACGGAGTTACGGATGCAGATATACGATGCAACGAACATGGCATGAAAATGCAAAAACAACTTCGGGACTTAGTGGATTTCCAGGGTCAACCTTCGCACGAAAAACGAGGATGGCCGGAGATGCTCGCCGGAGATGACGGAGATGGCCGGAGATGGCGGATCCGGCCCTCCCTTGGCCGGATCTGGCCGGGCGACGGAGAGGAGGCGCGGGAGGCACTCGGTCGGGCGGAGGCGGGCGGACCGCCGGATCCGCGCGGCGCGCGGGAGCGCGATGGCGGCCGGGCAGCGCCCGGCGAGGGCCGCTCGGGCCGGGTCGGGAGGCGCGAAGGCGGCAAGGAGGCACGCCGGCGCGCGAGCTCACCGACGCGGCCGGCGCGCTGAGGGAGCTACTCCGCGAGCTCCCATGGCGGCGCGGTGGCGGATGGAGCGACGGCGGCGGGGGCGGGCGACCAGCAACCATGGCGGGCGGCGGCGGCTGGGCCATGGGGCCGGAGCGGCCTCGGCGGCCGGGCGGCGGAGGGCGGCTGCGGTGCCACGTGGGCGCGCGGATTCAAGGGATTGCGGCGGCGGCGGACGACGTCCGGTGGCGGGCGGACATGTCCGGCGAGGAAAGGGGAATTTTTAGGGTTTGGGGTGAGAAATCATCCGCGAATTTCGGGGGAGGCACATATTTATAGGTAGAGGGAGCTAGGAGAGTCCAAATGAGGTGCGGTTTTCGGCCACGCGATCGTGATCGAAAGACCGAGAGCATGGAGGGGACTTTGCTGGGTTTTGGGCCACTTTAGAAGGGGTGTTGGGCTGCAAGGAGAAGGAGGCTTTACGGTTACCCGATTAACCGTTGGAGTATCAAACGACCTCCAAATGGCACGAAACTTGACAGGCGGTCTACCGGTGCTATACCAAGGCCGCTTGACAAACCTCGGGCCATTCCGAGAAAGTTTAACACCCGCACACGAAAAGAGGCAAAAGGGGGCGCCGGGAGACATAGGAGTGCCGGATTGCAAAACGGACCACGGGGAAAATGCTCGGATGCATGAGACGAACACGTATGCCAATGCGATGCACATGATGACATGATATAAAATGCAGACGATGACACGGCAAAATGCAACACGCAAGCAAATGACATGGCAAAGACAGCGAATAACTTGAAGACACCTGGCGCATCGAATCCGGGGCGTTACATGCATTCCTCGCTAACTGTCTCCAATTAATGTGTGTTTCATGCGGGGTTTTTTTTACTTCTCAAACATGTATAATGTGTTTCACACACGCAACATATAGTGTATCACGTTTAGACATTAATTGCATATAAACCATGCATTGTTTCTAATTAAAGAATCTATGGATCACCAATATTGATAAACTATATAACATTACACGTGTCCTGAAATTCAAATGAATATGCGTGTTTGATACACCAATTTGCGTTATGATATTGTGGATGTCGTGATCTCCAGTTTAAATATTTGAATCCCATTTAATCCAGATATTCGTCTCATATAACTATCACTCATGCTTATATAGGACTATCTCTCTAGACCTATACGCGTTCATCGTCTCTCGGGTATCTCTCGTGCTACCTGTATGTCGACAATGATCTTTTATCTTCGTAACACACTGACGGTACTCTCTCCCTCGACCTTCATCACTCTATCTCTCTCTAAGTATATCTCGCTCCCTACTATGTGTCTCTAACTATGATTCTCCATGTGGAATCTCTTTCTCTCACACAAACACAAAACTTTGTCTTCCGGGGTCTCATTTCTCTCTACTATTCCCATGTGTGCCACTCGCACACCCCTAATACAGAGATGTCTTTCTCTCCTTAGGTATGAGAACCTACGACTCTTCCTCTTAAATATCTCTTTCTCACACACAAACGAAAAACTCTGTCTCCCAGGGTCTCATATTTCTCCACTGTTCTCTTGCATGTCGCTCACACACACTGTCTCTCCCTAGAGATATCTTGCCTTCCCTCATATGTTTCTCTAGCTATCACTCTCGTTTTGAAATATCTTTCTCTCTGGCAGACACAAAACTCTGTCTCTCGTGATCTCATTTCTCTCTGATATTTGTTTGTATGTGAGTCACATGCACCCTTTCTTCATCTCTCTCACACCCACACCCATAAGTCAGCCTTCTGATCCACTCGACTCCTATCTCTAACGCACACTAGCTAGCATATTTATCTTTCTATTTATCTGTTTCTCCATCAACCTTCTTTCATTTATAGGTTGATCTCTTCGTTGTGCCTCACTCCCTCTACTCGCCATAGATGCATGCTCCAGCCCACGCCACTATCTCTTAAAGACAAAAACACATGCTCAATTGTCGGGCCTTCTTCCCTGCATTCTCGCATGCATGCATATTGTCATACTGATCCGTCTCTCCCATGTCGTTGATCTTAGCTTATGACTTATATCTTCTTTCTTTTATCTCGATCATGCGCGCGCGCACACACACACACACATCCCACGTATAAATGTATACCTCTCACACATGCACGTTGAAGGTCTCTATGTCTCCATACGTAGTTAATTACCCTCAACCCTAACGCCACATCAAATCATTCTCTTATTGTGTGCACATAACTTCCGCCTGGATGGGTAAAAAACACACTCACACTTAACAATCTCCTTGTAGCTACCCCCCTCTCACTCTTCCCCTATATCCCTGAAACCAATAAGACCATCCCTTCGTTTAATTCCCGCCTACATGCACCATCAATATATAGTAGTCTTCCTTGGTGTCTCTCGAACAAACACGTTCTCTCGTTGTCGACTACTCTCACGCGCACACACCTTCTCTTCCCTTTCTACGGGCATTTTCTCTCTCGCACCCCATTGTTGGTGGCCTCTACCATACACATCACCTCTCTATGATGAAGCCATGCACACTTAAATTACATCCGCCACCGAGGACCCCGTGAGACACACACACACACACAAACACACACACACACACACACACAAACACACACACACACACACGCACGCACGCACGCACCCACCCACCCACCCACACACACACACACGCACACACACACACACTAAGACTCCATCTCTCTCTCTCCCACACACACACACACACACACACACACACACACACACACACTGAGACTCCATCTCACACACACATGCTCTAGGCGGAGCATTTGTTCCTACCACCCTTCATCCACCCTTACCCGTATGATAAACAATCACCTTAATTTACTTGTATAAAATGGACAAATTCCACTTTTATTTAGTAGTTAGCAAACTTATCATTTGTACCCTTATAAAAAACTGAGTTGGCGATGATGGTATGCCTGCCATCTTGTAATATAGACCGCCTGATGTATATCTGACGGATAGAAAGCAAACTATGATAATTTTACAATAGATAGCTGCACCTCTTTCCACATCCTTATCTCCCACACCTCACTGCTGAGCAATTAAAAAAGAAAGTCTCCGGAATAATCAAGCATGGTGGCCGCTGCCGCCTGCCGGCGCCGTCCATCCCCATGCCTCCGCCCATTCCGACCACCAGTCACCACCACGCTCCACTCCTCCTCACCTTATCTCTCATCTTCCATTTTTTCGATGACATTCTCGAGATACCAGTTTTCCGATAAAATTCTCAAAATATCATTTGTTTTTACACATGGGATTACTCCTGCATGGGTAAATCACAACATGTGTTTTGTAAAAAAATGCATATTGATGTTCCGTGCAATGCACGAGCATCTTGCTTGTAATTACATAGCGCAAATCACGAGCAGGAAGTGACATTTTTTTACACAACCACGTTAACATGGCCACGTAAATCACTAGCTAAAGTAAATACCATTATACTTATATCCCGATGCAAAAGGTTGAGTACATCTCCGAAGAGTAGAGTCGCACACACGCACTCTATCTCTGAGAATCTCTCTCACACACACCAGTTATGTGACGTCCACTTAAGCAGACACATATGTTACAATTTGTGCACCCGCGTGTACACGTGATGCTGCGCATTTATTTAAGCCGGACGGCGAACCCAAAATAGTAGCTACATTCATTCCCCTCCCGCCGGCTCTTTTCTGGTCGCTGTTGCCCGGTAGCCATGGCCCGGCCGAAGGTAACAACATACGCCATACTCCCGCCAGAGCGGCTGTTTAATCTGGAAATTTTAGTGGTCATGCATGCATCTTTTTGTGCTAGCACTCCTATATAAGGGTTGACCGGTCGCTTCCAGCGGACGTGCGCGGGCGGTGGAAAAGGAAGGAGAAGGGAAGCGGGCTGTGGAGTAACGTTTTTTACCACAATTTCTTAGGAAACTGGGTGCAATAATTGAGTAGTTTTGCAAACTACTAGTACTACACATGAAACGGTTCAAAACCTATATTCCCTTGCGAGCGCACGCTTCTCGCGTGAAACGGTCAGCGTCACCCTGGAGCGTCAGTGCCGCATTAATGCCCGGCCAGAGCGGAGGCGACCTCTCACTGGCGCCGGCTTTGAAGCGGCGCGACGGCCGAGAGAGCGCCGCTTCCCGGTGCACCGACTGCTCCGCGTCGAGGCTGGCCATCGATTGGGGTGATGCCCCCTTCCGTTTCGCACTCTAATCTAGTGCATGACACATATTACGTCGACCCGGATACTGCTGGCTGTCCCACATGTCGGCGAAGTAGTACGTAGTAGTAAGAAGAAGCAAAGAATCATGCGGTATAAGTCTTTCTAGAGATTCCAACAAGTGACTAGACTACACCGCTGCAGCATCTCAAATCTCAAATCTCCCTTCCGGTTTATAGGGCTCAAATCTCAAATCTCATCAACCAAGGCATTTAGCGATTGGAGGAATGTATCTCGTACTTTACAAAATTACCCTAATTAAACTCATGCATTAATTATGTAGTTCTCTCGTTTTCCTCTCCGCCTTGGTCGCGGTACACAATATTGACCACTCCTATATGACTAGCCGCTCTATCTACATGCGATACATCAAAGCATCCGGGCCCGCGTGCCATCCACAAAATCACAGCGAGGTGCTACAGTCGAAACTCACCGGTCACCCCGGTGTGGCCGTCATGACCCTTCATATCACAAAACCCACACCTTTACCAGCAGTGGTAAAGTGGCCTCGATGTTGGACTGGATGAAGCAACCATCATTTCACTGGAACGCTCATTGAAGCACTTTCTCCCCTTTCTTGAAGAAAACCTCACTCCCGGCTACTCACTTCTGCCATATTTTTATTCCAAGAATCTTCTTTTTACGAAGTACCGACCGATTCTCACAGCCTATTCTTTTCCCGTTTTTATTGCGATTGTGGTTTCCTTTCGATTGATTTTTGTTTGTCAGTTCATTGATGGATCCTGGAGCACTAGGCAAAGAGTTGCCGGCGGACAACCCACTGGAGACATCAATCTCCAGGAAGCGAGCACCGACCAACGAGTTGACCATGTTGGCGGGCCAACCCATGGAGACGAAGAACTCCAAGCAACAAGCAGTGGCCAAAGAGTTGATGACGTTGGCGGACGAACTCCTCAAAGAAAGTTGGAAGAACAGCAAGGGCCCCACCGTGCCTACCCCAGAAACTCTGATGGCCACCTTTGTGAGGCTCAAGGCCGAGTTTGAGGAGACAGTCACCGTTGAGAAGCAGTATTCCCCTCGCAAGGTAATGGCCCCCATCGAGGACGAGGAGATGGCTCCCGGAGGGATGGGATCCCCCGGTGAGCTGCACAAAGTAAAAAAATAATTGCTTATTACAGAAAGTTGTGGTTTTTGATTATTTGCAATGTGCTTGCTAATATGTTAGGGTTGTGCAGGTGCCGGTGGATGTCCTTGATGATTCCGATGTCGCGGCCCGTCCTGTGGACAACGCCCCAGAGATCATTTTCGATGTCGCGGTCCGTCCTGTTGGCATCGCCCCAGAGATTGATTCCGATGCCGCTGTCCATGCTGTGGACATCGCCCTAGAGATCGATTCTGATGTCGCGGTCAGTCCTGTGGACATCGCCCCAGAGATCGATTCCCATGCCGTTGTCCGTGCTGTGGTCATTGCCCGAGAGATCGATGACAAGAAACAGTTGGTCGCGCTAATCCTTCAGGGTAGTTTGTATTGCCCTGTGTTTAATTACCAGAACGATGCGTGTTATCAAACCATCTTAGGGATAGTGCATTGTCTTGTGTGGGCGGTACTTGCTACTTTTGTTTGATAGTGAATCATGTGAACCCTCTCCGAGTTATGGAAACATATGTATCGTCACCAACTTTTGATGTAATATATGGCATGCTTAGATGTAAGTTTCAACTGTTTATTATATCAGCAGGGCTTATTTGATGATTCTTGGTGTTAGTAGGCTAGCTATTGTGCGAGCCATAGTACTTGCAAAACACTCACCGAAGAGAAATGTTGGGGCCGATGAGCTCGTGGTACGCATATACTGATCCGTCGTCGATCAGCCAATAGCCCAAGCTCCTAGAATTGTAGGCTTAGCGATCGATCAGACAATAGTCGACACGGATACATTCAGGCCTCATTTGGTTCATTGGTTAGGAAAATCGTAGCAAAAGTACAGAGACGTACAACACAAAATCATAGCAGTACAGAGACGCCCCTCCGTTTCAAAATAGTGAGTCAACTTTGTACTACTAACTTTGAAATGGAGGGAGTACAGATCCTAGGCGGGCTAGTTTGGCCTAGTGGGTTTTAGTGATATGACGCGGTACAGTGCCGTCCAGTCTTCGCGTGTGGTAGCAGTATTGCGGGTAGAGTAAGTTTTCTTTTAGAAGCGGAATTCAACGAAGTCATGATGGTTCCTTCGTCCGACTATCTTACAGTGGGAAAGGTTGAGCCTGCGCTACGACCAGGGTGGACCAGGATAATTTTGTGCATGGCAAGTGGACCAGGATGGTCGACGTCCCACATGTTGGCGAATGAAAGTATTCTTTCCGATATAGTGTACGAGCAACGATTATTCATTGTTTATTTTTGATGAAACCTATTGTCTCCACTGTTACGACGGAGGAGTGTGAAACACGGCAGCCCATTGAACTTGGCATGTGCACCACTCCCTCCTTCCTCATGTAGTACTACCATAGTGTTGACTATAAGGTTACAACTTTTTATCACTTTCTCTCTATCTATTTCCTCTCAAATTTATTTACCTTTCTTTTTTTAGACACAATTGTGTTTTATGCCTCTCTTTTTAGAATTAGTTTTTTTATACCTGGGAGCACGTGTAGAGACGAGCTCCTGCAGATCCCACTCCTTGACTTTGTCAATGCCTCTCTCTCCTCCACATAAGCGGGCTTGTCGAGAAGACAAGAGATGATCTCTTAGCAAAATATGTTTCACCATGTTTTTAGGAATAACTAGTTATTGAAGATAAGGCTAAGAGATGATCCATTGTACACATTTTTTTGCCTTCTCTAAATTACATGCAAGACTTATGATAAGACTATCTTATCAACCATTGTACATGCCCTTTATAACCCAGAATTTTACTGGTACTACTTGCTATGAATGCGGGCAGCTGGCCTTTGAGGGGGGAGAGCACGCGGGTAGGTGGTGGGGTGGGGGAGTTGTTCTGGTGGGCCATGGCGGTAAGAAGCGGGCTTGGAAGCGGTGCGTACTCCCGCATGGCCCACATCACATTATCACCACATATTTCTTGGAGTCCGTGCACGGCGGGCGGGCGATATCTTCTCCCTCCCCCATCTCTCTACTCTCAGCCAACGCCCGCCGAGCGATTAGATTTCGGCTATCGATGGTTTATTCAATTGCAGTCCCACATGTCATTGAAAATGCAAGACAACGCGTGTCCCCTCTGGTGAGCGGCGTGCGAGCCAGACTGTCGGGGGTGCGACGTGAACGTGACGCGTACGAGTTGTAAGTGTGCTGCCTTTTCCTTTTGAACTTGCAAAGCATACCATATTCGTGCGATTGATTGATAGAAATCCAGAACAAAATGACGAGGGCGGTGCTTTCCCGCGCGTTAGGCGGGCTAGTTTGAGTGATATTACGTGCTACAGTGCCGTCCACTTGCTCCATTTCTATGTAAGCAAGAGTCTACACTCTTACGTGGGAGGAGTGCGAAACACGGCGGATGTGATTGTGATCGAGGGGTAACTGTTCCCTGCAAAATAATGGAGCACTGTTAGCGATTATAGCATGATAGTTAGGGCATCTGCAGCGCTGGCCCTCAAATTTACACCGGCATTTGTCCGAGGACACTGGTGGATGCCATCCAATGCTGCCCGCATAACTTTCGACAACTATATGAACTAACCGGACGAAATTCATGCAAACAAAGCAAATTTCAAATTGACTGGATGAAATTCATTACATTTCAAGAACTTTTCCTATAAACTGGACGAAATTCATTACATATTTTGCACAAACCGTACTAAAACCTACTCTAAACCTAATCTAAACGATCGCCGGGCCCCGAAACCCGAGAAAACCGGTCATTGCCTTTGCCTCCTCCTTATCCGCCTCGATAACCTCCTCCTCCGGAGCACAAGGTTATGTAGATTTCCGCCTCCACGTCGCCGTCAAGCGGCTAATGGGCTGCTGATTTTTATCCCACCAAGCTTGGCATCGACTGAGTGGAGGAGCGGTGGCCTTCCGGGGACCAGAGTGGTGGCGACCTACCGTGTACTACTCTTCCTCGCTGCCGGCTACACCCGCGCACGCGCGCCGGCTTCGTGGTCGTGACGCCGGAGGGCTGCTGGGGGAGGGGAGCCGGCGATCTCCTTCGTATGCTCCTGCGAGAGGACGTCCAAGAGAGCTTTGGAGCGTGCCCGGAGCGGAGCCACCGATGTCCTTCGTCTGCTCCTGCGATAGTACGTCCAAGAGAGCTTTGGAATGCCCGGAGGCCATGGTTGGAGTGGTGCCAACAGAAGGAAGGGACCGGAGGAGAATGAGTGTGGGTCTTTACTATGTCTGGGATCTGGGGCTCAAGTTAATATAGCGGGAGAATGGCAATGAGCTGCGGCAGATGGATGGACGGCTGGCACCGGAGTAGGTTCGTCGGTAGCCGTGGTGTCATTAACGCGGAGCAGTCGCTTGCACCGGGATGCCGCGCGGGTGGCACTCTCTCGACCGTCACGCAGCTGCAATGTCGGCGCCAGTGAGAGGCCGCGTCGGGCGTGAATGCGGACGCTTCTTCTGTGACTTAACCGCAGGTGTGTTGTCTCACTGACATGTGGGCCCAATGGGCATCAGGCCCGCATGTCAGTGACACACCAGCTGCACCTGCAGTTAAGGCCGGTGAATGCGGCATTGACGTTTTGGAGAGACAGTGATCATTTCAGGCGGGAAGCGCGTGCTAGCGATGGAAGGGGTTTCGGTAGGCCAGGGCGGTCAGACGCTGGCGTGGTGGTAAAATGTGAACTCATGGATGACTAGCCTTTGAAGCGTATGCGACACATATCGACAACCAGGCGTCCATGCAACCGCTCTTGTCGCCAGCTAGCATGCGACGACCACCATTAGACACCACACAACCATACATAACTTACGAATAATGGACAAATCGATCAGACACACACTCCTGTGCAGTGGCACTATGATCGGTTTGCTCACGATAGTACGTACTCCGCACCATAGTACCCTCTCTAGCTAGGCTCTTTTATAGATTGTCGTTGTGATGGACAATATACATGAGCAAGGCGCCGAGTCACGAGTATGACCGTTGGTGTTGACCAGGTGAATACATGCTCGGTGTTCGCGGAGGCCTCCAGCAAACGTCTAAACAGTAATGTCACATACGCATAATTTTGGTTTTTGTTTCTTTCTACACTGACAGGTAGGCCCGCAAAGATAGATAAAGAACACGAGCTGGTGAGGCGCATGCAGACTGTTTGACTGGTCAACCAGACAGATATGGAGCTATACGCTGAGCGAGTGACCGTATAATCACCATATCTCTTATACAATGATCAAAGTGAGCTATCAAGACAAGTTCAATGACCGCGAATGCATTTTACTCGGTAATAAATGACCAGGATTGAAGGGGAATCCAAATTTCCTTCGTCTAATGTCCTTGAGCTCTTGACAAACCAATGAACTTTATGGTTGTCCGGCCACTCCACCCTAGAGCTGTCACCAATCGTCGTTCATGCCACCGCGCTGCACACTAACCACTAAGGAAGCGATGGCATCCCGCCGCGCCGAGTTCCTCGCCGCCCATGACCGCACACAGAATGGTAGGCAAGCGGTGGCATCCCGCCGTGCTGAGTTCATCTCCGCTCGCGACCTCACACCTATGTGGGCGGAATTTGAAGTTGCTAAGGCCGAATGGGCGGTAGAGCAAGAGGCGGACAAAGCCGCACAGAGGGAGTGGAAAAGTCAGAAAGCACTCAAGAAAAGAGAGGCCCGCCACCGCAAGAAAGAAGAGGACGCATGCGCTGCTGCGGAGAGGTCGGCGGAGATCCAAGCACGGTGGGGTGTAGCCGACAAAGCTGGGAAGGAGAACGACGGCGTCTGGCCAGCATGTGAGAAGTAGTAGTACTAGTAGTTAGTGTGTGTGTCTGTGTCGCCCGTACGTTTGTTTAATTAATTACGAGCATGTAACAGTACTACTAGTTACTACTGTAGTTTTTAGAGCAAATTACCAGTACATTATCCTAGACTCAATGGAAAAATTCCTATCCTATGCATCAAATGGCATATCTTTCTCCATAGGAATTGAGATACATGTCATCTCACTTCCTATGATTTTCATATTCCTATAAAATTCCTATCCTATGAACCAAAGGAGGCCTCTGCTGGAGTAACTCATCAGTAGCTAGCAAGATCTTCTTTGGTGCAGTAGTTTTCTTCAAGCGGAATTCAAAGTCATGATGGTTCCTTCGTCCGAGCAACTTCACAAAGGGTAAGGTTGGGCCTGTGATTTGACGGCTCATTAGTAATTACTGCGCGCTGACGACCGGGTGACTCTCCTTGGAGTTCTGCGGGCATGGCAAGTGGACCAGGATGGTCGACGTCCCACATGTCAGCGAGCGGAAGTATTCTTTCCGATATCGAGGAGCAAGGAAACCGCATGGTATAGTATCACTGGTGATTTATATTTATTTTTTGTTTCTAATGAATGCTAGCGTTCGAACTCTTACGACGAAGGAGTGCCAAACACACGGCACGTGCTGGATGTCGCACACATCAGCCAAAGGTGTGGGGATGAACAGCGTGGTAGAGCGTCTCCACTTCTGGGTCGGAGACCACACATAGTAGTACTACTGTACTAGTGGTATGAACGATACAAAGTGCGACCCGGAGAGAAAGACACGTCTAGTTGGAAGGTCTCGGGGCATACACGTAAACAAATATAAAACCTAATATGTGCCTCCAATTAATATAGTAGTAGTAGAGTACTTAGTCACGTACTCAATAACATCACCGGGCATTGCACGTACAACATTTAGTGGTAGTAAGAGGCAAATGCCTATATGCCACGCATGTTCATACTATTTGTGCATTTCTACTTCACTTACTGCGCTACGTTACACAGGTTCGCACGTCCACTCCTGGGTACATGTCCGTCTCGTAGTTCCAGTCCCACGTGTTCTTCATATAGATGGAACAATCCTTGCATGACACGTGCACCTTGATGCTAGATGTGTCGCGTGTTGGCAAAAGGATGAACAAAGCTCACGTAAAAATACAGTGGAAGAACATAGATTCCCGACGACTGAGAAGGAGCAAGGAACCTCGGGGTGGAGCGTCTGCACTCATAATATTTTATATTATTCAGCGATATAAAATCAACCGATCATCTCCACAGTGGACTGGAAGAGTACGAAACACGGCAGCCCAGTGTAGTTACATGATACTAGTACATGGTTAACCCACACTATCACAATATTTCTTGGCTTCCGTGCGACACCTATCTCTAGTAATCCAGCAGCCCGTATCGCTTCTCCCTCCTCGTCGTCTCTCAAAGGCCCTGTTTGGATACTCTAACTTAGTTAAAGGTTAGATTTAGATTCTAATCCTGAAATAACCCTGAACTAACTCTAGCGAAAGAGGTGTTTGGATGACAGGGTTAGATGGAGCGCGGATACGGCGAGGTGCCTTCATGGGCGGTGCGAGAGGGAGGGAGGGAGGGAGAGGACAAGAAGCTTCAAGGAAGTGGGGAGGGATCTGCTGCGGGGAGAGCGAGAGAAAAATGTGTATTTTAGTGTCCCGAGAAGAACTAACCCAAATAAGCACCTCTTGGGTGGGTTAGAATTTTTTTTGGTTAGTTGAGTTCAAACTAACCCAAACTAACTCTAACACGTGGGTCCAAACAGTAACCCAAACTAACCCTCCTGTTTGGATATTTTTGGGTTAGTTGAGTTCAAACTAACCCAAAGTAACCCTCCTGTTTGGATATTTTTGGGTTAGTTGAGTTCAAACTAACCCAAATTAACTCTAACACATGGATCCAAACAGTAACGCGCCGTCAAATCGCACAGCCCGACCTTTCCAGCAGAAGTAAGTTGAATCCGCTACTCCCTCACCCTCCTCGCCTCTGTGTCAAACCGCCTACGCGAAAACTGCCGCGTGTACTACCCGGGAAAAGCCCCGCCCTCAACTTTTAACTACACGAAAATAGTTCGAGCTTGTTGTTCTATATAAATAGTAGTACTGTATGTTTATTCACTCATGGGGTTGTTCAATGAATGGAGGGCCGGGGAGCACAAATGAACAATACTACTACTAGTAGTAGTAAGTAGGAGTCGTACAGGTAGTCACCTTAAATAGAGAGTTTCTTTTCTTTAATGCCACGTACACAAATTGAAACGCTTGCTGTGGAGAGAAAAAGATAATCACTCCACTATATATGTACGCAGGGGCCTGAGCGCTTGCTTTACTAGGGTTGCTCTCTTCATTCTCTCATCCTCTTCAGATATAAACAAGACAGCGGTAGCGACATTTTCTCTCTGCTCACCGCTGGTCACAGATCCGGCCGGATCCCTTCGGCTGGTGTGCGTAGAGGACTAGGTGCATCGTTCACGCGGTCGTCGCCGGCGAGGGAGGAAACACTGTGGGATTTCGGGTTCCGGCAGACCATTGAGGTTCGAACACTGGGGTGCGCGCGGAGATCCAACCCTCCACCGTCTCGCACCTCGCGGAATCGATGGGACTTAAACTACTAAACGGAACAGCACAAGAGACACGAGATTTATACTGGTTCAGGCCACCATTGTGGTGTAATACCCTACTGTAACGCCCCGAGAACGATGCTCGAGAAGACTTCCATATATTTCGGGTTTCGCCGTGTGTTTCTTTTGTGTCTGCTATTTTATTTTTGCATTGCATCATGTCATCATGCCATCATATCATTAATTTTTTAAAACTCAACTAAATAAACCGTATGGATTTTCGGTCCATTTAAATCGAGGGATATTCACAATGGTGATTTCTCTTTATAACATATCCTCCCAATATTTAGGGAGCTATATTAAACCATTCCATAACACATTTGCGCGGTTCTTCAAATTTCCTTTTTATCCAACTCAACTTCTTTTCTTCCTTTGGTGCCTTTTTAGTAAAATGGAGTTGCAATTTTACTTTATCCATAAATGTTCCAAATCAGCCCATAAATCACATCTCTTGTGTAGGGCCATCTCCTATAATTTCAACCCATTTGGAGTTCATTCAATGGGTTTGAAATCAAACATGTCGAGTTAAATTCAACATGTGTGGATTTTACATTCTCTAAAAATCCTCGGGCCATTTTTGATAAATTCCTCATATTTTTATGAGTCCAGAAAAATTGTCCTCGTTCCCAAATTCTTTCCCTAACCCTCTCTTTCTTTTTGTCTCTCTTTAATTGTTTTCTGCTAAGAAAATATAAGAGAGAGAGAAGAGAGAGAGCCCAGCCATGCCTCCTGGGCACTCCCAGCCTCCCGCGCCGGCCCAAGGCCCAGCCCACCTAAACCTCCTAACCTAGCCCGACTCCCTCCTCCGCACCCATCTCTCCCCTCGTTCCCTGTCAGCGCCGCCACCACACACGCACATCGCCAGGGAGAGCCCCGCTCCTCCCGATCCCCTCGTCGCGTCCACCGCGCCCGATCCCCATCCCCTCGATCCATCTCCTCCTCCTCCTCGTTCCCGCAGCGCACGACCCCGCTCTCCTCCTTTCTCCTTGATCTCCTCCTCTCCCTCTCGTCCTCCCACGCCGGCAACCCCTCCGCCGCCTTGCCGCCTTCCCGGCACCCTTTCTCCACCCGAGCGGCTCCTCCTCACCTCGTCTCCCTTGTCGTGGCTGCCCACGAGGCTCCTGCCGCCGGCGCCTCTTCCTGGCCGGATCCGCCGCCATCTCTCCCTCCTGCCGCCTCGTCCCGCCTTGCGGCTCCACCTCCTCGTCGGCCGGCCGCAGCTCGCCGCGCCCCGCCTCCTCTTCTCTGTGTTCACAAGCGCCAGCAGCTCGGCCTCCTTCCACGCGCCATGTCCGCCTCACCTCCGCTGCTCTGCCCGTACCGATCCTCTGCACCTTCCCGTCGGCCCTGCTCCTTCCCTCGCCGTCCCGACTAGCAGCAGGAAACCAGGAGCTCAAGCCCTGCCATGGCCGCCGCCCGTTCGTCGCCTCCGGCCGGATCCAGCCGCCCTCGGCCTCCCCTCGAGCACCCGAGGCCCTGCGAGCCTCCCGCTCGCCCGCATCTGCCTCTGCTTCGTGCCACTCATCCTTGGCGCCATGGCCTCTGCCTCCTTTGGATGACCCGTGGCTGCCGTGCCCTGTTGCGCGTTCTCTCCGCTGCCGCAACCTTGTTGGCGTCAAGACCGTGGGCGCCAAGTTAATCTTCCACTATCATCTCCGAGGATTTCTCGAAGTACCGCACCGGACGCCAAGTACGACTACACCATGGTGATCGTGAACAACTACACATCTACAACTAGTGTACCTCTACATCCTGGAATCGCGGCACCGCACCAAACGCAAGTACAACAAGGAACCCGAAGGACTTGGGCGCCAAGTTCCTCTTTGTCCACGATGATTATGCAAGACCCGAGATCGACTTGGCGGACTCACAAGTACCATGACGACCGCCAAGTTCCACTACCGGTGAGCGTTTTGGAATTGCCAAGTCGACTACAACGCGAAGACCATGTACAACTACGGATCCGTGGATTTCACCAAGTACCTCTACCGACGACCAACATCTACGCAGCGTGTACAACTACTTCCATTCGACCCACGAGTACCACTACTTCCCTCGACGACTCGAACCGCTCGAAAATGCACGCTCAAGGTATAACCGCTGAGACGACCGCCGTGAGCGAATGCATATGTTGTATGAGATGCCCGTTTGCACCGTGTCCGAAATTGTCGCTCGCTTGTTCCTCCTCGTTGCCATGCCATCGTCTCGTGGGAACCCGGAATCCGGGATCACCCCACCATCCTTGCATGACATGCATCCGCACGCCTCCTTTTGCACCGGTATCTCCGTGAGCTACCGGAACCGAAATGTTGCCATGGCACCATTTTCGTTTCGCCGCCGTGGCACCCTTTCGTTCCGCCATGGTGACCAAATGCTTCATAATGCTCTTGTCAACATTTTCATAAAATTGCTTAAAACTTGCACATGTCATCCGCATCATGATAACAACATTTAAATGTTTATAATTGTTGTTTGCATTAATTTGTTTAAATGCCATGCTAAAATGATTTATTTCATAACTAAATAACCGTAGCTCGGATTTAAATAAATTATATATGTAAATGGGGTAGAAAAATGCCTAGATTAACATGGTAGCATTACTTTGCATGTTTAACAACTCTAAAATATGCTTTAGGTCAGAACAGTACCAAATTCGAAATATGCACATGAGGATTTTCCGGAATTGTTGTTTGTTGTTCCGGCCTCATTTAAATTTGCCTAAATAGTTAGTTTACTTATGCCTCACCTCTTGCCATGTTTAATAACATTTAATATTGTTGAGTACCTATTCGGGAGAGAACTAAATAAGTGATGTGGTGTTTTGTCAATATGCAACCCGTTGCATATTGAGCTCCATTTAACTTCTAGTTTTGTTTGTGCATATTGCCATGCCATGCTATTTAAATCGGACATGCATCATACTTGATTGTGCATCATGCCATGCTTATGATTGTGTGTTTACTATGTTGTTTGCTTCTTTCCGGTTTGCTTCTCTCGTTAGCTCCGGTTTCGTTCCGGAGTTGTGAGGATTCGTTCGACTACATCCGTTTGTCTTCTTCATGGACTCGTTCTTCTTCCTTGCGGGATTTCAGGCAAGATGACCATACCCTCGAAATCACTTCTATCTTTGCTTGCTAGTTGCTCGCTCTTTTGCTATGCCTATGCTACGATGCCTACCACTTGCTATATCATGCCTCCCATGTTGCCATGTCAAGCCCCTAACCATCCTTTCCTAGCAAACCGTTGTTTGGCTATGTTACCGCTTTGCTCAGCCCCTCTTATAGCGTTGTTAGTTGCAGGTGAAGATGAAGTTTGTTCCTTGTTGGAACATGGAGATGTTGTTCCTTGTTGGAACATGTTTACTTGTTGGGATATCACAATATATCTTATTTAATTAATGCATCTATATACTTGGTAAAGGGTGGAAGGCTCGGCCTTATGCCTGGTGTTTTGTTTCACTCTTGCCGCCCTAGTTTCCGTCATATCGGTTTTATGTTCCCGGATTTTGCGTCCCTAACGCGGTTGGGTGATTTATGGGACCCCCTTGACAGTTCGCTTTGAATAAGACTCCTCCAGCAAGGCCCAACATTGGTTTTACCATTTGCCACATAAGCCTTTTTCCCTTGGGTTCTGCAGACTCAAGGGTCATCTTTATTTTAAACCCCCGGGCCAGTGCTCCTCCGAGTGTTGGTCCAAACTAGAGCCACTTGCGGTGCCGCCCCGAGGCAACTTGGGGTATCGTCGGTTGCCGTACGTAGTGTTCATCCGGTGTGCCCTGAGAACGAGATATGTGCAGCTCCTATCAGGATTTGTCGGCACATTCGGGCGGCTTTGCTGGTCTTGTTTTATTGCTGTCGAAATGTCTTGTAGTCCGGGATTCCGAGACTGATCGGGTCTTCCCGGTAGAAGGAATATCCTTCGTTGACCGTGAGAGCTTATCATGGGCTAAGTTGGGACACCCCTGCAGGGTATTATCTTTTGAAAGCCGTGCCCGTGGTTATGAGGCAGATGGGAATTTGTTAATGTCCGGTTGTAGAAAACTCGAAGTTGATCTTAATTAAAATACATCAACCGCGTGTGTAACCGTGATGGTCTCTTCTCGGAGTCCGGAAGTGAACACGGGTTAAAGTTATGTTGACGTAGGTTGTTCTAGGATCACTTCTTGATCATAGTTGTTCGACCGTGCTTTTGCTTTCTCTTCTCGCTCTCTTTTGCGAATGTAGCCACCAGATATGCTAGTCGCTTGCTGCAGCTCCACCTCCCTACCCTGTCCTACCTTTAAGCTTAAATAGTCTTGATCTCGGGGTGTGAGATTGCTGAGTCCCCATGACTCACAGATACTTCAAAACCAGTTTGCAGTGTGCCGATGAAACCGTGCGGTGGCCTTTTCCGAGCTCAAGGAGGAGCTCGATGAAGATCTTGTTCATTGTGTTGTTTCATTTCAGTTGATCGAGAGTGGAGCCAGTTGGGACGATCGGGGATCTGTGTAGCATTTGGGGTAGTCTTCTTTTATTTTGGTTCCGTAGTCGGACCTTGATTGTATCTGTATGATGTAATGCTTTACTCATGTATTGTGTGAAGTGGCGATTGTAAGCCAACTATGTATCTTTTTCCTTATGTATTACATGGGTTGTGTGAAGATTACCTCACTTGCGACATTGCTTTCAATGCGGTTATGCCTCTAAGTCGCTTCGACACGTGGGAGATATAGCCGCATCGAGGCGTTATAAGTTGGTAATCGAGCCTTCCCGACTTAGGAGCCCCCTACTTGATTGTTTGTGGCGTTGTTGAGTCTAGAACGGAAAATGTTTTGAGTCTTAGGATTATATATATCGAGAGTAGGATTCTTTTTACTCCTCGGTCCTTAAATCGCTCTCCGTGAGGCATCCCGACGTGAACTTTTGACTCTTTCTCTTCTCAAATTTCACGATTTTTTTTAGGATCACGCGGGTATCTTGGAATCGTTCCGATGGTTTTGTGGCGAGAACATTGTTCTTGGTGCCTCGACATTTAGGGGTTGTGGCGGTGTCCCGGGAGTTGAGCTCCGAGGTGTTGTCGTCACAATTTTATCGTTGCAGTTCGGAATACCTGAGTTTTGCCGACATCGAAAATCTCTTTTATGCAGTTGTTGGTGAGATAACCTCGATAACCCAGTACTGGGGCGAGCTCGAGAGTATTGCCATGACTCGTATAACGGATGCTTTTCGAAGGTCGAGGTACACGATTTCCAAAGGTTTCTTGGTTATGTGTTGAACGATGGATACAATTGGATCTAGGTATTGTTAGTTTGGGTGATATATTTTGTGTCCTGTATCCCCAACACCTGATTGCATAACCAGAAAGTTTGGGAGTTTATAAGTGGAATTCAAGTATCTCGTAGGATATCTTTCCAACACACACATGATACGATACGGGATCTATCATATGTTTGTTTCCGGCTTATTCCACAAGCCAAATCCTTTGTTTTTGTTTTGTTTTGTGGTATTCAAGTTGCTTCAATGCCAAGTGTTGATCCATACCTTCCTTAAACGGTGTTCTCATATTGATATGTGAATACTAGTCCTTCTTGATCATCGAGGTCGTCATTTTAATTCTTTTGCCAACCGGCGTGCTTCTCTTCAAGTGGATCCGATCATTCCAGCATTCGCAAGATCAATTCTAAGTTTTTCTCAACGGTGTTTGTTTCATCCGTCCCAAGTTGTCTTTGTTTTCCCACCCTCCCACCCCTTTTTCTTCAAGGACTCAGATTTCTTAATCATGTATCCTTTTATTTGTGAAGCCTCTTCACTCTTTTCAATCAATGTTCTGATCCAGTGATCCCTCATGAAGATGCTCAACAGCTCCAAGTTTATCATCCTTTGTTCTCTTATCTTCCCCGGTGGAATCAATTCAAGCTTTGTCGATCATATCCTTTTACCCGTTTGAAATGTTTTCCCATACCGGTGCACCTCATAATCTTTCAGTTCTTGTTATTCAATTGTTCCGGAGTGTTGAAGATATCTCAGAAGATTCAAGTTTCCATTCCCAATTCACTCAAGTTCTTTTGAGGATGCTATCTCATTCAAGCCATTTAATTCAACTGGTGCAATCTCTCTTTAAATCGTTCAATGGTGTTTCTTTTGAGTGGGCCCTAACCCACAGGTTTTTTTTTCCAGGATCTTACCTGGCTCTGCTAATTCTTTCAAGAGCTATTCCCAAATTCATTGCAAAGTTTGACGTAAGAATGAGTTATCATCAGTCAAATGTCTTTCTCCAAGATCTTTCAAATTATTTTCATTGTTGGTTCAACCTTTCTAATTTTCATTCCGGAGTGCCTCAACAATTCATGGTGGTGTTTCTCGTCGTCATTCTCGAATTTTGAAGACCGAAGAAGAGTTTCTCTTTAATCTTGCTCCATTCTCTTCAAGATTCATGGTTCTTGCTTCGTGCCATCCTCATAATTGTTTTGATTGTGAGAATTCTTTTCACCCATCCGGAGCATTTCAGGAGTCTTTTCAGTTTGATTATCCAGAGCCATCATCTTAGAATTATTCATTCTCAACATCTCACTCTCCAAATCTTACCGGTGCATCATTCAAGTATACTCCAATCAGCTCGTCATCTATTCGTTCACTTGTATCTAAATCCCCTCAAATATCTTCATTCGTTTTCCAATTCTTCCCGGTGAATTGTGCCTTTGCTACGTTCATTCTCAATTCTTACGGTGGTTCGTTCAAGAGTTCTCTTCCTTCGTTATCATATAGATTCATTTGTTCTCTCATAATCCCACCGGTGGTTCCATCAATACCTTCTCAAGTTTGCGCTATATCTCTATCTGTAATCATTTTCAATGAGAATAAGTAGTATGCCAAATCCATTGCTTGCCATCAATTTAATTGGTGAAGGATCAGCATAATGTAATTCTTATTCTTGTTTCATCGAGTAAGTTCAATTCCTTATTCCGGAGGTTCATCAAAATTCTTGATTTCAGTTGTTCATCTTTTCTTTTCCTGGAGTTCCAAGCTCTCATCATCACGAAGATCCATCTAAATCACTGCATGGCTTCACCTGGTGTTTTCAACTTCTCTTTCTTTCTATCACCCTTTTGTTTACCGGAGTTCATCATGGAGGCTCTACATGGTGCTTCCTCAAGGATTCTTTTCATTCTTCAATTGTTCTTCAAGATTTCTCTCGGAGTTAAGATCCGTCAAGCTATACTCAAAAATAAACATGGTGCTCAACACATGTTTTGTTTTCAGGAGTTCAAGTATTCTTCATCTTGCATTCCGAAGTGCAATTCTTTCGACCTTATCTTTTAAGGTGGTGTTATGTCATTCTTGACAATTTCCTTCATGCTTCATGATTCACATGTTGTCAAGAACGAGGTATTTTTAAATCCATCAATCTCTTCGTTGGAGTTATCTTGGTATAGATTTCACCTAAAGCCTTCCCTAAGGAATGTTGATATTGTGGTGCTTATCAATGATCCAAGTTTTTAACTATCCTCTCGGCGAAAGCAGTTTTCATCTCTTCGTTGATCTCAAGCAAGCAATTGTTTTCGTTAGTGGCAGAATTTCACCTCATAATTTTTAGTTGTTTCCATAAGCCCACTACAAGTTTATTCTTTTCATTGTTGATTTTTCAAACAACTCCGTTCTATCCTTCTTTGTAAGGATGCTTCATTCAAATTCAATTGTGGTAGAAGTTGTCATTTTCTTCTCCGTCCCTTTATCCCAACAATCTAGATTCTATTCTTTCGTTTCGAAGGCATTGTGATGTTGCTCTCTTCGACCCATCATCTTGTTTTGTCAAGATCATGTTCTTCTCCTTGCTTCACCGTTTAGCCGGAGTGTCATGTTTTCATTCGAGTTCTCTCATCTTATCAAGTTTTGCCTGCGTCCTCAACCGGAGTGTTTTCTGAAATCCTTCTTACCCCTTGTGCCATTCTTGCAATAGTTCCGGAGGCAGTGTTTGTTGATTTCATCAAGTATCCTCTCTTCTTTCATCAAGTATCCTCTCATCTTGTCAAGATCATGTTCAATTCCTTCCATTTATAGTCGGAGTGCTGCCAAAATTATATCATTCTTGTTCATTCTTATCTCGTTTCAACCAGAGTGGTTTCGAATTCTATCTTGTCCTTTAAACTCTTGATTCATGTCTTTGCAACCTTTAAGTTCCCGTAATGTTCCGTGTTCCTCTTTTCTAACGGACTGTTCGCAATCTCGTTCATTCCATTGTATTCTTTCTTTCAATTTGCTCAACCTCTCAAGGTTCGTGGTTTCACTCATTCGTCAAAGAAGCAACTTTGTTTTACCTATTCCTCCCCCGTTTTCCCTCCGGTGCCATCCTAGATCTCGGGACGAGATCCTCTCGTAGTGGTGGAGTGTTGTAACGCCCCGAGAACGATGCTCGAGAAGACTTCCATATATTCCGGGTTTCGCCGTGTGTTTCTTTTGTGCCTGCTATTTTATTTTTGCATTGCATCATGTCATCATGCCATCATATCATTAATTTTTTAAAACTCAACTAAATAAACCGTATGGGTTTTCGGTCCATTTAAATCGAGGGATATTCACAATGGTGATTTCTCTTTATAACATATCCTCCCAATATTTAGGGAGCTATATTAAACCATTCGATAACACATTTGCGCGGTTCTTCAAATTTCCTTTTTATCCAACTCAACTTCTTTTCTTCCTTTGGTGCCTTTTTAGTAAAATGGAGTTGCAATTTTACTTTATCCATAAATGTTCCAAATCAGCCCATAAATCACATCTACTGTGTAGGGCCATCTCCTATAATTTCAACCCATTTGGAGTTCATTCGAATGGGTTTCGAAATTCAAACATGTCGAGTTAAATTCAACATGTGTGGATTTTACATTCTCTAAAAATCCTCGGGCCATTTTTGTTAAATTCCTCATATTTTTATGAGTCCACAAAAATTGTCCTCTTCCCAAATTCTTTCCCTAACCCTCTCTTTCTTTTTGTCTCTCTTTAATTGTTTTCTGCTAAGAAAATATAAGAGAGAGAGAGAAGAGAGAGAGCCCAGCCATGCCTCCTGGGCACTCCCAGCCTCCCGCGCCGGCCCAAGGCCCAGCCCACCTAAACCTCCTAACCTAGCCCGACTCCCTCCTCCGCACCCATCTCTCCCCTCGTTCCCTGTCAGCGCCGCCACCACACACGCACATCGCCAGGGAGAGCCCCGCTCCTCCCGATCCCCTCGTCGCCTCCACCGCGCCCGATCCCCATCCCCTCGATCCATCTCCTCCTCCTCCTCCTCGTTCCCGCAGCGCACGACCCCGCTCTCCTCCTTTCTCCTCGATCTCCTCCTCTCCCTCTCGTCCTCCCACGCCGGCAACCCCTCCGCCGCCTTGCCGCCTTCCCCGCACCCTTTCTCCACCTGAGCGGCTCCTCCTCACCTCGTCTCCCTCGTCGTGGCTGCCCATGAGGCTCCTGCCGCCGGCGCCTCTTCCTGGCCGGATCCGCCGCCATCTTTCCCTCCTGCCGCCTCGTCCCGCCTTGCGGCTCCACCTCCTCGCCGGCCGGCCGCAGCTCGCCGCGCCCCGCCTCCTCTTCTCTGTGTTCGCGCATACCAGAGCGCCTCCTCCTTCCACGCGCCATGTCCGCCTCACCTCCGCTGCTCGCCCGCATCGATCCTCTGCACCTTCCCGTCGGCCCTGCTCCTTCCCTCGCCGTCCCGACCAGCAGCAGGAAACCAGGAGCTCAAGCCCTGCCATGGCCGCCGCCCGTTCGTCGCCTCCGGCCGGATCCAGCCGCCCTCGGCCTCCCCTCGAGCACCGAGGCCCTGCGAGCCTCCCTCGCCAAGCATCTGCCTCGCCGTGCCACTCATCCTTGGCGCCATGGCCTCTGCCTCCTTTGGATGACCCGTGGCTGCCGTGCCCTGTTGCGCGTTCTCTCCGCTGCCGGGCACTGTTGACGTCAAGACCGTGGGCGCCAAGTTCGTCTTCCACTATCATCTCCGAGGATTTCTCGAAGTACCGCACCGGATGCCAAGTACGACTACACCATGGTGATCGTGAACAACTACACATCTACAACTAGTGTACCTCTACATCCCGGAATCGCGGCACCGCGCTTTGAAACGCAAGTACAACAAGGAACCCCGAAGGACTTGGAAGCGCCAAGTTCCTCTTTGTCCACGATGATTATGCAAGACCCCGAGATCGACTTCGCGGACTCACAAGTACCATGACGACCGCCAAGTTCCACTACCGGTGAACGTTTTGGAATTGCCAAGTCAGACTACAACGCGAAGACCATGTACAACTACGGATCCCGTGGATTTCACCAAGTACCTCTACCGACGACCCGAACATCTACGCAACATGTACAACTACTTCCATTACGACCCACGAGTACCACTACTTCCCTCGACGACTCGAACCGCTCCGAAAATGCACGCTTCGAAGGTATAACCGCTGAGACGACCGCCGTGAACGAATGCATATGTTGTATGAGATGCCCGTTTGCACCGTGTCCGAAATTGTCGCTCGCTTGTTCCTCCTCGTTGCCATGCCATCGTCTCGTGGGAACCCGGAATCCGGGATCACCCCACCATCCTTGCATGACATGCATCCGCACGCCTCCTTTTGCACCGGTATCTCCGTGAGCTACCGGAACCGAAATGTTGCCGTGGCACCATTTTCGTTTCGCCGCCGTGGCACCCTTTCGTTCCGCCATGGTGAACAAATGCTTCATAATGCTCTTGTCAACATTTTCATAAAATTTCTGAAAACTTGCACATGTCATCCGCATCATGATAACAACATTTAAATGTTTATAATTGTTGTTTGCATTAATTTGTTTAACTGCCATGCTAAAATGATTTATTTCATAACTAAATAACCGTAGCTCGGATTTAAATAAATTATATATGTAAATGGTGTAGAAAAATGCCTAGTTTAACATGGTAGCATTACTTTGCATGTTTAACAACTCTAAAATATGCTTTAGGTCAGAACAGTACCAAATTCGAAATATGCACATGAGGATTTTCCGGAATTGTTGTTTGTTGTTCCGGCCTCATTTAAATTTGCCTAAATAGTTAGTTTACTTATGCCTCACCTCTTGCCATGTTTAATAACATTTAATATTGTTGAGTACCTATTTGGGAGAGAACTAAATAAGTGATGTGGTGTTTTGTCAATATGCAACCCGTTGCATATTGAGCTCCATTTAACTTGTAGATTTGTTTGTGCATATTGCCATGCCATGCTATTTAATTCGGACATGCATCATACTTGATTGTGCATCATGCCATGCTTATGATTGTGTGTTTACTATGTTGTTTACTTCTTTCCGGTTTGCTTCTCTCGTTAGCTTCGGTTTCGTTCTGGAGTTGTGAGGATTCGTTCGACTACATCCGTTTGTCTTCTTCATGGACTCGTTCTTCTTCCTTGCGGGATTTCAGGCAAGATGACCATACCCTCGAAATCACTTCTATCTTTGCTTGCTAGTTGCTCGCTCTTTTGCTATGCCTATGCTACGATATCTACCACTTGTTATATCATGCCTCCCATGTTGCCATGTCAAGCCCCTAACCATCCTTTCCTAGCAAACCGTTGTTTGGCTATGTTACCGCTTTGCTCAGCCCCTCTTATAGCGTTGTTAGTTGCAGGTGAAGATGAAGTTTGTTCCTTGTTGGAACATGGAGATGTTGTTCCTTGTTGGAACATGTTTACTTGTTGGGATATCACAATATATCTTATTTAATTAATGCATCTATATACTTGGTAAAGGGTGGAAGGCTCGGCCTTATGCCTGGTGTTTTGTTTCACTCTTGCCGCCCTAGTTTCCGTCATATCGATTTTATGTTCCCGGATTTTGCGTCCCTAACGCGGTTGGGTGATTTATGGGACCCCCTTGACAGTTCGCTTTGAATAAGACTCCTCCAGCAAGGCCCAACATTGGTTTTACCATTTGCCTTTTTCCCTTGGGTTCTGCAGACTCAAGGGTCATCTTTATTTTAAACCCGGGCGGTGCTCCTCCGAGTGCTGGTCCAAACTAAACCACTTGCGATTGCCGCCCGAGGCAACTTGGGGTATCGTCGGTTGCCGTACGTAGTGTTCATCCGGTGTGCCCTGAGAACGAGATATGTGCAGCTCCTATCAGGATTTGTCGGCACATTCGGGCGGCTTTGCTGGTCTTGTTTTATTGCTGTCGAAATGTCTTGTAGTCCGGGATTCCGAGACTGATCGGGTCTTCGGTAGAAGGAATATCCTTCGTTGACCGTGAGAGCTTATCATGGGCTAAGTTGGGACACCCTGCAGGGTATTATCTTTCAAAGCCGTGCCGCGGTTATGAGGCAAATGGGAATTCGTTAATGTCGGTTGTAGAAAACCGAAGTTGATCTTAATTAAAATACATCAACGGCGTGTGTAACCGTGATGGTCTCTTCTCGGGAGTCCGGAAGTGAACACGGTGTTGGAGTTATGCTTGACGTGGTTGTTCTAGGATCACTTCTTGATCATAGTTGTTCGACCGTGCTTTTGCTTTCTCTTCTCGCTCTCTTTTGCGAATGTAGCCACCAGATATGCTAGTCGCTTGCTGCAGCTCCACCTCCCTACCATGTCCTACCTTTAAGCTTAAATAGTCTTGATCTCGCGGGTGTGGGATTGCTGAGTCCCCGTGACTCACAGATACTTCAAAACCAGTTTGCGGTGCCGATGAAACCGTGCGGTGGCCTTTTGAGCTCAAGGAGGAGCTCGATGAAGATCTTGTTCATTGTGTTGTTTCGTTTGATTGATCGATAGTGGAGCCAGTTGGGACGATCGGGGATCTGTGTAGCATTTTGGGTAGTCTTCTTTTATTTTGGTTCCGTAGTCGGACCTTGATTGTATCTGTATGATGTAATGCTTTACTCATGTATTGTGTGAAGTGGCGATTGTAAGCCAACTATGTATCTTTTTCCCTTATGTATTACATGGGTTGTGTGAAGATTACCTCACTTGCGACATTGCTTTCAATGCGGTTATGCCTCTAAGTCGTGCTTCGACACGTGGGAGATATAGCCGCATCGAGGGCGTTATACCTACTCCAGTGTGTGGTGTGGTAGATTGCCTCTTGGGCTGACGAGGAACAATACAAGGAAGAACAGCCTCGCGAGGGTCTGTTCTTGGCGGGTGCGATGAACTGCTAGGTGGGGTTCAGTCGCTCTAGCTACTGGTTTCTTAATGAGGGTTCGGATCCTCTCGCTTACAGGGGTGGCTACTCCTATTTATAGGAGAAGGCCCTGGGCCTCTTCCCAAATATTGAGCGGGAAGGGCGCCAACAATTGGCCATTTTGAAGGGGAACAGCGGGTACACTTATCCTGACTAAAGTTGGTCCTTGCCTGCCAAAGGATCTGGTGATGACGCCTGCTTGGGTTCCACGATGACTCCCTTCCAGCCGTTGGGCTGGTCTTGGTCTTGATGCACCGAAACGGATGCCTTTGCTTGATGCTCTCGCCTGCGCTTGCTCCCTTTGCACCAAAGAGGAAAGGAGGACATGCGCGGGCCGGCACCCGACTGGCGCCCTTGGTCATCATGGCTTGCATCATGGGCACCTCGCGAGGTACCCTGCCTTGAACTATCCGCCTCCTCATCAGCCAACCTGACGAGGCCGTGCCTGAGGAAGCTCCTTGTCGTCCGCCCTGCGAGGCTTGGCCCCTCGCGAGGGTCTTGAGCTTGTGTTGATAAAGATGGGTCGTGCTGGGCCTCCTTGAGCCACGCCGCAGTGCAGGCGAGCAAGTCCAGGGACCCCGTTCGCGAGAATGCCGACAGTAGCCCCTGGCCTGGCGCGCCCAAACTTGGTCGGCGAGAGGCGAAGGGCAAGTCTGAGCGTCGCGGGCCCTAATAGCCTGCGGCCTTGGGCGCCGCATGGCGGTTGATTGGAGGCATGCGCACTGCTTCCCCACGATGCCTCGGTAACCACCCGGATTCGACAAGTCCCTGCATGCAGAGTCGGTCATGATTACCGGTGATCGTGGAGGAAGACGGTTGGCCTTCGCCGGCAATAAGTACGGAACGGCGCACGCCCTTCCAGTCTATCCTTTCTTGTCTCTCCTTCTTATCCATGGCTCCACCAAGGAAGTTCTCGTCCGCAGAGAAGGGGAAGGGCCGTCAGGTCGAGTCTTCCTCTCCTCCGCCTAAGCGTGGTCGAGGTCGCCCTCGCAAGCATCCCGTGGCCTCCACGGCGGTCCTCTGCTGTCGCGGAGGAGGCTCTCAGCGTGGCGACGAGCGGCCGGCCATGGTCGGAGGGCGTGCCCCAGCCGCGCGTCCCCCGAGGCCGCGCCTCCATGCTGCTGAAGCACTGCCGGAGTTCATGGTGTGGGCGGAGGAGCCGTCCGACGTCCGGTTTCAGCTCCCGCGCTTCCTCCTGGGTGAGCTCCGGTGGCGCCTGGGTGGCCTCTGGCTCGAGCGGATGGCTGCTGCAGCCGGGCCGTGGGCTTCTCTCGAGGTCTCGCTACGAGGGAACCTGTTCCGACCAGCGGTGGCGGAGCGTTCGCTCGCGCGCGTGGTCTTCGCCGCCAGTGCTCCCTGCACTTCAAGAACGACGGCGACGCCACCCTCTACGTGAAGGTGTTCGGGAAAGACGGTCGCCGCATGGGGTGCTGCCCTAAAGACGACGACCGCGGCCGAGGACTCAGCCCGGCGTGGATGGAGAGGGCAGCGGCGGCCGGCGATGCCGTGACTCCTCAAGCTTCACCAGCTCTTCTTCGGGTGGTGGTTCTTCCAGCAGCGGCCGCGGCCAGCCCCCACGCCGCCGCGCCTGCTTGGGGGGTGGCAGCGGGTCCGCTCGCTGCCGCGCCCCGGTGAAGAGCGAGAGGGAGTCTGCGTGAGCTCCGGAGACGGCTCGAGCCTTCCAAGAGGACCGGCACGGGGCGTGCTTCACCTGCTTTTGTCCTTTTCCTTTCTTTTCTCCCGCGCAAAAAGTCAACAATGTGTGGCCCCATGGGGGCGCGTTTGGGTTAACGCCATTAATTATTGTACTGCTTTTGTTATCCTGATACTCTTCCTTTCTGTTGTACGCCCATTCGCAAGTGAACTCCAGCCGTGGCCGAGTGGGCGACCGATCCAGGCCCCGTGTTCGCGTTTTGCTGCCCGTGAGGCATGTTCAGGAGGGGTGCTCTAGCTGTGGACTAGGGCCGTGAAAACTTGAGCGATAGGGGTAGCAACGCTCGCGAGGGCTCCCGAGGCTTCTGCCTCGCGAGTCCCCACGCAAGAGAAATCGAGGCAGGAGAGCGAAAAAGATCGAAGAACCACGGACCAAAAGATGGCGATAGTTTGATAAAAACTCCAAATGGGAATAAACTAGTCAACTGCAGAAAGCAAATGAAAAAGCCGCGTCCGCACCTAGTCTAGTCTTGACGTCTTCTCACCAGCTGGAGCTAAGTGCTGCCGATGGGCGTGGGAGGGAGCCCCAGGCTGAGGCCGGCACTCCTGGAGACTCGGGCGTGTACAGCCCCAACTCATTATTACGTGAGAGTGTCACGGGCGGCGAGCTTCACAGGCGTTGGCCCTCTTCACAGGCTCTGGGCCTTTCTTCTGGGAAGCAAGCTTCACGGGCGTTGGCCCTCTTCACGGGCTCCGGGCCCTTTCCAGAACGCGACAGCTTCACAGGCGTTCGCCTTCTTCACATGCTCTGGGCCTTTTCCAAAAAGGATGAGCTTCACAGGCATTCGCCTTCTTCACAGGCACTGGGCCTTTTCCAAAAAGGATGAGCTTCACAGGCATTCGCCTTCTTCATAGGCACTGGGCCTTTTCCAAAAAGAATGAGCTTCACAGGCATTCGCCTTCTTCACAGGCACTGTGCCTTTTCCAAAAAGAATGAGCTTCACAGGCATTAGCCTTCTTCACGAACCTTGGGCCTTTTAACAAAAAGAATGAGCTTCACAGGCATTCTCCTTCTTCACGAGCCTTTGGGCCTTTTAGGGGTAAAACCTCCCGAGGTGCTTTGGATGTTCCACGCGTTACGTATAGGTACTCCCTCTTGAGTCTCCAAGCGCACGGAGCTGGGCACGAAACATGAACAACCTTGAGCGGGCCCTCCCACATGGGAGAGAGCTTATGCAGTCCCTCCACGGAGAGGACCCGTCGAACACGAGGTCCCCTACCTCGAGAGTTCCTGGGGCGGTTGTTGCGGCGGGGGTTTCTCCGGAGTGCTGCTGGTACGTTGCTGCTCAGCACGCAGCTTCTCGGCGGCGCCTCCCCGGACGAGGCTGTCCCCGCATGGCGTCCTGCAGCGTTTCATCGAACGCCAGGACCCGCGCGGATCGATGTTTGACCTCGTGAGGGAGGACCGTTTCGGCTCCGTAGACAAGGAAGAAGGGGGTCTCCACAGTTGGCGCGCCAACTGGAGAGCATAATCCTAAGGAAAACATAAGAAGGATACATGCAGCTGGGACAGAACCCGAGCGGCTTGGGGATGATGCAGCCGAGGGCGCCCCCAGAGATAGGCTAATGACATGAAATAAAAGGGGTACATGCCGCAGGGACGGACCCACGCGTCCTGGGAATAATGCGGCCCTGAAGGCGCTCCCAGCCGGAAACAAAACTTAAAGATGTCACCTGGTGATGTTGGGGACGAAGGGGTGTTGGTGTAGCAGACTCGGTGGGCTGCGGGAGCCGATCCTCACGAGCCCCCAGGCCCGGGGGCCTCGGGAGGATCCGGGCTGCGCGGCGGCCTCGGGGCCATCTCCATCTCCGCCCGAGGCTGCGGCGTGCTCGACCTCTCGAGCCTCCAGGATGGCCCTCATGAGATGCAGGTGCGCAGCAACCGCGTTTGGCAGGCCGTGAGGCATGCGCACGTAGTAGCTGTGGGGCAGGCCCTCGCAACGTCCCACTCGCGAGGGCCAGAGGCGCTCTTGAGACGCGGCTCGGTTGAGCCCTGGTATGTCGATGCAGACGCGCAGCCCACCATCCTCGCCTGGATGGGGGCCACAGCCAGGCATAAGCGGCTGCCCTCATGACACTTGACTCCTGAGCTCTGAATGGCCTTGGCGACGAACTCCCGAGGGTTCGGCTCTCCTTGCCTTGCTCCCTTGCGGAAGCGTGCTCAAGCACGCCTCACGTGGTGCCCAAGCGCCTCCCTCGAGACCTTGGCGAGGTCGGCGGCCTCCGAGGGAGAGCCCCGAGCCCGCCTCGAGGAGGGCGCCGGGCGCGCTTCCTATGCGATGGAAGGAGGTCCCCTGGCCCGTCACGGGCCACGAGAACCTGCCTCTTGAGGAGCCGGACGGTCGATGTCTTCTTCTTCTTGGGCGCAGCCTCGGGAGGCCTCCTGCTGCTGTGGTCTGGGTCTTCTAGCGATGCGGCCTGAAAGGCTCGCTCCAGGGAGCACACTGCGTCTCTCTCTTCACAGGGCACCGTGATGACCCCGCCTCTTCCTGGCATCTTGAGGACGTTGTAGCCGTGGTGGGTTATGGCCATGAATTTGGCCAGCGCCGGGTACCCGAGGATGGCGTTGTACGGCAGGCGAATGTGGGCGACGTCGAAGTCAATGAGCTCGGTGTGGTAGTTGTCGCGAGCCCCAAAGGTGACACAAGGTGGACCTGCCCGATCGGGACCGTGGAGCCGTCGGTGACTCCGGAGAAATGCTTGGTTGGCCGAAGTTGACTATAAGGCACTTGAAGATTGTTGAATGTTTCCACGGACAGGACGTGGAGTCCTGCCCCGCCGTCGATGAGGGTCTTGGTGACCAGCACGTTGTTGATGATTGGGGAACAAAGCATCGGGAGAACTCCAGCTGTGGCTGCGCACTTGAGCTGATCCGCTGAGCTGAACGTGATGGCGCACGCCGACCACCTGAGAGGGCGCGCAGCCTCGAGCTTGGGGAGGACTGCATTCACTTCGCGGGCGAACTACTTGAAGATGCGCTGAGAGGCTAGGGCTTGAGCTCCGCCCAGTATGCAGGCGATCGCACGTGGCTCCTGGAAGCTCCCGGCCCCCTCGTTCTGATGACGGTCCTCAATTCTCCTCGGCTGCAGCGGCAGCGGAGGGAGGCCTGCGTTCCCTTGCGGGCGATCCTCGCGAGGCTGATCCCTCCAGCCTCCATCGCGAGGCGGGTCTTGCCAACGGTCCTCGCGAGGTTGGTCGCGCCACCCTTGGCGCGGGCCGCGGTCTTCCCAGCGTCCTGCATTCCTTCCTCCTCCTCGGCCGTAGCCCCGGTTGCTGCGCTCGGGGCGTCTGCCGACCCTTCCTTCGCGTACGGCCCGGAGCTCTTGGCATTCATTGGTGTTGTGGGTGTGGAGGTCGTGGTACACGCATTACCGACTGCCCTTGGAGGACTCGGGCTGATCTCTGCCTCGCTTGGTGTCTGGTTCGGCCGCGAGTACGGCAGCCCCCTTGCGCTTCACGTCCTTGGCCTTGGACTTCTTTTCTTCGGGATCCGGCAGGCAGCTCGAGGAGGAGAGGCGCCCTCCTCAGCCGGGCGCGCTTGGTCGCCAAGTTGAACAGCTCCAAGGAGGTGCACAAATCTTCATGCATCGCCAGCTCCTCCTTCATCTTGACGTCGCGCACGCCGTCAGAGAAGGCAGAGATGATGGCCTCCTCCGTTACCCTGGTGATCTTGAGGCGCGCGTTGTTGAAGCGCTGGATGTACTTTTGCAGGGTTTCCCCTGGCTGCTGCTTGATTCGGCGCATGTCGCTCACGGCGGTGGTCGATCACGAGTACCACGGAAGTTGGCGATGAAGCGGTGCGCATCTCGGCCCAGAAGAGATCGTGCCTGGGGCCAGATTCAGGAGCCAGGTGCGGGCTCCGTCCTTGAGCGCCATGGGAAACCAGTTCACCATGACCTTTTCGTCCCTGCTGGCAGCCTCGATGCCCAGCTCGTAGAGCTAGAGGAACTCCATAGGGTCAGCTGTGCCGTCGTAGCGAGGAGGCTGGTCTGGCTTGAACTTGGCGGGCCGCATGACGCTGCGCCTTCTCGGAGGTGAAGGCGCGACAGCCCGCCGTGGCGCGAGGGGCCTCGGACGACAGAGAGGTTGGTCTTGCGGGCCTCCTTGCGCCATTGGCCGGGGCAGCGCAGGTCTGGCGTCTTGGAGAGGGAGCGCCAGCAGCTTCGTGGGCGAGGAACTTCTTGACAGCTCTGCTCTGGCTGCGCGGCGCTGGCGGAGCGGGTTCCGCCAGGGCGCGCGCCTTGGGCGGCGCCTTCTTGAGGAGGAGGCGGCTGGCGCGCCTGAGCTTCATCGCCAGCGGGCGGGCGCGCAGCGAGACGGACGGTGCGGGGCGCCTCCTGCAGCACGGACGAGCTCGGTGACTCGGTCGAGCCATTCTTCGTAGACGTCATCGACGGGGCGGTAGCGCAGGAGCTCGTTTGCCGCGATGAGTGCAGCCCGGGCCTCCATGGCCGCGCGGGGCATGCGTGACGAAGAACCAGCGGGGGTGAGCGAAGGCGTGGCAGTGCGGCCATCCCGCCTCATGGACGGGTGTTGGGACGATGGTTGCTGCTCGTTCCCCACCGGGCCGGTGGCGGCGTTGACGGCAGGTGACGGGGAACGACAAGGGCGCCCGCTGACGGGAGCTATCTGGGCGACATGGGAGGCGAGGGCGGCTCGGTGCTCGGCGCGGGCCCGACGGGCGTCCGACATGGTTGCGGTGGTCGGGGAAGAACGAGGCGACGAAAGGCAGATTCCGGCGCACCCGCTACCTGGCGCGCCAAATGACGGATTTCGGGTTCCGGTAAACCCTTGAGGTTCGAACACTGGGGTGCGTGCAGAGATCCAACCCTCCACCGTCTCGCACCTTGCCGAATCGCTGAGACCTAAACTACTAAACGGAACAGCACAAGAGACACGAGATTTATACTGGTTCAGGCCACCATCATGGTTTAATACCCTACTCCAATGTGTGGTGTGGTAGATTGCCTCTTGGGCTGACGAGGAACAATACAAGGAAGAACAGCCTCGCGAGGGTCTGTTCTTGGCGGGTGCGATGAACTGCTAGGTGGGGTTCAGTCGCTCTAGCTACTGGTTTCTTAATGAGGATTCGGATCCCTCTGCCCTGGGGGTGGCTACTCCTATTTATAGGCGAAGGCCCTGGGCCTCTTCCCAAATATTGAGCGGGAAGGGCGCCAACAATTGGCCATTTTGAAGGGGAACAACGGGTACACTTATCCTGACTAAAGTTGGTCCTCGCCTGCCAAAGGCTCTGGTGATGACGCCTGCTTGGGCTCCACGATGACTCCCTTCCAGCCGTTGGGCTGGTCTTGGTCTTGTTGCACCGAAACGGATGCCTTTGCTTGATGCTCTCGCCTGCGCTTGCTCCCTTTGCACCAAAGAGGAAAGGAGGACACTTTGCACGGCTGGCACCGACCGCGCCCTTGGTCGTCATGGCTTGCATCATGGGCACCTCGCGAGGTACCCCGCCTTGAACTCTCCGCCTCCTCATCAGCCACTCTGACGAGGCCGTGCTCGAGGAAGCTCCTTGTCGTCCGCCTCAAGGCTTGGCCCCTCGCGAGGGTCTTGAGCTGCGTTGATGAAGATGGGCGTCTTGGGCCTCCTTGAGCCCCCGCCAAAGCCGCAGACGAGCAAGTCTGGGACCCCGTTCCCGAGCAGCCGACAAACACACACTGCCGGATGGGCCTGATCCTCTGCCCATGTCGTTCTCTTCGACACAGCGCCGGCTCGGGAGGTCCTCCGACCCTTCTTCCTCCCTGCCGTATTGTCCGTAGATCCGACCTGCCACCGCCGACATCCCGACGACCCTCAGGTATAAGTTCTTCGAAAGCGGCCTTGCTGTACTACCCCAGCTCCCCACGTGTCTGCATGTGCATCTTTTTCTACTCCCATCAGCTCTTCCAAAGCCACCTAAATTTTTAGTATTATTAGAGGTAAAGCTACTTCATGCATTTGAATCTAGGGCTTTGTTCAAATAACGAAGAAAGGAGAGAAAGTTGTAGCATGAATCTAGGACTTGATTCAAAGAGGAAATAATATGGTGAAAGTAGTAGAGACTGGATACCCAACCGGTCTCTTGGTTGAAAAGGGAAATAATGGGAAAACGCAGTACAAACTGGATAGGGAACAGATCTATTATTGGTTGAAAAAAGGATAGAAAGTGGCGGCTGGTGGACAAGTCAACAGAGTATGTCCAGGATTAGATTTGTTGCCCTCACATAGTAAAAGGTCTCCAGGATTAGAATTGCTTCCCTCACATAGTAAATGGTCTCAGGATTAGATTTGCTGCCCTCACATAGTAAAAGGTCTCCAGGATTAGAGTTGCTGCCCTCACATAGTAAAAGGTCTCCAGGATTAGATTTGCTTCCCTCACATAGTACAAGGTCTCCAGGATTAGGTTTGCTGCCCTCACATAGTAAAAGGTCTCCAGGATTAGATTTGCTGCCCTCACATAGCATGAACAAACTCTACATCACCACTTTATTCCTCCTTGTAGGTACATTGTGCTGCGTCCACTGTCGCATGTCCTTATACCAACCTTTTGCTATTGTTAATGTAAGGGCGCATGTAAAATGAAGCGATAACACTGTAACCTTAGGGACATGTCTAACCAGTGTTATTGTTAATCTAATGCCTCCAGTAATAAGATGCAATTAAACTGTGTTACAAATGGCACTCCTGCTGTTTTCCCCAGTATGATAAGTAAGTTGCTCCTTTACGCTGCTGAGTGTCCTGGTGTCCCCACGGTCCCATGCCCTTAAACCAACTCTTTAGCTGCTGTTGATTTACTGTATCGAGTAAAATTGCTATACTGTTAGCAGTAGCACGTGTTAGCAAAAGGCGCTGCTGCTAAGTTCGAACTGGGTGCACATGGCTAGCCCCACTTAGCAGCAACGCATATCCTTGTCCAGCGCTACGGCTATGCTCCGTACTAGTAGCGCCTTTCTTCAACCCGCACTGCTAATAACCCTACCTTATCGTCCCACCACGCGGGCGACCCTCTCACTCACTCTCCCCCGCACCCCCCCCCCCCGTCGCCGTCCACCGCCGCCGCCGTTCCCCGACCACCATCGTCGCCCACCACCGTGGATGCTCCTGCTCCTCCTCGATTGAGGTAGTCCCTCCATCCCTCCTCCCTTCTCCCCTCCCTACCCCTCCCACCGCGCCCTCCTCCCTCCACCTCCGGCCGCCCCTCCTCCTGCGGCCAAGCCCTCCGCCGACAGCCCTCCTCCCACCGCCTCTCCCCCTCTCTCGTCCCTCCTCCCACCCCCTCCTCACTCCCTCCTCCTCCCTCATCCGATCCCACAGCCCTCCTCTCCCTCCTCGTCTCTCCTCCCTCCTCCTCCTCCCTCTTCCCACCCCTCCTCCGTCCATCTCTCCTAAACCCTAAACTCCTTTTACTGTTCTTGTACAATGTAGTTTTTTTACTGTTTTTTAGTAAGTGTTCAATAGAATTAGTAAGAAAATTAATATAACTAGTTGAACTAGTTTATTTTTAGTAAGAACTAGTTTATTTTTATTTATAGTAAGTACTTAGTTGAACTAGTTGAATTAATAGAACTAGTTTATTTTAGTAAGAAAATTTAGGTATATGAGATTTGATGAACTAATTAAAATTTTACTATAGAACTAGTTTATTTTTAGTAAGAAAATTAATAGAACTAGTTTAATTTTAGGTGTATTTAACAGAATTCTTGGTTGATTCATTTTGAATTGGACATGCCATATTTTGAACATGTCACAATTGTTGTTATTCTTTAGTTAATTGCATCCTTCTCGCATCGACGTCGACGATGCCTATCCCGCATCCTCGTCGTCGACTCGGCGGAGGAGGCCTGCTTGATCAGAGGGACCATGTATGGGACTGGGCTCCGACGAGCTGGTACTGGGTGGTGCTACCTTCCGGGGGCGCAGCTTGGTGAGGAGCCAGCCCATCGTTGACTCGGACCTTCTTTGATGGCGGTCGCGTGGGCCAGTGATGGTGCGGAGGCTTTCGTCCCCCGCGGAGGTGGTGCATCACCGTGTCAGCGAGGAGGGCGAGCACGTCCGCTACATGGTTGTTGTCGGTTTCAAAACCAGCGGATATCGGGTAGGGGGTCCCGAACTGTGCGTCTAAGGTCAATGGTAACAGGAGACGGGGGACACGATGTTTACCCAGGTTCGGGCCCAATTGATGGAGGTAATACCCTACTTCCTGCTTGATTGATCTTGATGAATATGAGGATTACAAGAGTTGATCTACCACGAGATCGTAATGGCTAAACCCTAAATGTTTAGCATGTATGATTGTGATTGCCTCTACGGACTAAACCCTCCGGTTTATATAGACACCGGAGGGGCCTAGGGTTGTACAGAGCCGCTTTACAGAGGAAGGAATCTTCATATCCGAATGCCAAGCTTGCCTTCCACGCACAGGAGAGTCCCATCCGAACACGGGAGGAAGTCTTCTATCTTGTATCTTCATGGCCCATCAGTCTGTCCCACGTCACACAGGCCGGACGCCTGAGGACCCCTTAATCCAGGACTCCCCTAGTAGCCCCTGAACCAGGCTTCAATGACGACGTGTTCGATGCTAAGATTGTCTTCGACATTGCAAGGCGGGTTCCTCCCCTGAATATTTGAAAGTAGTCTTCGAACACAGATAACATGTCTGGCTCTGCAAAATAAGCTCCGCAAAGAGTATAATATTTAACAAGTCCCATCTACTGACATCTTCTGTAGGGACACGCCACGTCTCTGCCCGGTCATTATTTTGAACCATTTTTTAGCATCCCGCTCCGTGTTTCGAGATGCGGTTTCCATTGGCACGTCTTGTCGAAGTAGAGATCGTGTCCCTTATTGCGGGATTCTCATAATACGAGCGTGGGTAATCCAACCGTGCCGTCTGCACGACCCTTGGGGAATAGGCGAGTTTTAAGGCGAATGGGGAGGTGCTTGATATTCACTGCCTTTATAAAGTGATAAGGATTCACCTTTTCACCCACGCCTTATTTCTCTCTGCCCACCCATTCTCGAGCTCCAGCACCCTAGCTTCCATCCTTTTCGCCTCCAAAAAGCACTCCGACCATGTCCGGATCTGGAGTGCAGGGCAAGTGGATGGCCTCTTCGGTCACGGAGAAGGACATCACGATGCTCCGAGAGGCGGGGTACTTGGCCCAGAAAATCGCCCACCGGCTTCCGACCAAGGGGCAGATAATCCCCACCCAGAAGCCCAATGAGAGGGTGGTATTCATCCCCCACTTTGTCCGCAGGTTGGGATTTCCTCTCCACCCCTTCGTCCGCGGACTAATGTTCTACTATGGGCTAGATTTCTTTGATCTGGCCCCAAACTCCTTCCTCAACATCTCGGCATTCATTGTCATGTGCGAGGCCTTCCTCCGCATCCCACCTCACTTAGGATTGTGGCTGAAAACCTTCAATGTGAAGCCTAAGGTGGTGGGTGGTCAGCATGCAGAGTGCGGAGGCGCTATGGTGAGCAAGATGTCCAACGTTCCATGGCCCAAAGGCACCTTTGTGGAGACTGTCAAAGGGTGGCAGCAGCAGTGGTTCTACGTCACAGAGCCTCGTGACACCACCTGGGCCGCGGCTCTCGAATTCAAGTCCGGAGCCCCAATGCGGCTTACCTCCTGGCTAGAAAAGCGTTGTCGGACGAGGTGTCAGTGCTGCAAATGCGCATCAAGAGCATGGTGGACAAGAACATCAAGCTTGTGAATGTGATCCAGGTGATGCTTTTTTGCCGGATCCTTCCTTGCCAAAGTCAGACTTGCAATTTGCGGGAGTTCGATCCGGCCAAGCACCAGACCTTGCAACAGTTCTTCGGCTCTACACACGAAGGCATCTAGAAGGTGCTTTTTAAGGCCAATAAGACGTGGCCAAAGATGACTGAGGACCGTGGGTACAACCTGACCCATCCCGCCAGTTTGGTAAGTTTTTCGTATTTCAAGGTGTACTCTTCACCTCTACATTCGAGGAAGATGTCTAAGCTTCCCTGTCTGTCTTTTCAGGGCTGGACAAAGAAGGCGGAGCGGATCAAGTTGTCAGATTTCGGCTTCCGGCAAAACCCTCGAGGTTCGAACACTTGGGTGCGCACGAAGATTCCCACCACCAGATCACGCTCTCAGCCTCACCGAGATCTCCAAGCTTAGCTCGACGAACTCGCAACACAAGAGACACAAGATTTATACTGGTTCAGGCCACCGTTGTGGTGTAATACCCTACTCCAGTGTGGTGTGGTGGATTGCCTCTCGGGCTGAGGATGAACAGTACAAGGGGAAGAACAACCTCTTGAGATGAGGTGTTCTTGTGCTTGGTGGGTGTGAGGATGAACTGAATGAGTTCGAGACCAGTTGCCTCCTACTATGGTGGCTAGCCCTATTTATAGAGGCCCTGGTCCTCTTCCCAAATATTGAGCGGGAAGGGATGCCACAACGGCCAATTTGAAAGGGGACAGCTACTACAAGCTATCCTGACTAAAGGTGGTCTTCCCCTGCCAAAGGCTCTGGTGGTGACATCGGCTTGGGCTCCATGATGACCTCCATCTTGCCGTCCTGCTGGTCTTGGTCTCGTTAAACCGATATGGAAACCTTTGCTTGACGCCTCGGTACTCCTTGCCTGCGCTTGCCTCCTTAGCACCAAAGAGGAAGCAAGGACACTGTGTGTGCTGGCACCCGCCTGGTCTCGATTTTCATGGCTTGCGTCATTCGAACCTCGCGAGGTTCGCCTTGCCTTGATCTCTCCACCCCTCGTGAGCCAGCCTGGTGAGGCCGCTCCCGAGGAGGTCTTGTGTTGTCCTCCTCGTGAGGCTTGGCCCCTTGGGAGGGTCTCAAATGCTTGTTGGTGAAGATGGGCCGTACGGGCCCGCTCGCAGAGCCACGCCGTGGGCCGCAGGTAGGCAAGTCTGGGGACCCCCGTTCCCAGAACGCTGACAGTAGCCCCCGTGACCAAGGCGCGCTCGGACATGGCTTCAAGGCGAAGCCAAAGGGTAAGTGCGGAGCATCGCTGGCCCCGACAGCCTGCGGCCTTGGTCGACGTGTGGCGGTTGATTGGACGTGGGCGTCTCCGCTTCCCCACGTTGCCTCGGCAACTGCCCGACTTGACGAGTCCCTGCTGCATGCAAGGAAAAAAACAATCATTACCTGTGATCGTGGGGAGCGCTGGTTGGCCTTCCTCTGCCATAAAAGGGGAGGGGGGCAGAGCCCCCGTCGCCCATCTCTTCCCATTCCGCTCGCTTCTCCCCCTTTGCTCCATTACCAGTAGCGAACCAATGGCGCCTGCGAAGAGGTTCTCTGCCGCGGAGAAGGGGATGGCTCGCCAGAGGGCCCCGGCTCTTTGGATCCCAAGCGTGGGGGCGGCTGTCCCCGCAAGCACACCACGACCCCCGCCGCAGCCCCCCCAGGACCGCGGCGGTGCCGCTTCACGCGGTGGGGGTCGCCTTGGTCGTGGCAGCCCTGTTGGTGAAGGAAGGCATGTCGTGGTTACGCGGCCTCCCCGGCCGCGCTTCCACTCGGCGGAGGTGTTGTCGGAGTTTGTCGTGTGGTCGAAGAACCCGGCCGGCAACTGGCTTCAGCTCCCGTGCTTCTTCACCGGCGACCTGCTGGCCGTCGGTCCAGGCGGGCTCTAGCTGCAGGCGGACGGCTGCTGCAGCAAGGCTTCCTGGGTCGCGGTTGAGGTCTCTGTCGCGGGAAACATAGCCCTGGCTCGCGGCTGGCAGGCGTTTGCCCGCGCACGAGGCCTGGGCAGGCGGTGCACCCTCCACTTTAAGTACGACAGCGACGTGACCCTCTACATGAGGGTGTTTGGGGAAGACGGTCGCCGCGCCGGGTGCTGCCCCGAGATCAACAACGGCGACGAGGTGCTCGGTCTTGGCGATGGTCGTGACGAGGCTGAAGGCGAGCCCGCCCCTGGTGCCGACCGCGTCTCGTCCAGCTATGGCGACTCTTCCTCCGATGATAGCTCCAGCAGCGGCGGCTATGACCAGTCGCCACGCCGCCGCTCTCACTTCGAAGGTGGCAGCGGGTCGTCTTGCCGCCGCGGCCCAGTGAACCGCGAGGAAGGACCCGACTAAGCTCGGGAGAGCGCCATGGGCCCGTCGCCGCGAACTGCTGCAGGGGCACCCGCCGCTTTTGTTTCATTCTTCTTTTCCTTCCTGCATTGAGAGAGACAAGTATGGGGCCCTGTGGGGGCGTGCAACAAACTATGATATCCAAATTGTTATGCTGTGTTTATCATCCCCACGCCACGTTGAAACATCCATGTTTTATATAGGCACGTAGGAAAAACTTAGCTTGACACGTTTGAAGTGGTTTCCGCCTCGCGAGGCGCGTGTTTCTCAGTACCTGGTGAGGAGGAACTGCAAAAATTTGTTAGGAGATCCAAGCCCTGGTCACCGGCACCGCTGGCCATGGCCCAGCGCTTCGTATCGTGGTACCCGTGGGGCACAGATTGAGAGAGGTGTGCCAGCTTGCGGGCTTGAACAGGGGTGCCTCGTGAAAAATAGAGGAGGAAGCTCAGGAGGGTACCTGTTCAGCCCCCTCGCGAGGTACGTGAGAGAGAGTACATGCTAGACTGAAGGCAAAAACGGAGGCAAAAGACGATGGAACCAATCCAGCAAGGAACACCAGAAGCAAATTTCAATTAAAGAGGGGCAAGCCAATTACGGAAAGCAAATGAAAAGCTGCGTCCAGCACCTAGTCTAGTCTTCATGTCTTCTCACCAGCGCGGAGCTAAGTGCTGCCACTAGGACATGGGAGGGAGCCCCCTAGGCCCAAGGGCGGCACTCCTGAGACTCCGGGGCATGTACAACCCCACTCATTATTACGTGAGAGTGTCACAAGCGGAGACCTTCACATGCACTGGGCTTTCTTCACAGGCGCTGGGCCTTTCTTCATGGGTAGAACTTCCGGAGGTGCTGGATGTTCCAGGCGTTCTGGATGGGTACGCCATCCTACGTCTCCAGGCGCGCGGCGCCAGGCCTGGAGACATGGACGACCTTGAACGGGACCTCCCACATGTGTGAGAGCTTATGCAACCCTTCCCTGGAGAGCACCCGCCTCAGGACGAGGTCACCCACCTCGAGCATCCTGGAGTGGACGCTGCAACAGTGGTACCGCCACAGCGCCTGCTGGTATCCTGCCGCCTGCAGTGCAGCTTCGCGGGGGCGTTCCTCACCCAGCACGAGGTCCATCCCCCACGTGGCATCCTGCCGCGTCTCATCAAACACCAGGACCCGTGCGGAGTGATGCTTGACCTCGTGAGGGAGAACCGCTTCTGCTCCATAGACGAGGAAGAATGGGGTCTCGCCCATTGGCTTGGTAGAGGTGGTGCGGATGGACCACAGCACGGACTGGAGTTCGTCGTGCCAGCCCCTACCGCAGGCTTCGAGCTTCTTCTTGAAGGTCCTGGTCTTGAGGCCTCTCAGGACCTCCGCATTGGCGCGTTTGGCTTGACCATTGCTCTGTGGGTGCGCCACTGAAGTGTAGCAGATCTGCGTTCCAAGGTTAGCGCAGTACGTTTTGAAGAGATTACTAGTGAACTGCGAGCCATTATCGGTGATGATGCGGTTGGGGACCCCAAAACGGCTCGCGAGACCCTTGATGAACTTGACCGTGGAGCCAGCTAGGATGGTGCGGACGACTTCTACCTCCGCCCACTTGGGGAACTTGCCGATGGCAACGTAGAGGTATCGGTAGCCCCCAGGCGCTCGAGGAACGGGCCGAGGATATCCAGTTCCCAGAATGCGAACGGCCACGAGAGTGGAATGGTCTGGAGGCTCTGAGCTAGCTGATGGATCTGCTTGGCGTGGAATTGGCAGGCCTCGCAGGACTTCACCAGCTCAGCTGCGTCGTTGAGCATCGTGGGCCAGTAGAATCTGCTGCGGAATGCGTTGCCGACGAGGGTTCGTGACGACGAGTGGTGCCCGCAGTCCCCGCTGTGTATGTCGGCTAGCAGCTCTTTCCCCTGTTCCCTGAAGATGCAACGCAGAGAATCGTCATTTGGCCGCTTCCTCTATAGCTCACCATCCTGGATGCAGTATGCCGTGGCTTGCCGGGCCACAAGCTCCGCATCCTCCTCGTTCTCCAGCAACGTCCCTTGCATCAGATATTCCTTGAATTCCTTGGTCCAGCATCCCTCCCGAGGCTCGAGCGCCAAGAGTAGATGCGCTCCCGAGGTCAGGCCACAGGCTGGGGCTCCCGTGGCAGGTGGCTGTGGGAGCTCCTCCCGACGCTGCGCTGTCCTTGAAAGCGGTGGTGTTGCTGATGGCTTGAAGAGCCGCTCCTCGAAGACGCCAGGCTATTGGGGCTGTCGCTTGGATGCCCTTCTGGCGATGTCGGCGGCTTCCTTGTTGGTGCCACGGGGCACGTGCTGCAACTCCAGGACCAGGAACTGCTTCCCCATCTTGCGCACCTCCGCGAGGTATGCCTTCATGTGTTCGTCCTTCGACTCGTATACCTTGTTGGAGAAGTTGATGAGGAGCTGTGAGTCGCCCCTGATGGTGAGACGCTTCATGCCAAGGGCCGCCGTTGCCTTCAGGCCGACTATGAGGCCTTCGTACTCTGCAATGCTGTTGGAGACCTTCTCGCCCTGCTGGAAGCAGAGCTGCACAGCGTAGTAGAGCTTGTCCTGAGTGGGCGAGATGAGCACTGCTCCAGCCCCCGCGCCCTGGCGCGCGAAGGCAGCATCGAAATACATGACCCAGCCATCGGGCGCCTCACTTCCCGGCGAGAGGGACCGATCCTCGCCTATTTCAAACGCCGGGGCTGTCACGCCCAATATGCGACCCTATCCAAAAGGAAATCGACGGTCCCACCAAGGATAGACCCGTATATTGAAACGCTTTTGCAAGGTGGATATCATTACATCAACATTACATAATACATAGGGATACAACCAAGACATACAATGCCACATGAATACAACAATACATCATATACAAGATCAACACCCGTCTACAGATGAAACATAAACAGAAACTCAAACAATATCCACCACGCTAGCCCAGGCTGCCGACCGAACCTATCCCCGATCAAAGAAGAAGCGTAAGAAGAACTCCAATACAAGCAAACATCACTCTCGGCCAAGATCATCGCAAACCTGTACCTGCAACTGGTGGTGTAGTAATCTGTGAGCCACGAGGACTCAGCAATCCCATTACCATGGGTATCAAGACTAGCAAAGCTTAATGGGTAAGGAAGGGGTAAATTGGTGAGGTTGCAGCAGCGGCTAAGCATATATGGTGGCTAACCAACGCAAAAGAGAGCGAGAAGAGAAACAAAGGAACGGTCGTCAACTAGTAATGATCAAGAAGTGATCCTGAACTCCTGCCTACGTCAAACATAACCCAGAAACCGTGTTCTCCTCTAGATAAACCCCGAAAAGAGACACTCACGATTACGCACACGGTTGGTGTATTTTTAGAAGAGTTTGCTTCGAGTTTACTACAACCGGACATTAACAAATTCCCATCTGCCACATAAGCGCGGGCACGGCTCTCGAAAGTTTAAACCCTGCAGGGGTGTCCTAACTTAGCCCATGATAAAGCTCTCGCCATCAACTAAGGATATTCCTTCTCCCCGGGAAGACCCGATCAGTCTCGGAATCCCGGCTACAAGACATTTCGACAGCAATAAAACAAGACCAGCAAAGCCGCCCGATGCGCCGACAATCCCGATAGGAGCTGCACATATCTCGTTCTCAGGGCAACACTGGATGAGACTAGCTACGAGTAAAACCAGACCACAAGTTTCTCCGAGGGGCCCCGCAGTAGTTGCTTCGGGCCAGCACTTAGAGAAGCAATCGCCCGGGGCTAAAATAAAGATGACCCTTGGGCTCCGGAAACCCAAGGGAAAAAGGGCTAGGTGAGGCAAATGGTAAAACCAATGTTGGGCCTTGCTGGAGGAGTCTTATTCATAGCGAACTGTCAAGGGGGTCCCATAAATCACCCGACCGCGTTAGGGACGGAAAATCCGGGAACATAATACCGATATGACGGAAACTAGGGCGGCAAGAGTGGAACAAAACACCAGGCATAAGGCCGAGCCTTCCACCCTTTACCAAGTATATAGATGCATTAATTAAATAAGATACATTGTGATATCCCAACAAGTAAACATGTTCCAACAAGGAACAACATCTCCATGTTCCGACAAGGAACAAACTTCATCTTCACCTTCAACTAAAAACGCTATAAGAGGGGCTGAGCAAAGCGGTAACATAGCCAAACAACGGTTTGCTAGGAAGGGTAACAAAGGTTAGAGGCTGACATGGCAATTAGTGAGGCTTGAGCAACAAGAGATAGGTAGCGCGGCAAAGCGATAGAACGAAGCAACTAGCATAGTAATGGTAGTAATGAGATCCAAGGTGACGATCATCTTGCCTCAAATCCCGCAAGGAAGAAGAACGAGTCCATGAAGAAGATGAAGCCACGAAGGCGAACCAAACGTAGATGAACGAATCCTCACGATCGCAACGAAACGGGAACTATCGAGAAGAAGCACACAACATAGTAAACACACCACACATAGACAAGACATGATGCACAACCAAGTATGATGCATGACAAGACTACATGAAGCTACTCATGGCAAGAGATGATGCAAACAAGAGCAACACATCAAAGCAAGTTTAAATGAGGCCGGGAACAACATATAACAATTCCGGTAAGTCCTCATATGCAAATTTCGAAATTGGTCCAGATCTGAATAAACATTATGTTCAAGTTGTTAAACAGCAAGTTAAGATGCAACAAGATGATCTACACGAAATTCTAGTCAAGTTACATATAAAGTTCATTTAATTCGGAGCTACGGCCTAGAAGATATGAGCAAAACAAGTTAAACATGGCATTGATGCAAAATGCATACCAACATCAAGAAAACACCTCAAAACATGGATGCAACATGATAATATGAAACTACATGCAAAGTCAAGCAAGTTTCATATAGAGCACACTCAAAACGGAGCAACGGTTCAACACATACACACAATACAAGTTTAAAGGACAAACTGTTCAAAACAGCAACTAGGCATATTGCAAGCATCAAAACAACATGCTACAGAATCTCAACATGAAAACAAAAGGCATGGGCATGATGTACAGGTAAAGCATTACAAAACATGAACACTGAGCTATCTCCAGAAAACACTAGAACATGCTCGAACACACATGGCAAGATGGAAAATAATAACAGTTTCAGGCTTAGCAGAAAATAACATCAGGTTGCAATGTTTAGAGCTATCAAACAACATGCTGTAGGAACTTATCATGGCAAACAATGGCGTGGCATGAATCTACTCAAAGCATATAACAAAAGTACCTTAGTGACCATAAGCCAAAAAGGAACAGAAAAAATGATGGCACCCATGTAAACATGGCAAGTTATATTACAGATTCATACATGGCAGGAACAACAATAAGTAGGCATGTTGGTGAGCCTGAATCACTCACCACAGAGAAATACATGGCATGGCAAGGCAACCAACAGTAAGAAGACATGGCATAGAAGCTATACATGGCAATAACAACATCATAGCATACACGGATCAACCACAACAACCTTGGCAAAATTGAATAACATGTAAACAACCTGCCAGGAAACATTTTATAGCAGAAGTAGAGCTCGATTGACTCAAGCTATGGCCCTCTATAATTGCAAACAAGGGCATGGATGGATAGAGAATAACCATATGTTCAAAACATCCTTACTGAAGTATCTCAAAATTACATGGATCTCTCTGTAGCATCCAGTTTACATGGCATAAAAATATCAGCAAAACAGGGGCTGAAATCAACAACATCATGAAGCCTAGTTTGCATGCTTGTGCTAGTCACCAAAGAGATCACAAAAATACATGGCATACACCCCTGTAAAGATGGCATGGCATATTACAAAACACATGTAGGACTCAAGATCATAGGGTGCACACATTAATCATGGCAAAAATGACAAAAGTGCATGTTCTGATAAGAATCTGAAACTAACATCACATAGCCCTCTTCTAACAGCATTTCGGGCATCAAGATGAGCTCAGATGTAAACGATGCAATGAGGTGAAATGATGTACTCGTCGAGGTGATCAATTTGACATATTACAGGCCCAAAACGGAGCTACGGATGCAAAGTTATGATGCGATGAAAATGCATAAAAAATGTCAGAAATCTGGGACTTGGAGGATTTCGCCCGGGAGAAAGTCAACGGGCACGGGTTTCGAAGCTTCGCCAGGGCTGCGGGCAGCGGCGCCGAGATGGCGTGGAGGAGGACGCCGAGGGCACGGGCTCGCGGAGCTTGGGGAGGAGGAGCGCCGCGACGGGAGCAGAGGAGGCGGCCGGTCGCGGCCGGCGACGAGGAGGCCGAGCGCTGCCGCGGCGGGCGGATCGGGAGGCGGCCGGGCGCTGAGCCGCTGGCGCTCGAGGCTGCAAGGGCGAAGCCTCGCGGCGAGGGAGCGGGCGGCGCTGCCGAAGCGGACGGGCGCGCCGGGCGAGGCGGAGGCGGGCGCCAGTGGGGGGGCAGGACGGCGGCGGCGGCGGGGCCCCCTGCCAGATCTGGGCCGCAGGGCCTGGCGGCGCGGAGCGGCGGCGGCGGGCGATGGCGCGCCGGTTGATGAGGGGGCGGTGGCGGACATGTCCGGCGGGACGGACATGTCCGTGGCAAGGCCGCAGGAGAAAAACTAGGGTTAGGGGATTTGACCGCGAATTTGGAGGAGAGCACCTATTTATAGGTAGAGGGAGCTAGGAGACTCCAAATGAGGAGCGGTTTTCGGCCACACGATCGTGATCGAACGACCGAGAGCATGGAGGGGATTTTCCTGGGTTTTGGGCCACTTGAAAGGGGTGTTGGGCTGCAAAGAGAAGGAGGCTTTCCTGTTACCCTTGTTAACTGTTGAGTATCAAACGACCTCCAAATGGCACGAAACTTGACAGCGGTCTCACTGCTATACCAAGGCAGCAGCCAACCTCGGACCATTCCGAGACCGTTAAACACCCGCACACCTAAAAGAGGTAAAAGGGGGCGCCGGGAGACACAGGAGTGCCGGATTGGAAGACGGACAACGGGGAAAATGCTCGGATGCAAGAGACGAACACGTATGCAAATGCGATGCACATGATGACATGATATGAAATGCAGATGATGACATGGCAAAGAGAGACACGCAAGCACATGACATGGCAACGACGGCGAATAACTGGCAGACACCTGGCGCATAAAATCCGGGGCGTTACAACACTCCTCCACTAACAAGAGATCTCGTCCCGAGATCTTAGGACCGAGACGGAAGGGAAAAATGGTGATGTGAAACAAGAAACGCAAGAGAGAAGAGGCAAAGAATCGAGAGCACTCGAGAAAAAGAGAGGAACGACGGGAATGCTGAGAATCGAAAGCTCACGGGATCAAGATAGACTCTGAAAGCACTCGTTCTAACCGGAGTGGTTAGAATGAGAAAAGAAACGAATAAGACTGAAAGGATTTAGGCAGCACACCGACTGAAACATGGAAGGAATAGAATCTGAACTTCAGAGGATGGAATGATATTTGATGAAGACAAGACACAAAACCTCCGGAAAGAATTGAAAGAGTTGAATGAAAAGAACGGAGAAGAAAATGACAACTTGTGTCACGAATGAAATAGAAAGCAACCTTAGAAGAAAATATTGAATGGAGTTGTTGAGAAAATTCAACAACGAAAAGAATAACCTTGTTGTGGACTTATGGAAAACATCTCGAAATTGATGAGGTGATAACCGGCCGCAAACGGAAATGATTGAAAGGCCGAGAAGAACTAAGAAATGCAAAACTCCACTTCAAAAGAATACGGAGAATTAATTGCACTTCGAGATGCGAGAAGAAAAGATACTTGAACTCCACCAACAAAATCTTGATGAAATCTTGAAGAATGAATTAAATCATAAAGAACCACCATGAAGAACTCCGGTAACAAAAGGATGACGAGATAAAATGAAGGAAGAAAGAATAAGATTAAAGCTAGCGATGATCTAGATGGAGGTTCCGACAAAATAGTCAATGAAATTGAACTCCGGAAAAGAAAAGATGAAAACACTTGGAAGTAGAATTTATTCCTCAGGAACAAACTCCGAAGAAAAATATTAATCACTTGGATGAAATAAGAATAAGATTTATTGTATGCTTATCCTTCAACAAATTAAATTGATGAGAAGCAATGGATTGCATATCACTTGTCCACATTGGGAAAAGATTAAGGGGAGATATACCGCCAAATTTGGGGAGGTCTTCCTGAGCCACCGGTAGGATTAAAAGAACGAATGAATTAATATGATAATCAAAGAAAAAGAATCTTGAACGAACCACCGTTAGAACTGAAAAAGAATGAAGAAAAGAGAAAGAATCGCCGGGAAGAATTAGAAAAACCAATAAGCAAGAGGGGATTTAGATGCACAAGAACGAAGAGATCATGAGCTGATTAAAGAACACTTGAACGAAGCACCGGGATAATTGGATAACGGTAGCTGAAATGTGAGGACAAAGAATTCTTCTGGAACGATGACCTCCAAAAAAAACAACTGCTGACAAACTCCGGATGGTTGAGAAAAAGAATATCTGACAAATGGAATAATTCGAGAGGATGATATGAAGCTAGAACCACTAATCTTCGGGAGAACTGGCAAGATTTAGAGGAAAAATTCTCTTCAATCTTCAAATGATGAGGAGAAACACCACCAAAATTATCGAGATACTCTGGGAGAATGAAAAGCGAAGAGGTTGAGCCAACAATGAAAAGAATTTGAAAACTATCTTGGAGATGGCATCTGACTGATGAAATTCATACGTACGTCAAACTCCGAAAAGAATTAGATAATAGCTCCGGAATAATTAGAAGAGTCAGGTAAGATCCTGGGAAAAACCTGTGGGTTAGGGCCTGCTAAAAGAAAACACCGTTGTGAAGGATTGTTGAACAGATAGATGATGCACCGGAACAACTTAAATATTTGAATGAGGTGACAAACTCGAATTAATTAGAACACAGACGAATCTCCTGATATGTCTTCCGAACTCCGGAATGATAAACTAGCGAGAGGCAAATGAGCAAGGAGAACACTTGATCCAAGGAAAGAATATGATCAACACCGAAAAACTTGAATTGAGTGTACTGGAAAAAGAAAGGGATGAAGAATGACGAACGAGACGAGAATTCACCGGTTGAAATGATTGATGGAAGACCGAAGAGGCTCCACATGAATGAAATTGATGCTCGAAAAAGACTCAAGCTCCGGGAAGAAGAAGGGTGGGAGGGCGGGAAAAACAAAGGCAACTTGGAAGGGGAAACGACGAATATCTTGAAGAGAAAAACACCGATTGAAATCATTAAGGAAAGGAAGCAAAGACTTCGCACGAGTAGGATGGATACTCGATTACGGACTGCGGTTCCGAGAAAAAGAAGGGAGGGCGGGTGGGAAAGAAAACAACTAACGATTGAACTTGCAAAGATGAAGAGGGTCGAGTCAACTTGACGAGAAATGCACCGGATGAAAAGAGATGAGAACCAACGATCGGAAAACCAACTGCGTGAACCTAAAGAAAAATTTGAATGGGAAGAGGAGTAGTTCAAAACACCTACGTCAAGATTCCTTACCAGAGCGACGAAGGGGCTGAGGAGTAAAAAGAATTCCTACTCTCCGATATAACTAGACTCTGAAAATAGTATTCTTCTAGACTCGACAACGGCCAAACTACACGATCAATCAAGGGGGCTCCTAGGGTCGGTCGAGGCTCTCATACCAATTTGTCACGCCCAATATGCGACCCTATCCAAAAGGAACTCGACGGTCCCACCAAGGATAGACCCGCATATTGAAACGCTTTTGCAAGGTGGATATCATTACATCAACATTACATAATACACAGGGATACAACCAAGACATACAATGCCACATGAATACAACAATACATCATATACAAGATCAACACCCGTCTACGGATGAAACATAAACAGAAACTCAAAGAATATCCACCCTGCTAGCCCAGGCTGCCGACCTGAAACCTATCCCCTGATCGAAGAAGAAGCAGAAGAAGAACTCCAATACAAGCAAACATCGCTCTCGCGTTAAGATCATCGCAAACCTGTACCTGCAACTGGTGGTGTAGTAATCTGTGAGCCACGAGGACTCAGCAATCCCATTACCATGGGTATCAAGACTAGCAAAGCTTAATGGGTAAGGAAGGGGTAAAGTGGTGAGGTTGCAGCAGCGGCTAAGCATATATGGTGGCTAACCAACGCAAAAGAGAGCGAGAAGAGAAACAAAGGAACGGTCGTCAACTAGTAATGATCAAGAAGTGATCCTGAACTCCTGCCTACGTCGAACATAACCCAGAAACCGTGTTCTCCTCTCGATCAACTCCGAAAAGAGACACTCACGGTTACGCACACGGTTGGTGTATTTTTAGAAGAGTTTGCTTCGAGTTTACTACAACCGGACATTAACAAATTCCCATCTGCCACATAACCGCGGGCACGGCTCTCGAAAGTTTAAACCCTGCAGGGGTGTCCCAACTTAGCCCATGATAAGCTCTCGCCATCAACGAAGGATATTCCTTCTCCCGGAAGACCCTATCGGTCTCGGAATCCGGCTACAAGACATTTCGACAAAGAATAAAACAAGACCAGCAAAGCCGCCCGATGCGCCGACAATCCCGATAGGAGCTGCACATATCTCGTTCTCGTGGCAACACGGATGAGACTAGCTACGAGTAAAACCAGACCTCGAGTTTCTCCAAGGGCCCCGCAGTAGCTCAGCTCGTTGCCAGCACTTAGAGAAGCAACGGCCCGGGGGGCTAAAATAAAGATGACCCTTGGGCTCCTAAACCCAAGGGAAAAAGGGCTAGGTGAGGCAAATGGTAAAACCAATGTTGGGCCTTCTGGAGGAGTCTTATTCAAAGCGAACTGTCAAGGGGGTCCCATAAATCACCCGACCGCGTTAGGGACGCAAAATCCGGGAACATAATACCGATATGACGGAAACTAGGGCGGCAAGAGTGCAACAAAACACCAGGCATAAGGCCGAGCCTTCCACCCTTTACCAAGTATATAGATGCATTAATTAAATAAGATATATTGTGATATCCCAACAAGTGAACATGTTCCAACAAGGAACAACATCTCCATGTTCCGACAAGGAACAAACTTCATCTTCACCTGCAACTAACAACGCTATAAGAGGGGCTGAGCAAAGCGGTAACATAGCCAAACAACGGTTTGCTAGGAAGGGTAACAAAGGTTAGAGGCTGACATGGCAATTAGTGAGGCTTGAGCAACAAGAGATAGGTAGCGCGGCAAAGCGATAGAACGAAGCAACTAGCATAGCAATGATAGTAATGAGATCCAAGGTGACGGTCATCTTGCCTGAAATCCCGCAAGGAAGAAGAACCAGTCCATGAAGAAGATGAAGCCACGAAGGCGAACCAAGCGTAGATGAACGAATCCTCACGATCGCAACGAAACGGGAACTATCGAGAAGAAGCACACAACATAGTAAACACACCACACATAGACAAGACATGATGCACAACCAAGCATGATGCATGACAAGACTACATGAAGCTACTCATGGCAAGAGATGATGCAAACAAGAGCAACACATCAAAACAAGTTTAAATGAGGCCGGGAACAACATATAACAATTCCGGTAAGTCCTCATATGCAAATTTCGAAATTGGTCCAGATCTGAATAAACCTTATGTTCAAGTTGTTAAACAACAAGTTAAGATGCAACAAGATGATCTACACGAAATTCTAGTCAAGTTACATATAAAGTTCATCTAATTCGGAGCTACGGCCTAGAAGATATGAGCAAAACAAGTTAAACATGGCATTGACGCAAAATGCATACCAACATCAAGCAAACACCTCAAAACATGGATGCAACATGATAATATGAAACTACATGCAAATTCAAGAAAGTTTGATATAGAGCACACTCAAAACGGAGCAACGGTTCAACACATACACACAATACAAGTTTAAAGGACAAACTGTCCAAAACAGCAACTAGGCATATTGCAAGCACCAAAACAACATGCTACATCATCTCAACATGAAAACAAAAGGCATGCACATGATTTACAGGTAAAGCATTACAAAACATGAACACTGAGCTATCTCCAGAAATCACTAGAACATGCTCGAACACACATGGCAAGATGGCAAATAATAACAGTTTCAGGCTTAGCAGAAAATAACATCAGGTTACAATGTTTAGAGCTATCAAAAAACATGCTACAGGAACTTATCATGGCAAACAAAGGCATGGCATGAATCTACTCAAAGCATATAACAAAAGTCTCTTAGTGACCATAAGCCAAAAAGGACAAGAAAAAATGATGGCACCCATGTAAACATGGCAAGTTATATTACAGATTCATACATTGCAGGAACAACAATAAGTAGGCATGTTGGTGAGCTTGAATCACTCACCACAGAAAAATAAATGGCATGGCAAGGCAACCAACAGTAAGAAGACATGGCATAGAAGCTATACATGGCAATAACAACATCATAGCATACACTGATCAACCACAACAACCTTGGCAAAATTGAATAACATGTAAACAACCTGCCTGGAAACATTTTATAGCAAAAGTAGAGCTCGATTGACTCAAGCTATGGCACTCCATAATTGCAAAAAAGGGCATGGATGGATAGAGCATAACCATATGTTCAAAACATCCTTACTGAAGTATCTCAAAATAAGCATGGATCTCTCTGTAGCATCCAGTTTACATGGCATAACAATATTAGCAAAACAGGGGCTGGAATCAGCAACATGATGAAGCCTAGTTTGTATGCTTGTGCTAGTCACCAAAGAGATCACAAAAATACATGGCATACACCCCTGTAAAGATGGCATGGCATATTACAAAACACATGTAGGACTCAAGATCATAGGGTGCACACATCAATCATGGCAAAAATGACAAAAGTGCATGTTCTGATAAGAATCTGAAACTAACATCACATAGCCCTCTTCTAACAGCATTTCGGGCATCAAGATGATCTCAAATGTAAACGATTCAATGAGACGAAATGATGTACTCGTCGATTCGAACAATTTGACATATTACACGCCCAAAACGGAGCAACGGATGCAGAGTTATGATGCGATGAAAATGCATAAAAAATATCAGAAATCTGGGACTTAGAGGATTTCTCACCCCTGGAGAAAGTCAACGGGCACGGGTTTCGAGGTTCGCCGGGGCTGCGGGCTGCAGCGGCCGGAGATGGCGTGGAGGAGGACGCCGGAGGGCACGGGCTCGCCGGAGCTTGGGGAGGAGGGCGCCGGCGACGGGGAGCAGAGGAGGCGGCGGGCGGCGCCCCGGGCCGTCGCGGTCATGGCGGGCGGCCGGTCGGGTGGCGACGAGGAGGCCGAGCGCACGGCGCGCGGCGGATCGGGAGGTGGCTGGCGCTGGAGCCGCGGGCGGCCTCGGAGGCACGCGCTGGCGAAGCCTGCGGCGGCGAGGGAGCGGGCGGCGCCGGCCGGGCGGACGGGCCCAGCGAGGCGGCGGCGGGCACCGGCGGGCGGCGGCGCGGCCCCATGGCCGGATCTGGGCCGGCTCGGGGCGGGCGGCGCGATATGGCACGCGCCGTTGGATGAAGGGTGGCGGCGGACATGTCCGGCGGGACGGACATGTCCGGCGCGGCGCAGAGGAGAAAAACTAGGGTTATGGGGGATTTGACCGCGAATTTCGGAGGAGAGCACCTATTTATAGGTAGAGGGAGCTAGGAGACTCCAAATGAGGAGCGGTTTTCGGCCACGCGATCGTGATCGAACGACCGAGAGCATGGAGGGGAGTTTGGTGGATTTTGGGCCACTTTGAAAGGGGTGTTGGGCTGCAAAGAGAAGGAGGCTTTCCGGTTACCCGGTTAACCGTTGGAGTATCAAACGACCTCCAAATGGCACGAAACTTAACAGGCGGTCTACCGGTGCTATACCAAGGCCGCTTGGCCAACCTCAGACCATTCCGAGACCGTTAAACACCCGCACACGAAAAGAGGTTAAAGGGGGCGCCGGGAGACACAGGAGTGCCGGATTGGAAGACGGACAATGGGGAAAATGCTCGGATGCAAGAGACGAACACGTATGCAAATGCGATGCACATGATGACATGATATGAAATGCAGATGATGACATGGCAAAGGGAGACACGCAAGCACATGACATGGCAACGACAACGAATAACTGGCAGACACCTGGCGCATCAAATCCGGGGCGTTACAGGGGCGCCTGTCCATTCTGCCATGAAATCGGCGAGCGCGGCTGCCTTGATGACCCTGGTGGTGCTGGACTCCAGCTGGAATGCATGCAGCTCGATGTTCCACTCGGCGAACCTCCCGACAGAGTTGGGTCTCTTGAGCACCCTCTCCAATGGGTAGGCCGAGACGACCTTGATGGGGTGACCTTGAAAGTAATGTCGCAGCTTACGCGAGGCCACCAAGAGTGCGAGTAAGAGCATCTGAGGCATGGGGTACCGTGCCCTTGCATCCCGCAACACCGTGCTGACGAAATACACCGGGTGCTCGACGAGGGCTGGCGCACTGATGGAGCCTATGCCTTCCGTAAGTTGAGGCGCCTCCTGAGGCAGTGGAGCCCCCAACGTCTGATCGCTTGTCAGGGTCCCTGCAGGCACGGGTGCGTCGTCCTGTTGAGCTTGATCCTCTGCTGCCGCAGCTGCAGCGACCTCCTGGTCTCGCATCGTCCCTGCTGGGGGCGTAGCTCGGCGCGATGACACCTTGGCCAGCCACTCGGGGTATCGAACCTCGTGAATGACACCCGCTGCTTCCAACTTGCGGGTTTCCTGGATGATGAATGCCTGCTTCTCCGTGGACTGCCGCCGCGCCCTCTGCTTCACTGGGCATACGTTGGGGCACACCTTCAAGTGATGCTCAATCACTCCTCTCGGGACCCCTACCAGCTGATCGGCCTCCCAGATGAACACTTCCTTGTTTGCAGGCAAGAACTTCACCAGTGCCTCCTCTTGGTCGGGCTCGAGGTTGGCGCCTATGGTAAAGGTGGCTCCCGAGGACCCGTCTTCCTCAACTGGCACCTGCTTGGTTTCTGCCTTGTCTTGAGTGAACAACTGCTTCTTCTTGGTTGGTGCAGCTTCCTTGACTTTGGAGGTGTCCGTGTCGGCGGGCTGCGCCGTCGCAGCGGTCTTGAAGGCAAGCTTGAGTGTCATCAGCGCCTCCTTGGCGTCTCCAACTACTGTGAGGACGCCCTTTCTTCTGGGCATCTTCATGAGGTTGTAGGCCGGATGGGTCGCCGCCATGAACTGAGCCAGAGCCGGGTACCCGAGGATGGCGTTGTACGGGAGGCCGATGCGGGCGATGTCGAAGTCGACCAGCTCGGTGCAGTAGTTGTCGCGCGTGACAAAGGTTACAGGGAGGCGAATCTGCCCCCGGGAGTGGGCAGCGCCTCCACCAATCCCTGAGAAAGGCTTTCTAGGGCAGAGCCGCTCGAGCGGTACGTGAAGAAGGCTGAAGGCCTCGACGGAGAGCATGTTGAGGCCGGCACCGCCGTCGATGAGCGTCTCGGTGACGGACACATTGTAGATGGTGGGCGTGCAAAGCATTGGGAGCACACCCGAGCCGATGGTGGAGACGGGATGATCCCCTGTGTCGAAGGTGAGGTCGGCCTCGGGCGCCACCCAACCCGGGGGAGCCCCGGGCGCTTGGAAGCTTCGCCGATCTGGCGAAGGAATGGCTTGATGTGACGATCCGAAGGCGGCGCTTGCGAGCCGCCGAGGAGGGTCGCGACCGTGTGGGGTGCCGGTGCCGCGAAGCGCGTGACGAAGAGACCGCACAGCTCCTCCCAAGATGCCACCGTGGATCCGGGGAGGTTGAGCAGCCAGGCGCGCGGCATGCCAGTAAGGGCCATGGGAAGCCAGTTGGCCATGACCTTGTCGTCGCCCCCGGCCTTGAGGATGGCTTCCTCATATGCTAGCAGGAAAACTGACGGGTCCGCCGCGCTGTCGTAGCGCAACGGCATCTCCGGCTTGAACTTGGGTGGCCACTGCACCTGCCGCAGGGCGGGAGTAAGGGCTCGAAGCCCCCAGGCGCCGCTGTGGGCACCCGTAGATCCAGCCGGAAGAGCAGCGCCAGCCATGGGGAACGGGCACGAAGATGGTGGAGCGCGTATCGACGGATGGAATGCTCTGGCACACCCCTACCTGGCACGCCAAATGTCGGATTTCGGGTTCCGGCAAAACCCTCGAGGTTCGAACACTAGGGTGCGCACGAAGATTTCCCCCCCCCCCCCACCAGATCACGCTCTCAGCCTCACCAAGATCTCTAAGCTTAGCTCGATGAACTCGCAACACAAGAGACACAAGATTTATACTGGTTCGGGCCACCGTTGTGGTGTAATACCCTACTCCAGTGTGGTGTGGTGGATTGCCTCTAGGGTTGACGATGAACAGTACAAGGGGAAGAACAGCCTCCTGAGATCAGGTGTTCTTGTGCTTGGTGGGTGTGACGATGAACTGAATGAGTTCGAGACCAGTTGCCTCCTACTATGGTGGCTAGCCCTATTTATGGAGGCCCTGGTCCTCTTCCCAAATATTGAGGGAGAAGGGATGCCACAACGGCCAATTTGAAAGGGGACAGCTAGTACAAGCTATCCTGACTAAAGGTGGTCTTCGCGTGCCAAAGGATCTGGTGGTGACGTCGGCTTGGGCTCCACGATGACCTCCGTCTTGCCGTCCTACTGGTCTTGGTCTTGTTGCACCGATATGGAAACCTTTGCTTGACGCCTCGGTACTCTTCGCCTGCGCTTGCCTCCTTAGCACCAAAGAGGAAGCAAGGACACTGTGCGCACTGGTGCCCGCCTGGCACCCACCTGATCTCGATCTTCATGGCTTGCGTCATTCGAACCTCGCAAGGTTTGCCTTGCCTTGATCTCTCCGCCCCTCACGAGCCAGCCTGGTGAGGCCGCTCCCGAGGAGGTCTTGTGTCCTTCGTCTCGCGAAGCTTGGCTCCTCATGAGGGTATCAAATGCTTGTTGGTGAAGATGGGATGTACGGGCCCGTTCGTAGAGCCACGCCGTGGGCAGCAGGCAGGCAAGTCTAGGGACCCCCGTTCCTAGAACGCCGACACCAGTTTCCGGCTCCTCTGCCCGAAAACCCAGCAATCCCACTTCTGACGAAGATGCTGGTTCCGGCGCCCTACCAGGTGTCGTAGAAGAAGGCCAAGGAGACCGGAAGTGTCCTCCGCCATAAAGGTACTTCGGACGTGACGTCCGAAGACGCCGAAACCCACTCCTCCCCCACCGAGGACGATGAGGAGGAGGAGGGAAGCAACTCTTCCCCGGAGGGGGGAAGGAATAAAAGGGCGGCCTGCACGCATCTGGAGGCAGAGGCGTCCAAGAAGGGGAAGGTCTTCCTCGCGGACAACTCCTCGTTGGACACCGATAGCAGCTCCGAGTGGCGCCCCAGGGAGAAGCCCCTAGCCAAATCGTAAGTACTCAAAGGCACTTATACACACATATTTCCAACTTCTTTACTTTGTGGTTTTAATATGTCGAATCATGCGCTGCACTCCGGCCCACGCCTGCCCCCAGCGATCCTCATCTTCGGGGAATTCGCTGGATCCGAAGGTGATGGACAGCGAGTCACTTCAGGAGGTCTCCTCTCCCAGGAGTATGGACGACGTCGAGGTGTTGTCCCGGAGGACCTCCCCAGGCCAGGGATAGATACAGGAGGCCGTCAGGGTGGTGCCAGAGGGTGATACCTCGGCCGCCGGACACATGGGGGAGCAAATCCCCCCGAAGACTGGCGATGGGGGCCATATCCAATTCGGCCCCCAGCCGAATACTATTCCGGAGGCCCATACGGCTTCGGAATCAGGCAAGCAGCCTCCTTCAAAAGAAGGTGGTGGACCTATTCCGCCGGTGACCTCTGTCCATCCAGAGGCACCGGCTACTCTACTGAAAGCGCTGCAAAGTGCTTCCATTGTTGAGGAACATCGTATCCTCATGGGTACGGTGGTTGAGAGGGTTCGGTCCGCTAAGAGCGGACTGACCGAAGCCTGCACCAGCCTTTTAACAGGCTTTGAGGTATGTGACGTAATTATGCAAAAAGAATGTCATAGTATAGACAGTAGCCCCTGAGATTCTGTCCAGTGTTCGAAAAGAAAAGTCGGACAGAGGATCAAATAATTTTCGCAGGAGACTAACCACACATGTCTATATTAATAAGCAGGCGTCGATGCTGGCTGCAACCTCCCATTCTGCCGAAGTCTCCAAACTGAAGCAAAGTCTGGAGCGGGCCGAGGAAGAGCTCGGCCGTGTGAAAAAAACAACTAGAGGACAAGCAAGGTATGCAATGGCCTATTCAGATCTAGAAAGATATGAATTGTTTGTGTTGATCATGTTATCATGATACTTCATAGGAGCTGTGACTGAGGTGGAGACCCTCAAGAACACGCTGGCCAAGGCCCAGAAGAGAGCGGCAAAGGAACAAGCAGGAGCTCCAGGACGCTGTAAAGAAACGCGAGTCCTTGGAGCGCCAGAGTGCGGACCAAGAGTCCGAACTGGCTAAGGCCCGCCAAACCGCACAGGAGACCTGGGTTGAAGCCCAGGGCGCCCTCCAGGAGATCCAGGAGGCCAGGAAAATCGCGGCGGGTAAGGCCTTTATTATGCAGAGAAAATATGTGAAGAAAAGGTACCTCTTACTGACCCGGATTTGGTGTTCTCTAGGAGCGTTTGCGGATCTGCCGCGCAGTGTTGCTGATGCTGCGGAGTTCTTCCGAGCCAAAGAGGGGAGCTCAATGGAGAAGCTGTTCTGGTCGCAATACCTTGCGCCAGAGCATCCGGTGCCCTTTAGCGATCAGCTGAAACAGCTGACCGAACTGCATAGGGTGGCCGAATTGGCCATGAAGAATTTGATAATCCGTCTATGGCCTGCCGAAGCCATACCCAGCAGCTACTTCGGGCTCGTGAAGCGGCTGGTTGATGCCTGCCCTCGGCTTGATGCCATCAAGAGGTCGGTCTACATCGAAGGTGCGCGGATGTCCTTCGCCCGTGTCAAGGTGCAGTGGGCGAAGATGGACGCAGCCAAGCTCGCGACCGAGGGACCGCCCACGGGCAAGGAGCACCGCATGCCCGAGCGGTATTTTGATGATGTCCTGAAGGGATCCCGCATTGTAGAGGGCCAGTGTGCAAAAGACATTATCTTTGAATGAAGACATTCATGTTATCCCGTCCTGTATTATTAAACAAAGCTGATATGTAATATAATGCTTGTTGTTTATTTAAAATTTTGCCTCCTATTGCGGCCGTTTTATTAAATCTGAGATTTGGCCAGTCGTCGGCTTCAGCCCCTACGTAGGTAGTATGGGGGTGTTCGGGTTGAAACCTAAACACTCTTCATCCAAGAGTTTGGTCCTTGAAGGAGGTGTTTAGCGTGGCGAACCAGGCAATCGGACTATGTGTCTTTATCACCCTCACTTAGCCATGGGAGTTTGACATTAGGAATGTAGGCGCAGCCCCTAGTTAGTATTTGTTAACCCGGACTAGGGTTCTGTAGACACGTGATCGGGTGAAGGCCGATCCGTCGCATAATGCGGAAAAAATCGCAAGAGATTTTAACCTCCGAATAGCTGACCAGCTCTCGCCGCATCATGACAGTCAGTTTTTGGCTTTCTCTACTGAGGTGTTTACCCGGATAAACCAGAAAGACAATCGCAGTAGTTCTCCCTTTTCTACCCTAGCCGATAGGACGGAACGTAAGGTAGTAACCACAGGAGCCAGGCAACCCAACTATTAACCAAAGACATGATTCGGAGCCGATGCATATAATGCTAAATTCGCAGTGCCGAACTATACTGTAAAAGGTGTTCAGACTTTGTTGCCGTGGTATGGAGCGCAATGAAGCCCCTGACGAATTAGAGCATGCCAAGGTGTACGGGTGCAATCGATAAGAACAATGAAATTAAATGAAGTAGTAAGCCAGTGCCACATAAGTTGGGCCACAAACTGTTTCCATTATAATTTGATTAATACGTCAAAGCGTATTTGTACAAATAGTGCGATAAGAAAAAGGGTTATTTTACATGTCGAGACCAAGGGGGAGCTGCATGCGGGTCCTGAAAACAGGTATAGTGATCATCAAGAAGACCACCTAGAGATTCCCCCACACATCTATGCTACTTGCCACCTTGGTATATCCATCCTTCGAAAGGATCGATGATCAGGCCATTATGAGGGGCCTGTGGTAAAGAAACTTGAAAATGATACAAAGAAAAGGAAAAGTATGTGTGCCCAGGGAAGGTCGAGCCGTATTATGGACCACAATCGAGTTATGCCTCCGTCTTTACCCATGGTATTTTGAGTGCGTAGTTATGTACGTGCGGTACGTACACCGCCACTTGGTCGGGACTGAGACGGAGGCCGAATAGGTAGTCGAACTCCTGATAAGCTGGACTGTCAAGCTGCGGACTAGTCCGGACTCGTTTGACAGTGTCCGGGAGCTTGGCCGCTGAATTAAAATTCTGCTTGATAAGGCAGCTATGTACTTCTGCTGCCAAGGCCGCGGTGTGCTCCTCGGTATGGAGGGAGCTTTCCGTGTTTCCATTGACTATTATGACACCGCGTGGTCCGGGCATCTTGAGTTTGAGATAAGAATAGTGTGGCACCACATTGAATCAAGCAAATGCAGTTCGCCCGAGCAGTGCGTGATAGCCACTACGGAAGGGGACGATATCGAAGGTCAAGTCTTCGCTTCGGAAGTTGTCCAGGGATCCGAAGATGACTTCCAATGTGATTGAGCCCGTGCAGCGGGCCTCTACACCTGCTATTACTCCTTTAAGGGTAGTTTTTGTGGGTTTGATCCTTGATGGATCGATGCCCATCTTGCGGACTGTATCCTGATAGAGCAGGTTGAGGCTGCTGCCACCGTCCATGAGGACTCGCGTGAGGTGGAATCCATCAATGATTGGGTCGAGGACCAGTGCGGCTGAACTGCCATGACGGATACTGGTCGGATGGTCCCTGAGATCGAAGGTGATCGGGCAGGACGACCATGGGTTGAATTTCGGGGTGACTGGCTCTATTTCATAGACGTCCATGAGCGCGCATTTGCGCTCCCTCTTGGGGATATGGGTGACGTATATCATGCTCACCGTTTTTACCTGGGGGGAAACTTCTTCTGTCCCCTTGTGTTTAGCGGACGGGGCTCCTCGTCGTCGTCCCTACTTTGTGACCCCTTCTCCTTGTTCTCGGTATTTAACTTGCCGGCCTGTTTAGAGACCCAAAAACTTCTGTTGGTATGATTGGCTGGTTTATCGGGGGTGCCGTGGATCTGACATGGACGATCGAGTATGCGGTCCAACCCAGATTATTTCTTTGAAATGACTTCTTCTGCTAGCCGGACTTGGAGCCACTGAATCCGGCGTTGACCGCCGTGTCATCGGTATTGTCACGGTTGCTTCGACGCTTGTGCATGTGGCGTCGGGGCTTGCCGTTGCTATTTCTGGCTTTACAGGTGCCAGGTTCGCTTGCATTATTATTGCTACAGGCTAGCCAGCTATCTTCGCCCGCGCAAAAGCGGGTCATAAGTGTCGTGAGGGCTGCCATGGACTTCGGCTTTTCTTGGCTGAGGTGTCGGGCGAGCCATTCATCGCGGATGCTATGCTTAAAGGCCGCTAGGGCTTCGGCATTCGAACAGTCGACGATCTAGTTCTTTTTAGTTAGGAACCTAGTCCAGAATTTCATGGCTAACTCTCCAGGCTGTTGAACTATGTGACTTAAGTCATCGGCATTCGGACGTCGGACATATGTACCTTGGAAGTTGTCGCGGAAGGCGTCTTCCAAGTCCTCCCAGCTGCAAATGGTGTTTTTCTGGCAGACTATTTAACCAGTGCCAAGCTGGTCCTTTGAGTTTTAGCGGGAGGTACTTGATGGCATGAAGATCATTACCCCGGGCCATATGAATATGGAGAAGGAAGTCCTCAATCCATACCTCGGAATCTGTTGTTCCATCATATGAAGGAATATTCTTGGGTTTCAACCCTTCTGAGAATTCGTGCTCCATTACTTTATCAGTGAAGCAGAGGGGGTGCATGGCACCTCTATATCGGGCCAAGTCGCGTCGTAGCTCGGATGGAGTCCGTCTGCGGTTTTCGGCCCGGACGTGGTTATGCTTGTCACGTCCGGCTAGATAGCCGTCGTCGCGCGTCGGGGCATGCCCCCACTATCCATAGTTGATCTGGTCTGGCCTGCTCTATTTTCCAGATCCTGCTGCAGGTCATATGTATATCCCCGAGCTGCTGTGTCTCTATCTTTACGGCGAGGTGGTATGGGCTGGTGTTCAGCTTGAGTTGCCGTTTTGTCCCGGCCACGTGGTGGTCGGTCAGCCGCGTTACACGCTGATGGTACGAGGTCCATTGCCTCGTCGTCGAATTGAGGTAGAAGTTTACGCTTTGGGTAACTTTTGGTTCAGCGCTCAAGGTCGTATTCCTCGGCTGCCAGGACATTAGTCCACCTGTCGTTGAGTAGATCTTGATCAGCTTGAAGCTGCCGTTGCTTCTTTTTCAGGCTCCTTGCAGTGGCTATTGGCCGGCGCATAAAGTGCTCCTGCTCGAGAGGTTCCTCAGGCACGATAAATTCTTCGTTGCTGAGGCTCACCTCATCCTCGGAGAGTGGAAGATAATTGCTGTCTTCCAAGTCTTCGTTTACGGCCTGTTCATCAGGGCTAACTTGCCCATCTTCCCGATCATCCTGTTCGGAGGTTGGCTCGATGGGTTCTTCTTCGTCTTCGGTGTCATCCGGAGTATTGTTGTCTCTCGTGCCGATATTGCCGTCTTTTCCATGACATGATTTAGAGCGGTGCCGCTGGCGTCAGCGCTATGGTTGTATCTCAGAAGGTTTATCCTCACTTGATTCCTCTCGTTTTCTCCATTACCCTCTTTGGGTGTATCAACCATGTACACTTCATACGAAGAGGTGGCCGTCCAACGTCCAGTAAACGGTGGGTTTTGGGCCTGCTCTTCTCTGGCATCATTGTCCATACCGTCGATGTCTTCGGAGCCGTAATCGAGCATGTCAGTTAAGTCCTCGACAGTGGCTATGAAGTGGGTGGTGGGTGGGACGTAAAATTTCCCGATCTCAGCCCCTAGTCCGGGTTGTGCGTAGTTCGGACGTTGCTCCTCTATAATTACGAGGGATCGCATCAAGTCCAGAGCCTCACTTAAAGGCGAGGTTTTGCCAGGGAGAAGAGAGTCCATGGAGTACGGCGGGAAAGAGACTCCTTGGCTGAGCTCACACGATGCTGACTCCGAGGGTTCGGAGCCGGTGTCCAGAGAAGTGTCCTGTTTCATGATAGTTGCCAGCGACACTACTTCCTCCGGCCCTCCCATACTGGGCTTAGTGGCTGGAGATAGTCCGGCAGGCTCAGGAATCCCGTCTTCGCACCCGGCGATGCGCTTAGGATATAAGGCCAGAGCGGAGGTTGGGGTCGTGAACCCTTGGAACATCAAGTCTCCTCGGATATCAGCAACATAGTCCAGATTTCCAAAACTAACTGGTGACCTGGGTCGTAGTGGTCGATCTGCTCTAGATGGCCAAGTGAGTTGGCCCAAAGTGCGAAGCCGCTGAATACGAAGATCTGGCTGGAGAGAAAAACCTCCCTCAGGGTAGCATTGTTGTAGATGATTGATGGAGCGATCGAACCTTCTGATGACGACACATCAGAACTCTCAATGAAAGCACCAATGTCGGTGTAAAAACCGGCGGATCTCGGCTCGGGGGTCCCGAACTGTGCATCTAAGGTCAATGGTAACAGGAGACAGGGGACACGATGTTTACCAAGTTTGGGCCCTCTTGATTGAGGTAATAACCTACTTCCTGCTTGATTGATCTTGATGAATTTGATGATTACAAGAGTTGATACGAGATCGTAATGGCTAAACCCTAGATGTCTAGCCTGTATGATTGTGATTGCCTCTACGGACTAAACCCTCCGGTTTATATAGACATCGGAGGGGCCTAGGGTTGTACATAGTCGGTTTACAAAGGAATGAATCTTCATATCCGAACGCCAAGATTGCCTTCCACGCAAAGGAGAGTCCCACCCGGACACGGGAGGAAGTCTTCTATCTTGTATCTTCATAGCCCGTCAATCTGGCCCACGTCACACAGGCCGGACACCCGAAGACCCCTTAATCCAGGACTCCCTCAGTTGCGTTGGAGGGCAGGTTCGACAATACCTGGCAGGTTCTGCAGGGATCTCACTCGAGCTATGATCATGTGATGGTTCCTTCTCTTTGGGTGTCCACCGCCCGTGCCGATGCCCGTCGTTCGCTAGGGTTTTCGCTGTATTAGTGATGTTATATGTATCACACTATTCAAGATGTATTAATGATAATATTCGATGATGTACGGTTGCAAGAGATGATTTAGTTTTGCTTATTGCACTACAAAAAAATACACTTTCGTGATGATACGTGTTTGTCACAGTAAGTCACGTTTTCTGTCATGCATGTACATCCATGACAAATTTATGACAGAATCAAGATAGTCATACCTTTGCTGTAGTATAAGTGTTCCATGACATTACCAAAATTATCATCACGGAAGTGTCCACTTCCACGATGATAAATGGCGTGTCACAGAAGTCCTTTCGTCAAGGGTGACCGACACGTGGCATCCACCGTAACGGAACACCCTTAAGCTATCAGGTCCGATTTTGGATCCGATAACCCATTAACAGCCTGGACCAATGGGGATTTTCCACGTGTAAAATCATCATTGGCTGTAGGAAACACGTGTCAGCTCCGTGTTGGCACAGGTGTTACTCATCCAATGGGCGAGATGCGCCTATGATATGTTGACACGTGGACCGGCCCAAAAGTGGCCCATTAAGTCTAAATGGGCCAGCCCAACTAAAGGCCCACAAGATTTTGTGGACCATAATGGTCCGGCCCAGCTAAAGGCCCACAAGATTTTGTGGGCCATAATGGGCCGGCCCAGGTAAAGGCCCACAATATTTTTGCGGGTCACAATGGGCCGGCCCAGGTGAAGGCCCACAAGAATTTTGTGGACCATAATGGGACGGCCTAGCTAAAGGCCCATGAGATTTCACCGACATTAATGAGCCGGCCCAACTGTAGGACCACAAGATTTTGAGGACCCTGGTAGGCCGGCCCATTAACTGGCTGCCATGTTTTGGGCCAAATGCCGGCCCATATTTGATCCGGTCTATTAATGGCCTGCCACGTTCCGGGCGTAATGATGGCCCATATGAGATCCGGCCCGTTGAAAGCCTACCACATTCTGGGCCAAATTACGGCGCAGATCAGGTCCGACCCTTTAAGAGGCTTTGGGCTAAATTATGGCCTATATCAGATTCGGCCTGTCAACTGGACGCTATGCTTTTGGGCCCACTTGCTAAAGGCCCATTTAGTAATTTGGCCTGATATTAGTTTCGTCCTGTTAAGGGCCCGTTTAACATTTCGGTCCTATATTAATTTCGGCCTATTAAAAGCCCGTCATATAGTTGGGCCTAACTACGGCCCGGTTTGCATCCGGCCTACTCGCAGCCGATAATCTGATTGGGCCAAACAAGGACCGAGACAATTTTGGCCAGTTATAAGGCCATGATTTGATTGGCACATTCATGGGCCGGGGTCTATTTCGGCCTGCTGCCGGCCCGTGAGCTGTTCGACACATTTCAGGCCCAACCTACTTTTCGGCCTCCTAACGGCCCATTGAGTTCTCTTGGGGTTTACTCGGCCTATTAAAGGCCCGAATCTACTAGTGGGCCTGTTTACATTTAGGCCTGTTAACAGACCAAGATGACGTGGCCCATGATGCGGATCATACATGGTGATTTGCATGACGGACCAATTATGTACCTTAATTTTATTGCTTGGCCGGTTTACTGCGAAGACAGGATATATATATAGTAAAATAACTGCAACATCATGAATAAGAAAAAAACCTAGACTATACAATAAAGAAATTACGGCATATTACATCCAGTGGGCATCAAAGTTCGCCACTATAATAATAAAGCACAAGCAGACATCAGATTACATACACTGGGCATCAAAGATCGCCACCAGTGCAACTAAACACGCCGACAAAATAATATACAAAACCGACATCACTTCAATAGAGTTCAAGAAAGGTTAGCCCTGCTCGAGAGCTGCAGCGCAAGCAGCTGAGCAAGATGGTGAGACTGCACTTGTTTGACACTTATATCCTCCTCACTCTGAAAGATAAACAAGCAGACAAATGACAGGTTTTGCACATATAAGTATCAGTGATGACAATTCATCACATTTCTTACTGACGAATAAAGTGACACCATTTAAAATAGCATTAACACAATATGGTATTGCTCAGGTCAAGACATGGCAGGAAATGACATTGTGAAGGAGTTGGCAGCTTCACGACACCACTGGATTACAGATCAAGAACTCATAAGTATCAATGGTTAGCATGCTGTCAATTTATCCCATTTCAGATTGGCAAAATAAGATCACTTGCTCTCTATAGTTTAATTTACATGGTATGAAGAAGGAACTTGGTTGTACAACTGAAAACTTAAATTGAGAAGGACAAACTTTTGATGATGAACTGGAGTACATAATAAACTTTAAACATGCAATTTGATGCAAACACCAAAAATAAACAGCTGTTGCAGTCATGCCTAACCAAATATACACGACAAAGTTTGAAGGCTTGAGAAGGACGAACTTACATTATTGGTGAAGGCAGGCTCTGTAAAGCCCTTGTCCATGCTGATGGGGGGGCAATCCAAGAAGTTTACCACGGAATCTTCTTCATAAGCATTGCCTTTATTCTACATTTTGTTAAGAGTAAATATAGATGTGACAATATAAGAAAAAATGGATAATATTTAAGATAAGATGAAGAGTGATGCTACATAACCAAGTAGCTATAAATGTAAGTACAGCGATACAGGCAAAAGGTACAGCCAAGAGCAATGCAGAGCTAAACTTCTTCAGTACCATCGGTGTTATCCAACCCTATGGTAAGAGTAAATATAAATCTTATGTGTAGAAAATGGAGGGCAAAGGAAAATAAGCTGTAGAGTGATGGTACATGAACAACTACCTGTCAATATAAGTACACTGATAAAGGACAGCAGGTACTTACAAGAACAATGCAGAGCTAAAAAATTTATTTAGCATTGGATATATTCTACACTAATGTAACCATTCATACATATCAGATAATTTGGAGCGAACAATTGATAAGCAAGCTATCGTGCATACTGCTGTCACATAATGAACCAGGTATGTATGCAAGTACAGTGCTACAGGACAACAGGTACTAACAAGAGCGAAGCAGCGGACAGCATATTTGCGATATCCTGTCGTTCTTTTCAAACCAGAATTCTTTTTCGAGCAGATTTCCTGCAAAAAATATCCGTAAGGCACATGCGGAAAACTAGAAGTTCAAATTGTCATGCGAGATCATAGACAGTACCTCATCCTCGGAACGAGACCAGTGCATAACAAGGTTTTTCCATTCAATGTCTTCTAAATTTACCACAGGAGACTTCACCAGAAATTCGTTTATAGACTTGCCATCAAAGTGTGATTTCCTCAGGTAACACCAATACTGCTGCAATGCTTCCTTGAAAATCGCAAGCAAGCTTTGCTCGTCATGACTATCCAGACCATCGCTTACTTACAACAATGTAATGTAAATCATTGATGTGTTCAATCAGCAGAAAACAGGAAAATAATCACCATGAATAATAGCACTTACACACAAGTGGGACAGGAAGATGTGAAAATGGTGTTTGTCTTCACTATAATCTTCCAATGATGGGAATATATGCACGTAGTCCCTATCAACACTGAAAGCATTGTCTTTTAAACTGGGAATGACTGGAATGAGGTTCCAATCTGCAGGAATTGGCCGTCTCTGTAGTTGGGTAGGTCTTCGGCCGGTGGACTTGCTGTACTTTCAATGTTACGGCTAGAGTGGGATTTTTGTGTGGTACGGCTGGTGCTATGGCAACTGAAATCGGCATACCTTTTGCTGGAGTGCAAGTCCTGTGTGGTGGGGCTAGTGGTGTGGCCAGTGAAGTATGGGTACAGTCTTCTGGAGTCGGTCCTACGTTTTGTGTCACTGGTTGTATAGCCAATATAAGTGGGGTGCTGTCTAATTTCTCTGGCACAACCACGTTCTTCAAGGACTTTGCTGGTGCTCCTTCAGGTTCGGCAATCACCCTCTTCGTTTTTGATGTCCGATGCACAAGAACAACATTTGAGTGGAAAAACATGGTATGATGACAGATGGAATATGTATTGATAATTGATGGCATGGCATCTCGACATATATGATGAGTAAACTAAGCAGATGGCGGTGCAACAAAGTAGAAAAAAATGCAAGGCAACATATGCAAGATACGCGCAATCAATAAAACCTTGCCAAACTAGAGCAAACACCTTGATGGGTGAACATGACAGGCCATCTGCCTTTGACTCCTCGTGGTTAGAATAGTAATTAGGATCATATTCTAAACAAGAATCTACAGGTGGGGAGCGTATGAGTTTCATTGCATCCAGAATGGCACTCAATGCCTTGGTTCCAATTTTTTAAGTCATTGCAGTGTTCCACAATATTCTTCGATGCGGATTCGATATTCACTTTGTAATTACGTATAATATCTGAGAACCATGAAAACATAAATAGTTGTGAGATTATCTTTGTAATGCAGAGGATATTCTAATATAGGGGCGCCCCTGTAAACACTTGTGTGCTATCACTGGATTCTGATGAGAGAGCTCATGTGTGCTGTAATATGGTGCGTGCATTTATATAATCTGGAACAAGTACACAAAAAAATAGGCTCCAGAAGTAAGGATAGTTGGCAGATGATGGGTTCAAAATATACTGTATAGAGAGTTTATTGCCAAACCATGATAACAAGAGCACAAAGCAACTAGGAAGATCATAGTGTACATAAAAGGGGTACACCATAACCACGATATATAAATGGGGAAAGTGGAACTGGCTTGAAAATATGGTGTTGTATTGCCGCTAGTAATTGAAAGCCTATCGATCAAGTACATGCCAGCTCTATCAGCTGTTGACTGCAGATGTCCCTGCTCCCCTTCCTGACAAGGAACATACTGTACGTACCAAATACAGAATAACAAAAGAGGAACATGTTAAAGAACAGAAGAGGAAGCATATTCTTGAGGTTCCACTTAATTGCAGACAATGTTGGTTGCCCAGTCATGATGAATCACAGCGCCCAAAGAAATGCAATTCCATGTCGTCTCTCTATATGTGGAAATTTTGAACAAGAGTCATTAGGATCGTATTCTGAAAAAGAGTCAACAGATGGGGAGCGTATGAGTTTCATTGCATCCAGAATGGCACTCAATGCCTTGGTGCCAATTTTGTAAGTCATTGCGGTGTTTAGCTTCAAGAGTGGACTGCTGCTAGTGCGACACAAAGCAGCTATACAGATCATAGTGTAGATATAACAGGAAAACCATAAGCATCAGAGTAAAATCAGCAAAGTGGAACTTGCTGGAATATATGTGCTAGTATTGCGATGCGTCTTGAAAGGCTTGGATCGAGCTCTCTTCAAGCAAGGTGCGGTACTGTTAATATCAGTGTAACTCTCAAAGGTGACACAGCTCCCCGCATTTCCTTGCTATTCTTATAGGATTCAAGTGGACAGGACACTACAAATCCTATTCCCATGTTTACAAAATCCTACGGATCAAAGAGGCCTGACGAGTTCAAAGTGTCCATACCAACCGACCGTATAGACCTCTACACTGCAAATATCCCTGCTCATCTTCACTACAAGGAACATACTGTACTACTATCATACTCCCTCCATTCCAAAATATAAGTCTTGGTAGAGATTTCCACTATGGATCACATATAGATGCATCCAGATACATTTTAAAGTGTAGATTCACTCATTTTGCTCCATATGTAGTCCATGGTTGAATATATACAAAGACTTGTATTTAGGAACGGAGAGAGTACTTATTAAAGAAGAACAGAAGAGGAACATGCTAAAGAAGAGCAAGCAGATTTTGGATAATAAAATGTTCGTTGCGCAGAGCCCACACATGATGAACTAGAGCGCATTAAGAAAGCAACTCCCTGATGTCTCTCTATATGTGGTGCACGTGCTTTTTTGAAAGGAAAGTAGGAACATTAGCTGACCAATTAAATGTTATCTGTTTTAGTAATATCAACATCATATCATATTCGTACTTGAGCAACAAGTTGGGAATTATGAGTGGCACGTTGTTTAGCTTGATGGATTCAGGGCGCGATGCTAAGCGTGTGCGATGATGGTACTGAATATAAAGGCATGTCTATATTTGGGTCAGTCGACCATTTCAGGCAGTTGGATGAAGATCCTACGTCTCCTAACCCTTCCTCTTCCTCGTCTCTGATTCTTCCCATCTGAGAACACCTTGCAGACGCCGGCGGACCATCGCCCCCACCGCATGTGTTCCTCTCGCCACCCCAACCCCACCCCCCCCACTCGCGTCGAGTTTTCTTTGTTCGGCGAGGCCCCACCACCGCCCAACCAAAGTCCCCACCGAGCCTTCATTTGCACCGGCGAACTCCGGCGAGCTCTGAAAAATCAACTGACCCAATTTTGAAATTTAGTGTACTGTGATTTAACTAGTGTGGAATATAAAAGGGGAAAACCATAAGCATTGGGAGTATAGTGTTGAGCGTGCCATGGCGGATCTGAAGGTGCAAACCGGACAAAGGCAACTTCGCAACCAATGTTTGCTCTCAACTAGCAAGTAAGTGATGGACAAGAAATCAGAGTAAAGCAGGGGCGATCTATTTTATTGCTGTGATAAATAAGTTGAGCAGATACGAAAGAGTACCGCCTTTGGTGCGGCACCGTGTATGCATCTGCTGAGAATTTGACGGTGCTGCGGTAGCGATGGCTGTCGGCGGCGTGGAAGCATATCTAGGAGGGTCGACGGTGGCGGCGGGGCGCGGTGGATGAGACGGTCGTAGGAGCGGAGCCGGCAAGGTGGACGACGGCGGGGATGAAGCGAGAGGACGGGATGCAAGGATCCCGGTCCGAAGCCGTGGATGAGAGAGGTCGATCTCTTGTAATGGACGTCGGCGTCAGGGTATCAGCTCTGGCATGGTGGAGGAGGACGACGGTGGATGGGGTGGCGGACGGAGGAGGCTGGGGTGGAGAGGGTGTTTTGGCACCCACGGAGTACGAATGGGGAAATAGAGGTGGAGAGGAAGGGGGGAACCATGTCTTCTGGGCGCGCTTGTCTCAAATGCAAGGAAATTTACAAACTTAGCCTCCGTTTCAAATTTCCTACATCACAACAATATTAGTCGGTTGGGGATAGGACGGTAATCTCACATACACCGAATATTTGCCGACGAGAGTTTGTTTTAAGCGCCCACCGTATGAATCGGGAGGAGTCGATTTGACCGAGGACACACTTGTGTTTTGGCGCCCACCGTGTATGAATCCGGGTGAGAGGCGGTTATGTCACGTTTGAGTGAAATTACAGACCTACCCCTATCGAAACCTACATAAATCGAGCAGATAGGCTTTGCGTGGCAGGGATAGGCAGTAGTAATTTCCATCTCGCAGATTTTGGTTTCGGGTAGTTACTGCGACTTTCCTCGCTTCGTTCAAATTTTGCAGAGTGCACGTTTACCGTGCCAACTCAATTCGAATCCCGTTTATATTCTATTTTTTTCGGGTGGGATCCATTTCCGAGTGGAATAAAATTCTATATACATCATTTTTTATATATACTTTCAAAAGCACAACACCCTTTATACATAAATATGGTTTACAAATGGCATGATCTCAGATTCATAAGGTTGTATACATCAATTTGGATTTTCAAATATTTGAAACCACTTTATGTTGAAATCCAATGTATGCATTCCTCGCTAACTGTCTCCAATTAATGTGTGTTTCATGTGGGTTTTTTTTACTTCTCAAACATGTATAATGTGTTTCACACACGCAACATATAGTGTGTCCCGTTTAGACAGACATTAATTGCATATAAACCATGCATTATTTCTAATTAAAGAATCTATGGATCACCAATATTGATAAACTATATAACATTACACGTGTCCCGAAATTCAAATGAATATGCGTGTTTGATACACCAATTTGCGTTATGATATTATCGATGTCGTGATCTCCAGTTTAAATATTTGAATCCCATTTAATCCAGATATTCGTCTCATATAACTATCACTCATGCTTATAAAGGACTATCTCTCTAGACCTATACGCGTTCATCATCTCTGGGGTATCTCTCGTGCTACCTGAATGTCGACAATGATCTTTTATCTTCATAACGCACTGACGGTACTCTCTCCCTCGACCTTCATCACTCTATCTCTCTCTAAGTACATCTCGCTCCCTGCTATGTGTCTCTAACTATGATTCTCCATGTGGAATCTCTTTCTCTCACACAAACACAAAACTTTGTCTTTCGGGGTCTCATTTCTCTCTACTATTCCCATGTGTGCCACTCACACACCCCTAATACAGAGATGTCTTTCGCTCCTTAGGTATGAGAACCTACGACTCTTCCTCTTAAATATCTCTTTCTCACACACAAACACAAACTCTGTCTCCCAGGGTCTCATATTTCTCCACTGTTCTCTTGCATGTCGCTCACACACACTGTCTCTCCCTAGAGATATCTTGCGTTCCCTCATATGTTTCTCTAGCTATCACTCTCGTTTTGAAATATCTTTCTCTCTCGCACACACAAAACTCCGTCTCTCGGGATCTCATTTCTCTCCGATATTTGTTTGTATGTGAGTCACATGCACCCTTTCTTCATCTCTCTCACACCCACACCCATAACTCAGCCTTCTGATCCACTCGACTCCTATCTCTAACGCACACTATCTAGCATCTTTATCTTTCTATTTATCTGTTTCTCCATCAACCTTCTTTCATTTATAGGTTGATCTCTTTTGCACAATCGTTGTGCCTCACTCCCTCTGCTCGCCATAGATGCAGGCTCCAGCCCATGCCACTATCTCTTAAAGACAAAAACACATGCTCAATAGTCGGGCCTTCTTCCCTGCATTCTCGCATGCATGCATATTGTCATACTGATCCGTCTCTCCCATGTCGTTGATCTTAGCTTGTCGGAGTAATTGGCCACGGGTAGGCTAACCCGAAGCCCAGAACCTTTCAAGACATCGGGGCTGACTGCGCCCCTCAAGACTCCAAGATGAAGAACCGCCTTCTGGAAGCCGGCTGGAGGAACAGCCGACTGCCCACACGCGACCGAGTCCTGGAGGCGAGGTCAAGACAAGCTGACTCCTACCTGGCGGCTTCCAGAGAAGCCGGCCACAGGGAGTCGGCCCACGGCACCAACAACCCCATGCCCTCATCAAGGGGGATGGGACGGGGAGTGGCTACAGTGAAGCCCACTTCCTCCCCTATCGAGAGGCTGGCGTGGCCACAATGCACTGTACCCGCGGAGATCTCCGTCTGGCACGGCACTGTTGCCATGCCATCCCTGACATCAGCACCAGTGGGCCGAGTCCTGCACCCACGACGGCCTGTCTGTACGACCCAAGGACGATGGGCCCCACAACTCAGCGAGAGTCCAGAAGACGACAATAGCGCCACCAGTCGGACCCTGTGGGAGTCGGCCCCTGGGAGTCGGCCTGCCCCTCCCACGGGTCCCACGCGCCATTAACTAGACGAGACGGGGAGTGGCTACAGTAATCGCCCGCCAGGCGGCGGGGCTGTAGCCACGACCCCATGACCAAGCATGCGTCATTAGAAGCACGGCTACAGTAATCACCAGCCAGCAAGACCCACAGGCGGCGGGCACGGCCTGTCGGCTCCGTACCGGGCCAGTCGGCGGGGCCCACCAGCCGGCAGGCCCCGGCAGTCGGCGGAGAAGACGGCGGCCTAAGAGACTGAAGGCTGGGCCCTGCGCCCAGCCAGATTACAATTGTACCCCTGGGGGGTATGCCTATATAAACCCCCCGGGGCACCCATGCAAAGGGTTGGAATCCACTAGCACTAGACTAGATCATAGAGGAAGGAGAGAGCTAGCCTTGCCTTCTCCTACCTCCAGCATACCGCTCAAGGAGCAACCTTGTACTCACTTTGCCTTAATGATCATGCGGAGACCCCGCAGAGCAGGACTAGGGGTGTTATCTCCTAGGAGAGCCCCGAACATGGGTAACGTACGCCGGCGTTCGTGTCTACGCCTCATCCCGCTTCTAGGCACCGACGACGTTCTACTCGCTCCCACCATGATAAGCCATCCTTTGGCATATGTCGCACCCAACACCCGACATTTGGCGCCCACCGTGGGGCGAGGTGCACCGTCGTCCGGAGACCTGTTCTGGATGGGAACCCTTTTCCTGCCTGGCGAGCGCAGCCAGCCCGGCATGCCAGACGGAGTCTGCGCCGACGCGCTGCATGGCGCGGAAATCGCCTGCGCGACCAGCTGCCTTGCCGATCTTGTTGGTGAGGTTCGCCTCTCCGATGAGCCCGCGTCCGATGCGGGCACAGGCGGTCCCGAGAGCCTCCTCGCGGGCCTCCTTGATCAACTCCACGTCACCAGCGAGCTTGCTGTGGACTTGGAGTTCGTAGGCTCCACCGACCCGATGTTGGTCGACTCCGACACCGCGTCGCTAGATGTGTTCCCCATCAACGTGGTGGTCTACGACAAGCCGCCCCCTCGCGCAGAGAGCGGCGGAAGCACTGTTACGGAGGTGCTGGTCATCGGTCATGGCGAGCACTCCGGCGGAGGAGCTCATGACCCGCTTGACGCGGTGCAGCAAGACCTGACCGCGCCTATTCCCGAAGACGCCAATGCCTAGACGCTGGAGGCGCGCCGCCTGCAGCTCGTCGAAGGCGCCAAGAAGCTAGCCAGCATGAGACGCCTGTCAGAAGGCTATCAGCGCGAGATGGACCGCTCTGTGGGCGGCACGCCGGCTCCAACTTGGCCTAGCCGCCTTGGCACGGTCCAGCAGCGCGGCGTAGCCATCACCAACCAGTTCGGGGTGAATTGCCCCGTTTATGCCACGCCTGCGGAGAACATCTGAGCCGCCCAGGCGGCGGCGGATGAGCTGGATAACTTCGAGGGCGAAGAACGTCGCCTGATAACGGAGCGCGTCCAGCGGCTCCTCGACGCGTCCGCCGAGCAGAACGAGGCCGGCTGCCGCACCGAGGCGCCGCAGCGGCAAAATGACGACCTGCCTCTCCGCCGAGACCAAGGCGCGACATCTCGGACGCCGACTGGTGGCGTCCGTGGAAGAAAAGACAAGGAGCCGGCTGCCAGCCGCAGTCGGACTCGCATCACCATAGAGCGCGACCACGACGACCGCCCAAGATCAGTGGAACGACGGGAAGACTGCCCGCCTCCTCCCACTCGCAGGGAAAGGCGAGTCTCCCCGCCGCCTGTTGACCATCCGACACTCGGCGACTACCTTGGCCGCCGAGAGGGAGTCAGAGAGAATGACGCCCGCCACCGGATCGACCGTCTCCACTGATCCCTGGCGCTTGAAGAGGAAGATGAGTTGGGTCCGCCGTGTTTCGGCCCCCGCATTCGAGACGAACCCTTCCCCAAAAGGTTCACGCTACCAAGAGACACGCCCAAGTACACCGGCTCCGTGAAGCCGGAAGACTGGCTAGTTGACTACTCCACGGCCGTTAACATAGCAAACGGCAACAAGCGTGTTGCCGTGAAGTACGTTCCGCTCATGCTCCAGGGCACGGCCCAGACATGGCTGAACAGATTGAAGCCCCACAGCATCAATAGTTGGGTCGACTTCACCGACGCCTTCGTCCGTAACTTCACCAGCATGTACAAGCAACCTCCCAAACCTCGCCAGCTTTCCTTGTGCGTGCAAGACCCCGAGGAGTCAACTCGCAACTACCTCACGCGTTGGGCCGAACTCTGTAACTCCTGTGAGGCCATGCACGAGGTGCAGGCTATCGAGTACTTCACTGCAGGGTGTCGAGAGGGCACCCTCCTCAAGCACAAGCTTCTCTGCGACGAGACAGAGACCCTCGACGAGCTGCTGATCATAGTAGACAAATATGCCACGGCCGACTCCTCCATGAAGGCGGAGATTCAAGTTAGTGCGACTGGCAAGGTGGCTCCGCAGGCTCCTCGACCCCGGCTGGGGACGCCAGTCGGCGTCAACAGCAGAACGACCACAAGGGAAAGCCCCGCAGCCGGCTTCCACCAGCCGGCAGGTGGCAACAGTCAAAGACCAGCAGCCAGAAGGGCAGCCTTAGCCCAAGCGTCAGAAGAGCGGCAAGCCTAACTGGTTGCCGGCTTTCTCCTATGAGAAGACTTTGGATGGACCCTGCAAATTCCATAGCGGTGCGAAGCCGTCCAACCACACCACTCGGAAGTGCCACAGGCTCACTAGAATCGCCAAGGGAGACGGCCTCTTGCCTCCCCCACCTGCTGGGCAGCCGCCTCCTCCTCCGCCCCAGTAGCCGGCGGTCAGACCAGTCGGCGCAATACAAGATGAGTACCCAGAAGAACATGGAGCCTACATGGTGTTCACCAGCGTAGCCGATGATCGACGCAACAAGCGGCTGCAGCAGCAAGAAGTGAATGCAGTAGCATTAGAGACAACAGAGTTCATGCATTGGTATGAGAAGCCCATCAGCTGGAGCAGAGCTGACCACCCAGAGGTGATGCCCAATCCCGGCTCTTTTGCCTTGGTTTTGGATGCCACCTTTGCCACGGACAGGCGAGCTGCTCGCTTCTCCCGAGTTCTGATAGACGGCGGTAGCAGCATCAACATCATGTACAAGGACACCATGGAGAAGTTAGGAATCAAGCAGAGACAGCTTCAGAACAGCCGGACTGTATTCCATGGCATAGTTCCTGGCCTTTCCTGCTCACCAATCGGCAAGATCCTGATAGACGTCCTCTCCGGAGACAAAGATCACTTCCGCCGGGAGTCTGTTTGGTTTGAGGTGGTGGACCTTGAGAGCCCATACCATACGTTACTTGGCCGGCCTGCCTTGGCCAAGTTCATGGCTGTCCCCCACTATGCCTACCTCAAGATGAAGATGCCGAGTTCCAAGGGGATTCTGACCATAGCCGGCGACTACAGGAAGTTGTCCGCCTGTGCGGCCGAGAGCAGTCGGCTAGCCGGGTCCCTCGTGATCGCAGCTGAGAAGCGGCTCCTTGACCGGGTTGTGGCGATGGCAGGAAAGAAGCCAGAAATGTCGCTGTCGGTGTCAAAACCGGTGGATCTCGGGTAGGGGGTCCCGATCTGTGCGTCAAGGCTGATGGTAACAGGAAGCAAGGGACACAGATGTTTACCCAGGTTCGGGCCCTCTCGATGGAGGTAAAACCCTACTTCCTGCTTGATTAATATTGATGATATGGGTAGTACAAGAATAGATCTACCATGAGATCGTAGAGGGTAAACCTTAAGAGCTAGCCTATGATGGTATGATTGTAATTGTGATCGGCCTTCTAAGGACCAACCTCTCCGGTTTATATAGACACCGGAGAGGACTAGGGTTTACATGGAGTCGGTTACAAGGAAGGAAATATAATATCCGGATCGACAAGTTTGCCTTCCACGCCAAGGAAAGTCCCATCCGGACACGGGCCGAAGTCTTGAGTCTTGTATCTCCACGCTTCAATAGTCCGGACGTTGTATATAGTCCGGCTGTCCGGATACCCCCTAATCCAGACTCCTCGAGTAGCCCGAACCAGGCTTCAATGACGCATTTAGTCCGCGCACGCCTTGTCTTCGGCATTGCAGGTGGGTTCCTCCTCCAAATACTCCAAGGTAATTATCGAACACTCAAACCTTGTCCGGATCCACAAGATGATCTTTGCATGCCACCGTAGAGAGAACGATGTTTCACAAATGCAATCTGCTGACAACTTTTTAGGCAACGCGACGTGTTATTATGGTCGGGTCATTATTCGAACCGTCTTTCCACAACCAACCACAATGCATATTGCGAGGCGGTTTCCTTGACACGTCTTGTCAAAGCAGAGATCGTGCCCCCTTATCACGGGATTCTCATCAATACGGGTACGGGTAATCCCACCACATCATTAATCGTGGCGCTTGGGAAGCAAGCGATTCCCAACGGGCAAGTGGGGAGGCGCACCGCTTTAAATGCGCCTATATAAGGGATAAGATTTCCCCATTTTACCCACGCCTTCTTCCTCCTTTCGCCCACTTGCTCCCTCGAGCTCCAAGACCTAAGCCTAAGTCTCCTCCCACAGCCTAGACATGTCCGGAGCAGGAGGCAAGTGGGTGGCTTCCACCACAAGGAGAAGCACATCACGAATCTTCTGCGGCGGGATGGACATTTGGTCACAGACATAGCGCACTGCTACCGAACAGCTGGGCAGGTCATTCCGACCCCGGGACCCCACAAGAGAGTCGTGTTCGTCGCCCACTTCGTCCGTGGACTGGGGTTTCCACTTCACCCCTTCGTCCGCGGGCTCATGTTCTACTACGGGCTATATTTCCATGATCTAGCCCCGAATTTCGTCCTCAACATCTCGGCGTTCATCGTCGTATGCGAGGCTTTCCTCCGCATCCGGCCTCATTTCGGCCTATGGCTGCAAACCTTCTGCGTGAAGCCGAAGATTGTAAGCGGCCAGCAAGCGGAGTGCAGAGGAGCCATGGTGGGCAAGATGCCTAATGTCACCTGGCTGGACGGCTCCTTTGCGGAGACCGTAAAAGGATGGCAATCAGGGTGGTTCTACGTCACCGAACCGCGCGGCGCCAACTGGGCGGCGACCCCCGAATTCAGGTCTGGAGCCCCCACGTGGCTCACCTCCTGGGAAAGGAAGGGCCTGTCCTGGGGCGATTCTATGGAGCTGACCGGACTCCACACATGCATCAAAAGCATGAAGGACAAGAACGTCAAGCTTGTCAATGTGATCCAGGTCATGCTTGTTCGCCGGATCCTGCCCTGTAAAAGGCCGGCAGTTAATCTATGGGAGTTCGTCCCGGCCGAACACCAGACGTTCTGGAAGCTCTATGACATGATGCACCAAGGCGCACGGAAGGTGCTGTTCATGGCCTCTGAAGTGCGTCCTCCCACATCCGAGGACCGTGGGCTTCATGCCGCGCGGGCTCCTAGTCATGTGAGTTCTCAGACTACCACTGGACTCGGTTTTTCCCAATATGTTCAAGGGAGATCCTTAAGTAGTTATACATATTTGCCTCAGGATTATGTGGAGATAGCGGAGCAGGTTTACTGTCCAGCTCCGCTTCCACAGGGCCCAACTGACGCTCTCCTGACGGAGATGCTGGTCCCGGCACCGTACAAGGTGCCGGAGAAGAAGGCCGAGAAGAAGGCCCCGGGGACCCGAAAGGGTCTCCGACGTAAGAATGCTGTGTAAGCCTCGGCCCGAGGATGACGAGGCAGACTCCTCCCACGAAGGGGAGGAGGAAGAAGAAGAAGAAGACGCCCCATCCGGAAAGGATGAGGGGCCCGGCGAAGCGGGCCAGGGGGCCGGAAGAGGCCCTCGGCGCAAGGCCGTTATACCCCTGTCGTCTAATGACGACGAGACAGATTCCTCCCGTAGAGGCGAGGGGAATCAAGAAGAAATTCCACCTCCCCGCACTGGGGGGGAGAAGAAGAGAAAAGCCGCCCCGGAGAGGGAGGCTGGGGTGTCCAAGAAGGGGAAAACATCCCTTCCGGACTACTCCACCATGGCCGCTCACAGCGATGAAGGGTGGCTGCCCAGGGGGAAGCCCCCGGCGTGATCGTAAGTGTCCGCACTCTACCGTGGTTTTACGTCATAGCTGTTTAATAACGCCGAACATATATGCAGTCTGGCCAGGGCTCATCCGGAGGTGTCGTCTTCGGATGGGTCTCTGAGCGCTTCAGAGATGAACTCGCTCCCGATGGCCAGCACTCCTCAGCCTGCGGATGACACGGAGGTGTTGTCCCGAAGGTTCCCCGAGCAGGGGGAGGTAACCCTGGAGATGCCCCAAGGCGGACTTCCGAATGTTGGACATGCGGGGTTCAAGATCCCCGCGGATCGCGTCGATGAGAGCCGCAACAAGGCTGACTCTCGACCGAACACTGCTCTGCAACCTCCGACGATTCCGGACTTAGGCGGGCATCCCCTCGTTAGGGAGGGCGAGCCGCCCGTGCTGAGGACTTCCGTCGCATCAACGGTGCCGGATAGCCTGGTGGAAGCGCTTCGAGGCGTTTCCATGGAAGAAGAGCACCGTACTCTTATGAGTGCGGTGATTCAAAAGTATCTGTCTGCCAAAAGAGGACTGACCGAAGCCTACACAAGCCTCCTGACGGGCTTTGAGGTAAGTAATAAAAATTTATGAAATTACCACCTGATAGGTAGTAGCCCCTGATACTCTGGTTGGTGTTCGGAAAGAAAATCCAAACGGAGGGTCAATTACAATCCGCAGGAGTCTAAAAAGCGTTTATGTGAATAAGCAGGCCGTGCTGCTTGCCGCTGCTGCCCGTACTGCCGAAGTTGCCGAACTAAAGCGGGATCTAGAGTAGGCGCTGGCAGAGCTCGGCCTCACAAAGAGGCAGCTCGATGAGAATAAAGGTAAGCGATTCCCCGTTCGTATGTATTTAAAGATAGGCAAAATTTGTCAGTCTAACGCCAAAGCGTCGTGACTGTGTAACAGGGGCCACCGCCGAAGTGGCGTCCCTAAAGAAAGCGTTGTCCAAGGCCGGAGACAAAGCGGCCTTGGAATGCAAGGAGCGTGAAAAGCAAAGTGCTAGAGTGGGCGAGGTACAGCAAGAGCTCCAAGACCTCGGCAAGAAGTGTGAGTCCGTGGAGCATAATCTGTAGATGAAGGAGGCCGAGCATGTGAAGGCCCTTGTAAGTTTGAAGGATGCCAAGGCCGGCCAGAAAGCTTTGTCAGAGATCCGGAGGCCAAAAAGATAGCAGCGGGTAAGAAATTCTTTATGCAAAGAAAACATGTGGAGGAGGCGTTTCTTTTACTTACTCAAATACGGAGCTCTCCAGGGGCATTTGCAGATCTGCCACGCAGCGTCTCAGACGCTGCGGAGTTCTACCGTGCCCAGGAGGGGAGCTCAACGGAGAAGTTGTTCTGGTCCCAGTATGCTGGGGCCGATCATCTGATGCCTCCGAGCGACCAACTGAAGCAGTTGATCGAACTCCACAGGGCAGCCGAACTGGCTATGAAGGACTTCATAGTCAGGATGTGGCCTGGTGAGCTCCTACCCTGTAGCTACTTTGGCCTGATCAAGCAGATGGTGGATGCCTGCCCGCGGCTTGAAGTGATCAAGCGATCCGTTTGCATCGAAGGTGCCCGCCGAGCCTTTGCACGCGTCAAGGTGCATTGGGGCAAGCTGGATGCGGAAAAAGCTGGTCAGGGCGGCCGCGGAGGGCAAGGCGCGCCGCCATCCCGAGATGTACTACGATGGCTTGATGAAGGGTGCTCGTCTAAATGTTGATAGAGTGTACCAAGGACGCCATTTTGGAATGAGTTCACTTCTGTCATGTTTGTAATTTAAAGACGAAGTTACTTGCGCTATGTAGCGCTTTTGCTATTTAAAATATTACCTTCTGTGCGGCTATTTATAAAATTCTGAAAGTAGGCCAGTCGTCGGCTTCCTCCCCCATGTAACTAGTACTGGGGTGTTTGTGGAAAACCCGGACACTCTTTATCGAACTGTTTGGTCCCTTAAGGAGGTATCCGGCGCAGCGAACAAGGCAATCAGACTATGCAGCTTTATAACTTTCAGTTAGCCATAGAAGTCTATAATTTTGAATTTCGGCGAAGCCCCTAGAATCCGGAAGGCGAATCGAGCGCTATACTGCGCCTAGATCGGACGGAAGCGATTTATCGCCTAAACCGGGAAAATCATTAAGGATTTTAAAACCTCTCGAACAGCGACCAGCTCGCCACATCATGCCGGGTCTGTTTTCGGCTTTCTCTCTTTGAGGTGCTCGTCCTGAAGAACAAGACACAATCGCAGTAGTTCTCCCTGTGCTACCTTAGCCGATATAACGGAACGTAAGGCACCAAAATAAGGGAGTCGGGCTATCCCAACTATAGACCCAAGAAATGATTCGGAGCTGATGCATATAGTGCTATAAGTTTGGGGTGCCGCACTATTGAAAGTGTTCGGACTTTATTTGCCATATTACGGGATGCCATGAGAAGCCCCTGGCAAACCGGCCGCACCAAGGTGTGCAGATGCAATATCAAATAAACATTTATAAATGAAAAATGCTCAAATAAGAATAATAAGCTGACGCTATATACAATCTCCCATTGACGGAAAATACGTTTAAGCATACATTTACAATGGTTGCGTTAAGCAGAGATAAAATAGGACTATTTGACATGTCCTATCCAGGGGCAGGCTGTGTTCAAATAGATAAAGCAGGTATAATGATTGTAAATAGATTCCACACAGGTATTTCATACATGCTGGCGTCTATTGCCTCCTTGGATGTCTCTCCCCTATAAGTCCAGCAATTCGGCTCTTTTGAGGATGCTGCGCCAACACGGTGTCCTGAAAGGTAAGAGGGAAAGAGTATGAAAGTATTTGGCGGTTACCCGCACTATTGACTTAGTCATTGGTGCGCCTCCGCCTATGCCCATGGTATTTTAAATGCGTAATTGTGTGCGCGTGGCATGAATGCTGCTTTGATGGGGCATAAGCGGAGGCCGGACTGCTAGTCGCGCTCTTGGCGTGCCTGATGATCCTGTTGCGGGGTGCTCCGGACTCGCTTGACTGTGCTCGAAGTTGTTGTCGCCGAATTGGTTTGTCGGAGAAGGCCGCATTGTACTACCGCCGCAAGGGTTGCGGTATGTTGTTCTGTTCGTAGAGAGCGTTCCATATTTCCGTTCACCGTTATGATCCCGCGTGGTCCTGGCATCTTGAGCTTGAGGTATGCGTAGTGTGGTACCGCATTGAATCTAGCGAAAGCGGTTCATCCGAGCAGTGCATGGTAACCACTACGGAAAGGGACGATGTCGAAGATTAACTCTTTGCTCCGGAAGTTGTCCGGAGATACGAAGACCACCTCCAATGTTATAGAGCTCGTACAGCGGGTCTCTACTCCAGGAATTACACCTTTAAAGGTGGTTTTAGTGGGCTTGATCCTTGAAGGGTCAATGCCCATTTTGGCGACCGTGTGTCGATAAAGCAGTTCAGGCTGCTGCCGCCGAATCCATAAGGACTCGCATGAGGTGGAATCTGTTGATGATTGGGTCTAAGACCAATGCGGCTGAGCCGCCATGACGAATGCTATTAGGATGATCCTTGCGATCAAAGGTGATCGGACAAGCTGACCATGGGTTGAATTTGGGGCGGCGGCTGGCTCCATCGCAAAGACGCCCCTTAGTGCCCGCCTGCTCCCCGCTTTGGGGATGTCGCGTGGCGTAGATCATGTTGACCGTTTTCACACAGAAGTTTCTTCTATCCCCGTGTTGAGACGCCGGGCTCCTCGCCGCCGCTTGGCAGCCCCTTGTCCTTGTCTTGGCGCTTATCTTGCCTCAAGATGTTTGAATACCCAGCAATCTCTATTGGTGTGGTTATCTGGCTTGTCACGGTGCCCCGATTTGGCACGAAGCGCCAAAGATATGTCCAGACTGGGCGGTCCCTGATTATTTCTTTTGAACGGCTTCTTCCGCCGACCGGCTTTGGATCTGCTGAACCGGGCGATCGCCCTGTTTTCATCTTTGTCGCCGTTGTTCCGGCGCTTATGTTATTACATACCGGCTTGCCGTTATTGTCGCGGCCATCCGAATTGCCAGAATGTGACGTAGAGCTGCTGCGAGCCAACCAACTGTCCTCGCCCACACAAAAGCGGGTCATTAGTGTTGTGAGAGATGCCATGGACTTGGGTTTTTCCTGGCCGAGGTGTCGAGCGAGCCACTCGTCACGGATATTATGTTTAATAGCCGCTAGGGCTTCGGCGTCCGGACAGTCAACTATTTGGTTCTTTTTAGTTAGGAACCGAGTCCAGAATTTCCTGGCTGACTCTCCGGGCTGTTGAGTAATGTGGCTCAAGTCACCGACGTCAGGTGGTCACACATATGTGCCCTGGAAGTTTTCGAGGAATGCGTCTTCCAGGTTTTCCCAACTGCCAATGGAATTTGCTGGTAGGCTATTTAGCCAGTGTCGGGCTGGTCCTTTGAGCTTGAGGGGAAGATACATGATGGCGTGTAGATCATCCCCGCGGGCCATGTGAACATGGAGAAGAAAATCTTCGATCCATACTGCGGGGTCTGTTGTGCCATCGTATGATTTGATGTTTACGGGTTTGAACCCTTCGGGAATTCATGATCCATTACTTCGCCGATGAAGCGAGGGGGGTGCGCGCCGCCTGCGGGGCTATGTGGCTATGCAGGTCTAATTGCTCGGTGGCTATATTCGCCCGGCGGACTTGTTGAAGGTGTATCGGCATGATCGATCGTAAATCGCGTGCGGCGCCGACCCGCGATCCGTGAGATCGATCTTGGCTGTCCTGTTTTATTGCCCCGGGCCGTAGTATGTTGGCGTGGGGGTGTTGGCTGGTATGCGGACTGGTATGCCGTTTTATCCCGGCCACGTGGTGGCTGGTCAGCCGTATGTTGCTCGAGTTTGTATTCCTCGGCTGCCAGGACTTCAGTCCATCTGTCTGCGAGCAGGTCTTGATCAGCTTGGAGTTGCTGCTGCATCTTTTTCAGGCTCCTCGCAGTGGCTATAAGCCGACGCTTGAAGCGCTCCTTCTCTACGGGATCCTCAGGCACGCCGAACTCGTCGTCGCGGAGGCTAATCTCGTCTTCGGAGGGGGGCATGTAGCTGTCCTCCTCCGGGTATTCGTCCGTCGCTTGTTCTTCTGGGCTGACCTGCTAATCCTCCTGTTCGGCCTGCTCGAAGGCGGGCTGATCAGGGTTGTATTCTTCTTCGGCACCATTTAGATTTTTTTCGTCTCCTGGGCCGGTATTGCTGTGGTGGGGCTTGGAGTGGCGCCGACGACGCCCATTCTTTGCTTTTTTCCCTGCAGTTTTATCTTCCGTTGCCTCATCACCATTTGTTTCCTTCGGAGTGTCCACCATGTATATATCATAAGAAGAGGTGGTTGTCCACCGCCCAGTGTGCGGTGGTTCATGTTCTTCTCTTGCATCGTCGTCCATACCGTCGATGTCTTCGGAGTCGAAGTTCAGTACCTCGGTTAAGTCATCGACCGTGGCAATGAAGTGGGTGGTGGGTGGGCAACGAATTCCTTCGTCGCCTGCCTCCCACTCGGGCCGGACATAGTTCCACAAAGAGCCTCCTGACAAAGAGAGAGACTTTAATGAGTCCAGCATGTTGCCAAAGGGCGAGTGCTGGAAGATATCCGCAGTGGTGAACTCCACTACCGGAGTCCATGCTGGCCCGACGGGCTCGGGAGTGCACGGACTAGAACCAACGTCAGGATACGAATCTGGGGGTTCGGAGTCACAGGCCACCGTAGAGGTAAGACCCGTGTTCGGCTCCACCGCCGATGAGTGTGCGACCTGTGGGCCGGGGTCCATCCCTCCGTCCTTAGGCAGCGCAGCCTGCTCCGGATCTAGGTCCGGGGATACTACGGGGGTGATACCCCGAGCTTCGTCCGACGGCAGGTCTAAGACGTGCTCGTCCTGGCTGTCCGGTGCTCCTGGCATAGGCCCCAATCCATCGAAGATCAAGTCTCCGCGGATGTCCGCCGTGTAGTTCAGGTTTCCGAACCTGATCTGGTGACCAGGGGCGTAGCTGTCGATCTGCTCCAGATGGTCAAGCGAGTTGGCCCGCAGTGCGAAGCCACCGAACACGAAGATCTGTTCGGGGAGGAAAGTCTCACCCTGGACAACGTCGTTGATGATGATTGAAGGAGCCATCGAGCCTGACAGCGACGACACAGAGGAACTCTCAATGAAAGCACCAATGTCGGTATCAAAACCGGCGGATCTCGGGTAGAGGGCCCGAACCTAGGTAAACATCTGTGTCCCTTGCTTGCTGTTACCATCAGCCTTGACGCACAGATCGGGACCCCCTACCCGAGATCCGCCGGTTTTGACACCGACTGTCGCCCGATCCCAAGGAGTCGGAAGCTGAGGGCTCGTTCAAGCCGGCCAAAGAAACAAAGAAAATACCCTTGACCTCGGAGCACCCAGAGAGGTACACTTGTCAGAGGTACAAACCTCGACAAAGAATAGGAAGGCGGAGCTCGCCGATTTCCTCCGTGAGAATCGGGACATCTTTGCATGGTCCCCCAAAGACATGCCAGGTGTTCCGACGGAATTCACCGAGCACAAGTTACATGTCCGACCTGATGTCAAGCTAGTCAAAGTGACCTTGCGCCTACTGCCGGAGAAGAGAAGAGTTGTTGGAGAAGAGATAGCCCGGCTTCTAGCAGCTGGCTTCATCATGGAGGTGTTCTTTCCAGAGTGGCTAGCCAACCCGGTCCTGGTGCTGAAGAAGAGCAAGAAGTGGCGAATGTGTATTGACTACACCAGCCTCAACAAAGCATGCCCTAAGGACTCGTTCGCTTTGCCAAGGATCGATCAAGTGATAGACTCCACAGCCTGATGCGAGCTGTTGAGTTTCTTAGATGCATATTCAGGATATCACCTGATCAATTTGAATCCGGCCGACAGACTGAAGACCGCCTTCATCACGCCGTTTGGAACCTTCTGCTACTTGACCATGACGTTCGGCTTGAGGAATGTCGGCGCCACCTTTCAATGTTGCATGCAGAAGTGCCTCCTCAAGCAACTCGGCAGAAACGCCCACGTCTACGTGGAGGACGTGGTGGTGAAGACGGAGAAGCATGGAACGCTTCTAGAAGACCTCAAGGAGACTTTTGAGAATCTGCGCCGGTTTCAGATCAAGCTCAATCCAGAGAAATGCGTCTTCGGAGTACCAGCCGGCCAGCTTCTTGGCTTCCTGGTCTCCGAACGCGGCATAGAGTGCAACCCCGTGAAGATCAAGGCCATTGAGAGGATGGAAGTGCACACCCGACTATTGGACGTACAGAAGTTCACTGGCTGTTTGGCATCCATCAGCCGCTTCAATAGTGGCTGGGATAGAAGGCTCTTCCCCTGTACCAACTCATGAAGAAAACCACCTTTTTTGAGTGGAACGACAAGGTGGACGAAGCTTTTCTCCAGCTTATGAAAATGTTGACTACTCCACCTGTCCTGGCGGCTCCGACTCCTAAGGAGCCCATGCTCCTATACATCGCCGCCACCAGCCGAGTGGTCAGCACAGTCATTGTGGTAGAGCGCAAGGAGGAAGGCAAGGCAATCGCCAAATTGCCGTCGAGACCGTATATTATTTGAGTGAAGTACTGTCGACCTCCAAGCAAAACTACCCCCACTACTAGAAGATGAGCTACGGCGTGCACTTTGCCGCCAAGAAATTGAAGCCTTACTTTCAAGAGCATCCAATCACTGCGGTCTACACGGCTCCGCTAGCCGAGATCATCGGAAGCCGGGATGCTTCAGGCCGAGTGGCCAAATGGGCCATAGAGTTGGCCGCCTACACCATCTACTACCAGCCTCGCACCGCCATCAAGTCACAAGCATTGGCCGACTTCCTCGTCGACTGGGCCGAGAACCAATACCTGCCGCCAGCGCCCAACTCCACCCGTTGGCGGATGCATTTTGATGGCTCCAAGATGCGAGACCGCTTGGGAGCCAGATCGACCTCACCTCTCCCAAAGGCGATAAGCTCAAATATGTGTGGTAAATCCATTTTGCCGCCCAACAACATAGCTGAATACGAGGCACTCATTCACGGGTTCGCTTGTTAAAGAACTCGGCATTCGCCGGATTCTGCTATGGTGACTCCGACTTGGTGGTCCAAAGACTCGTCCGGCGATCGGGACGCCAAAGATGCAAATATGGCGAAGCTACCGCTTCTCGCAGCAACTCGCTCGCTGGATATTTCGGGTGCGAAGTTTCTCCACGCGCCATGAAACGACAACGAGCAAGCAGATGCCTTGGCACGAATCGCTCTACCACAAGCAATACCGTCCGGCTGCTGGTCTTCGCCACCGCTTCGCCGCCTCACTGCCTTCACCAGTAATCAGACTCTATCTTTGTGCCGGCTCCTCCTGAATCAGTCGGATCTGACTCAAGAGCCCCAGCAGACGGCACGAGAATTCTGACAGGCGGCTCCAGGATCGCGGCAGTCAAAGCCGGCCCGGAGACTTCAGAACCCGGCCTGGGGACTGCGGCGGTCAGCCCGGAGACTTCAGAACTCAGCCCGGGGACTGCGCCAATCGACCCGGGGACTTCATCGATCCTGCAAGCGGCTGCCGACTCCAACCCGCCGCCTCCCGGCCCAGCCACCCTCATCCAAGTCGCAGTTCTGATAGTCGAAGAAATCGCAGCACCCTCATGGGCCCAGCCCATCCTCAAATTCCTGGTGAACAAAGAGCTGCCAACTGATGAGATCTTAGCGCGGCAACTGCAACGTCGGGCAGCAGCCTACTATGGGATTTCGGGTTCCGGCAGACCCTCTAGGTTCGAACTCTAGGGTGCACGCGGAGATCGCACCTCCAACCTACCTACGTCTCGTCGCCTCGCAAGGATCTAAAACTACACGAAGAACAACACAGAGGACACGTGGTTTATACTAGTTCAGGCCACCATTGCGGTGTAATACCCTACTCCAGTGTGTGGTGTGGTGGATTGCCTCTAGGGCTCATGATGAACAGTACAAGGGAAGAACAGCCTCGCGAGGGGCTGTTCTTGAGCTGGTGCGATGAACTGCTAGGGGAGTTCAGTCACCTCTCTTTCTCTCTCTCTAGATGCCGATCCGATCGATCCCCCCTGCCTTGGTGGCGGCTAGCTCTATTTATAGTGGGAGGCCCTGGGCCTCTTCCCAAATATTGAGCGAGAAGGGCGCCAACAATTGACCATTTTGAAGGGGAACATCTAGTACACTTATCCTGACTAAAGTCGGTCCTCGCCTGCCAAAGACTCTGACGGTGACGCCGGCTTGGGCTCCACGATGACCTCCTTCCTGTCGTTCTGCTGGTCTTGGTCTTGTTGCACCGAAATGGTTGCCTTTTCCTGATGCCTTGGCCTGCGCTTGCCTCCATTGCACCAAAGGGGAAATGAGGACACTGCGCGGGCTGGCGCCTGCCTGGCACCCTCGGTCGTCATGGCTTGTGTCATGAGCACCTCGTGAGGTACACCGCCTTGATCTCTCCGCCTCCTTGCGAGCCAGCCTGACGAGGCCGTGCCCGAGTAAGTCATTATCCGCCTCATGAGGCTTGGCCCCTCGCGAGGGTCTTGAGCTTGTGTTGATGAAGATGGGCCGTACTGGGCCACTCCTTGAGCCACGCCACAGGCCGCAGGCAGGCAAGTCTGGGTACCCCCGTTCCCAGAACACCGACACCTACACCATAGTCAACAGAGAGCTTGTAAGGCGCAGTGTCACTGGCGTCTACCGGCGCTGCGTGGAGCCGGAGCAAGGCCAAGCAATCCTCAAAGACATCCATCAAGGCGAGTGTGGCCACCACGCGGCTTCAAGAGCACTCGTCGCAAAAGCCTTCCACCATGGTTTCTTCTGGCCGACTACTTTGGAGGACGCCAAGGACTTGGTCCAACAATGCAAAGGGTGCCAGAAGTTCCGCTCCAAACCACATCAGCCGGCTTCTGCACTCAAGACTATTCCCATTGCCTGGCCCTTTGCTGTCTGGGGCCTAGACATGGTGGGACCATTCAAGACGGCACGAGGCGGCCTGACTCACTTGTCGCGGTGGACAAGTTCACCAAGTGGATAGAAGCAAAGCCGATCAAGAAGCTGAATGGTCTGACTGCCGTGACTTTCATCTCCGACATCACAATTCAGTACGGCATACCACACAGCATCATCACCGACAACGGCACAAACTTCAGCAAAGGTGCCTTGGCCTGTTTATGCGCGACACAGGGCATCCGACTGGACATAGCGTTCGTTGCCCATCCGCAGTCAAACGGCCAGGTAGAGTGAGCAAACAGCCTCATCCTATCCGGCATCAAGCCTCGACTGGTCGAGCCTCTGGAGCGTTCGACCTGCTGCTGGCTCGATGAGTTGCCAGCCATCCTCTGGAGCCTGCACACAACTCCAAACAAGTCAACCGGCTTCACGCCTTTCTTCCTCGTCTACGGTGCCGAAGCCGTCATCCCAATGGACATAGAGTTCGACTCCCCACGAGTCACCATGTACACTGAGGAGGAAGCAGAAGAAGCACATCAAGACGGCGCGATCTCTTTGGAAGAGGGCCGCTTGTTAGCACTCACCAGTCCCAAGATCTACCAAAGCAGAGCCCGCTACTGATACTACAACCGGAAGGTCAAGACGAGATCTTTTCAAGAAGGAGACCTTGTGCTCCGGCCGATCCAGCGAATAGCCGCCAGCCAGAAGCTCTCAAAGACCTTGGGAAGGCCCTTTCATCATCAGCAAAGTGTTGGGCAACGACTCCTACTACCTGATCGACGCTCAGAAGCCCCGACCACGCAAGAGGGACGACTCCGGCAAAGAGACAGAGCGGCCATGGAATGCCAACCTCCTCTGAATTTTTTACAGTTAATGCAGTATGTACCATGCTACCTTTTGTATTAAAGTACTACGACTTCGGGCCCCCCGAGAAGAGCTCGGGGACTGTCCTCTTTTGTCTACATGATAAGAATCATGCCTGCGAGTATGTTATTCTTTGTCATGCTGCTTGGCATCGGGTTCGACTAGTCGGCCCGGGGACTTGGCGCCTTGCACTATGAAATGCTTCCTGCAGCCGGACAAGTAGTGTATGGCACTTAAGCCGTCTCCTGTCAGAAGCCGCAGCTCATAGAGCGACTGTCTGGTGGGCAGGAGTAAGGTAGAATGGGTGTCCACATGAAAAATGGCTAAGGACCCAAAGCATGTACATAGTTTTAGCCAGCTTCCAGCCTTTTTAACCGACTCCTGAGCAGCCGGCTCGTCGTCTTCTACTTAACTTGCTAAAGAACTCTAAACAGCTAAGTACTTGTCTTCCCAAAGTAGCCAAGTACTTGACCCAGCAGCAGTCCGCAGAGTGGCTGTCCGGCTGGCAAGACGGCAACCAAGGGAAGGCGGCAAAGGAAAAAGCCAAAGAAGCAATAAGCCAGAAGAGATAGAACTCGGAGAAATATATACATAGCAGCGGCCCTTGGCCGAATCTTCAAACAGAAGTTCAAGATACACCCCGCGGGTGGAATTGTGCAAATTAACAAGTTCTTCAAGAGTATTAAGCAGATAAAAACAAAGATAAAGTGGCAGCCTAGGAAGTGGCAGACGGGCTCAGAGGATCGGAGGAGTCGGCAGTGCCAGTTGTTGGGGCAGCCGGCTGGTCGGTCTCGGCTTGATCCCCTCCGGTGGTAGCCGGCTCGGCCGGGTGCGGCTCGTTGCTGGAGGCGCGGTCGAGCTGAGGCTGGCCGTCCGCTCCATCTCCTGGTGCCTCCCCTTCGCCTCCCTCCTCCGCCTCACCTTCCTCCTCGCCACTGGAGCCGATCACATCTGCCGAGTCCTCGACGTCGCCTGGATTCATCCCGAACCACTCCGGCGGCGCCTCTTCGTCATTTTCAGCCTGCTCTAGGACGAAGATGCTGGCATCGGTGTACTCGGCGATCGACGCCACGCGCTTGACGAGAGCGTCTTCCACGACTGCCAAATCCTCCTGGGCCTCTAGCCGGAACATGGCTAGCTGATCTAGACTCAGCCCGGGATACCACGCCTTGACAAACTCCAAGGCCCGGCGCGCTCCGGCCCAGGCCGAGGAGCCCCTCCAGGCCTCAAGACGGCCAGCCGCGACCTCCAGCCAGTCGGCAGTCCGACCGAGGCGGAGCCTGATATCCGCCACTGTGGCGGCGACGTCTGGCCGACATGTCAAGCCGCACAAAGATCCGGTGTGCAACCAAGGCGAGACTCGATGCTCAGGATCTGCTCATCAAGAGTTCGGGGCACGTCGGCAGCTATATTTGCGCCATCCGCCCTCCGCCCTTCACGATCAGCCTCGATGGCTTGGTTGGCAGCCTGCGAGTGGCCAGGGAAAAGTCTGCTAAGACAGAAGAATGAAGAAAGAAGTCAAAAACCAGAAGTCGGCTCGACCAACAGCCGGCAACTCGAAAAAGGAAAATGAGGAAAAGCACACCATCGACGAGATCCTCGATCTCATGGAAGCCGGAGGCCAGCATCGCTTCCTTGTCAGTCCAGGAGGAGCGCTCGCTCGCGAACTCAACGAGGAGGGCGGTCTCCTTTTCTTCCGCCTCCTCCTGGGTCTTCTTAAGCAGCTCCTTCTGCTCTGCCAGTTGCACGACCAGCAGATCGCGCTCTGCGGCCAGCTTGTTGCACTCCTCCTCCTTGGCACACAGCGTGGTGTTGGCCTCGCCCAGCTGTTGCTGCATGGTGGCGTTGGCCTCTGCGGAAGAAGAAGAAAAAAGGGCGTCAGTCGTCAACAAGGAAGGAAGAAATCGCTGGAGATCCGCCCGATCGCCAGCAAGCCGCCCGAATCTCCGGGACTACAGCCCGCTGGTGCGCCAGCGCCCCGCAAAAAAAGAATCATCAATGTAAAGAAGAATGAGTCGCTGGAGATCCGTCCGACTGCTCGCCAGCACGGCCCAATCTGGGACTACAGAAAGCGCCAAATAGCGCCGCAGAGAAGAAAGAGGGCTCACTCCGCCTCCGACAAGTCGGCGGTCCGCTATAGTTCTTCGACGCTACGTGGAAGGCGGTCGCGGAGATTGTGGTAGCCCTGTGACAAAATTTCAGACAAGTGATTAGTACTTGAATCACCGATCGAGTTCCGAGCACCGCCAGCAGCCCGCCCAAACTCGGGATTGACACTCAGTGGAGTGCGCCATGCGCCCACAAAGAAGAACAAGAAACAGAAAAAAAGAAGGAAGAAACATACCCGGATGGCTGCTCGCGACGCCAGATGCGCCTTGGTGCAGTTCTGGATGGTGTCGCCCTCGGCTCGGATCTTGGCATGGACGTCCAGAAGTGCCCAATTCAGCGGGCCTGTCCCGCCTCCCCGCACCCACCCCGTGGGCGCGGCGCTCGACGCCTCGGCGTCCGGGATCATGGAGCTCGCGGCGCCGGTCTCCAAGGGGAGCGGCGCCGAGGCCGCCTTCACAAGACGGCGACGCGTCGGCGTGCCGACTTGGAGGATTAGGCCCGCCACCACCTCGTCTTCAGTCAGCGGCACCGGCGGATCCGCCGGCTGCTCGCATTGCGTGCTTCGAGACGATGGCGGTGGCGGCACGATCACATCTGGCATTGAGGCGTCACCGCCATCCTTCTCCATGGCCGGGTTCTCGCCGCCGGCTTCCCCAATTTGCCCCGTGAACTCCGGTGGCGGCGGCGCGGAGTTCAGTGGGGTGACAAAAACCGCTGACTGGTGGTGCGCGGCTTCTTCGGCCTGCTTCTTTGCCGCGACGGCGGCCTCGGCCAGCTTCTTCTTGGCGGCGGCCTCCGCCTTCTCGGCCTCTGCCTTCTCCAGGCGGGCAGCTTCTCGCTAGGCGCGCGTCTCTTGCGCATGCCGCTCTGTCGCCTCCCGTAGGTCGGCGGCGGGGTCAATTCACTGAGTGGTGGCAGACGTCTCCGCCGACCCCATAACGGAGGCGGCAGTGACCCTCTCAAGAGAGAGGGGAGCCCTAGACCAAGGGAAAACAGGTAAAGACTCAGACAAGATCAACAAAGAAAAAATGAAGGCAAAATGGAGGAGCACTCATGCGGAGACCAGCGGCGGCTTCTTCACCTCCTTGCGGAAGCGGTTGGCCTTCGCGGCCGCCTCGTCCCGCTTGGTCGCCGCGGCCGAGCCCTTGGGCTTCTTTGGCCGGCTGCCGAACAAGCTCGGCACGGCCCTGTGCTTCTTCGTGCCGCCATGAGCATCCGACGCGGCAGAAGAGCTCGCGCCGGGCTGGCCGGCTCCTGGCTGGTGGCGGGGGGTGTCGGTGTCAAAACCGGCAGATCTCGGGTAGGGGGTCCCGAACGGTGCGTCTAGGCGGATGGTAACAGGAGACAAGGGACACGATGTTTTACCCAGTGTTCGGGCCCTCTCGATGGAGGTAATACCCTACCCCGCTTGATTAATATTGATGATATGGGTAGTACAAGAGTAGATCTACCACGAGATCAGAGAGGCTAAACCCTAGAAGCTAGCCTATGGTATAATTGTTGTTCGTCCTACGGACTCCGGTTTATATAGACACCGGATAGGGTTAGGGTTACACAGAGTCGGTTACAATGGTAGAAGATCTACATATCCGTATCGCCAAGCTTGCCTTCCACGCCAAGGAAAGTCACATCCGGACACGGGACGAAGTCTTCAGTCTTGTATCTTCATAGTCTTGGAGTCCGCCAAAGATGATAGTTTGGCTATCCGGACACCCCTAGTCCAGACTCCTCAAGAGTCCCTCGAACCAGGCTTCAATGACGACGAGTCCGGCGCGATATTGTCTTCGCATTGCAAGGCGGGTTCTTCCTCCGAATACTTCATAGAAGGTTTTGAACACAAGGATAGTGTCCGCTCGCAAAACAAGTTCCACATAGCAATCAGAGAGAGAATAATTTTGCACAGATCTGCTGACGTATTTCGTGGCGTGACATCACACCACGGCCGTGCCTTTATACGAATCATTTTTTACTGTTCCACCTTAGCGCGTTTAGCGAGGTGGTTTCCTTGGCACGTCTTTATCAAAGCATAGATCGTGCCCCTTATTCCGGGATTCCCATCAATACGGACGTGGTAACCCATCCACGCCATTGATTACGGCGCTTGGGAGATAAGCGAGTTTTACCAGTCAAGCGGGGACACATAGCTTCGTCTCATCCATCTAAGGGATAAGGATCCACCTTTTCACCTATGCCTTCTTCCTCCTTTGCTTATCCATTTCACAAGACTCGAGCTCCAGCGCCAAGTCCGCACATCCCACCTCAACCTTCTCCAACTATGTCCGGAGCGGAGGAAGGTGGATGGCCTCCTCCGCCACGGAGGGCACATCACAAAGCTGCGGAGGCTGGATACTTGTCCGCGACATCGCTGTCGGCTCCCCAACAAGGGGCAGCTCGTCCCCACTCCTGTGCACCATGAGAGTGTGGTGTTCTCACCCACTTCCTCCGCAGACCGGGTTTTCCACTTCACCCATTTGTCCGGGGCTCATGTTCTACTACGGCCTGGATTTCCATGATCCGCCCCAAACTTCATCCTCAATATCTCGACGCTTATCGTCAGGTGCGCGAGGCTTTCTCTGCATCCAACCCCACTTCGTTTATGGTTGAAGACCTTTAGCGTCAAGTCAAGATAGTGGGCGGCCGACAGTGGAGTGCGGAGACGCCATGGCGGGCAGGACGCCCAATGTTCTATGGCTCGAGGGCTCCTTCACGGAGACAGTAAAGGGGTGGCAATCGGGTGGTTCTACATCACCGAGCCGCTGACTCCAAATGGGCGGCGCCCCGACCAGATCTGGCTCCCCACACGGCTCACATCATGGAAAGAGACGGCCCGACGTGGGTGATTCGAAGAGCTGACCGGACTCCAAACCTGTCCGAAACCTGTGGACAAGAAGCTCAAGCTTGTCAACGTAGTCTAGGTTATGCTCATCCGCGGATTCTCCCGCGCCAGCAACAGGCCTTCAATTTGTGGGAGTTTGATCCAGCACAGCACCAGATTTGAGCCGCTCTTCACACTACGCACGAAGATGCCCGAAGGTGCTGTTCAAGGGCGCCGGTTTCCCGCATCCGCCATCAAGATCGCGGATTCAGCTCGCAGATCGAGCCTGCGAGGTAAGTTATTTTACCCTTTACGGGACTCTTTTTCATAGATTGACTCTATGGGATCTAAAACTCCCTAACCTTTGGCAGATCGGTCGAAGACGCCCGGACAGATTAACCGTCCGCCCTTTGCCGAAGACCCAACGGACGCCCGATTGACGGGACTGCTGGCTCCGGCACCTCACGTGGTGACGGAGAAGAAGGCCAAGAAGGAGGCCACGGGAACTTGAAGGAGCTCCCGACGCCAAGTGCTATCAGATTCTGAAGCAGAATCCTCTCCTGAGAACAAGGAGGAGGAAAAAGAAGCCTCTCCCCCAACGGGGGAAGAGAGGAAAAGGAAGGCCGCCCCAACTGGGGAGGCCGGAGGGTCCAAGAAGGGAAGGACCCTTCCTCCAGAATTCTCCACCAACGCCGACAACGACGGGGAGGAGTGGCTAACAAGGGCCAAGCCCCTGGCGAGATCGTAAGTGTCCGGATACCCAAGGCTTTTTTTCTATTGCATAGTGTTCTCTAATGCCGAACAATCATGCAGCCAGCCCAAGGGCGAGCTCGCCGCTTCATCGAGTGGGTCCCTGAGTTCGTCGGAAATGGAGAATACTTCACTTCCGACCGCCTCCTCACCTCAAGCTGCGGACGACGCCGAGGTGGGGCCCCAAGGGGGGCCTGGTCAAGAGGAGGTGGCGCCGCAAGGCAGCCTCCCGGAGTCTAGGCGCGTGGGGGGCGAGACCCCCAGGGGCTCTAAGCCCGATCCTCGTCCGGACTCCATACCGGAACCTTCAGCGGTAGGAAGGGTAAGATGCCGGTGTCCTCCGTCCAACCGGAGGCACCAGATAGCTCATTGGAGGCGCTTAACAGCGCTTCCATCGAGGAGGAGCACCGCACTGTTATGAGTGTGGTGATCCAGAAAGTTCAGTCCGCCAAGAGCGGGCTGACTGAAGCCTGTACCAGCCTTCCAACAGGCTTTGAGGTAAGTTTAGAATATGTAAAAATATTACCGCATAGACAGTACCCCCTGATGCTTAGTTCGGTGTTCGGAAAGAAAAGCCGGACTAAGGATCTAAAAAGATATACGCATGAGTCTAACATAAGTATGTCAATATGGGAATGCAGGCTGCGCTGCTGACCTCTGCCAGACCGATCATGGAGGTCAATGCATTGAAGCAGAGCCTCGAGCGGTCCGAGAACGAGCTCGGCCTTGCCAAGAAGCAGCTCGAGGACAAGGAAGGTAAGTAATACCTTATTAAAGAAATACCTTATAGAAAGGTTTCGGTTGCAAAAATAACAGGAATAACATGGTACTGCAGGGCCACGAACGAAGTGGTGACCTCAAGGAAGCGTGTCCGTGGGTCGAAAAGAAAGTGGCCGTGGAGCGCACGAGCGAGAGAAGGGGAGGCGAGCTGGCGGAGGTGCGGCAAGAGCTCCGTGCTCGTGAAAAACACGAGGGTTTGGAGCGTGACTCAAGACCCGAGAGTCCGAGCTTGCCTCGGCTCTTGAGAGTGCCAAAGTTGCAAGGCCGAGGCCCAAAAGCCCTCAAGAAATTGAATCATTAAAGAAGATAGCGGCGGTAAGGCATTATTTATGCAAAGCAAGCATGTGAAAGTGAATTACCTATTACTTACCCGGATTCAAGCTCTCCAGAGCATTCGCAGATCTGCCTCAGAGGTGTCCGATGCCGCCGCATTCTACCGCGCCAAGGAGGGAGCTCGACGGAGAAGGTGTTCTGGTCTCAGTATGCTAAGGTCGGACATCCGGTGCCCCTAAGCGACCAGCTGAAGCAGCTGGTCGAGCTCCACAAGGTCGCCGAACAGGCCATGAGGGGCCTCATAGTTCGGCTGTGGCCATTGGAAGCCATGCCTGGGAGCTACTTTGGGCTAGTGCGGCGGCTAGTGGATGCCTGTCCATGGATTGAAGTCATCAAATGCTTCGCTCAGATTGAAGGTGCCTGTCGGGCCTTGCCCGTGCTAAAGTGCATCGGGCAAGCTGGATGCGGAGAAGCTTGTGACGGACGGGCCACCAAGGGCAAGGAGCATCGACGCTCAAATGTACTATGAGGGCCTCTCAAGGGTGCCCGCCAATAGCGGATGAGTGCTCCAAAGATGTAATTTTTAATAGACTCGCATTTGTTATCCTCGCACGCTGAAAACTTGTTCATATGCGCTAAGCAACGCTTGTTAATTTAAAATATTACCTTCAGGCGGCCGCTTATCAAATTTGAGAGATGGCAAGTCGTTGGCTTCAGCCCCATGTCACGAAAGTGCTGGGGTGTTCGGATAAACTTGAGCGCTCTTGTTCCCATTCTTGGGTCCATCGAGGAGGCGCCAACGCAACGTAACAAGGCAACCGGACTTATAATGCTTGAACACTCTCACTTAGCCATAGAATTCTATAATTTTAAATTTCGCGAAGCCCCTAGTATTCGAAGACCGAGTTCGGGCGCTATCCACGCCTTGGCCGGACAATGCCGTTCCTTGCTCTAAGCGCATAAGTCTTTAGGGACCCAAAAACCTCTCGAACAACGCATCGCTCGCCTCTATCATGACGGTCAGTTTTAGCTTTCTCCACTGAGGTGCTCAACCCAGCTCAACCGGGGCACAATCGCAGTGGTTCTCCTAGTGCTACCTTAGCCGATATAACGGAACATAAGGTACCAAAACATAGGAGCCGGGCAAACCCAACTATTTACCCAAGACATGATTCGGAGTCGATGCATATAATGATATAAGTTTGGGGTGCCGCACTTATGAAAGTGTTCGGACTTATCACACCATAACTTTGGGGTACTTAAGCCCCTGGTGTATTGGCCGTACCGAAGTGTACAGGTGCAACATGTCATGAAATAAACATATATATAGATATAGAAAGGAGTGCAATAATAGGCAAAAGCTATGTATTGGTTATTAAAAGGAAACTGCAAATAAAAGAAGAACGATACAAATTGTGCGATAAGCAAGGGATGGGACTATTTAACATGTCCCCCTCCAGGGGTAAGCTGCAGGATGGTATGTAAAACAGGTATAATGCTCGTAGTAGAGACCACCTGAACACTCGACGTAGCTTTCTGCTTCCCTGGCTGTTGCATCGTGAGTTTGACAATTCTAGTGCCGGACAGGACTTCTGGAAAACGGAGTCCTGAAAGTAAAAAAAAAGAAGAAAGAAAAGAATGACACAATTGGGAGCCCCTGGTGCGGTTGAGCAGCATTCTAGGCGTGCCGTGGTCGTGCCCCTCCCCTTATGCCCATGGTATCTCCAGAGCGTAGTTATGTACGCGTAGTACTGGCTTCGCAATTTCGCGAGGGCTGGGGCTAGGGCCGGATTGCTACGCGTGCTTGAATCAGCCAGGTGGTCTAGTTGTAGGTTACTCCGGGCGCGCTTGACAGTGTCCGGACGTTTAGTGGCCGGACTAGAGAATTGTTGTGAGAGGCTGCTTTGCACCTCCGCCGCGAGGGCCGCCGTGTGCTCCTCCGTTCGGAGAGAGCGTTCGTGTTTCCATTGACCGTGATTACTCCTCGAGGGCCTGGCATCTTGAGCTTGAGGTATGCGTGAGTGCGGCACCGCATTGAACTTTGTAAATGCGGTTCGTCCGAGCAAAGGCATGATAGCCGCCATGAACGGGACTATGTCAAGATTAACTCTTCGCTTCGAAGTTATCCCGGATCCAAGACCACTTTGAGTGTAATCGACCTGTATAATTGGCCTCTTCACCTGGTATTACGCCTTTAAAGGTCGCCTTTGTGGGTTTAACCTTGAGGGTCTATGCCCATTTTGCGACCGTATCCCGATAAAGCAGGTGCAGGTTGCCGCCGCCGCCCATCGACTCGGTGAGGTGAAATCCGTCAATAATTGGGTCAAGAACCAATGCGGCGAATCCGCCGTGACGGATGATAGTGGGGTGGTCCCTTCGATCAAAGGTGATCGGGCAGGAAGACCATGGGTTGAACTGTCACGCCCAATATGCGACCCTATCCAAAAGGAACTCGAAGGTCCCACCAAGGATAGACCCGCATATTGAAACGCTTTTGCAAGGTGGATATCATTACATCAACATTACATAATAGTGGGGATACATACATAAGGCATACAATGCCACAAGAATACATCAACAACATATACAAGATCAACATCCAACTACGGATGAAACATAAACAGAAGCCCAAACGGCATCCACCCCGCTAGCCCAGGCTGCCGACCTGGAACCTATCCCCTGATCGAAGAAGCGGAAGAGGAACTCCAAAACAAGCAAACATCGCTCTCGCGTCATGATCATCGTGAAACCTGTACCTGCAACTGGTGGTGTAGTAATCTGTGAGCCACGAGGACTCAGCAATCCCATTACCATGGGTATCAAGACTAGCAAAGCTTAAAGGGAAAGGAAGGGGTAAAGTGGTGAGGTTGCAGCAGCGACTAAGCATATATGGTGGCTAACATACGCAAATGAGAGCGAGAAGAGAAACAAAGGAACGGTCGTCAACTAGTAATGATCAAGTGATCCTGAACTCCTGCTAACGTCAGACATAACCCAGAAACCGTGTTCTCCTCTCGATCAACCCCGAAAAGAGACACTCACGGTTACGCACACGGTTGGTGTATTTTAGAAGGGTTTACTTCAAGTTTACTACAACCGGATATTAACAAATTCCCATCTGCCACATAACCGCGGGCACGGCTCTCGAAAGTTTAAACCCTGCAGGGGTGTCCCAACATAGCCCATGATAAGCTCTCGCGATCAACGAAGGATATTCCTTCTCCCGGAAGACCCGATCAGTCTCGAATCCTCGCTACAAGACATTTCGACAAAGAATAAAACTAGACCATCAAAGCCGCCTGATGCGCCGACAAACCCGATAGGAGCAGCACATATCTCGCTCTCGTGGCAACACCGGATGAGACTAGCTACGAGTAAAACCAATCCTCGGGTTGCATCAAGGTGGCCCCGCAGGCAGCTCGGTTCAGGCCAGCACTTAAAGAAGCACCGCCCGGGGCTAAAATAAAGATGACCCTTGGGCTCCTAAACCCAAGGAAAAAGGGCTAGGTGAGGCAAATGGTAAAACCAATGTTGGGCCTTGCTGAAAAAGTCTTATTCAAAGCGAACTCTCAAGGGGTCCCATAAATCACCCGACCGCGTTAGGGACGCAAAAATCCGGGAACATAATACCGATATGACGGAAACTAGGGCGGCAAGAGTGGAACAAAACACTGGCATAAGGCCGAGCCTTCCACCCTTTACCAAGTATATAGATGCATTAATTAAATAAGATATATTGTGATATCCCAACAAGCAAACATGTTCCAACAAGGAACAACATCTCCATGTTCCAACAAGGAACAAACTTCATCTTCACCTGCAACTAACAACGCTATAAGAGGGGCTGAGCAAAGCGGTAACATAGCCAAACAACGGTTTGCTAGGAAGGGTGCAAAAGGTTAGAGGCCGACATGGCAATTTGGGAGGCTTGAGGAACAAGTGATAGGTAGCGCAGCAAAGCGATAGAACGAAGCAACTAGCATAGCAATGATAGTAGTGAGATCCAGGGTAGCGGTCATCTTGCCTGAAATCCCGCAAGGAAGAAGAACGAGTCCATGAAGAAGATGAACAGATGAAGCCGAACCAAGCGTAGACGAACGAATCCTCGCGATCGCAACGAAACAGGAACTAACAAGAAGAAGCACACCACATAGTAAACACACCACACATGAACAAGACAAGATGCACAACAAACATGATGCATGACAAATCTAGATGAGGCTACTCATGGCAAGAGATGATGCAAACAAGAACAACACATCAAGGCAAGTTTAAATGAGGCCGGAAACAACATATAACAATTCCGGTAAGTCCTCATATGCAAATTTAGAAATTGGTCCAGATCTGAATAAACCTTAAATTCAAGTTGTTAAACAGCAAGTTAAAATGCACCACGATGATCTACACGAAATTCTAGTCAAGTTACATATAAAGTTCATTTAATTCAGAGCTACGGCCTAGAAGATATGAGCAAAACAAGATAAGCATGGTATTGATGCAAAACGCATACAAACATCAAGAAAACAACTAAAAACATGGATGCAACATGATAATATGAAGCTACATGCAAAATCAAGCAAGTCTCATATAGAGCACACTCAAAACAGAGCAATGGTTCAACACATACACACAATACAAGTTATAGCAACAATCTGTCCAAAACAGCAACTAGGCATATTACAAGCATCAAAACAATATGCTACAGCATCTTAACATGAGAAAAAAAGGCATGGGCATGATGTATAGGTAAAGCATGACAAAACATGAACACTGAGCTATCTCCATAAATCACTACAACATGCTCAAAATGACATGGCAAGATTGCAAATAATAACAGTTTCAGACTTTAGCAGAAATAACATCAAGTTGCAATGTTTAGAGCTATCAAACAACATGTTACAGGAACTTATCATGGCAAACAAAGGCATGGCATGAATCTAATCAAATCATATAACAAAAGTCCTTTACTGACCATAAGCCAAAAAGGATCAGAAAATATGATGGCACCCATGTAAACATGGCAAGATATATTACAGATTCATACATGGGAGGAACAACAATAAGTAGGCATGTTGGTGAGCTTGAACCACTCACCACAGAGCAATACATGGCATGGCAAGGCAACTCACAGTAAGAAGACATGGCATAGAAGCTATACATGGCAAGAACAATATCATAGAATACACGGATCAACTACAACAACCTTGGCAAAATTGAATAACATGTAAACAACCTGCCAGGAAACATTTTATAGCAAAAGTAGAGCTCGATTGACTCAAGCTACGGCTCTCCATAATTGCAAACAAGGGCATGAATGGATAGAGAATAACCATATGTTCAAAACATCCTTACTGAAGCATCTTAAAATAAGCATGGATCTCTCGGTAGCATCAAGTTAACATGGCATAAAAATATCAGCAAAACAGGGGCTGAAATCAGCAACATCATGAAGCCTAGTTTGCATGCTTGTCCTAGTCACCACAGAGATCAAAAAAATACATGACATACACCCCCGTAAAGATGGCATGGCATATTACAAAACACATGTAGGACTCAAGTTCATAGGGTGCACACATCAATCATGGCAAAAATCACAAAAGTGCATGTTCTTATAAGAATCTGAAACTAACATCACATAGCCCTCTTCTAACAGCATTTCGGGCATCACAATGAGCTCAAATGTAAATGATGCAATGAGATGAAATTATGTACACGTCGAGGCGAACAATTTGACATATTACACGCGCAAAACGGAGCTACGGATGCAAAGATATGATGCGATGAAAATGCACGAAAATATCAGAAAAACTCGTGACTTTGGCAAATTATACCCTCGCGAAAAAAGTCAACGGCGGCGTCGAGCGGGACGAGGCCGCTCCCGAGCGGGACGACGGCGGCGCTGGCGGAGCTCGGCGAGGCGTGGGGGCCGGACCGCCGGAACGAGGAGGTCCGAGGCGGGCTTCGGATCCGGAGGCGCGCTGCTCGGCGACGGGCGGCGCCGCAGCGGCTCCGGTTGGCGGCGAGGCAAGGCGGACGGCGAACGGCCGCTGGCACGGCGGCGGGCGCTGGCCGGCGGCGGGATCGCGGCGCGGCGAGGACGGTCGTTGGCGGCGGGTCGTCGACGAGGCGGCGGCGGCGCGCGGTCGGGTCCGACCGGCCCCAGATGGGCTCGGCGGGCTGGCTGCGGGCCGCGCGGGCTTCGGCGGCGGGAGGAGAGAGACGACGGCAGCGGGGACGCGTGTCGCGTGGGGATTGGAGGCGGGAGGCGGCTGGACGGACACGTCCGGTGGCGGCGGAGGGCGAATTGATCTAGGGTTTGGGGATTCATCCGCGAAAAATGGAGGGGAGGACATATTTATAGGTAGAGGGAGCTAGGAGAGTCCAAATGAGGTGAGGTTTTTGGCCACACGATCGTGATCGAACGACCGAGAGCATGGAGGGGAGTTTGCTGGGTTTTGGGCCACTTTGGAGAGGTGTTGGGCTGCAAAGAGAAGGAGGCTTTTGCGGTTACCCGGTTAACCGTTGGAGTATCAAACGACCTCCAAATGGCACGAAACTTGACAGGCGATCTACCGGTGCTATACCAAGGCCGCTTGATAAACCTCGGGCCATTCCGAGAAAGTTTAACACCCGCACATGAAAAGAGGTAAAGGGGGGCGGCGGGGAACATAGGGGTGCCGGATTGCAAAACGGACAACGGGGAAAATGCTCGGATGTATGAGACGAACATGTACGCATAATGAAATACACATGATGACATGATATGAAATGCAGATGATGACATGGGAAAGTGCAACACGCAAGCACAATACATGGCAACACCGACGAATAACTGGCGGACACCTGGCGCATCGAAACCGGGGCGTTACAACACTCCTCCACTAACTAGAGATCTCGTCCCGAGATCTTAGGACCGAGACGGAATAGAAAGAGGAAGATGTGAAACAAGAACTGAAGAGAAGAAGCAAAGAATCGAAAGCACTCGAGAAGAAGAGAGGAACGACGAGAATGACGAGAATCGAAAGCTCACGGAATCAGATAGACTATGAAAGCACTCGTTCTAACCGGAGTGGTTAGAATGAAAAAAGAAAACGAATAAGACTGAAAGGATTTAGGCAGCACACCGGTTGAACAAGGAAAGAATAGAACATGAGCTTCAGAAGATGGAATGACACTTGACGAGATAAACAACGCAATGCCTCCAGAAGAATTGAAAGAATTTGAATGAAAAGAACTCAGAAGGAAGGATTGGACGGAGTTGTTGAGAAAATCAACAACGAAAGAATAAGCTTGTTGTGGACTTATGGAAAACATCCCAAAATTTTCGAGGTGATAACCGACCACAAGCGGAAAAGATTTAATAGCTGAGAAAATGAAGAAATGCAAAACTCCACTTCAAAAGAATACGGAGATTTAATTGCACTTCGAAAAGCAAGAAGGAAAGATACTTGAGCTCCACCAACAAAATCTTGATGAACACTTGATGAATGAATTAAATCATGAAGAACCACCATGAAGAACTCCGGTACCAAAAAGGATGACGAGATAAAATGAAGGTTGAAAGAATAGAAGAGCGTTGCGATGATTTAAATGGAGGTTCCGACGAAATGTCTGAGGAAGTTGAACTCCGGGAAAAGAAAAGATGAAAACACTTGGAACTAGAATTTATTCCTCAAGAACAAACTCCGACGGAAGGGGTTAATCACTTGGATGAAACAAGAATAAGATTTATTGTATGCTTATCCTTCATCAAATTAAATTGATGACAAGAAATGGATTTTGCATACTACTTATTCTTCTTGAAAAAGAATTGAGAAGTGACATGTCGCAAACTTGAGAAGGACTTCATGAACCACCGGTAGGATTTGAGAGAACGAATGGATTAAAGTGATAATCAAGGAAAAATAATCTTGAACGAACCACCGTAAGAAATGAAAATGAACGAAGAGAAGAGAATGAATCACCGAAAAGAATTAGAAGAACCAATATGCTAGAGGGGATTTAGATGTAAAAGAACAAAGAGATCATGAGCTGATTAAAGAACACTTGAACGAAGCACCGGGATAATTAGAGGACGATAGCTGGAATGATGAGGGCGAAGAATTCTTCTGGAACGATGGCCTCCAAAAAACAACTGCTGACAAACTCTGGATGGTTGAGAAAAAGAATATCCGACAAATGGAATAATTGGAGAACGAATTAGAAAAGCTTAGAATGGAGAGATATTCCGAAAAGATGGCCTCCGGATGATCGAGAGGGAAAGCAACACCTGAAATACTCTGGATTGATGAAAAGAATTGCACGACTAGAAACAATTAGATAGGATAACATCGATCTATCACCATGAATCTCCGGGAGAATGGACAAGATTTAGAAGGAACTACTCTTCTTCAATCTTCAAATGATGACGAGAAACACCACCAAAATTACTGAGAAACTCCGGAATAATGAAAAAGAGGAAAAATAGAACCCGAGATGAAAAGAATTTGAAAGCGATGTTGGAGATGGCATCTGACTGATGAAATTCATACTTACGTCACACTTGAAAAGAATTGGGAATGGCTTCGGAATAATTAGAAGAGTCAGGTAAGATCCTGGAGAAGACCTGTGGGTTAGGGCCCACTGAAGAGATAACACCGTTGAAAAAAAGATGTAGAACAGATAGATGATGCACCAGAACAATTGAAATATTTGAATGAGGTGACAGCCTCGAATTAATTTGAAGACCGACAATTCTCTTGAGATGACTTGAGCACTCCGGAAGGATAAACTGGCGAGAGGAGAACAAGCAAAGGGAACACTTGAGTCGAGGAAAAGAATATGATCGAACCAAGAAAATTGAGTTGAGTGCACCGGAAAAAGAAAGGGATGAAGAATGACAAACGAGATGAGAATTCACCGGTTGAGATAATTGACGGAAGATTGAAGAGGCTCCACACGAATGGAATTGATGGTCGTAAGAAAATCGAACCGCGGGAATAATAGGGTGGGAGGGCGGGAAAACAAGGACAACTTGGAAGGGGAAACCGACGAATATCTTGAAGAGAAAAACACCGGTTGAAATAATTGAGGAAAGAAAGCAAAGACTTCGCACGACTAGGATGGATACTCGATTACGGACTCCGGTTTCGAGAAGAAGAAGGGTGGGCGGGTGGGAAAAACAAGGACAACTTCGGACAGGAAAAACAACGACGTCGAAGGAAGAACTGAGGATTGGACTTGACAACGATGAAGAGGCTCGAGTCAACTTGACGAGAAATGCACCGGATGCAAAGAGCTGAGGAACAACGACCGAAAAACTAACCACGTGATCCTAAAGAAAAATTTGAAGGGGAAGAGGAGTAGTTCAAAACACCTACGTCAAGATTCCTCACCAGAGCGACGAAGGGGCTGAGGAGTAAAAAGAATTCCTACTCTCCGATATAAATAGACTCGAAAAACAGTTTTCTTCTAGACTCAACAACGGCCAAACTACACGATCAATCAAGGGGCTCTTAGGGTCGGTCGAGGCTCGATACCAACTTGAACACGCCTAATATGCACCCTATCCAAAAGGAACTCAAGGTCCCACCAAGGATAGACCCTCATATTGAAATGCTTTTGCAAGGTGGATATCATTACATCAACGTTACATAATAGTGGGGATACATACATAAGGCATACAATGCCACAAGAATACATCAACAACATATACAAGATCAACATCCGACTATGGATGAAACATAAACAGAAGCTCAAACGGCATCCACCACCTAGCCCAGTGCTGCCGACCGAACCTATCCCCGATCAAGAAGCGAAGAGGAACTCCAAAACAAGCAAACATCGCTCTCGCGCCATGATCATCGCGAAACCAGTACCTGCAACTGGTGGTGTAGTAATCAGGAGCCACGAGGACTCAAAGAATCCCATTACCATGGGTATCAAGACTAGCAAAGCTTAAAGGGAAAGGAAGGGTAAAGTGGTGAGGTTGCAGCAGCGACTAAGCATGTATGGTGGCTAACATACGCAAATGAGAGCGAGAAGAGAAACAAAGGAATGGTCGCCAACTAGTAATGATCAAGAAGTGATCCTGAACTCCTGCTTCGCCGACATAACCCGAAACCGTGTTCTCCTCTCGATCAACCCCGAAAAGAGACACTCACGGTTACGCACACGGTTGGTGTATTTTAGAAGGGTTTACTTCAAGTTTACTACAACCGGATATTAACAAATTCCCATCTGCCACATAACCGCAGGCACGGCTCTCGAAAGTTTAAACCCTGCAGGGTGTCCCAACTTAGCCCATGATATGCTCTCATGATCAACGAAGGATATTCCTTCTCCCCGGGAAGACCCGATCAGTCTCGGATTCCCGGCTACAAGACATTTCGACAGCAATAAAACAAGACCAGCAAAGCCGCCCGATGCGCCGACAATCCCGATAGGAGCTGCACATATCTCGTTCTCAGGGCAACACCGGATGAGACTAGCTACGAGTAAAACCAATCCTCGGGTTGCCTCAAGGTGGCCCCGTAGGCAGCTCGGTTCAGGCCAGCACTTAGAGAAGCACTGGCCCGGGGGGGCTAAAATAAAGATGACCCTTGGGCTCCGGAAACCCAAGGGAAAAAGGGCTAGGTGAGGAAAATGGTAAAACCAATGTTGGGCCTTGCTGGAAAAGTCTTATTCAAAGCGAACTGTCAAGGGGGTCCCATAAATCACCCGACCGCGTTAGGGACGCAAAAATCCGGGAACATAATACCGATATGACGGAAACTAGGGCGGCAAGAGTGGAACAAAACACCAGGCATAAGGCCGAGCCTTCCACCCTTTACCAAGTATATAGATGCATTAATTAAATAAGATATATTGTGATATCCCAACAAGCAAACATGTTCCAACAAGGAACAACATCTCCATGTTCCAACAAGGAACAAACTTCATCTTCACCTGCAACTAACAATGCTATAAGAGGGGCTGAGCAAAGCGGTAACATAGCCAAACAACGGGTTGCTAGGAAGGGTGCAAAAGGTTAGAGGCTGACATGGCAATTTGGGAGGCTTGAGGAACAAGTGATAGGTAGCGTAGCAAAGCGATAGAACGAAGCAACTAGCATAGCAATGATAGTAGTGAGATCCAGGGTAGCGGTCATCTTGCCTGAAATCCCGCAAGGAAGAAGAATGAGTCCATGAAGAAGATGAACAGATGAAGCCGAACCAAGCGTAGACGAACGAATCCTCGCGATCGCAACGAAACAGGAACTAACAAGAAGAAGCACACCACATAGTAAACACACCACACATGAACAAGACAAGATGCAGAACAAACATGATGCATGACAAATCTAGATGAGGCTACTCATGGCAAGGGATGATGCAAACAAGAACAACACGTCAAGGCAAGTTTAAATGAGGCCGGAAACAACATATAACAATTCCGGTAAGTCCTCATATGCAAATTTCGAAATTGGTCCAGATCTGAATAAAACTTAAGTTCAAGTTGTTACACAGCAATTTAAAATGCACCACGATGATCTACACGAAATTCTAGTCAAGTTACATATAAAGTTCATTTAATTCAGAGCTACAACCTAGAAGATATGAGCAAAACAAGATAAGCATGGCATTGATGCAAAACGCATACAAACATCAAGATAACACCTCAAAACATGGATGCAACATGATAATATGAAGCTACATGCAAAATCAAGCAAGTCTCATATAGAGCACACTCAAAACGGAGCAACGGTTCAACACATACACACAATACAAGTTATAGCAACAATCTGTCCAAAACAGCAACTAGGCATATTACAAGCATCAAAACAATATGCTACGGCATCTTAACATGAGAACAAAAGGCATGGGCATGATGTACAGGTAAAGCATGACAAAACATGAACACTGAGCTATCTCCATAAATCACTAGAACATGCTCAAAATGACATGGCAAGATTGCAAATAATAACAGTTTCAGACTTTAGCAGAAATAACATCAGGTTGCAATGTTTAGAGCTATCAAACAACATGTTACAGGAACTTATCATGGCAAACAAAGGCATGGCATGAATCTACTCAAAGCATATAACAAAAGTCCTTTACTGACCATAAGCCAAAAAGGATCAGAAAATATGATGGCACCCATGTAAACATGGCAAGATATATTACAGATTCATACATGGCAGGAACAACAATAAGAAGGCATGTTGGTGAGCTTGAACCACTCACCACAGAGCAATACATGGCATGGCAAGGCAACTCACAGTAAGAAGACATGGCATAGAAGCTATACATGGCAAGAACAACATCATAGAATACAGGGATCAACTACAACAACCTTCGCAAAATTGAATAACATGTAAACAACCTGCCAGGAAACATTTTATAGCAAAAGTAGAGCTCGATTGACTCAAGCTATGTCACTCCATAATTGCAAACAAGGGCATGAATGGATAGAGAATAACCATATGTTCAAAACATCCATACTGAAGAATCTCAAAATAAGCATGGATCTCTCGGTAGCATCAAGTTAAAATGGCATAAAAATATCAGCAAAACAGGGGCTGAAATCAGCAACATCATGAAGCCTAGTTTGCATGCTTGTGCTAGTAACCTCAGAGATCAAAAAAAATACATGGCATACACCCCTGTAAAGATGGCATGGCATATTACAAAACAAATGTAGCACTCAAGTGCATAGGGTGCACACATCAATCATGGCAAAAATGACAAAAGTGCATGTTCTGATAAGAATCTGAAACTAACATCACATAGCCCTCTTCTAACAGCATTTCGGGCATCACAATGAGCTCAAATGTAAATGATGCAATGAGATGAAATGATGTACACGTCGAGACGAACAATTTGACATATTACACGCGCAAAACGGAGCTACAGATGCAAGATATGATGCGATGAACAATCACCTTAATTTACTTGTATAACATGGACAAATTCCACTTTACTTTAGTAGTTAGCAAACTTATCATTTCTACCCTTATAAAAAACCGAGTTGGCGATGATGGTATGCCTGCCATCTTGTAATATAGACTGTCTGATCTATATCTGACGGATAGAAAGCAAACTATGATAATTTACAAAAAATAGCCGCACCTCTCTCCACATCCTTATCTCCCACACCTCATTGCTGAGCAATTAAAAAAGAAACTCTCCGGAACAATCAAGCATGGTGGCAGCTGCCACCTGCCGGCGCCGTCCATCCCCATGCCTCCGCCCATTCTGACCACCAGTCACCACCATGCTCCACTCCTCCTCACCTTATCTCTCATCTTTCATTTTTTTATGACATTCTCGAGATACCAGTTTTCCGATAAAATTCTTGAAATATCATTTGTTTTTACACATGGGATTACTCCTGCATGGGTAAATCACAACATGTGTTTTGTAAAAAAATGCATATTGATGTTCCGTGCAATGCACGAGCATCTTGCTTGTAATTATATAGCACAAATCACGAGCAGGAAGTGACATTTTTTTACACAACCGCGTTAACATGGCCACGTAAATCACTAGCTAAAGTAAATACCATTATACTTATATCCCGATGCAAAAGGTTGAGTACATGTCCGAAGAGTAGAGTTGCACACACGCACTCTGTCTCTCAGAATCTCACACACACACACACACACAAGTTACGTGACGCCCACTTAAGCAGACACGTATGTTACAATTTGTGCACCCGCGGGTACACGTGATGCTGCACATTTATTTAAGCCGGATGGCGAACCCAAACAGTAGCTACATTTATTCCCCTCCCGCCGCCTCTTCTCTGGTCACTGTCGCCCGGTAGCCATGGCCCGGCCGAAGGTAACAACATACGCCATACTCCCGCCGGAGCGGCTGTTTAATCTGGAAATTTTAGTGGTCATGCATGCATCTTTTTGTGCTAGCACTCCTATATAAGGGTTGACCGGTCGCTTCCAGCGACGTCTTGCGGGCGGTGGTAGAGGAAGGAGAAGGGAAGCGGGCTGTGGAGTAACGTTTTTTACCACAATTTCTTAGGAAACTGAGTGCAATAATTGAGTAGTTTTGCAAACTACCAGTACTACACATGAAACGGTTCAAAACCTATACTCCCTTGAGAGCGCGCGCTCCCCGCATGAAACGGTCAACGTCGCCCTGGAGCGTCAGTGCCGCATTAATGCCAGGCCAGAGCGGAGGCGAACTCTCACTGGCGCCGGCTTTGAAGCGGCGCGACGGCCGAGAGAGCGCCGCTTCCTGGTGCACTGACTGCTCCGCATCGAGGCTGGCCATCGATCGGGGTGATGCCCCCCTTCCATTCCGCACTCTAATCTGGTGCATGAAACGTATTACGTCGACCCGGATGCTGTTGGCTGTCCCACATGTCGGCGAAGTAGTACGTAGTAGTAAGAAGAAGTAAAGAATCATGCGGTATAAGTCTTTCTAGAGATTCCAACAAGTGACTAGACTACACCGCTGCAGTATCTCAAATCTCAAATCTCAAATCTCCCTTCCGGTTTATAGGGCGCAAATCTCAAACCTCATCAACCAAGGCATTTTACGATTGGAGGAATGTATCTCGTACTTTACAAAATTACCCTAATTAAACTCATGCATTAATTGCGTAGTTCTCTCGTTTTCCTCTCCGCCTTGGTCGCGGTGCACAATATTGACCACTCCTATATGACTAGCCGCTCTATCTACATGCGGTACATCAAAGAATCCGCGCCCGCGTGTCATCCACCAAATCACAGCGAGGTGCTACACTCGAAACTCACCAGTCACCCCGCTATGGCTGTCATGACCCGTCATATCACAAAACCCACACCTTTACCAGCAGTGGTAAAGTGGCCTCAAAGTTGGACTGGACGAAGTAACCATCATTTCATTGGAATGCTCGTTGAAGCCCTTTCTCCCCTTTCTTGAAGAAAACCTCACTCCAGGCTACTCACTTCTGCCATTTTTCTTCTGTACCGACGAAGGAACGGTGGGTGAATCAGTGATGCTCCTATATTTTTATTCCAAGAATCTTCTTTCTGCGAAGCACCGACCGATTCTCACAGCCTATTCTTTTCCCGTTTTCATTGCGATTGCGGTTTCCTTTCGATTGCTTTTTGTTTGTCAGTTCATTGATGGATCTTGGAGCACTAGTCATAGAGTTGCCGGCGGACAACCCACTGGAGACACCGATCTCCAGGAAGCGAGCACCGACCAACGAGTTGACCATGTTGGCGGGCCAACCCATGGAGACGAAGAACTCCAAGCAACAAGCAATGGCCAAAGAGTTCATCACGTTGGCGGACGAACTCCTCAAAGAAAGTTGGAAGAACAGCAAGGGCCCCACCGTGCCTACCCCAGAAACTCTGATGGCCACCTTTGCGAGGCTCAAGGCCGAGTTTGAGGAGATAGTCGCCGCTGACAAGGAGTATTCCCCTGGCAAGGTGATGGCCCACATCGAGGACGAGGAGATGGCCCCCGGAGGGATGGGATACCCCGGTGAGCTGCACAAGGTAAATAATAATGGCTTACTACAGAAAGTTGTGGTTTTTGATTATTTGCAATGTGCTTGCTAATATGTTCTGGAACTCCAAAAAATCAGCCAAAATAGGACGACCTAGGCAATTTGTTTATTTATCAGCAGAAATTGGAATCACTATTTTATCACGTTCTGGTGAATTTTAATAATTGTCTTCGTGAACCGAAAGTTTCTGGAAATTACAGCAAGATCAAATAACTATCATCCAAGAAGATCTTATAGGTTTAACTTGGCACAAACACCAATTAAAAGATAAAATCACATCTAAACAGAAGGTAGATGGATTATTTATTACTAAACAGAAACAAAAACAAAAAAAAACTAAAAATAAAATTGGGTTGCCTCCCAACAAGCGCTATCGTTTAACGCCCCTAGCTAGGCATAAAAGCAAGAATAGATCTAGGTATTTCCATCTTTGGTAGGCAATCCATAAGTGGCTCTCATGATAGATTCTTATGGTAGTTCTATTTTATTCCTAGGGAAGTGTTCCATTCCTTTCTTTAATGGAAATTGGAATCTAATATTCCCTTCCTTCATATCAATAATTGCACCAATAGTTCTAAGGAAAGGTCTACCAAGAATAATCGGACAAGAAGGATTGCAATCTATATCAAGAATGATAAAATCTACGGGCACATAATTCCTATTTGCAACAATAAGAACATCATTAATTCTTCCCATAGGTTTCTTAATAGTGGAATCTGCAAGATGCAAGTTTAGAGAGCAATCAACAAAATCACGGAAATCTAGCAAATCACACAAAGTTTTGGGAATAGTGGAAACACTAGCACCCAAATCACATAAAGCATAAAATTCATGACCCTTAATCTTAATTTTAATAGTTGGTTCCCACTCATCATAAATATTTCTAGGGATAGAAACTTCCAACTCAAGTTTTTCTTCATAAGATTGCATCAAGGCATCAACAATATGTTTCATAAACGCTTTATTTTGACTATAAGCATCAGGAGAATTTAGCACGGATTGCAACAAGGAAATACAATCAATTAAAGAGCAACTTTCATAATTAAATTCCTTGAAATCCAATATAGTAGGTTTAGCAACATCTAGGGTTTTATTCTTTCAAATCCCACTTTTATCAATTTCATCATCAAGATCTAAATACTCTGAATTTTTGGAACGCCTTCTAGGTAAAGGTGGGTCATATTCAGTTTCATCAAGATTCATATTGCAAAAGAAAGATTTAATAGGGGACACATCAATAACTTTTAGATCTTCATCTTGATTTTCATAGGAATTCTCTTTAGCGGTCATCTTATTGACTAAGGTAGCCTGCTTATCCCAAATTTCAGCAGCCAACTTCTCAAGACGAGCAATTTGAGATCTTATACCATCAAATTCTTTAGACATATCATCGAGCTCTTTATTCATATAACTAATAAAACTTTTTTGTTCCTTAAGATCGTTTCTGAAGAAATTATTATGCTCAAATTGCAAAATCATAATTCTCCTAACATTGCTTTCGATCTCTTCAAATCTTTTAAGGTGGAGATCACCAAAACTAGGTAGAGCCATCGCGACAAGCAAGCAATCCAACACACGAGCAAACAAAAAGCAAGCGAGAAAAAGGCAAACAGAAAAGGAGAGGGTGAATACAACGGCAAGGGTGAAGTGGGGGAGAGGAAGACGACAGGAAAATGGCAAATAATGTAATGCGGGAGATAAGGGATTGTGATAGGTACTTGGTATGTTGACTTTTGCGTAGACTCCCTGGCAACGGCGTCAGAAATTCTTCTTGATACCTCTTGAGCACTGCGTTGGATTTCCCCGAAGAGGAGAGGATGATGCAGCAAAGTAGCGTAAGTATTTCCTCTGCTTTTGAGAACCAAGGTATCAATCCAAGAGGAGGCCACGCCATGCAGTACCTCGTACCTACACAAAGCGAATAGCCCTCGCAACCAACGCGATTAGGGGTTGTCAATCCTTCGTGTCACTTACGAGAGTGAGATCGATAGAGATGATAGATAATATTTTTGGTATTTTTATATAAAGATGCAAGGTAAAATAAAAGGCAAAAGTAAAAGCAAAGCAATAATAAAGTGATTGGAGATTGATATGATGAGAATAGACCCGGGGGCCATAGATTTCACTAGTGGCTTCTCTCAAGAGCATAAGTATTTCTATGGTGGGTGAACAAATTATCTGTTGAGCAATTGATGAAATTGAGCATAGTTATGAGAATATCTAGGTATGATCATGTATATAGGCATCACGTCCGAGACAAGTACACCGACTCCTGCCTGCATCTACAACTATTACTCCACTCATCGACCGCTATCCAGCATGCATCTAGAGTATTAAGTTAATGAAAACAGAGTAACGCCTTAAGCAAGATGACGTGATGTAGAGGGATAAATTCATGAAATATTATAAAAACCCCATCTTGTTATCCTCGATGGCAACAATACAATGCGTGCCTTGCTGCCCCTACTGTCACTGGGAAAGGACACCACAAGATTGAACCCAAAGCTAAGCACTTCTCCCATTGCAAGAAAAAACAATCTAGTAGGCCAAACCAAACTGATAATTCGAAGAGACTTGCAAAGATAACCAATCATACATAAAAGAATTCAGAGAAGATTCAAATATTGTTCATAGATAAACTTGATCATAAACCCACAATTCATCGCCTCAACAAACACACCGCAAAAAGAAGATTACATCGAATAGACCTCGACGAGAGAGGGGGAGAACATTGTATTGAGATCCAAAAAGAGAGAAGAAGCCATCTAGCTACTAACTATGGACCTGAAGGTCTGATGTAGACTACTCACACTTCATCGGAGGGGCTATGTGATGATGTAGAAGCCCTCCGTGGTGGATTCCCCTTCCGGCGGAGCTCCGGAACAGGCCCCAAGATGGGATCTCGTGGATACAGCAAGTTGCGGCTGTGGAATTAGGTTTTTGGCTTTGTATCTGATCGTTTGGGGGTACATAGGTATATATAGGAGGAAGGAGTACGTCGGTGGAGCTTCAAGGGGCCCACGAGGCAGGGGCGCGCCCTAGGGGGCGCCCTCCACCCTCGTGACCGCCTCGTGGCTTTCTTGACGGAGGGTCCAAGTCTTCTGGATCTTATCTGATGAGCAAACCACGTTCCCGAAGGTTTCATTCCGTTTGGACTCTGTTTGATATTCCGTTTCTTCAAAACATTGAAATAGGCAAAAAATAGCAATTCTGGGCTAGGCCTCCGGTTAATAGGTTAGTCCCAAAAATAATATAAAAGTGGAAAATAAAGACCAATATGGTCCAAAACAGTAGATAATATAGCATGGAGCAATCAAAAATTATAGATACGTCGGAGACGTATCAGGGTGTCGCCATCAAAGCCGGGAAGGAGAACGACGGCGTCTGGCCAGCATGTGAGAAGTAGTAGTACTAGTAGTTAGTGTGTGTGTCTGTGTCGCCCGTACATTTGTTTAATTAATTACGAGCATGTAACAGTACTACTAGTTACTAGTGTAGTTTTTAGAGCAAATTACCAGTGCATTAGCCTAGACTCAATGGAAAAATTCCTATCCTATGCATCAAATGGCATATCTTTCTCCGTAGGAATTGAGATGCATGTCATCTCACTTCCTATGATTTTCATATTCCTATAAAATTCCTATCCTACGAACCAAACGAGGCCTCTACTGGAGTAACTACTGTAGCTAGCAATATTGTTGGTACAGTAGTTTTCTTCAAGAAGAGGAATTCAAAGTCATGATGGTTCCTTCGTCCGAGAAACTTCACAGTTGGTAAGGTTGGGCCTGTGATTTGACGGCTCATTAGTAATTACTGCGGCACGACGACCGGGGTGACTCTCCCTTGGAGTTCTGCGGGTATGGCAAGTGGACCAGGATGGTCGTCGTCCCACATGTCAGCGAGCGGAAGTATTCTTTCCGATATCGAGGAGCAAGGAAACCGCGTGGTATAGTATCACTGGTGATTTATATTTATTTTTTGTTTCTAATGAATGCTAGAGTTTCAACTCTTACGACGAAGGAGTGCCAAACACACGGCACGTGCTGGATGTCGCACACGTCAGCGAAAGGTGTGGGACATGAACAGCGTGGTAGAGCGTCTCCACTTCTGGGTCGGAGACCACACGTAGTAGTACTACTGTACAAGTGGTATTAACGATACAAAGTGCGACCCGGAGAGAAAGACACGTCTAGTTGGAAGGTCTCGGGGCATACACGTAAACAAATATAAAACCTAATATGTGCCTCCTATTAATATAGTAGTAGTAGAGTACTTAGTCACGTACTCCATAACATCATCGGGCATTGCACATACAACATTTAGTGGTAGTAAGAGACAAATGCCTATATTCCACGCATGTTCATACTATTTGTGCTTTTCTACTTCACTTACTGCGCTACGTTACACAGGTTCGCACGGCCACTCCTGGGTACCTATCTGTATCGTAGTTCCAGTCCCACGTGTTCTTCATATAGATGGAACAATCCTTGCATGACACGTGCACCTTGATGCTAGATGTGTCGCGTGTTGGCAAAAGGATGAACAAAGCTCACGTAAAAATACAGTGGAAGAACATAGATTCCCGACGACCGAGAAGGAGCAAGGAACCTCGGGGTGGAGCGTCTGCACTCATAATATTTTATATTATTCAGCAATATAAAATCAACCAATCATCTCCACAGTGGACTGGAAGAGTACGAAACACGGCAGCCCAGTGTAGTTACATCATACTAGTACATGGCTAACCCATGCTATCACCATATTTCTTGGCTTCCGTCCGACACCTATCTCTAGTAATCCAGCAGCCCGTATCGCTTCTCCCTCCTCGTCGTGTCTCAAAGGCCTTGTTTGGATACTCTAACTTAGTTAAAGGTTAGAGTTAGATTCTAATCCTGAACTAACCCTGAAGTAACTCTAGCGAAAGAGGTGTTTGGATGACAGGGTTAGATGGAGCGCGGATACGGCAAGGTGCCTTCATGGGCGGTGCGAGAGGGAGGGAGGGAGGGAGAGGATGAGAAGCTTCGAGGAAGTGGGGAGGGATCTGCTGTGGGGAGAGCGAGAGAAAAATGTGTTTTTTAGTGTCCCAAGAAGAACTAACCCAAATAAGCACCTCTTGGGTGGGTTAGATTTTTTTGGTTAGTTGAGTTCAAACTAACCCAAACTAACTCTAACACAACAGTAACCCAAACTAACCCTCCTGTTTGGATATTTTTGGGTTAGTTGAGTTCAAACTAACCAAACTAACCCTCCTGTTTGGATATTTTTGGGTCAGTTGAGTTCAAACTAACCCAAACTAACTCTAACACATGGATCCAAACAGTAACGCATCGTCAAATCGCACAGCCCGACCTTTCCAGTAGTAAGTAAGTTGAATCCGCTACTCCCTCACCCTCCTCGCCTCTCTGTCAAACCGCCTACACGAAAACTGCCACGCGTACTGCCCGGGAAAAGCCCCGCCCTCAACTTTTAACTACGCGAAAATAGTTCAAGCTTGTTCGTTCTATATAAATAGTAGTACTGTATGTTTATTCACCCGTGGGGTTGTTCAATGAATGGAGGGTCGGGGAGCACAAATGAACAATACTACTACTAGTAGTAGTATAGGAGTCGTACAGGTAGTCACCTTAAATAGAGAGTTTCTTTTCTTTAATGCCACGTACACAAATTGAAATGCTTGTTGTGGAGAGAAAAAGATAATCACTCCACTATATATGTACGCAGGGGCCTGAGCGCTTGCTTTACTAGGGTTGCTCTCTTCATTCTCTCATCCTCTTCATATATAAACAAGACAGCGGTAGCGACATTTTCTCTCTGCTCACCGCTGGTCAAAGATAAGGCCGGATCCCTTCGGCTGGTGTGTGTAGAGGACTAGGTGCATCGTTCACGCGGTCGTCGCCGGCGAGGGAGGAAACCCACAGCTGCCGGACGGGCCTGATCCTCTGCCCGTGCCGTTCTCTTCGACACAGCGCCGGCTCGGGAGGTCCTCCGACCCTTCTTTCTCCCTGCCGTATTGTCCGCAGATCCGACCTGCCGCCGCCGACATCCTGACGATCCTCAGGTATAAGTTCTTCGAAAGCGGCCTTGCTCTACTACCCCAGCTCTCAACGTGTCTACATGTGCATCTTTTTCTACTCCCATCAGCTCTTCCAAAGCCACCTAAATTTTTAGTATTATTAGAGGTAAAGCTACTTCATGCATTCGAATCTAAGGATTTGTTCAAACAACGAAGAAAGGGGAGAAAGTTGTAGCATGAATCTTGGACTTGATTCAAAGAGGAAATAATATGGTGAAAGTAGTAGAGATCGGATACCCAACCGGTCTCTTGGTTGAAAAGGGAAATAATGGGAAAACGCAGTACAAACTGGATAAGTAACATATCTATTATTGGTTGAAAAAGGATAGAAAGTGGCGGCTGGTGGACAAGTCAACAGAGTACGTCTAGGATTAGATTTGTTGCCCTCACATAGTAAAAGGTCTCCAGGATTAGAATTGCTGCCCTCACATAGTAAAAGGTCTCTGGATTAGATTTGCTGCCCTCACATAGTAAAAGGTCTCCAGGATTAGATTTGCTGCCCTCACATAGTAAAAGGTCTCCAGGATTAGATTTGTTGCCCTCACATAGTACAATGTCTCCAGGATTAGGTTTGCTGCCCTCACATAGTAAAAGGTCTCCAGGATTATATTTGCTGCCCTCACATAGCATGAACAAACTCTGCATCACCACTTTATGCCTCCTTGTAGGTACATTGTGCTGACGCGTCCACTGTCGCATGTCCTTATACCAACCTTTTGCTATTGTTAATGTAAGGGCGCATGTAAAATGAAGCGATCACACTGTTACCTTAGGGACATGTCTAACCAGTGTTACTGTTAATCTAATGCCTCTAGTGATAAGATGCAATTAAACTGTGTTACAAATGGCACTCCTGCTGTTTTCCCCAGTATGATAAGTAAGTTTCTCCTTTACGCTGCTGAGTGTCCTGGTGTCCCCACGGTCCCATGCCCTTAAACCAACTCTTTAGCTGCTGTTGATTTACTGTATCTAGTAAACAAGCAACGCCACCATTAAAGTAATCCCATATTTGAGGAATCTCATTGTTGATCGTAATGCTTCTGGTAACATGAAGCATTGCTGACGTTTTAAAATTTCTACTGTCCTTGCGTGATTGCCATGAACATAATTAAGATGCTTCTTTTCATTTCATATATGTTTCGTATATTCTTATTAACCAACAATTGTTTACTTTCTATCTTTTTGTGTAGAAAGGGATATCCATTTCACCTTGTTGCTATTGTGACCTTTTTGTGAACTACACAAAACACTTTTTTTGGAATGAGTGTCTTGTGCAGTTCAACTAAAATGTCACGTGGGCAACATCTCTCAATGTTGGTGGAACTGCACAAAATGGTGATTGGAGTTTCCAAAATCTGTGTCAAGTTCTGCTGGTAATCTCGTGCAACATTTTATTAGCCTTTGCAACATGAGCCGTCACTGTCACCAAAATGGCACTTTATTTTAGTGGAACTGCACAAAAGGATAAGAAAATTATAGTTGCACCTTACATGAGCCGGACAGCCAACCTTAATGTTCCTTTATTTTAGTGCAACTACTAAAGAAGAACCTGCCAGCTCACGAGAGCAAGTACTTCTTGCTAGCTGAATGATGCAATCTTTGCTTCATTTCAGGTGAACTGTAGAAAAAGGCGCATGAATTGAATCATGGAACTCCAGGAAGGCCTCATCCGAGTGGAGCTGCAGGTTGAGTAAAGGAGGCCACTATTAAAGTGAAATCATACTCTCCTGGTTTGTGTTGTGCAAACAGGAATACTCAACTACAGATGTTGTGACGGTCAAGAGCATTCGCCAAGTTCTTCGATTGTATGACATGGCTAGCCAAGATGGATTTAATCCCGATATTCACTTTATCAAAAGGCTCTAATGGGTTGGTTCTGAATCTTGCAAGCTGGGAATCAATGAGATGTGTAGGCATCTTTGTTGTACTTATTATTTGAATCTTATTTGTTGGTTCTGAATCTTGCAAGCTGGGAATCAATGAGATGTGTAGGCATCTTTGTTGTACTTATTATTTGGATCTTATTTGTTGGTTCTGAATCTTGCAAGCTGGGAATCAATGAGATGTGTAGGCATCTTTGTTGTACTTATTATTTGGATCCTATTTGTTGGTTCTGAATCTTGCAAGCTAAGAAACACGGCATGATGATGCAGAGGACAACAACCATAACAAACAGTTCAAACTTGGTAGTATTATCTTTGTGAAAGTGCGACAAATGGGCTGATCGTGTGCGTCCTGAGAATAATAATTCTAATTGTTGTGCATGTTGATCCTATGGCACTAATAGAACGAGCCAATGCATTGCTTGTTTTAAGTATAAATTTCTATTAAAGCTAATAAAATTTAAGTAAAGTGACCACTAACTCCTGTTATTACAGTACCAATACAGACCCGCTCGTGAACCGACGTGTGGCCAGAGTAGGTTTCTTAATGGAGGCGTTTGAATGCGCCGAGGGTGCATCTTCTGCCTGGCGTGCAGCGGACGAGGGAGGGGTAGTAACTATTGTCGCCTGTACACACTCAGTTTACTGTTGAATCCAGTTCCCCAAGAGCTGAAAAATGAACAGCTGTCGCCGCCTACACACTCGTTCACTAGAAGAGACTCCAATGGCGATTCGAGGGGTGAGCCTGCTGGATGTGGACTTCAGGAAGGAGTTCCCCTTTGAGTTCACCGTTCAGTCCTATGGCTGCACCGAGTTGAATGTGATATACACCAACGATCCAGACTAGGTGAAGCTCTGCCTCGCCGAGTTCAAGCAGTACCTACAGGACGAGAAAGCACAAGGTTGCAGGACTAGACCTTGTGCCCATCCATTCGTCTCCTGACAGGGACCAGCGGATCCCTATCGCCCAGGTTTGTGTGCGGGACGAGGTTCTCATCTACCACTTATGTAGGGACATCGGAGGTTCTAGAGCATTCGCCCGTTTCATCGGCAGCGCCGACTGCACCTTCGCTACGGTGGAGAGAAGGAAGAACGCGACGATTCGGCCATCTGGTGCAACAAGCTTGTCGACATCCAGAAGCAATACAATATCATCAGCAATGGGCAGGAGAAGGACTCCGTGGTTGACCTCGCCGAGACCATCATCGACCCCTGATACGCCAACATGAAAGAAGACAACGATACCAAGGACCTGAACACGTGGTACCTCTAAATCTAGCCTACATAACCTACGCGGCCAAGGACGCATACGCATGCTATGACATGTACAGCCAGATCTTGCACATGAGGGCGTGTCTGCTTCCCGTAGCTGACGAGTACACGAACAGCCGCAGCGTCATGATCAAGCGTGCCAGGAAGGTCTAGATGTTGTACTTTATCTGTTAATAAGCACCTTTATCATCTGAGTGCTTCATGCATTAGCCTAAGTGTCGTAATTATCTGTTTTGTCCAAAATATTTCTTTGAAGAACCCATTAACCTATTTTCTTTTTTTAGTGGCTATTTGCTTATGTATGTAACTAGTTCACTTGTCCATTAAAAAAAACTAGTTCACTCGATTGTCGTGCTTTGAGTCTCCTTCCTCCCAACATATTCCCCTCCTCAGGTGGACCCAGCAGGTCTCGTACACAGACATATGGGACCAACCACCTATCCATTTGTATTTCTTTATTTTGTTCAATCTTTCGTCCTCTTCCTATACAACTCAGTTCTATTTTTCATTTTCATTAATCCTATATCTGGATTTTGAGTAATTCTAACATGCTCCCTCTTACCCCCTCTTTTCACATGGGAGGTAAGAAGGTAAGAGTAAATCAGACCACTCTTTAGTCAAATCAATGGCTCAGATCTATTATGTACTCTTACCTCTCATGTGAAAAGGGGATGTAAGAGGGACCATGCTAAAATTTGCCCTGAATTTCCTGCCACTTTCTTTTTCGATGTAAACCGAGTTTTCTCCTAGTACTTTTCCCTAGAACCAACTCAACTATCCCACGTCTAGCCTAAAAAATAATAATAGCCTATGTACTATTAACTCATCAAATTTAAATGATGTTTTATTTCGCAAGTTGAAAGTTCTTACAAAATAATAATAATTGTTTATATATAAGTTGGCAAGTTAACTCCTAGTGATTGCGTACATAAGCTTGCAAAGATTTTACTGACCAGTGCAGTAATAGACGTGCAATCATGTGTTTATGCTTTTATAACATTTCTCCGTCTAGCCCAACATGATATTTTCACCCAGCCCAGCAAGTCCACGGATTTCGAGAAAAATGCAAATGGGCTTTAAATTCTACCATATATATAAACGGGCTGCATAGATGCTACATCATTGTTTCACCCAGCCCACCAAATACTATGCATTGGCCTTTACTATGTGTGCATGAATTGTTCTTTTATGACATGCCGATGCATAGGAAGAGAGCTAGACTTCGTCATTACATGATATATGTTTCTTTGTGCTCACTACTAAATCACAAATCATTGCTGATTCAAATTGGCTTTGATATACCTTTGGATCCGGGTGGATTCACTACCTGAGCACTATATGCCTAGCTTAATGGCTTTAAAGAAAGCGCTGCCAGGGAGACAACCCGGAAGTTTTAGAGCGTCATTTATTTCTGTTGAGTGCTTTCATATAGTTTAAAAACAACAAAAATAAAGAGGGGAACCCAAAACTTTTTCAAAAAGAAAAGTGAAAGTGAGAGAGACGAGCATTGTGAAAGTGGGGGACGTCCTTAAACTTGTTCAGGCCCATGGGAACTTTGTGAATCTTAATTACAGAAACTTTTCAATAAAAATAATTATCCCCTTGTACAATTCCATTGTATTATAAAAATAATGTGCCAAGGTTTGCCTTTAGGATGTTTACAATGCTTGTTGGTTTGTGCGGTGCAGGACAGAAACTTTGGCTATAGTGCGCGAATTTTAATTTTTTACTGGAACGCCAAATGATTCTGATTCTTTTTGCACTGTCTTTCTGTACATATTTTTTATTTTTCCTAATTTTGGCAGAATTTTTACAGTATCATAAGTATGGTGAATGTTCAGATTGCTACAGACTGTTCTGTTTTAGACAGATTCTGTTTTTGATGCATAGTTTGCTTGTTTTGTTGAAACTATCAATTTATATCAGTGGGTTAAGCAATGAAAAAGTTATACTACAGTAGACACAATGCAAAAAAAATATGAATTGGTTTGCAACAGTACTTAGAGTAGTGATTTGCTTTATTATACTAACGGATCTTACCGAGTTTTCTGTTGGAGTTTTGTGTGGATGAAGTGTTTGATTGAGAAGGTTTCGATGTGAGAAGAAGGAAGAGAGGCAATAGCTCAAGCTTGGGGATGCCCGAGGCACCCCAAGTAAATATTCAAGGAGACTCAAGCGTCTAAGCTTGGGGATGCTAGGAAGGCATCCCCTCTTTCTTCAACAAATATCAGTATGTTTTCGGATTCGTTTCGTTCATGCGATATGTGCAAGTCTTGGAGCGTCTTTTGCAATTAGGTTTCTATTTTTATTTTATGCACCATGCTGGTATGAAATGGTCCTTGGTTGATTTATAGAATGCTCTATGCACTTCACTTATATCTTTTGAGTATGGCTTTATATAATGCTTCATGTGCTTCACTTATATCATTTGAAGTTTGATTGCCTGCTTTCTTTACATAGACAACCGCCATTTGTAGAATGCTCTTTTGCTTCACTTATATTTGTTAGAGCTTGGGCATATCTTTTGTAGAAATAATTAAACTCTCTTGCTTCACTTATATCTATTTAGAGAGATGACAGGAACTGGTCATTCACATGGTTAGTCATAAAATCCTACATAAACTTGTAGATCGCTGAATATGATATGTTTGATTCCTTGCAATAGTTTTGCGATGTAAAGATGGTGATATTAGAGTCATTCTAGTTGAGTAATTGTGAAATTGAGAAATACTTGTGTTGAGGATTGCAAGTCCCGTAGCATGCACGTATGGTGAACCGTTATGTAATGAAGTCGGAGCATGAGGTGTTTATTGATTGCCTTCCTTATGAGTGGCGGTCGGGGACGAGCGATGGTCTTTTCCTACCAATTTATCCCCCTAGGAGCATGCGCGTAGTACTTTGTTTCGATGACTAATGGATTTTTGCAATAAGTATGTGAGTTCTTTATGACTAATATTGAGTCCATGGATTATACGCACTCTCACCCTTCCATCATAGCTAGCCTCTTCGGTACCGTGCATTGACCTTTCTCACCTCGAGAGTTGGTGCAAACTTCGCCGGTGCATCCAAACCCCGTGATATGATACGCTCTGTCACACATAAGCCTCATTATATCTTCCTCAAAACAGCCACCATACCTACCTATTATGACATTTCCATAGCCATTCCGAGATATATTGCCATGCAACATACATCATCATCATATACATGACTTGAGCATTTATCGCCATATTGCTTTGCATGATCGTAAGATAGCTAGCATGATGTTTTCATGGCTTGTTCGTTTTTTGATGTCATTGCTACGCTAGATCATGGCACATCCCGGTACACCGCCGGCGGCATTCATATAGAGTCATATATTTGTTCTAGTATTGAGTTGTAAGTAAATAAAAGTGTGAAGATCATCATTATTAGAGCATTGCACCAGTGAGGAAAGGATGATGGAGACTATGATTCCCCAACAAGTCGGAATGAGACTCCGGACGAAAAAATAAAAAAAATAAAAAAGGAGAAAGGCGAAAAAAAAAGAGAAGGCCCAAAAAAAGAAAACAAAAAAAACAAAAAAATGAGAGAAAAAGAGAGAAGGGGCAATGTTACTATCCTTTTACCACACTTGTGCTTCAAAGTAGCACCATGTTCTTCATATAGAGAGTCTCTTAAGTTATCACTTTCATATACTAGTGGGAATTTTCATTATAGAACTTGGCTTGTATATTCCAACGATGGGCTTCCTCAAATGCCCTAGGTCTTCATGAGCAAGCAAGTTGGATGCACACCCACTTATAGCTCTTAGTGCATCCGTTGCATGGCAATCCCTACTCCTCGCATTGACATCAATTGATGGGCATCTCCATAACCCGTTAATTAGCCGCGTCGATGTGAGACTTTCTCCTTTTTTGTCTTCTCCACAAAACCTCCATCATTATATTCTATTCCACCTATAGTGCTATGTCCATGGCTCACGCTCATGTATTGCGTGAAAGTTGAAAAGGTTTGAGAACGTCAAAAGTATGGAACAATTGCTTGGCTTGTCATCGGGGTTGTGCATGATGTGAATATTTTGTGTGGTGAAGATGGAGCATAGCCAGACTATATGATTTTGTAGGGATGAGCTTTCTTTGGCTATGTTATTTCAATAAGACATAATTGCTTGGTTGGTATGCTTGAAGTATTATTGTTTTTATGTCAAATGATAGACTATTGCTTTGAATCACTTGTGTCTTAATATTCCTGCCATGATTAGACATATGATCAAGATTATGCTAGGTAGCATTCCACATCAAAAATTATCTTTTTTATCATTTACCTACTCGAGGACGAGTAGGAATTAAGCTTGGGGATGTTGATACGTCTCCGTCGTATCTATAATATTTTATTGTTCCATGCCAATATTATTCACTTTCATATACTTTTTGGCAACTTTTTATATTATTTTGGGACTAACATATTGATCCAAAGGCTCAAAGCTAGTTCCTGCATTGCATGCTTTATGTTTCGCAGAATATCCATATCAAACGGAGTCCAAACGGGATAAAAACGGACGGAGCTTATTTTTGGAAAATATGGAAAATTCCGGAAGAAAAATCCACGCGAGACGGTGCCCGAGGTGGTCACGAGGTAGGGGGGTGCGCCTGCCCCCCTGGGCGCGCCCCCTACCCTCGTGAGCCCACCGTAAGGCGGTTGATGCTCTTATTTTGCCGCAAGAAAGATAATATTCGGAAAAAAATCTGGGCGAAGGTTTCAGGCCAATCGGAGTTACGGATCTCCATATATACGCGAAACGGTGAGACAGAGCCAGAACAGAACGCAGAAACAGAGAGATAGATCCAATCTCAGAGGGGCTCTCGTCCCTCCCATGCCATGGGAGCCAAGGACCAGAGGGGAAAGCCTTCTCCCATCTAGGGATAAGGTCAAGGAAGAAGAAGAAGGAGGGGGGCTCTCTCCCCCTCGCTTTCGATGGCGCCGGAACGCCGTCGGGGGCCATCATCATCACCGCGATCTTCACCAACACCACCGTCATCTTCACCAACATCTCCATCCCTTCCCCCCTCTATCTACAGCGGTCCACTCTCCCGCAACCCGCTGTACCCTCTACATGAACATGGTGCTTTATGATTCATATTATTATCCAATGATGTGTTGCCATCCTATGATGTATGAGTAGATTTTTGTTGTCCTATTGGTGGTTGATGAATTGCTATGATTGATTTAATTTTCTTGTGGTTATGTTGTTGTCCTTTGGTGCCCATCATATGAGCGCGCACGTGGATCACACCATAGGGTTAGTTGTATGTTGATAGGACTATGTATTGGAGGGCAAGAGACAGAAGCTTCAACCTAGCATAGAAATTGATGCATACGGGATTGAAGGGGGACCAATATATCTTAATGCTATGGTTGGGTTTTACCTTAATGAACGTTAGTAGTTGCAGATGCTTGCTAATAGTTCCAATCATAAGTGCATAGAATTCCAAGTAAGGGATGACATGCTAGCAATGGCCTCTCCCACATAAAACTTGCTATCGGTCTAGTAAGGTAGTCAATTGCTTAAGGGACAGTTTCACCACACCTACCATCACTTTTCCACACTCGCTATATTTACTTTAGTTGAATATTTACCTTAACAACCCCTAGTTTTATTTTCGTGCTCTCTACTTTCTTGCAAGCCTATCCGAAAACACCTACAAAGTACTTCTAGTTTTATACTTGTTCTAGGTAAAGTAAACATTAAGCGTGCGTAGAGTTGTATCGGTGGTCGATAGAACTTTAGGGAATATTTGTTCTACCTTTAGCTCCTCGTTGGGTTCGACACTCTTACTTATCAAAAGTTGTTGCGATCCCCTATACTTGTGGGTTATCACCCCTCCACGGGCTACTATTCATCCAGCCCTCTACCGTCTACTGTTCATCCTGCCCTCCACGGGGTGGTCCTGTTCATCCTGTCCTCCACGGGGTCCTGTTCATCCAGCCCCACCCGGCTCGATCGATCGGGGTCCTGTTCATCCAGAGGCAACACCACGGGGTCCTGTTCATCCACCCCCACCGGGAACTGTTCATCCAAACCCCCAGCAATGCTCACTGTTCATCTAGAGGCAGCATCGATCGGTTTCAGTTAGCAGCAGTAGTGAAGGAATCGTTCGATCGGGTTCAGTTAACAGCCATCGATCAATCGCTCGGGTTCAGTAATGCGTAGCCTGCAGTGAAATCGCTCGGGTTCAGTTAGAGCCCAACGCCTCGCTCGGGTTCAGTTAGAGCCCAACGCCTCGCACCCACGCGCGTGCGTGAACGAGAGAAATGCGCATCGGTCGGCCCCAACCACCCACCATAATCGGGAACACCCCGATATTTTCCTCACCCTCGCTTCTACCATGGTTTTTTCCGTCATGGTCGGCCCAAAGAATGTCATGCAACTGCATCTCCGGCCCGCCCAGGACGAAAAGCCCATTTTCAGTCATGATTTTTTGTCATAGAAGTAGGACCCCACCACATCTATGATGACACCGGATTTTGTCACAATTATCCTCATAGAAGGTCATAAGTATGACAGAAAAAAATTTCGTTCGGCCCAAAATGTCACGATGTGTCTTTTTTTTGTAGTGTTGAATGCATGCTAAATTGAATACTAATTTATTTTATGATTTAGTTTTTCTTATTGAATGCTCATATTGGAGACTACTCATATTTGGAATGCTCAAATTGGAGAGCACTATGCAAGGTGTATGCATTTGATTAGTTGATAGCTGATAGGGTTTTTGTTTTTGCAGAATTCAAGGAGCCCCTCCGTCCCCGCCGTCGTCCCCGTCACCGACCCCCTCCGACCTCGAGGTGAGAGCACCAAATCTCCACGTCAATATGAGTCCTATAAGATATTTTGAAATGTTTTTATTCATATTTTCAACCATTGAAATGCATTGACCGTCAAGTTTGAATGCTCATATGATGTAGATATAAACATGTATATCTTGTGTTGCTCAAATAGGATATGTGCTTGCCCAAGTGGCCGGCCATGTTTGCAGGTAACACCTCCGAGTGGCCTATGTTTTGCTGGAGTGTTGATTAATTTCCGTTCCGGCAAATTTCAGGCACTCAATATGTCCTTTTTTAGCAAAGGTCATGCCGGATTTTTCCATGAATTTTTGCATGACTTGTGCTAGAATATGTAGGAAATATCGAGTGGCCTGGATTTTCTAGAAAAACAATTAAACGACATTTCGGGTTGACCTTAAGTTTGTCGAGGCTCCATACACGACAGTCAACAAATGAGTGAAGAAGAATCCCGACTGTTGTCGTGGGGGTCGTTTTTCCTTCTTCTCCTTGTGCTAGACTTTTGTAATGCACTAGGGGAAGGAGGAATAACGACCATCACCGGCGGTCGAAAAATTAGTGAGGGGTGTCCGCCATATATGAGAGAGGACGAAGAATCCCTACTGTTGTCATGGGGGTCATTTCTCCTTCTTCTCCTTGTGCTAGACCTTTGTTATGCACTAGGGGAAGGAGGAGTAACGACCATCACCGATGGTCGCAAATGTCAGAGAGGAATCAGTGAGGGAGAGTCTCCACCATATATGTGAGGACGAAGAATCCCGACTGTTGTCGTGGGGGTCACTTCTCCTTCGCTCCCATGTGCTAGAAATTTTGCTGTAATGCACAGGAGGATGAAAGGAGGAGCGACCATCAGCAACGGTCGAATGTATACACCACGTGAGCTGAGAGTTTTCAAGAAAAGACTCGACAGACCAATAGTCAACCCGTGATGAATAAATATATTTAATTGTACAAGTTTAATCTTTGAATTATGAACATAGGAAATGTCGTCGATGTCATCGTCGGACGACGAAAGTCTCCCGGCGGAGTGCGACTGGTGCGGTGACGACCGGGGTCTGTGCGACAGGCCTCACCTGGTAGAAGGTCGGCGCTTCAGCATTAAGATCCAGGAGACCTTCGATGTTGAAACGGTACGCAACGACGACAAGTGTTTTTTTCGTAATTAAGCACGACTTCTCCTTCTTCAACGTGTAATTTTCGTCTTTTACAATTCGACTAGCTTATCCCATGCCATGCAAGACGCTATGTCTTGGAGAGGATGGATTTTGAAGATCATGAAAGTATGGAAAAAAAGATAATTCAGCTAAGGACCCATCAGACTATGGATTTTGATGTAAATCTATACAATTCTGAGAGCGTAACCCATTTTGGTTGCCCGAATTGGGAAGCACTTTGCAAGACGTATGCTTTTCATGAGGGTATGCTTGTCACCATGGATCTTGGTGACCCTGACACCGAGCAAGATAATATGGACATTTGGGTCCTTGTTGACACGCTTCCAATTCTACCGCAATGTGAGTTTCTCAAACATAGTTATTAAGTAATTTATATTATTTATATCAAAATATTTGATAGCTTATTTCCATTCATAGGTTATTTTCGTTCTTCAAAGAATGTGCGGAAGATGGTAGACAGAACCTACTACACCAATGGCTCAGAATTAACTTATCAGGAGAAAAATCATTTGATCTCATTTATCAATGATCTTGAGAATTACAATATCTGTTATCAAACTCCTCCACATTATGGTCAATACGTGCCACTAGTGCACGTGTTGAACTACGGTAACATCCATGCACTACAAAAAAAGACACATCCGTGACATTTTGGGCCAAACGAAAAAAATATTCTCATACTTATGACACTTATATGACGATAATTGTGAAAAAACCCGGTATCATCATAGATGTGGTGGGCTCCTACTTCTATGACAAAAAATCATGACAGGAAATTGGCTTTTCATCCTGGGCGGGCCGGAGACGCAGCTGCATGACATTCTTTGGGCCGTCCATGACGGAAAAAACCATGGTAGAAGCGAGGGCGAGGAAAATTTCGGGGAGTTCCCGGTTACGGTGGGTAGTCGGGGGCCGAGTGATGCGCTGCTTTCTCAGACACGAGCGCGCACGCAAAGGGGCATTGGGCTCTAACTAAACCCAAGACGTTGGGCTCTAATCGAACCCGGCGCGACAGAATCGCAGCTACGCGTTCATCGAACCCGTGCGATCGATCGATGCCTGTTAACTGAAACCGATCGAGCGATTCCTTCGCTACTGCAGCTAATTGAAGCCGATCGATGCTGCCTCTGGATGAATAGTGAGCATTGTTGAGGGGGGGTTGTATGAACAGTTCCCGGTGGGGCTGGATGAACAGGACCGCGTGGTGTTGCCTCTGGACGAACAGGACCCCGATCGATCGAGCCGGTTGGGGCTCGGATGAACAGGACCCCGTGGAGGGCTGGATGAACAGGACCACCCCATGGAGGGCTGGATGAACAGTTGACAATGGAGGGCTGGATGAACAGTAGCCCGTGGAGGGGTGGTTGAATAGGAGCCCGTGGAGAGGGCTGGTTGAACAGTAGCCGGTGGAGTATCGCGCGGTGGAGGCTGGATGAACAGGAGCCCGTGGATGAACAGTCGCAGGTGGAGGCTGGAGGAGATCGATGGTGGATGAACAGTAGCCTGTGGAGGCTGGAGGGGGTCAACGGTGGAGATGAACAGTATCCCGTGGAGTCCCGTTTTGCGGTACGCCACACCCCTCCCGATCAACAAGCCCCCCGTTTCGACGGTAGCGCTCCAACACAAGTCTGCTTCTCCGCTTTTGCGGCACGCCACACCCTCCCGATCAACAGAACCCCCGTTTCGACCGTAGGAGGTCCGTTTCCTCCGTTTTGCGGTACGCAGACCCCTCCCGATGAACAGGATCCCATTTCGAACGTGGTCGGTCGAACACAAGGCCGTTTCCTCCATTCTACGGTACACCAGGTCTCGTTTCCATCGGCTGTTCCATCCAAGCCGGTTGGCTCCCACACGCTCCGTTGCCTCCCGATGAACACGACGCATTCCGTTGCCTCCCCATGAACACGACGACGACGCAGTTTCTCCGTTTCGACCTAGGCATGTACACGAGCCCTGGCCGTACGTACACGCGAGTAGGCGTTCGATACCCCACCCGTATGTACGTACGTGGCCATATTTACTTTCTTGCACACTGGCCGCTGTACGTACGTGTACATGCTACGTGCGCGCCTCTACTACCACGCGTGCATGCCTCTACATCGACCAAAATGTACGTACACGTTCGCGACCAGAATGAGAACGCTACGTACGCTTCGAACAGGTGGGTCCCGACTGTCAGGCACTTCCTTGCGTGCGAAGATGTAGCTGGTGGATCCCAGCAGTCAGGGGGTTGAATCGTTTTATTTTGCCCGGACGCTCTTCCTTGCGTGCGAAGATGTAGCTGGTGGGTCCCAGCAGTCAGGGGGAAACTTTTTTTCGCGAAATACGGTGGCCCGTCCGATGGGTCCCTGCTGTCAGGTGGAGGAATAATTATTTTGCGCGTAATAAGGAGGCACTTCCTTGCGGCCGCCGTGGACCCAGCTGTCAGCCTCTCCACGTACAGTACTCTTCCGATGGAAGTCGTTCCTTGACCACATTGACCACGCCGCGCGGAGAGCACCAGGGCGGTGGACGACTGCGAGGCCTAGGAAGGGGACGACGCGGAGCCAGGGAAGTTGCGGCAGTGGAAGCCCGCGCGGAGTCGAGTATGAGGGTTCATTGGTTCGGCTGCGGTGTGAGGCTGCCGTCGCCGCAGAATAACAGGGGGTGTGGGTGAGTAGAGGGATGGCCTGGCCAGCGGTGGGAGTAGTAGGGGGCGGTGAGGCCTCTGCGGCATCACTGCCGGCTACGGGAGGCAGGAGCATGTGACACGTCCGGCGCTGGTTTGAGCGGCTGGAGCAAGAAGAAAAGAGGTTGAAGAAGCACTACGGCCGTTGGATGGACATCGTACGGTCACTGGAGCTAGAATCGTTCATATTGACTAAGTTGACAAAGCCCTCCGTCCCCATCAACTTAGTAGGCCCAAAAGTCAGTCTCCCACCAACGTGGGTCCCAGCTAACGGTGGGTCTGAGCTGATAGCGGGGGGGACGTTTTTTTTTTGCGAAATACAGTGACTGTCGGTGTCTAAACCGGCGGATCTCGGGTAGGGGGTCCCGAACTGTGCGTCTAAGGCGGATGGTAACAGGAGGCGGGGGACACGATGTTTACCCAGGTTCGGGCCCTCTCGATGGAGGTAACACCCTACTTCCTGCTTGATTGATCTTGATGATATGAGTATTACAAGAGTTGATCTACCACGAGATCGTAGAGGCTAAACCCAAGAAGCTAGCCTATGGTATGATTGTTGTTGCCCTACGGACTAAACCCTCCAGTTTATATAGCCACTGGAGGGGGCTAGGGTTACACAGAGTCGGTTACGAGGGAGGAGATCTACATATCCGTATTGCCAAGCTTGCCTTCCACGCCAAGGAGAGTCCCATCCGGACACGGGACGAAGTCTTCAATCTTGTATCTTCATAGTCCAACCGTCTGGCTAAAGTATATAGTCTGGCCGTCCGAGGACCCCCTAATCCAGGACTCCCTCAGTAGCCCCTGAACCAGGCTTCAATGACGATGAGTCCGGCGCGCAGATTTGTCTTCGGCATTGCAAGCCGGGTTCTTTCTCCAAATAATCCATAGAAGATCTTTGAACACAAGGCTACTGTCCGGCTCTCCAAAACAAATTCCACATACCATCGTAGAGAGAATAATATTTCCACAAATCTAATCTGCTGACATGTTCGGTAGCATGACATCAGACCACGACCCGGTCATTATTCGAACCGTTTTTCTCAACCAGCTAGTGCACATATTGCGAGGCGGTTTTCTTGGCATGTCTTGTCGAAGCAGAGATCGTGTCCCCTTATCACAGGATTCTCATCAATATGGGTGTGGGTAACCCAACCGCACCATCAATTACGGCGCTTGGGGAATAAGTGAATTTACCAGGCAAGTGGGGAGGCGTATAGTTTCTTCCGCCCTTATAAAGGGACAAGGATTCCTCTTCTTACCCACGCGCTCTTCCTCCTTGCTCCTCCATTCATACGCACTCGAGCTCCAGCACCCAAGTTCACATTTCCTCCCCAAACCATTCCAAGCATGTCCGGAGCCGGAGGCAAGTGGATGGTCTCCTCCGTCACGGAGGAGAACATCACAAAGCTACGGGAGCCGGATATCTGGCTACGGACATCGCACACCGGCTGCCAGATGCGGGGCAGATCATCCCTACTCCAGAACCCCATGAGAGGGTGGTTTTTCTTACCCACTTCGTCCGCGGACTGGGATTTCCCCTTCACCCCGTTTGTCCCCGGGCTCATGTTCTACTACGGGCTGGATTTTCATGATCTGGCCCCCAATTTCATCCTCAACATCTCAGCGTTTATCGTCGTGTGTGAGGCCTTCCTCCGCATCAGGCCCCACTTCGGCCTGTGGCTGAAGACCTTCAATGTTAAACCGAAGGTGGTGGTCGGCCAGCCAGCGGAGTGCGGAGGTGCCATGGTGGGAAAAATGTCCAACATCACCTGGCTCGAAGGCTCCTATGTGGAGACCATAAAGGGGTGGCAATCGGGGTGGTTCTACATCACCGAGCCGCGTGACACCAACAGGGTGGCGGCCCCCAAATTTCGATCTGGAATCCCCATGCGGCTCACTTACTGGAAAGAGAAGGGCCTGTCCTGGGGTTCCTCGGTAGAGCTGACCGGACTCCAGACATGCATCAAAAACATGATGAGCAAGAAAATCAAGCTCGTCAACGTGGTCCAAGTCATGCTCTTCCGCCGGATCCTCCCGTGTCAAAGACGGGCATTCAAGTTGTGGGAGTTCGACCCGGCCAAGCATCAAACGCTGCGAGAGCTCTTCGATACGACTCACAAGGACATCTGGAAGGTGCTGTTCAAGGGCGCCGAGGTGCCTCCTCCCCTTACCGAGGATCGCGGACTCTGCGCAAAGCGCCCCGCCAATCTGGTAAGTCTTCTACATCTCATAAGATGTTATTCTCCCCAGTATAACCACGCGCGGGATCTAATCCTCCACGCCATTTTAACAGGACTGGGTAGAGACAGCAGAGCAGATCGATTGTCCAGCCCCCTGCCCGAAGATCCAGCAGACGCTCTCCTAAAGGAGATGCTGGTTCCGGCGCCTTACGAGGTGCCGGCGAAGAAGGCCAAGAAGAAGGCCACAGGGACCCGTAAGGGTCTCCGGCGCAAGGTTATATCGGACTCATCGTCCAAAAACTCGGAGGTGCACTCCTCCCATGAAAACGAGGACGAGGAAGAGGTAAGTTCTCCCCCCCCCCCTCAGCCGAGGGGGGGGGGGACAAGAAAAGGAAGGCCGCCCCATCCGGGGAGGCCGAAGGGTCCAAGAAGGGAAGGACCCTCCTCCTGGACTGCTCCACGACGACCGCCTATAGTGACGACGAGTGGTTGCCCAGGGACAAGCCCCTGGCGAAGTCGTAAGTATCCGGATACCATAGTAATTCATGGTATGTTTTATTGTACTGCCTCTCATCACGCCAAACATGATTATGCAGTCCGTCCTGAGCCCATATCGACGTATCTTCGTCGGATGTTTCTTTGGACCCGTCGGATATGAATAGCGATTCACTTCCGACCGCCTCCTCCTCTCGCCCTATGGACAACGTCGAGGTGTTGTCTCAAAGGGCACCGAGCCGAGGGGAGGTAGTCCTGGAGGCACCTCAAGGTGACATTCCGGACCCTGCGCGCAAGGGGAGCAAGACTCCCATGGGCTCCGATGACGGGGGCAGCTAATTTGTCCCCCAGCCGAATACCGCGCCGGAACCTCCAGTGGTTCCAGACTTTGTCAGCGACTCGCTAAGACAGTAAGTCATTTATGCCGTGGCCTCTGCCCATCCAGAGGCACCGAACAATTTATTGGAAGGCCATGCACTTCCATCGACGAAGAGCACCACACTATCATGAATGCGGTGATTGAGAAGGTTCACCGCCAAAAGCGCACTAATCAAGCCCGTGCAGCCTCCTAACAGCTTTGAGGTAAGTGATCAAACTATGAGAAAATGTTACAAAGATAGATAGTAGCCCTCGACATTTTGTTTGGTGTTCGCAAAGAAAGGCCGAACAGAGGATCAAATAATAGCCACAAGAGTCTAATCGAATATGTCTATGTGCATATGCAGGCTTTACTCATCGGCACCCGCACGCATCATGGAGGTCGCCAGATCAAGCAGACCTTGAGCGGTCCAAGGAATAGCTCGGCCTTACCAAGAGGCAGCTCGAAGAGAACAAAGGTAAGCGATACCCCGTCTGTATATTAAAAAGAAACTTGTTGTAAAATAATAGGATCATCATGAATTTGTTAGGGGCCACGACCGAAGTGGCGACCCTGAAGAAGGTGCTATCCGAGGCCGAAGATGAAGCGGCCGAGGAGCGCATCGAGCGAGAAAAGCAAGAAGCCCGGGTAGGCGAGGTGCAGCAAGAGCTCCAGGCTCTCGCCAAAAAACACGAGTCCTTGGAGCTTGACTGTAAGACGCGAGTCCGAGCCATGAAGGCCCTCGAAGCGCATTAAACGCCAAGGCTGAAGCCCACAAGGCCCTCCAGGAAATTGAGGTGGTTAAGAAGATAGCAGCGGGTAAGGCATTCATTATGCAAAGCAAGCATGTGAAGGAAACTTTCCTTTTACTTACCCGAGTTCGCAGCTCTCCAGAGCGTCAGATATCTACCGCAAGAATGTGTCGGATGCTCATGAATTCTCATCGGGCTGAGGAGGGGAGCTCGACGGAGAAGTTGTTCTGGTCTCAGTATACTGGGACCGAACACCCAATGCCCTTGAGCAACCAGCTGAAGCAATTGGTCGAGCTCCATAAGGCGGCCGAACAGGCCATGAAGGGTCTTATAGTCCGGATGTGGCCTGGCGATCCCCTGCCTGACAGCTACTTCGGTCTTGTGAGGCGGTTTGTGAATGCCTGCCCACGGCTTGAAGTCATAAAGCGCTCCATCTGCATTGAGGGTCCGCGCAGGGCCTTTGCCCGGGCAAAGGTGCACTGGGCGAAGCTGGATGCCGAGAAGCTGGTGAAGGAGGGGCCGCCGGAAGGCAAGGAGCATCGCCACCCCGAAATGTATTATAACAATGTCCTGAAGGGTTCTCTCCTTGTGGCGGAGGAATGTGCTAAGGATGTAATATTCGAATAAATGTACTCATGTGATCCTGTAATATGAAACGAGTTCATGTGCGCTATGCAACGCTTGTTGATTTAAAATATTACCTTCTGTGCGGCCGTTTATGAAATCTGAGAGTTGGCCATTCGTCGACTTCCGCCCCCATGTAACTAGTACTGGGGTGTTCGGGATAAACCTAAGCACTCTCTATCCCAATTTTGGGTCCTTCGAAGGAGGTGTTCAAAGACAAATGAACCGTGCAATCGGACTATGAAGCTTTATCACTCTCACTTAGCCATAGAAGTCTACAATTTTAAATTTTGGTGAAGCCCCTAGTATTCGAAGGTCAATTTGGGGCGCTATATACGCCTAAGTCGGGCAAGGCCGACTCGCCCAAGCGGAAAAAGTCTTTAAGGACTTGAGACCTCTCGACAAAGGACCAACTCTCGCCTTTATCATGACAGCCAGTTTTCGCTTTCATCGAGGTGCTCGTCCGAAGAACCGGGACACAATCGCAGAGTTCTCCCAGCGCTACCTTAGCCGATATTATGGAACGAAGGTACCAAAACATGGAGCCGGGCAAGCCCAACTATTGACCCAAGACATGATTCGGAGCTGATGCATATAGTGCTATAAGTTCGGGGTGCCGCACTGTCGAAAGTGTTCGGACTTCTCACGCCGTATTTATTGGGTATACTGAAGCCCTTGGCGTACTGGTCGTACCAGAATGTACGGGTGCAATCTGTCGTAAATAAGCATACAAGAAAAAAGAAAGGGTAATGCAATAATAGACTAACGCTATGCATTGTTATTAAATAATACGTCGAAGCATACGGATACAAGTAGTGCAATAAGCAAAAAATAGGACTATTTGACATGTCCTATCCAAGGGCAAGCTGCGTATGGATGTTTAAAACAGATATTTCGATCGTTATCAGAGACCACCTGGGAATTCCCTTGTGCGTCCGAGCTTCTTGCTTCCTTGGTATTTCCTTTCCATAATGCGACCAGTAATTGGACTGCCGAAAAGGGTTTCCAGAGAGTAAGGTCCTGAAAGAGAAAATGATGAAGGTATACAGCCCCTGGGGCGGTTGATCCACATTGTGGGACGTGCCGTAGTGGTGCCTCCGCCCATGCCCATGGTATTTTGAGTGCGTAGTTATGTACGCGTGGCACGAATTTCGTCGCTTGACTGGGACTAGGACGGGGCTGAATTGCTAGGCGAGCTCTGAACGTGCCAGGCGATCCTGTTGCAGGTTACTCTGGACTCACTTGAAGGTGTCCGGGGGTTTTATCGCCGGATTGGCGGTTTGCCTTAAAAGGCTGATTTGTGCTTCTGCTGCTAGGGCCGCAGTGTGCTCCTCCGTGCGGAGCGAGCGTTCTGTGTTTCCATTGACTGTTATTACACCACGAGGTCCTGGCATTTTGAGCTTGAGGTATGCATAATGCAGTACCGCATTGAATCTAGCAAATGCGGTTCGCCCGAGTAGTGCGTGATAGCCACTACGGAATGGGACAATATCGAAGATTAACTCCTCGCTTCGGAAGTTGTCCGGAGATCCGAAGACCACTTCCAGTGTGATTGAGCCCGTGCAATGGGACCCTACACCTGGGATGCGACCTTTAAAGGTGGTTTTAGTGGGTTTGATCCTCGAGGGGTCTATACCCATTTTGTGCACTGTATCCTGATAGAGCAGGTTCAGGCTGCTGCCGCCGTCCATAAGGACTCGAGTGAGGTTAAATCCGTCAATGATGGGATCAAGGACCAATGCGGCCGATCCGCCATGACGGATACTAGTGGGGTAGTCCCTGCGATCGAAGGTGATCGGACAAGAGGACCATGGGTTGAACTCTAGGGCGACTGGCTCCATTGCATAGACGTCCCTTAGTGCACGCTTCCGTTCCCTCTTGGGAATGTGGGTTGCGTATATCATGTTCACCGTTTTCACTTGTGGGGGGAACCTCTTATGTCCTTCCGTGTTCGGTGTCCGGGGCTCCTCCTCGTCGTCGCTATGCAAGCCCTTGTCCTTGTTTTCGGCATTTAACTTGCCGGCCTTTTTGAACACCCAGCATTCTCTGTTGGTGTGATTGGCTGGCTTATCGGGGGTGCCATGAATTTGACACGAGCGATCGAGTATGCGGTCCAAACTGGACGGGCCCGGAGTACTTCTTTCGAATGGCTTTTTCCGCCGACAGGATTTAGAGCCACTGAATCCGGCATTGACTGTCGTATCTTCGGCGTTATCGCCGTTGTTGCGGCGCTTGTGTCTGTTACGACGTGGCCTGCCGTTAGTATCTTGGGTATCTGAAGTGTCAGGATTCCTTGATGTGTTGTTGCTGCGAGCCAGCCAGCTATCCTCGCCCACGCAAAAGCGGGTCATGAGTGTCGTGAGGGCTGGCATAGACTTCGGCTTCTCCTGGCCGAGGTGCCGGGCGAGCCACTCGTCATGGATGTTATGCTTAAATGCCGCTAAGGCCTCTGCATCCGGACAATCGACAATTTGGTTTTTCTTAGTTAGGAACCTGGTCCAGAATTTCCTGGCCGATTCCCCAGGCTGCTGAATTATATAGCTCAAGTGGTCAGCATCCGGTGGTCGCACATAAGTGCCCTGGAAGTTGTCAAGGAGTGCATCTTCCAAATCCTCCCAACTGCCAACGGAGTCTGCTGGCAAGCTATTCAGCCAATGCCGAGCTGGTCCTTTGAGTTTTAGTGGGAGGTACTTGATGGCATGTAGATCATCACCGCGAGCCATGTGGATGTGGAGGAGGAAATCCTCGATCCATACCGTGGGGTCTGTTTAAAACCCTCTGGGAATTCTTGATCCATTACTTCATCAGTGAAGCATAGGGGGTGTCTGGCGCGTCTGTGCCGGGCTATATCACGACGCAGTTCATACGAGTCTTGTGTGTTGTATTCGGCCTGACCGGATTTGCTTTTGGTATATCTGGCGTGACGATCATCGTCCCGCATTGGGGCGCGACCCCGTGATCCGTAGATCGATCTTGTATGCCCTGCTTTGTTTTCCAATACGTCTCGTAGGTCCCGCGTGTTGCCCCGGGCCTTGGTGTTTTGGTTGAACGGCGGTGGGTGCGGTCTGGACTTCGGGCTGACATGCCTCTCTGTCTCGGCCACGAGGTGGCCGATCAGCCGCATCATACGCTGGTGATGTGGGTTTTAATGCTTCCTCCTCGAATCGGGGTAGCAACCTGCGCTCTGGGTAACTCTTGGAGGGGCGTTCGAGTTCGTATTCCTCGGCCGCAAGGACTTCGGTCCATCTATCCGCTAGCAAATCTTGATCAGCTCGAAGCTGTTGTTGCTTTTTCTTCAGGCTATTTGTTGTGGCTATAAGCCGGCGCTTGAAGCGCTCCCGCTCGACGGGATCCTCAGGCACGATAAATTCTTCATCACCGAGGCTCACCGCGTCTTCGGAGAGAGGCATGTAATTGTCATCCTTCGTTTCTCCGTCTGCTGCCTGTTCTAGAGGGCTAGCTTGTTCATCCTCCTGCTCTAAGTCTGGCTGGAGGGGATTGTCGTCGTCTTCGGCACTATCCGGAGTGTTATTGTCTCTTGTGCCGGTATCTCTACTTTTGCTATGGTGGGACTTAGAGTGGCGCCGCTGACGTCGGTGCTTGGGTTGCTTCTTGGAGGGGTCATCCTCCGTTGTCTTATCGCCATCGCCTTCTTTGGGGGGTATCCACCATGTATATACCATATCATGAGGTGGCGGTCCAACGCCATGTGGGCCGTGGTTCCTGTTCGTCTCCTGCATCGTCGTCCATACCGTCGATGTCTTCGGAGTCGAATTCGAGCATGTCGGTTAAATCGTCGACAGTGGCTATTAAGTGGGTGGCGGGAGGGGAGCGAATTTCTTCGTCGTCCGCATCCCATTCTAGCCGGACATAGTTCGGCCAAGGTTCCCCTGACAAGGAGAGAGACCTTAATGAATTTTGCACATCGCCAAAAGGCGAGTGCTGAAAGATATCCGCGGAGGAAAACTCCATGATCGATGCCCCATCGGATTCGATGGGAATGGACGTAAGCGGCTCGGAGCCCGTGGACGAGGATGAATCCAATGGTTCGGCAACGTGGCTCTCGTAGGAGGTGAAGTCAGTATTCGGCTCTATCGCCACTGGGAGTGCGGCCTTCGTGGTGGGGTCAATCCACCCGTCCTCAGGTGGTGCAATTTATTCCGGATTGAGGGCCAGAGTATTTGCAGGTGTGATCTCCCGAACACTGTCCGACGGCAGAGTTAAGTCATGCTCGTCGTGATTGTGCGGCGCACCTGACATGGGCTCGAATCCGTCGAAGATCAAGTCTCCGCGGATGTCGGCAGTATAGTTCAAGTTTCCGAACCTGACCTGATGGCCAGGGGCGTAGCTCTCGATCTGCTCCAGATGGCCATGCGAGTTGGCCCGTGATGTCTACTACGCAACCTTCTCCTTGTAGACGTTGTTGGGCCTCCAAGTGCAGAGGTTTGTAGGACAGTAGCAAATTTCCCTCAAGTGGATGACCTAAGGTTTATCAAGCGTGGGAGGCGTAGGATGAAGATGGTCTCTCTCAAACAAACCTGCAACCAAATAACAAAGAGTCTCTTGTGTCCCCAACACACCCAATACAATGATAAATTGTATAGGTGCACTAGTTCGGCGAAGAGATGGTGATACAAGTGCAATATGGACGGTAGATATAGGTTTTTGTAAACTGAAAATATAAAAACAGCAAGGTAACTGATGATAAAAGTGAGCGTAAACGGTATTGCAATGCTAGGAAACAAGGCCTAGGGTTCATACTTTCACTAGTGCAAGTTCTCTCAACAATAATAACATAACTGGATCATATAACTATCCCTCAACATGAAACAAAGAGTCACTCCAAATTCACTAATAGCAGAAAACAAACAAAGAGATTATGGTAGGGTACGAAAGCACCTCAAAGTTATTCTTTCCAATCAATCCGTTGTGCTATTCCTATAAGTGTCACAAACAGCCCTAGAGTTCGTACTAGAATAATACCTAAAGACACAAATCAACCAAAACCCTAATGTCACCTAGATACTCCAATGTCACCTCAAGTATCCGTGGGTATGATTATACGATATGCATCACACAATCTCAGATTCATCTATTCAACCAACACATAGAACCTCAAAGAGTGCCCCAAAGTTTCTACCAGAGAATCAAAACGAAAACGTGTGCCAACCCCTATGCACAGGTTCATGGGTGGAACCCGCAAGTTGATCACCAAAACATACATCAAGTGAATCACGAGATATCCCATTGTCACCACAGATACGCACGGCAAGACATACATCAAGTGTTCTCAAATCACTAAAGACTCAATCCGATAAGATTACTTCAAAGGGAAAACTCAATCCATTACAAGAGAGTAGAGGAGGGAGAAGCAACATAAGATCCAACTATAATAGCAAAGCTCGCGATACATCAAGATCGTGCCAAATCAAAAACACGAGAGAGAGAGAGAGAGAGAGAGAGAGAGAGAGATAAAACACATAGCTACTGGTACATACCCTCAGCCCCGAGGGTGAACTACTCCCTCCTCGTCATGGAGAGCGCTGGGATGATGAAGATAGCCAACGGTGAGGGTTCCCCCCCTCCGGCAGGGTGCCAGAACAGGGTCCCGATTGGTTTTTGTTGGCTACAGAGGCTTGCGGCGGCGGAACTCCCGATCTATTCTCCGTTCTGGAAGTTTTAGGATACGTAGGTATATATGGGTGAAAGAAGTACGTCGGTGGACCGAAGGGGGGCCACGAGGCAGGGGCGCGCCCTAGGGGGGCGCGCCCCCACCCTCGTGGGCACCTCCCTTCTTTCCTGACTTGCACTCTAAGCCTTTCCAATAGCTTTCCTTCCAAAAATAACTTCTCCAGTTGATTTCGTTCCGTTTCAACTCCGTTTGATATTCCTTTTCTTCGAAACACTGAAATAGGCAAAAAACAACAATTTCAGGCTGGGCCTCCGGTTAATAGGTTAGTCCCAAAATAATATAAAAGTGGATAATAAAGCCCAATATTGCCCAAAACAGTAGATAATATAGCATGGAGTAATCAAAATTATAGATACGCTGGAGATGTATCAGCGTCAAGACGAAGTCGCCGAATTAAGATCTGTCCGGGAGGAAAACTCACCGGATCGCATCGTTGCCGATGATCAAGGAGCCATCAAGCCTTACGGTAATGGCACAAGGAACTCTCAATGAAAGCACCAATGTCGGTGTCAAACCGGCGGATCTCGGTAGGGGGTCCCAACTGTGCGCCTAAGGCGGATGGTAACAGGAGGCGGGGACACGATGTTTACCTGTGTTCGGGCCGCCTCGATGGAGGTAATACCCTACTTCCTGCTTGATTGATCTTGATGATATGAGTATTACAAGAGTTGATCTACCACGAGATCGTAGAGGCTAAACCCTAGAAGCTAGCCTATGGTATGATTGTTGTTGTCCTACGGACTAAACCCTCCGGTTTATATAGACACAGGAGGTGGCTAGGGTTACACAGAGTCGGTTACAAGGGAGGATATCTACATATCCGTATTGCCAAGCTTGCCTTCCACGCCAAGGGGAGTCCCATCCGGACACGGGACGAAGTCTTCAATCTTGTATCTTCATAGTCCAACAGTTCGGCTAAAGTATATAGTCCGACCGTCCGAGGACCCCCTAATCTAGGACTCCCTTAGTGACCCATCCGACCGGTCCCAGCAGTCAGGGGGGAAACATTTTTTCGCAAAATACGGTGGCCCGTCCGGTGGGTCCCTGCTGTTAGGTGGAGGAATCATTATTTTCCGCGTAATAAGGAGGCACTTCCTTGCTGCGGTCGTGGACCCAGCTCAGCCTCTCCATGTATAGTACACTTCCGATTGAAGTCGTTCCTTGACCACGTTGACCACGCCTCGTTCTGTTGCATGCATGCGTCCATGAGCGTGGTGCGTCCCCACTGTCAGCCTCTCACATACAGTCATCTCCCGATGACTCTCGGTTGTTGACCACATTGACCACACCGTGCCGAGCGCACCAAAGGCCGGTGGATGATGGCGAGGCCCTAGACTGGAACGACCCAGAGATGGGGAAGACAGGGCAATGGAGTCACAGATGGAGAGGAGTGGGAAACTTGACTAGTTCGGGTGCGCGGCAGCACAACCGCAGTGCCGCCCACGGGAGACAGGAGCAAGAGCAAAGGTTGAAGAAGGAGCATGGCTGTTGGATTAACATCCAACGGTCCAGCTGCTAGAATCATTTGTTGATTAAGTTGACAAAACCCTGCGTACACGTCCGCTTAGTAGGCCCACAAGTCAGCCACCAAATCTGACGGATCCCAGCTGTCAACGGGAGGAATAATTTTTTTCGCATAACAAGGGGGCACTTCCTTCCATGCGAAGATACAGCTGGTGGGTCCCAGCTGTCAGGTGGAGGAACCATTTTTTCAGCTTAATAAGGAGGAACTTTCCTTGCGTGCGACCATGGACCTCGTGGGTCCCAGCCGTCAGGCTCTCCATGTACAGTCCTCTTCCGATGACTCTCATTTGTTGACCATGCCGCACCGAGCACAGGGAGGCCGTGGATGACGGCGAGACCCCAGACGGGAATGACTCGGAGATGGGAAGACGCGGCAGTGGAGTCGCAGATTGAGTGGAGGAGAAGGGTTATAACTGGTTCTGGTGCGGCGAGTCGTAGATTGAGTGGAGGAGAAGGGTTATAACTGGTTCTGGTGCGGCGTGGGGCTAAAGTTGGTGGAGAATAACAGAAGGTCTGGAGGGGTGGAGGGTCCTGGCTGGCGGTGGGGTAGCGCTTTGCAGCGATGCGTGCTAAGCAGAGCCGCTAGCCGCCGGAGGCCGGACCAGGCGGTCCCAACGACGCTGGAGGAAGAAGACGAGAGATTGAAGGTGCATGCCGACCAACTTGACAACGCCCTGCATAGGCTTCGACCTATTGGCCCACATGTCAACCTGCAAAAATGTGGCATATATTTAACCCATGTTTTCTAGAATGTACAGTCAATTTGCTGGGCTGGGTGAACAAATAATTTCGCGTCAATGCGGCCCATTTATATTATCTAAGAAATCCCAGCCCATTTGCACTTCCTTCAAATACACGAATTAGCTGGGCTCGTTATATATATAATGTTATGTTAGAAGGAGCAATTAATATCAAAAAATAAACCGGAGAGGCACATTTTTTATATACATAATTAACAAATTAGCGAGTTATTGCTCAAAATAAAAATGAGCGCATTATTATTACATTGGTCCTTAAAATCTTCGCAAGCTTTTGTACGCAATCACCAGGATTTTCCTTGCCTGTGAGTCAAAAACAACCAGGATTTTCCTTGCCAACTTTTGTTAAACATTTACTTATATAAGTTAATAACATGTGGGATGTTTTTATAATGTATATATAAGTATCTATAAAATATGCGATAATAGCACTAATATAAATATATATAATGTGGTTAAAAAAATTATTGGGCTGCCGATCTTTAAGAAAAAGCCCATAGGCCGGTATGGACCTCAAAAAATAAGTTGAAACCACTGTCACTGTATGCCGTGGGCTATGCATGTTAAAATACAAAACCTAGGCCTAGCTGATACTTGTTCGCCCTCTGGAATAAAATGATACCAAATCCCCGAGCGAACTGGATTAAAGAGGGGGCCGGCGGCACGACTGAAGAAGCACATCAGGAGTGATTTTTTTTCTTCAGTGGATGGCTCTCGATGGCATTTTTTACTTGCCTCTTCACCATACAACTTGTATTTTTAGCCTCCTAGTCCGTGGTGGACCAGCAGCCCATTTGCTGGGTGGGCCAACCTACAAAAACCAGCACTCGATTTTTCATCAAGCCCCAAAAACAACGCAGTACTATGTTTCTTTTGAGGCCGAAAACATTACGGCAGGGGTTGAGCGGGGGAGGGGGAAAGACAGAGCAAAAAGAGTAAAAAGATCTGATGCGCCGTTGCTACCCTAAAAAGCACGTGCAGTTCTTCTCGGGAAGAAGGTGTGCTGTTGACACCCACACGTCACATACCCCACATTAGGCATACTAACAAGTTCACACACAAGCACAACAGAAAAGGTAAACATTCGTATCAAACTAAGGTTCACATGACACGTTCATATTCATAGCCAACATTCACTATCAACAACTCAAAAGATTCATATATACACAAGTTCAGCATGTCTATGGATCCAAATGATTGATAGATCACACAACAATATTCATAGATAATTCACAAAAAGATTCAGATATACACATGTTCAGTATGTTTATGCATCCCAATGATTGAGATCACAGCCAATATGATCCATGGACGAACTTTAATTACCTAGGGTACATACTGGTAAATGGTGTTCAGTTGGAGGTACTTCTTGCTAAAATTAATGCTTGTACGAGTAAACTTTCGAGTACATAAGAGGCAGCACAGACAATCTGAACTTTGCTTGTAGGTTTACCCTCAAATAGTGGCCTCGTGCCGAGGGAGGTTTGAGAAACTTGGCCACTACTTTCATCCAACTAGTTTACTAGCTCATCTTGGTCATGTGGCTCGCCAAAATTCTACATTGCAGACTGGTAAATGGTGTTCAATCAGAGGTACTTCTTGCTAAAATTAGTGCTTGTACGAGTAAACTTTCGAGTACGTAAGAGGCAGCATAGACAATCTAAACTTTGCTTGTAGGTTTATCCTCAAATAGTGGCCTCGTGCCGAGGGAGGTTTGAGCAACTTGGCCACTACTTTCATCCAACTAGTTACTGGCCCTTCTTGGTCCTGTAGCTCGCCAAAATTCTACATTGTAGACGAGAAAGGAGGCGGTTGAGAAAATGAACCACCCAAATTTTTTGTGCAGTTCAACTGAAATGGAGCATCCCTGGCGTGCAGACTGATTAAGTGCCAGATGAATATACGCGTCAACCAACTTTTCTGGAATATTTAGACTCCATGCCATACAGTTCGCTACCATATGTGTCGATAACCAAAAGGCACAAGTTGGGACCAAAGACTGGACTGCGTTTATCTGGGCTACGCGCCAAGCAATATTTTTGGCGTTCACTCTCCTAATACTTGGAGTTTGACAATTAGTTGACGCCGGTTGATACTCGAATGAATATAGGCACTTCTTCTTGTCAACATCGATGCTTGTCTAAGTGAACTTTGGAGTACATAGCAGCAGCATAAGTACCTGTCCATCTGATCTTTTTGTGCAGTTCTACTGAAATGACCCGATGTAATGACTTGCCTGCGAGTTCAGGCTCCAAGTTACTCCTTTATGAAATCGGCAAACAGTAGAACAATACCAAATTACCAATACATATGACAAGCACAATAATCAGGATAAAGACCAGTACCAACCTGTGTGAGGTAGCATATCAATTACTATTTCCTTTGAGTGGAAGCCGAGATAAGCCAAGCGACTGACAGCAAAGGAAGAATGCAAGCCGAGATTAGCGTCTAACAGGAAAGGAAGGAAGCTGTCGAGGCAATGAAGCACCCAAACTTTTTGTGCAGTTCCACCAAAATCGACCATCCCTATTGGCACGTATATTGAGAGAGTGAGATTACTGTAATAGTGGGACTAGTTGATGAAACATACACTAACAAATAGAAGCACCCTCATTATCTTAACGGGTAAAGTTAGCATTCCCCCCTGCTCCACCACATGATTCACCTCCATAGACAAACATACACACGTACATGATTCAACATAGGGTGCTACTAAAGATTTGTTTAACTCCGACAGGAAAATTAGGCAGCAATGATTTAGTGGTACTTAAGTACTCCTAATTAATTAAGTGAGACAGCAGAAGTGGAAGGGCTCCCTGGAGGATCGTCTCACATGTAAGGTAGTCGTTGCCGGAGCCCTTGAATGGCCTCGACTGAGGCCTTTGGCTTCAGCAAGAACGCCTTGGCACTATTTAATCTTCTTCTTCTTCCTCTTCATGCTCTGTTTCTCATTCTCCACACCAGTTGGTGAAACCAAGTACATGATTGGCCTTCTATTTCAGAATTGGTTTTGTCAGTGAGGGAGTACAAGTGTACTAGTAAATATAGCATTATTTTCTCATGGCAGTCGCAAAATAGAGATGAACACATGCAATAAATATCATTCTTACCTAAAGGAAAGTTATGGTGCCAATATGGATGATGAGGATTGGAACACAGATCTCCCTTTGTGCAGTTCGACCAAAATGAACCAACTGTTCCATTCTGACATTCCAGTTAAATAGCACGAAAGTCACTTCTTTTAAGAAGAGTTTTGTGCAGTGCACCAAAAGGTCACAACAGCAGCCAGGTGAAATGGATATCCCTGTTTGCACAAAAAGCTACAGAGGAAACAATCAGATTCTCAAACAATTACAGGCAAAAACATTTGGATAAACTTGTCATGCCTTACAACAGTGGCATGGCTTCATTTTTACCAGGGGCATTAGATTAAGAACAGCTAAATATTTGGTATAAGGGCATGGGACTGTGGGTGCACCAAAGAGTCCAAAGACCATGTACCTAAACAGGGGCATAAAGTGGTGATTCATAGTTTGTTGCCCCGAGAAACAAACATCCAAGAAACTTATCTGGGTTGGTCCCATTTTTGTTCACTCTAGCCACCTACTCCTATGTTTGGATACTAAATCTAGTCCTCATCATACCACTGTGTACAGCATTACCCCTATATTTCCCTTTTCGACCAAAAGACCGGTTGGATGACCAATCTGTACTTACTTTCACCCCTTTCCTTCCTGTTTGTACCAAGTCCAATGTACTACATACTAAATTCCCCCACCCCACTTTATTTCTGGTTTGAACCAAGTACAAGATTCGACTCCATGAAGTAGCTTTACCTCTAGCAATAGAAGAAGAAAAATAGGTGACGTTGGACCATACGATCGAGAGGGGATGAGAGGTAGAAAATGATGCACATGCAGCGACATAGCGAGCTGGGGAAGTAGAGCTAAGGCGGTTTCGAAGGAAGATATACCTGAAGGTCATCGGGATGTGGATAGGTGGGCGGCGGGAGGCCGGATCCGCCCACACTAGGGCAACGACGAAGGGATCGGAGGACCTCCCGCGTCGGTGCTCGGCCAGAGATAACGGTGCGGCCGGCAGTGGGTCTCCTCCCTCGCTGTCGACGACGGCCTAAACGCTGCCCCCCCTCCCCTTCTCCGGCGGAGGGGGATACGTCCGGATCTGTAACCAGCGGTGAGGATTGAAAGACAATGTTTTTTGAAGGGAGAAAGACAGTGTTACCACCCCTATCTTGTTTAGATCTCGAGAGGATGAGAGTGTGTGAATAGAGCAACCCTAGCAAGCAAGCGCGGAGGCTCCGGCCTATATATATGTAGTCGAGTAGTTTTCCTTTTTCACTCCATCAAAACAATCGTTATTGTGTACTACGTGCCAGGTCGCCGTATTTTTAGTTGTTGATTATTTTTTGAGATAGCTACCCACTTGTTCCAAGTGGTGTTACGGTGTTCCAGGTCGCACTTTGTATCATTCAAGTCTAGTACAAGTCCCTCCATTAAATGAACAACCACCCCCTCGTAAAAATTGTGAACAAGCCCATGGCTAAAATTATCGAAAACGTGGGTTGCCCCAACATGCATTATTATTTGTATTTTCTACTGCCTCCGTTCCTAAATATAAGTCTTTTTTATTAGCCACACCTAAGACAAGAATTTTTTTATTAGCAGTGAACCCAACATGTCATAGACACAAAAAGTGTGGCAAGATTCCCTTAGGCAAGCCAAAGTGTGTCTAACAATTTGAGCAACTCAAGTTAGGCAAGTGTGGCAAGTGTGGGCAAATAATGTGGCAACATAAGACAAACATAGTCACAATCCAAACAGCCCGTAATTTTTTGTGACATGCATGAAAATATGGTTAGTTAAATTTATAGTCAAAATTTGGCAAGGTGCATCAAATCAACACATGCAAGTATCAAAAGGGAAGTCACGACATGCATGCATGCGTTGTACTCCCTCCGTTTCCAAATATAAGTCTTTTTAGAGATTGCAACAAGTGACTACATACGAAGCAAAATATGTCTACATACATCCGTATGTTGTAGTCCATTTGAAATGTGTAAAAAGACTTATATCGAGTGCAGTGCTTTGATGTGTCGCGTCAACTCGTACAAGACCGAGAAGTTTGATTGCCACAACACCCTCTCCCTCGTGGACTGAGCTCCGGTGCCTTAACTACACCTGCCTTTGGCTGCATGACAGGTGGGCCAACCACCTGTTGGACCCACCTGTCATAGACGCAAAGGCAGGAGCAGTAATTCAATGAAGCTGCGTCCCTCCCTCGCGCATGAGCGTGGTGGCTGGCAGGACTAGTAGGAGCTTTCGCTACACGCTTCTTGCCGGTGGCGAACTTGCGGATGGAGCTGACCATCATGTCGTCCATCCGAGAGGCGAAGCCGGCGTCGGCGAGGGCTACGACGCCCGCGGTCGCCAGCACCGTCTGGAAACGCTGCGTGATGCGGGGCCGCAGGCTGGCGCGTTGGATGATTTGGCACATCCGACTGCTGCTCGCGACCATCGCCTCCTAAAGGCGTGCAAAAACCGCCGCTGGAAGGTGAACGGCCCGTTCGGGACGCAGAAGATCCGCACTTGGGCCGAGGCCTGGGAGTGGCGGGCCCCGGTCTGCGGCAATGTCCCGTCGCGCGTGTGGGCTGGCAGGCCCGTCCCGCTGACAGGTGCCATGTGGCGCGCGGGCGGCAGGCGGTCAGCGCGCAGCCTGGCTCGCGTGCCACCTGGTTCCCGCCTTGAAGCTGTAAAGCCTCCTAAGGACGGCGCACCTAATCGAAGTCGGCTCCTAGCTGCCAGCTCTTCAGGATAGGAAGTTGATTGAGCTTCTCGTCCTCTCTTCAGCCTCGAAGCCCAATCAGCTTCGGGGACTACTATCAGAGTAAATGACCACGGGTAGCCTAGCCGGCTCCCCCCGGCTCTTCAGAAAAAATACAAGCCTATCGGGCCTTCAAGTATCCAAGGCGTGGGGCCGCCTTCCCCTGGTCGGCTATCCATCAAGCCGGCTACCGGGAAGCGGCCCAACCCTGAACCCACAAGATGCAAGCCACGAGAGGGCCGACTCCAAGAAGCTGGCCACGAGAAGGCCAACTCCAAGAAGCCGGCCCCCAGTAGGCGGCCGAGATCGCACCCTCAAACTTTGCACCCACATAACAGCGATGAGACGGGGCGTGGCTACAGTGAAGCCTGCCACCCTTGAATCCCGGAGCGCGCATGGCCACAGTGCGCCGTACGGGGCGGCCATCACCCGTCCGGTGCGACACTGTTGCCATGTTGACCATGACGTCACCCATGACGAGCTGTCAGAACGGCCCGCAGGCAGCGGGCCCCTTCGGTCAGAGAGACGCCCGAAGGCGGCCTGGCCTCCCCTAGTCGGCCTGAGATGTGGCCGGTTCTCAGCAGCCGGCTTTCTCCTTCCCTCGAAGGAGGCGCATCATTAAGGAGACAAGATGAGGTAAGGCTACAGTGATCGCCGCCAGGCGGCGGCACTGTACCCATGCTTACCTCGACAAATCCCTCGTCATCAGGAGTGAGGCAACAATAACCAGCCCCCGACAAGGCCCCCGAGCGGTGGGACCAGCTTGTTGACCCGGAAGCCGGCAACCGGCGGGACCCACCAGTCGGCGGGCCCCAGCGGCCGGCGGAGAAGCAGGCGAACATAGACACTGATGGCTAGGGCCCGCGCCCAGCCGGATTACCATTGTACCCCTGGGGGGTAGTCCTATATAAACCCCCCAGGGCACCCATGCGAAGGGTTGATCACTTGGAGTTTTAGACACCACATAGAGGGGAAAGAAGAGCTAGCCTTGCCCTTCTTCCTCTCGCCGAATAGCTCAAGGAGCCTCTTGTAGCTACTTGTTAACTTAGTGATCATGCGGAGAACCCGCAGAGCAGCAGTAGGGGTGTTATCTCCACGGAGAGCCCCGAAGCTGGGTAAGATTCGCTGGCGTGCATGTGTTCGCCTTATCCCGTTTCCAGGCACCGGCGGCGTCTTATTGGATCCCACAATGATAAGCTACCCGTTGGCATATGTCGCACCTACCACCCGACATTTGGCGCCCACCATGGGGCAAGGTGCACCCTCGTCTTGAGACCTGTTCTGGACGGGAACCCCCTTTCTTCCCAGCGAGCGTAGCCAGCCCGGCATGCCCGATGGCGCTTGCCCCGACGCGCTGCAAGGCGTCGCCGGCGCCTGCGCGGCGAGCTGCCTCCCCGATCTTCTTGGCGAGGCTCGCATCTCCGACGAGTCAGCATCCGGCGCGGGCACAGGCTGCCTCGAGAACCATCTCGTCAGCCTCCTCGACCAACTCCACGCCTCCAGCGAGCCTGCTGTGGATTCGTAGTCGGTTGGCTCCACCGACCCGATGCTTGTCTACTCTGACGCGGCATCACTTGACGCTTTCCCCACCAACGTTGTGATCTTCAACGACCCGCTCCCTCGAGCCGACAGCTGTGGCAGCGCCGTCACCGAGGTGCTGGTCATCAGCCACGGCGTCGCCTCTGGCGAGAACACCCATGACGCCCTGCAAGCGGCGATCCACGACTTGTCCGTCCCCCTTTCGGCTGACGCCGATGCCGAGACATTAGAGGCACGCCGCCTTGCCCTCATTGCGGAGGGCCAAAAGATAGCCTCCATGAGACGCCTCACTGAGGCTCACCAGCGTGAAGTCGACCGCGTTGCCTTTGGCACGCCGCCTCCCGACGGGCCGAGCCAAATCAGCGTCGTCAAGAAACGTGGCGCGGCCATCGCCGACATGCTGGGAGCAGACCGCCCAGTCTACGCCACGACCCTCGAGAACCTACGTTCCGCCCAGGCGGCCGTAGACGAGCTGAATGGTGTGGGGGCCGACGAGCTCCCCTACATGACCAGACGTATCCAGCAGCTGATCGACGTGGCCGCAGAGCGGCACGAGGCCGGCGTCCGCGCTGAAAGTCCTTCCCCGCGCCGAGAGCACGGCGCAACGTCATGAACGCCGATTGCGGGAAACACCCGCGCCAGGAAAGAAAAGGAGTCGGCTGCCAGTCGTAGCCGGACTCGGATCTCCATCGAGCGCGACGCAGAAGGCCGCCCTCGAGCCGTGGAGCGAGGAGGCAATTTGCCTCCTCCTCCACCTCGTGGGGAGAGATACCCCACCCCGCTGCCTCTCACGCATCCGACTCTCAGTGGCCGACTAGGCCGCCGCGAAGGAGTCGGCGAGAACGACGCGCGCCATCGGATCGACCGCCTAGCGCGATCCCTGGCGCTAGAGGAAGAAGACAATGTTGGACCACCTTGCTTCGGCCCGCGCATCCACGATGAGCCCTTCCCCAAAGGGTTCTCGCTCCCAAGAGACACGCCCAAGTACAACGGCTCTGTGAAGCCGGAAGATTGGTTGATCGACAACTCCACTGCGGTTAGCATAGCAAACGGCAACAGGCGTGTTGTCATGAAGTATGTCCCCCTCATGCTCCAAGGCACGGCGCGTACCTGGCTCAACAGCCTCAATCCTTACAGCGTCAACAGCTGGCTAGACTTCAGAGAAGCCTTCATCCGCAACTTCACCAGCACCTACAAGCGGGCTCCCAAGCCCCGACAGCTCTCCTTGTGTGTTCAAGGGCCCACTGAATCAACTCGCGACTACCTCACGCGTTGGGCAGAGCTCCGCAATTCCTGCGAGGGGGTGCATGAGGTTCAAGTCATAGAGTACTTCACCGCTGGGTGCCAAGAAGGCACCCTCCTCAAGCACAAACTCCTCTGCGACGAGCCGACTACCCTCGACGAGCCGCTGGTCATAGCGGACAAGTACGCTACGGCCGACTCTTCAATGAAGACCGAGCTCCTGGTAGACGCCTCCGGGAAGGTGCTCAATCCGGCTCCCAGGACGCCGGCTGGGGACTCCAGCCGACGTGCGTACCAGAACGACAACAAGCGCAAGGGCCCTATGCCGCCTTCCACCAGCCGACAGGTGGCCACAGTCGAAGATGAACAACCCGAGGGGCGGCCCGCGCCCAAGAAGCAGAAGGGTGGCAGGCCGGCTTGGCAGCCGACTTTCTCCTACGAGCAAGCCCTTGATTCCCCTTGCAAGTTCCACAGCGGCGCGAAGCCGTCCAACCACACGAAGCGGAAATGGCACTGGCTCACACGAATCTCCAAAGGCGAAGGGCTGGTGCCGCCTCCGGTTCCTCAACAGCCGGCCGCTCGACCAGCAGTCGGAGCCGTTCAAGACGAGTTCCCCGACGAGCATGCCGCCTACGTCGTCTTTACAAGCCAGCCCGAAGACCGGCGCAGCCGGCGCCGACAACACCAAGAAGTCAACGCGGTCGCCTCCAACAGCCCTGAGTACATGCACTGGTCAGAAAGGCCTATCAGCTGGAGCCGGGCCGACCACCCAGAGGTGATGCCGTCTCCCGGCTCTTACGCCTTGGTTTTGGATGCCACCCTAGCAACAGACAGGCGTGCCGCCTATTTCTCCCGCGTGCTAATAGATGGCGGGAGCAGCGTCAACATACTGTACCGTGACACCATGGAGAAGCTGAACATCAAGACGAAGCAGCTCATGCCTAGTCGGACTGTATTCCATGGCATCGTACCCGGCCTGTCCTGCTCGCCAATCGGCAAGATCAAGATAGATGTCCTCTTTGGGGACAAGGATCATTTTCGCTAAGAAGCAATATGGTTTGAAGTAGTGGACCTTGAGAGCCCTTACCACACACTGCTTGGCCGACCTGCTCTGGCCAAGTTCATGGCTGTGCCCCACTACGCCTACCTCAAGATGAAGATGCCGAGTACCAAGGGCATCATCACCATAGCCGGCGATTACAAGAAATCCTCCGAGTGTGCAGCAGCCAGCAGCGGGCTGGCCGAGTCCCTTGTGATCGCTAAAGGAAAGAAGATGCTGGACCGAGTCGTGGCCATGGCTGGAAAGCAGCCGGCCCTGTCCCCCGACCCCAAGGAGTGTGATGCCCAAGGTTCTTTCCAGCCGGCCAAAGAAACGAAGAAGATACCTCTGGACCCGGAGCACCCAGAAAGGTTTGTCGTCATTGGGGCAAACCTAGACAGCAAATAGGAAGGCGAGCTCGTCGATTTCCTCCGTGAGAATCGGGACATCTTCGCATGGTCCCCCAAGGACATGCCGGGTGTTACGAAGGAATTCGCCGAGCACAAGCTACACGTCCGAGCAGATGCCAAACCAGTCAAGCAGCCCCTCCGCCGACTGTCGAAGGAAAAAAGAAGGATTGTAGGAGAAGAGATAGCCCGGCTTCTGGTAGCCGGCTTCATTATGGAGGTGTTCTTTCCGGAATGGCTTGCCAACCCGGTCCTCGTGCTGAAGAAGAATAACAAGTGGCGCATGTGTATAAACTACACCAGCCTCAACAAAGCCTGCCCCAAAGATCCCTTCGCCGTGCCAAGGATTGATCAAGTGATAGACTCCACAGCCGGATGTGAGCTGTTGAGTTTCTTGGATGCTTACTCAGGCTACCACCAGATAAAGTTAGATCCAGCCGACCGCCTGAAGACCGCCTTCATCACACCATTCAGAGCTTTCTGCTACCTGACTATGACATTCGGCTTGAGAAATGTCGGTGCCACTTTTTAGCGTTGCATGCAGAAATGCCTCCTCAAGCAACTCGGCATAAATGCCCACGTCTATGTAGACGATATTGTGGTGAAGACGGAGAAGCGCGGCACCTTGCTGGAAGACCTCAAAGAGACGTTTGAAAACTTGCGCCGGTTTCAGATCAACCTCAACCCCGAGAAATGCGTGTTCGGAGTACCAGACGGCCAGCTTCTAGGCTTCCTGGTCTCCGAACGCGGCATCGAATGCAACCCAGTGAAGATCAAGGCCATAGAGAGAATGGAGATCCCCACCAAGCTACGATAAGTCCAAAAGATTACCGGATGCCTGACCTCCCTGAACCGCTTTATCAGCCGGCTCGGGGAGAAGGCTCTCCCCCTCTACCGACTCATGAAGAAGACCACTCACTTCGAGTGGAACGACCAAACTGATCAGGCTTTCCACGAGCTAAAGAAGATGCTGGCCACGCCGCCTATCTTAGCGGCACCGACTGAGAAAGAGCCCATGCTCCTTTACATTGCTGCTACCAGCCGGGTGGTTAGCACCGTGATCGTGGTTCAGCGCCCGGAAGAAGGCTGAGCTCAGCCAGTCAAGAGGCCGGTGTATTATTTAAGTGAAGTACTGTCCACCTCAAAGCAGAACTACCCGCCCTACCAGAAGATGTGCTATGGTGTGTACTTCGCAGCCAAGAAGCTCAAGCCCTACTTTCGAGAGCACCCCGTCACGATCGTATGTACTGCCCCGCTCGGCGAGATCATAGGCAGCCGGGATGCATCCGGCCGGGTGGCAAAATGGGCATTGAGCTGGCTCCTTACACGATCTTCTACCAGCCTCGCACCGCCATCAAGTCCCAAGCATTGGCCGACTTCCTCGTCGACTGGGCCGAGACCCAGTACCTGCCGCCGGCTCCCGACTCCACTCACTGGCGGATGCACTTCGATGGGTCCAAGATGTGCACCGGCTTGGGAGCCAGCATCATCCTCACCTCTCCCAAAGGCGACAAGCTCAGATACACATTGCAAATTCATTTTGCCGCCTCCAACAATGTGGCCGAGTACGAGGCGCTCATACACGGGCTCCGGCTAGCCAAAGAACTCGGCATCCGCCGGATCCTATGCTATGGCGACTCAGATTTGGTGGTTCAGCAATCATCTGGCGACTGGGATGCCAAGGACGCAAACATGGCGAGCTACCGCTTCCTCGTTCAGCAAATCAGCGGGTATTTTGAAGGATGCGAGTTCCTCCACGTGCCGCGGGCCGACAACGAGCAAGCAGATGCCCTGGCACGAATAGGCTCCACTCGACAAACTATACCAACCGGCGTCTCTCTCCAACGCCTCCTCAAGCCGTCTCCGAAATTCGATTCCATCTTTGTACCGCCTTACCCCGACGCAGTCGGATCCGACTTGGGGAACCGAGCAGGCGCTCGGGGACTTCGATAGGCGGCCCGGGGACATCAACAGGCGGCTCGGGGACTCCCATAGTCGCACCCGGCCCGGGGACTACGGTAGTCAGCCCGGTGAAACGCCCTCGATGCGGCTATATCCCCCACGTGTCGAAGCACGACTTAGAGGCATAACCGCATTGAAAGCAATGTCGCAAGTGAGGTAATCTTCACACAACCCATGTAATACATAAGGGAAAGAGATACATAGTTGGCTTACAATCGCCACTTCACACAATACATGAGTAAAACAATACATCATACAGATACAATCAAGGTCCGACTACGGAACCAAAATAAAAGAAGACTACCCCAAATGCTACACAGATCCCCGATCGTCCCAACTGGGCTCCACTACTGATCAGCTGAAACGAAACAACACAATGAACAAGATCTTCATCGAGCTCCTCCTTGAGCTCAGGTGCATCACCTGCACGGTTTCCTCGGCACCTGCAAACTGGTTTTGGAAGTATCTGTGAGTCACGGGGACTCAGCAATCTCACACCCGCGAGATCAAGTCTATTTAAGCTTAAAGGTAGGACAGGGTAGTGAGGTGGAGCTGCAGCAAGCGACTAGCATATATGGTGGCTAACATACGCAAAAGAGAGCGAGAAGAGGAGGCAAAGCACGGTCGAACAACTATGATCAAGAAGTGATCCTGAAACTACTTACGTCAAACATAACTCCAACACGTGTTCACTTCCCGGACTCCGCGAGAAGAGACCATCACGGTTACACACGCCGTTGGTGTATTTTAGTTAAGATCAACTTCGGTTTTCTACAACCGACATTAACAAATTCCCATCTGCCACATAACCGCTGGCACGGCTTTGAAAGTTCAAAACCCTGCAGGGGTGTCCCAACTTAGCCCATGATAAGCTCTCGCGATCAACGAAGGATATTCCTTCTCCCCGGGAAGACCCGATCAGTCTCGGAATCCCGGCTACAAGACATTTCACAGCAATAAAACAAGACCAGCAAAGCCGCCCGATGCGCCGACAATCCCGATAGGAGCTGCACATATCTCGTTCTCAGGGCAACACCGGATGAGACATCCTACGAGTAAAACCAAACCTCGAGTTGCCCCGAGGGGGCCCCGCAGTCTACTCGGTTCGGGCCAGCACTTAGAGAAGCACTGGTCCGGTGGGGGCTAAATAAAGATGACCCTCGGGCTCCGGAAACCCAAGGGAAAAAGGGCATAGGTGAGGCAAATGGTAAAACCAATGTTGGGCCTTGCTGGAAAAGTCTTATTCAAAGCAAACTGTCAAGGGGGTCCCATAAATCACCCGACCGCGTTAGGGACGCAAAATCCGGGAACATAATACCGATATGACGGAAACTAGGGCGGCAAGAGTGGAACAAAACACCAGGCATAAGGCCGAGCCTTCCACCCTTTACCAAGTATATAGATGCATTAATTAAATAAGATATATTGTGATATCCCAACAAGTAAACATGTTCCAACAAGGAACAACATCTCCATGTTCCAACAAGGAACAAACTTCATCTTCACCTGCAACTAACAACGCTATAAGAGGGGCTGAGCAAAGCGGTAACATAGCCAAACAACGGTTTGCTAGGAAAGGATGGTTAGAGGCTTGACATGGCAATGTGGGTGGCATGATAAGCAAGTGATAGGCATCGTAGCATAGGCATAGCAAAAGAGCGAGCAACTAGCAAGCAAAGATAGAAGTGATTTCGAGGGTATGGTCATCTTGCCTGAAATCCCGCAAGGAAGAAGAACGAGTCCATGAAGAAGACAAACAGACGAAGTCGAATGAATCCTCACAACTCCGGAACGAAAACCGAAGCTAACGAGGGAAGCAACCCGGAAAGAAACAAACAACATGGTAAACAACCAACACATAAACATGGCATGATGCACAATCAAGTATGATGCATGTCCGGTTTAAATATGCATGGCATGGTAATAAGCACAAATAACACTACAAGTTAAGTGGAGCTCAATATGCAACGAGTTGCATATTGACAAAACACCACATCAATTATTTAGTTCTCTCTCGATTAGGTTACCCAACAATATTAAATGTTATTAAACATGGCAAGAGGTGAAGCATAATGAAACTACCTATTTAGGCAAGTTTAAATGAGGCCGGAAATAACAACAACAATTCCGGAAAAATCCTCATATGCATATTTCGAATTTGGAACAGATCTGACCTAAACACAATTTTAATGTTGTTAAACATGCAAAATAAGTACACCATGTTAAACTAGGCATTTTTCTACCCCATTTACATATATAATTTATTTAAATCCGAGTTACGGTTATTTAGTTATGAAATAAATCATTTAACATGGCATTTAAGCAAATTAAAGCAAACAACAATTATAAACATTTAAATGTTGTTATCATGATGCGGATGACATGAGCAAGTTTATGCAATTTTTATGAAAACGTTGACATGAGCATGACATGAAGCATTATGTCACCGTGGTGGAAGAAAGGGGTGCCACGGCAACGAATCCGAAAATGGTGCCACGGCAACATATGGGTTCCGATAACTCGATTGAGATATCGGTACAAAGGAAAGCGTGACGGAAGCGAGTCATGCGAGATGGTGGGGTGATCCCGGATACCGGGTTCCCACGGAACGGTGGCATGGCAAAAGAGGGGCATCGCAAGGATGATTCGATCACGGCGGTCGTCACGGGTTATACCTTCGGAACGTTCAAACGGGACGGGTCGAGTCTCGTAGAGGGAAGTAGTCGTTCACGGGTCGTCGAGGGAAGTAGAGGAAGTAGTCGTTCACGTTCGTTTTCGAAGAGGTACTTGACGGGTCTGAATCCCTTCGGGGTTGTCGTGGTACTTGCGATCTCGGCGATGGTAGTCGTACATCTCGATTTTGGCGACGGTAGAGGTACACGGTTTGTAGACGTTCATGTTCGATGGTAGTGGTACATCTCATCATCGGAAGTAGTTGTTCATGTCCCGGGGATGTTCGGGGTCCACGGGGTCTTCGAGGGTCGACGGTAGTGGTACTTGGTGAATCCCGAAACGGACTTGGCGTCTTCGCGCGTAGGGGTACTTGTCGTTATCCACCTCGGATGTAGTCGTTCTCGTGTAGTCGAACTTGACGATCCGAGGGGGTACTTGGCGCATCACCGTGTAGTCACTCGTTTGTTCGGAGAGGATCTTGACGAAAACCACGAAGGCGTCCTCGGGCTCCGGAAGTGAAGATGCCCAGAGGCAGCAACGATGTCTGATGCCAACCCAAGGTGGTCAGTGCGGCGGCCACCTGCGGTGGTGCTCCGGACGCGCAACAGAGCTAGTGCTCCATGGAAAAGGCGCTGCTGGTCATGCGAGGATGGTTCAGGGCTGCTCGGTTCCGCGCGTTGCGGGCGACAGAGGACGAAGCAGAGGGGTGGAGCAACTTGGGTCGGGTTGGCCCTGGCGTGGCGGAAGAGATGGCGGCGGACCCGGCCACGGCGTCGGGCAGGGCGTGAGGACCGAGGTGGGTGGCGGAGCCGCGGAACTCGGCGCGGGTCATCGGGGCGCCGACGGCAGGAAACGGCGACGGGGTCTCCGGCCTGGTCGCTGACGAGGGCGACGGGGAGGCTGCAGGTGAGGGAGGAGGCGGTGGAGGCCGGCTCCGAGGCGGACGGGCGCGGGGCTCGGCGCGAGGCGGTGGCGCGGGAACGGGTGGCGCCGGTGGAGGGAGGACGAGGAAGGGGGCCGGCTTGTGCGGGCGCCATGAGAGGCGAGAGGGAGAAGGAGATCGAGAGGAGGGAGGCGAGGAGAGGATCGGGCAGGGGGTTGGCGCTCCCTGGCGATGCGGTCGGGAGGAGGGGAGGGAGAGAGATGCGGGTGCGAGGGGATCGGGAAGGAGACGACGGCGCTGGAGGGAGGACGAGAGGAGAGAACGAGAGGAGGAGAGAGATGCGGGCTAGGTTAGGATAGGGTTTAGGTGGGCCTTGGGCCGGCTTAGGGAGGCTGGCCTGCTGGTGGAGGAGAATGGCCAGGGGCCGGCTGGGCCTAGCTCCTCTCTCTCTCTCTTTAAACTCTTAAAACAGAGAAAAGAAAGGAAAGGGAAGAAAAGAAAAAGATTAGAGAAAGAGTTTGGCCTGGGGATTATTTTCTCGAGCTCGCAAAAATGTGAGGAATTTAACAAAATGGCCCGAGGATTTTGGTGGAGCTCCGAAAATGATAGAATAATAATGGCAAGGTTTGGAGACCAAACTTGAAGCGAGAAAAAGGAACGAAATTATTTTGCAAGTGTGTTATGGTGATTCCAAAGCGAGGAATATTTTAATATAGCTCCCTAATATTGGGAGGATATGTTATAAAGAGAAGTCACCCTTCCCTCGATTTAAATGGATCGAGAAATCCATACAATTTATTTAGTTGAGTTGCAAAAAATTAATGATATGATGGCATGATGACACGATGCAATGCAAGAGATGACATGAGCAAAGCACAAACAAAACAAATCACATGGCAAAACTCGGAAACCCTGGAAGGCAACTGAAGCTCCGGTCTTGGGGCGTCACAACACTCCACCACTACGAGAGGATCTCGTCCCGAGATCTAGGATGGCACCGGAAAAAAAAACGGAAGAGGAAGAGGTAAAACAAAGTTGCTTCTCCGACAAACGAGTGAAACCAAAGAACCTTGAGAGGTTGAACAAAATGAAAGAAAGAAAACAATGAAGATGAAGAAAGTTGAAAACACTCTGTTAGAAAAGAGGAACAAGGGATACGACGAAAAACCAAGAGGTTTAGTGATAAGATAGTTATTGAAACCACTCCGGTTAAAACTAGATAAACAAGGAATAAGATTGATAAAATTTGGGCAGCACTCCGACTAAAAGAAGAAGGAAAACTTGATAAGATGAAAAGAACTTGAAGAGATGACACAACCTCCGGTTAAATGGATAATGCAAGAAAAAGAACATGATCTTGGCAAAACGAGACGATGGGTCGAAGAGAGCAACATCACAATGCCTTCGAAACGAAAGAATAGAATCTAGATTGTTGGGATAAAGGGATGGAGAAGAAAATGACAACTTCTACCACAAATGAATTTGAATGAAGCATCCTTACAAACAAGGATAGAACGGAGTTGTTTGAAAACAACAACGGTAAGAATAAGCTTGTAGTGGACTTATGGAAACATCTCAACATTACGAGGTGAGCTTCTGCCACCAACGGAAACAAACGATTGGATTGATATCAACAAGGAGGCGAGAAACTTATTTCACCGGGAGGACAAATGAAGAGCTTGGGTCATTAATAAGCACCATAAATAGCAACATTCCTTAGGGAAAGCTTTAGGTGAAATATAGCCCAAGATAACTCCAATGAAGAGATTGATGGATTTAAAATACCTCATTCTTGACAACATGTGAATCATGAAACACGAAGGAAAATTGCCAAGAGTGACATAACACCATCTCAAGAGATAAGGTAGAAAGAATTGCACTTCGAAATGCAAGAAGAAGAATACTTGAACTCCCCAAAACAAAACATGTGTTGAGCACCATGTTCAATTTTGAGTATAGCTTGGCGGACCATAACTCCGAGAGAAATCTTGAAGAACAATTCGAGAAAGAAATGAATCCTTGACGAACCACCATGTAGAACCTCCATGAAGAACTCCGGTAAGAAAAGGATGATAAAAGAAAGAGAAGTTGCAAATACAAGGTGAAACCTTGCAGTGATAAGATGAAGGTTTGAAATGATATAGCCGAGAAAACTTGGAACTCCGGAAAGAAAAGATGAACAAATGAAATCAAGAATTTTGATGAACCTCCGGAATAAGGAATTGAATTTACTCGATGGAACAAGAATAAGAATTACATTATGCTGATCCTTCACCAATTAAATTGATGACAAGCAATGGATTTGGCATACTACTTATTCTCATTGAAAAATGATTACAGATAGAGATACAGCGCAAACTTGAAAAGGTCTTCAACAAACCACCGGTAGGATTGAAACAACGAATAAATTAATATGATAACAAAGGAAGTGAAATCTTGAACAAACCACCATAATAATTGAGAATCAACGTAGCAAAGGCACAATTCACCGGGAAGAATTGGAAAACGAATAAAGATGCTTGACAAAATTTAGATACATTAGAACGAAGAGATCATGACCTGATTAGAGGATATTTCGACGATGCACCGGTGAGATTTGGAAAACAAGAGTTGAACGCTTGAATGAATAATTCTGAAATGATGGGCTCTGGATAATCAAACTGAAAAGACTCCTGAAATGCTCCGGGTGGGTGAAAAGAATTCTCACAACCGAAAATAATTATGAGAGGATGGCATCAAACTAGAACCAAGAATCTTGAAGAGAATGGAGCAAGATTTAAGAGAAACTCTTCTTCGGTCTTCAAAATTCGAGAATGACGATGAGAAACACCATCATGAATTGTTGAGGCACTCCGGAACGAAAATTAGAAAGGTTGAACCAACAATGAAAATAATTTGAAAGATCTTGGAGAAAGACATTTGACTGATGATAACTCATTCTTCGTCAAACTTTGCAATGAATTTGGGAATAGCTCTTGAAAATTAGAAGAGTCGTAAGATCACAGGAAAGACCTGTGGGTTAGGGCCCACTCAAAAGAACCACCGTTGAACAATTGTTTGAAATAGATATTGCACGGTAGAAATAAATGTCTTGAATGAGATAACATCCTCAAAAGAACTTGAGTGAATTGAGAATGGAAACTAGAATCTTCCGAGATATCTTCAACACTCGGAACAAATGAATAACGAGAAGTGGATGATTAAGAGATGCACCGACATGAGAAAGCATTTGAAACGATGAAAAGAATACGATCAACACGAAAACTTGACTTAAATCCACGGAGAAGAAAATTAGAATGGAACAATGATAAGGTTAAAGCTTCCTTAGCGTCTTCATGAGAATCACCGGATAAACATTAAAGGAAAAGAATGAAGAAACTTCACTCAATAAAATGGATACTTGATTAAGAAATCTGAGCCTTGAAGAAAAAGGGTGGGAGGCGGAAAACAAACAACTTGGGTCGGATGAAACGAACACCGTTGAGAAAAAGCTTAGAATTGATCTCGCAAATGTTGAAATGATCGAATCCACTTGAAGAGAAGCACGCCGGTTGAGAAAAGAATTTACATGACAAGCTCAGTGATCAAGAAGGATTAGTATTCACATAGCAATATGAGAACACCATTTAGAATGAGGTATGGAATCAACACTTGGCATTGAAGCAACTTGAATACCACAAAACAGAACAAAACAAAGGATTTGGCTTGCAGAATAAGCCGGAAACAAATACATATGATAGAGATTTACCCAATCCCGTATCATGCATCTGTCGGAAAGATATTCTAGGAGCTACTTGAATTCCCACCTATAAACTCCCGAAACTTTTTGGTTATGCAATCAGGTGTTGGGGATACAGGGGACACAAAATATATCACCCAAACTAACAATACCTAGATCCAATTGTATCCATCCGTCAACACATAACCAAGAAATCCTCGAAATCGTGTACCTCGACCTTGAAAAACATCCGTTATACAAGTCATGGCAATACTCCCTTTTCTCGCCACATCTTTGGGCTATCGGGGTTATCTCACCAACAACTGCACAAAAGAGATTTCGATGTCGGTAAAACTCAGGTATTCCAGAACTGCAACGATAAAATGGTGGCGACAACACCTCGAGCTCAACTCCCGGACACCGCCACAACCCCTAAATGTCGAGGCACCAAGAACAATGTTCTCGTCACAAAACCATCGAACGATTCCAAGATACCCACGTGATCCTAGAAAAAATTTAGTGAAATTTGAGGAAAGAAAAGTCAAAACTCTCGTCGGGATACCTCACCGAGAGCGACGAAGGGACCGAGGAGTAAAAAGAATCCTACTCTCGATATATATAATCCTAAGACTCAAAACATTTTCCGTTCTAGACTCAACAACGCCAACAAACAATCAAGTAGGGGCTCCTAAGTCGGGAAGGCTCGATACCAACTTGAACGCCCTCGATGCGGCTATATCCCCACGTGTCGAAGCACGACTTAGAGGCATAACCGCATTGAAAGCAATGTCGCAAGTGAGGTAATCTTCACACAACCCATGTAATACATAAGGAAAGAGATACATAGTTGGCTTACAATCGCCACTTCACACAATACATGAGTAAAACAATACATCATACAGATACAATCAAGGTCCGACTACGGAACCAAAATAAAAGAAGACTACCCCAAATGCTACACAGATCCCGATCGTCCCAACTGGCTCCACTCTTGATCAGCTGAAGCGAAACAACACAATGAACAAGATCTTCATCGAGCTCCTCCTTGAGCTCGGTGCATCACCTGCACGGTTTCCTCGGCACCGCAAACTGGTTTTGGAAGTATCTGTGAGTCACGGGACTCAGCAATCTCACACCCGAGATCAAGACTATTTAAGCTTAAAGGTAGGACAGGGTAGTGAGGTGGAGCTGCAGCAGCGACTAGCATATATGGTGGCTAACATACGCAAAAGAGAGCGAGAAGAGGAGGCAAAGCACGGTCGAACAACTATGATCAAGAAGTGATCCTGAAACTACTTACGTCAAACATAACTCCAACACCGTGTTCACTTCCGGACTCCGAGAAGAGACCATCACAGTTACACACGCCGTTGGTGTATTTTAGTTAAGATCAACCGGGTTTTCTACAACCGGACATTAACAAATTCCCATCTGCCACATAACCGCGGGCACGGCTTTGAAAGTTCAAAACCCTGCAGGGTGTCCCAACAAGCCCATGATAAGCTCTCGCGATCAACGAAGGATATTCCTTCTCCCGGGAAGACCCGATCAGTCTCGAATCCGGCTACAAGACATTTCACAGCAATAAAACAAGACCAGCAAAGCCGCCCGATCTGCCGACAATCCCGATAGGAGCTGCACATATCTCGTTCTCGGGCAACACCGGATGAGACATCCTCGAGTAAAACCAAACCTCGAGTTGCCCGAGGGGGCCCATGATCTACTCGGTTCGGCCAGCACTTAGAGAAGCACCGGTCCGGTGGGGCTAAATAAAGATGACCCTCGGGCTCCGAAACCCAAGGGAAAAAGGGCATAGGTGAGGCAAATGGTAAAACCAATGTTGGGCCTTCTTTGGAAAAGTCTTATTCAAAGCAAACTGTCAAGGGGTCCCATAAATCACCCGACCGCGTTAGGGACGCAAAATCCGGGAACATAATACCGATATGACGGAAACTAGGGCGGCAAGAGTGGAACAAAACACCAGGCATAAGGCCGAGCCTTCCACCCTTTACCAAGTATATAGATGCATTAATTAAATAAGATATATTGTGATATCCCAACAAGTAAACATGTTCCAACAAGGAACAACATCTCCATGTTCAACAAGGAACAAACTTCATCTTCACCGCAACTAACAACGCTATAAGAGGGCTGAGCAAAGCGGTAACATAGCCAAACAACGGTTTGCTAGGAAAGGATGGTTAGAGGCTTGACATGGCAATGTGGGTGGCATGATAAGCAAGTGATAGGCATCGTAGCATAGGCATAGCAAAAGAGCGAGCAACTAGCAAGCAAAGATAGAAGTGATTTCGAGGGTATGGTCATCTTGCCTGAAATCCCGCAAGGAAGAAGAACGAGTCCATGAAGAAGACAAACAGACGAAGTCGAATGAATCCTCACAACTCCGGACGAAACCGAAGCTAACGAGGGAAGCAACCGGAAAGAAACAAACAACATAGTAAACAACCAACACATAAACATGGCATGATGCACAATCAAGTATGATGCATGTCCGGTTTAAATATGCATGGCATGGTAATAAGCACAAATAACACTACAAGTTAAGTGGAGCTCAATATGCAGCGAGTTGCATATTGACAAAACACCACATCAATTATTTAGTTCTCTCTCGATTAGGTTACCCAACAATATTAAATGTTATTAAACATGGCAAGAGGTGAAGCATAATGAAACTACCTATTTAGGCAAGTTTAAATGAGGCCGGAAATAACAACAACAATTCGGAAAAATCCTCATATGCATATTTCGAATTTGGAACAGATCTGACCTAAACACAATTTTAATGTTGTTAAACATGCAAAATAAGTACACCATGTTAAACTAGGCATTTTCTACCCCATTTACATATATAATTTATTTAAATCCGAGTTACGGTTATTTAGTTATGAAATAAATCATTTAACATGGCATTTAAGCAAATTAAAGCAAACAACAATTATAAACATTTAAATGTTGTTATCATGATCACGGATGACATGAGCAAGTTTATGCAATTTTATGAAAACGTTGACATGAGCATGACATGAAGCATTATGTCACCGTGGTGGAAGAAAGGGTGCCACGACAGCGAATCCGAAAATGGTGCCACGGCAACATATGGGTTCCGATAACTCGATTGAGATATCGGTACAAAGGAAAGCGTGTGAGCGAGTCATGCGAGATGGTGGGGTGATCCCGGATACCGGGTTCCCACGGAACGGTGGCATGGCAAAAGAGGGGCATCGCAAGGATGATTCGATCACGGCGGTCGTCACGGGTTATACCTTCGGAACGTTCAAACGGGACGGGTCGAGTCTCGTAGAGGGAAGTAGTCGTTCACGGGTCGTCGAGGGAAGTAGAGGAAGTAGTCGTTCACGTTCGTTTTCGAAGAGGTACTTGACGGGTCCGAATCCCGTCGGGGTTGTCGTGGTACTTGCGATCTCGGCGATGGTAGTCGTACATCTCGATTTTGGCGACGGTAGAGGTACACGGTTTGTAGACGTTCATGTTCGATGGTAGTGGTACATCTCATCATCGGAAGTAGTTGTTCATGTCCCGGGGATGTTCGGGGTCCACGGGGTCTTCGAGGGTCGACGGTAGTGGTACTTGGTGAATCCCGAAACGGACTTGGCGTCTTCGCGTAGGGTACTTGTCGTTATCCACCTCGGATGTAGTCGTTCTCGTGTAGTCGAACTTGGCGATCCGAGGGGTACTTGGCGCATCACCGTGTAGTCACTTTCGTTTGTTCGGAGAGGATCTTGGCGAAAACCACGGCGTCCTCGGGCTCCGGAAGTGAAGATGCCCAGAGGCAGCAACAGTGTCTGATGCCAACCCAAGGTGGTCGGTCTGGCGGCCACCTGCGGTGGTGCTCGGGACGCCGCAATGAGCTAGTGCTCCATGGAAAAGGCGATGCTGGTCATGCGAGGATGGTTCGGGGCTGCTCGGTTCCGCGCGTTGCGGGCGACAGAGGACGAAGCAGAGGGGTGGAGCAACTTGGGTCGGGTTGGCCCTGGCGTGGCGGAAGAGATGGCGGCGGACCCGGCCACGGCGTCGGGCAGGGCGTGAGGACCGAGGTGGGTGGCGGAGCCGCGGAACTCGGCGCGGGTCGTCGTGGCGCCGACGGCAGGAAACGGCGACGGGGTCTCCGGCCTGGTCGCTGACGAGGGCGACGGGGAGGCTGTAGGTGAGGGAGGAGGCGGTGGAGGCCGGCTCCAGGCGGACGGGCTGAGGCTCGGCGCGAGGCGGTGGCGCGAAGCAGGTGGCGCCCGGTGGAGGAGGACGAGAAGGGGCCGGCTTGTCTGGGCGCCATGAGAGGCGAGAGGGAGAAGGAGATCGAGAGGAGGGAGGCGAGGAGAGGATCGGGCAGGGGTTGGCGCTCCACAGCGTCTGATCGGGAGGAGGGAGGAGAGATCTGGTCGAGGGATCGGGAAGGAGGCGACGGCGCTGGAGGGAGGACGAGAGGAGAGAACGAGAGGAGGAGAGAGATGCGGGCTAGGTTAGGATAGGGTTTAGGTGGGCCTTGGGCCGGCTTAGGGAGGCTGGCCTGCTGGTGGAGGAGAATGGCCAGGGGCCGGCTGGGCCTAGCTCCTCTCTCTCTCTCTTTAAACTCTTAAAACAGAGAAAAGAAAGGAAAGGGAAGAAAAGAAAAAGATTAGAGAAAGAGTTTGGCCTGGGGATTATTTTCCGAGCTCGCAAAAATGTGAGGAATTTAACAAAAATGGCCCGAGGATTTTTGGTGGAGCTCCGGAAAATGATAGAATAATAATGGCAAGGTTTGGAGACCAAACTTGAAGCAGAAAAAGGAACGAAATTATTTTGCAAGTGTGTTATGGTGATTCCAAAACGAGGAATATTTTAATATAGCTCCCTAATATTGGGAGGATATGTTATAAAGAGAAGTCACCCTTCCCTCGATTTAAATGGATCGAGAAATCCATACAATTTATTTAGTTGAGTTGCAAAAAATTAATGATATGATGGCATGATGACACGATGCAATGCAAGAGATGACATGAGCAAAGCACAAACAAAACAAATCACATGGCAAAACTCGGAAACCCTGGAAGGCAACTGAAGCTCCGGTCTTGGGGCGTCACACCCGGGGACTGCATCGACACAACAGGCGGTGGCCGACTCCAGCTCTTCACCACCCAGCCCACCCGCCCTGGTCGCAGTAGCCGTGTTGGCGATAGAAGAAGTCACAGCTCCATCATGGACCCAGCCCATCCTCAACTTCCTAGTAAACAGAGAACTGCCGGCTGACGAGATCACGTCAATACAAGTCCAACACGGAGCCGGAGCATACACAATTGTTAACCGAGATCTCGTTAGGCGCAGCGTCACTGGAGTCTTCCGGCGCTGCGTCGAGCCAGAGAAGGGCATAGCAATCCTCAAGGACATTCACCAAGGCGAATGCGGCCACCACGCGGCCTCAAGATCACTCGTCGCCAAAGCTTTCCGCAATGGATTCTTCTGGCCGACTGCTTTGGATGACGCCAAGGAGTTAGTCAAATACTGCAAAGGGTGCCAAGTCTTCAGCTTCAAGCAACACTTGCCGGCTTCTGCACTCAAGACAATTCCCCTCACCTGACCTTTTGCCGTCTGGGGATTGGATATGGTGGGCCCGTTCAATACGGCGCGCGGCGGCATGACACATCTGCTCATCGCCGTGGACAAATTTACCAAGTGGATTGAAGCAAAGCCGATCAAGAAGCTGAATGGGCCGACTGCCGTGACATTCATCGCAGATATAACAACCCAGTACGGCGTACCACACAGCATCGTCATCGACAACGACACGAATTTTGCCAAGGGAGCACTGGCACGTTTCTGCGCGACACAGGGCATCCGACTGGACTTAGCGTCCGTTGCCCACCTGCAGTCAAACGGCCAAGTTGAGCGAGCAAACGGCCTCATCCTCTCCGGCATCAAGCCCCGACTGGTCATGCCACTGGAGCGTTCGGCCGGCTGTTGGCTCGACGAGCTGCCGGCCGTCCTCTGGAGTCTGCGCACTACCCCGAACAAGTCAACCGGCTTCACCCCTTTCTTCCTTGTATATGGTGCCGAGGCTGTCATCCCAACTGACATTGAGTTCGACTCACCTCGGGTCACCATGTACACGGAGGCGGAGGCCAAGGAAGCACGAGAAGACGGTGTCGACCTGCTGGAAGAAAGCCGGCTATTAGCCCTCAGCCGGTCCGCCATCTACCAGCAGGGTTTACGCCGCTACCATAGCCGGAAGGTCAAGCCAAGATCCTTCCAAGAGAGTGACCTTGTGCTCCGGCTGATCCAGCGAACAGCCGGCCAGCACAAGCTCTCAGCCCCTTGGGAAGGCCCCTTCGTCATCAGCAGAGCATTAGGCAACGACTCCTACTACCTGATCGATGCACAGAAGCCGAAGGCACGCAAGAGAGATGATTTCGGCAAGGAGTCGGAACGACCATGGAACGCCAATCTCCTCCGAAGATTTTACAGTTAAAATGCAGTATGTACCACGCAACCTTTTGTATTAAGTACGAGACAATGGACCCCCCGAGGAGCACTCGGGGACAACCCTCTTTTATCTATGAATGATAAGTATCGTGCCTATGATTATGTTATTACATTCATTCTTCTCGTCCGGCACCGGGTTCGACCAGTCGGCCTGGGGACTCGCCGCCTTGAGTTATATTCAAGTTCTACATGCAGTCAGACAAGTAGTGTGCCGGCACCCAAGTCCTCTCTTGTCGAATGCCGCAGCTCCAAGAATCGGTTGTCCGGCTGGCAAGAGCTAAAGGCAGGAAAGGATGCCCACATGAAAAACGGCTAAGGACTAATGAATTTATATAACGCGAGCCGTCTTCCCACCCCGCCAACCGGCTGGTAGAGCAGCCAGCTGGCCGGCTTCCCATTCACCTTGCTACAATCTAAGAAAGCTTGAGTACTTGCCTTCCCAGAACGGCCAAGTTCCTCCCCAGCCACAGACTGCAGAGCGGCTGTCCGGCTGGGAAGGAAGCGACCAAGGAAAGGCGGCAAAGGAAACAGCCAAAGATGAAAAGCAAACATGAATGGAAGCCAAACACATGCATGATTATATTTACACAAAAGGCCTTCGAAAGGCTAGCATTCAACATAGTTTGAATACACAACCAGTGGGTGGAACTGCGCAAATTTAATAAAAAGTTGTTCAAAGAGTAACAAGCAGGAGAGCAAAGACGGCGGATCAGGCCAAGGAAGCGACAGGCGAGTCGGGCAGGTTGGTGGAGACGGCAGTGCCGGCTGGAGGAGTGGCCGGCCGGCGAGTCTCGGCCTGATCATCACCTCTGGCAGACGGCGCGCTTGCGCGCGCCTCGTTGCTGGAGGCACGATCGGGCTGAAGCTGGCTGGTCGCTTCACCGTCTGGCACGACGTCTTTGCCACCCACTCCCTCTTCATCTTATCCCTCATCACTGGAAGCGATCTCCTCCGCCGAGTCTTGACCTTCCGTCGGGTTCAGCCCGAACCAATCCTCCGGCTGAGCGGCGCCGTCATCGTTCACCTCAGGGGCAAAGACACTGGTGTTGGTGTAGTCGGCAATCGCCGAGGCACGCTGGATAATAGCCGGCCGCACCGCCACCAACTCTCGTCGGCCTCCTGCCGCCAGGCGCTCAGCTGGGCCAAGCTCAGCCCAGGATACCAGGCTCGGACAAACTCCAGCGCCTGCCTGGCGCCGGACCGAGCTGCTGAAGCCTTCCAGGCCTCGAAACGGCCGACTTCAACCTCCAGCCAGTCGGCAGTCCGACTGGGGGTGCGAGGAACCGCCTCGCCGGGCCAGAGGGCGGCCAGCACCTGCCCCCCGGCACGCTGAAGACGGCGGAGCATGTGGTGAGCCGGCTGCAGACGGGCCTGAATCGCCAGAAGCAGCTCCTCAAGTGTCCGGCTAGCATCCGGCGCGATCTCGACCCCTGTCTGCCGGCGTGCATCGGGGTGGGCCTCGATGGCTTGGGTAGCGGTGACGGAGTAACCGGGAAAGTAATCTGCACAAAGAAAAAAGAAGTAGCACAAAGTCAGAAGATAAATCAGAAGACAAAGGGCAAGCAAAGGGACGAAGAGGAAGGCGGCCTACCGTCGATCAAATCCTCAACCCGTCTGTAGCCATCGCTCAGCGCTTGCTTGCCTTAGCCCAACCTGTCTCATATTCGGCTTTGAGGGCGGCTGTCGGCGTTCTGGGAACGGGGTTACCCAGACTTGCCTGCATGCGGCGTGGCTCAAGGGGTGGCCCAGCACGGCCCACCTTCATCAGCACAAGCTCAAGACCCTCGCGAGGGGCCAAGCCTCGCGGGGCGGACAACAGGAAGCTTCCTCGGGCATGGCCTCGTCAGGCTGGCTCGCGAGGAGGCGGAGAGATCAAGGCGGGGTACCTCACGAGGTGCCCATGACGCAAGCCATGACGACCAAGGGCGCCTGGCGGGCGCCAGCCCGCGCAGTGTCCACATTTCCTCTTCGGTGCAAAGGAGGCAAGCGCAGGCGAGAGTATCAAGCAAAGGCAACCATTTCAGTGCAACAAGACCAAGACCAACACAACGGCAGGAAGGAGGTCATCGTGGAGCCCAAGCCGGCGTCATCGTCACAGCCTTTGGCAGGCGAGGACCAACTTTAGTCAGGATAAGTGTACTAGATGTTCTCCTTCAAAATGGCAAATTGTTGGCGCCCTTCCCGCTCAATGTTTGGGAAGAGGCCCAGGGCCTTTGCCTATAAATAGGACTAGCCACCCACAGAGTTAGAGAGGAAGCAATCTAGAGAGGGATCCGGAATCGAGAACAGAGCGAGAGATCAAGCAATCTAGAGAGAGAGAGAGCGACTGAACTCCCCCTAGTAGTTCGTCGCACCGGCCAAGAACAGACTCTCGCGAGGCTGTTCTTCCTTGTACTGTTCATCATCAGCCCCTGAGGCAATCCACCACACAAGACACCGGAGTAGGGTATTACACCACAATGGTGGCCCGAACCAGTATAAACCTTGTGTCCCTCGTGTTGCTCTTTGTGTAGTTTAGATCCTTGCGAGGCGATGAGGTGTAGGTAGGTAGGAGGTGAGATCTCCACGTGCAACCCAGAGTTCGAACCTAGAGGGTCTGCTGGAACCCGAAATCCGACAGCGGCCACGCTGTCCTGCGCCTTCTTCAGGGCCGCCTTATGGCTCTCCTCCTGGTCGGCCAGTTTCTTGGCCAGGCGGTCACATTCCTGGGCCAAGGCGTTGCACTCGGCTTCCTTGGTGCAAAGGGCGGTCTGGACCCCGCCTAGCTGCTCCCTCAAGTCGGCGTTGGCCCCTGCAAGTATGAAGAAGAAGAAAAAGCAATAAGGAAGAAGTCGTCAGGAAAGATCCGACCTGACTGCTCAGCAGTCAGCCCAAATCTCGGGGACTACACCCAGTGGGTGCGCTGACGCGCCCCCACGTGAGATAAAAAATGAAGAACTTACTCCGGCTCTTAGTCAGATCGGCGGTCTTCTGGCTCATCTCCTGGCCCTGGGAGTTGAAAGCAGCCGCGCGGAGATTGTGATATTCCTGCAAATAGGACGGAGGTGCGAATAAGAACAAGGCCACAGCCGAAGTCTACTAAGTTCAAAGCCGCTGCTCGGCAGCCGACTTGGAACTCGAGGACTTACACCAGTGGAGTGCTTGTTGCGCCTCACGGAAGAAATCAAGAAGCAATCAACGGAAAGTAGGGGAACTCACCCGAATGACCGTCCACATTGTGAGGAACTCTTGGTTGTACCGCTTCAACGCGGCGGCCTGGGCCTGAAGCCGGCTTCGGACTTCCTGCCCCGCCACGTTCAGCTCAGTCGTCCCACCGCTGGGTGTCCACTCAGACGAGCTGGCGCAGGCCGTCTCCAGATCCTGAGCCGACGAGCCGGCGCCCGCAGTTTTCTGCGGCTCTGGCGGTGAGGTCGCCTCCCCCACGCGTCGACGAGGCGGTGACTGAACCACAAGATCCGCTCCCACAGTCGGCTCACCTCCAGCCGGCTGCTCGGGCGGCACGACAGGTCGGCCGCCATGGCCCGTCCAATACGGCGCCGACGGTGCCGCCTCTCCCTCCAGGACGATCACGTCGCCCTCCTCCCTCTCCATCATCGGCCGATCGCGGCCGGCTTCCTCCGACGGGGGCACTGAGAAGTCGGGGGCCACGGTGCAGAGGGGGATGACAAGCTGCGGAGGCTGGTTATGCAGGGCCTCCGCCTCCCTCTCCGCGGCCCCGGCCTCCGCCTGAGTCTTGGCCGTCGCGTCGGCTTGCGCCTCGGCCGACTTTTCCTTCGCCTCCTGGGCGGCCCTCCGCTCCTCCGCCTCCCGCTCCTCCCGCGCCTCCCTTGTGTTCCGTTTCGTCGCCTCCAGGAGGTCGGCGCGGGGATCCATGCCGCGGGAGCTCGCAGACCCTCCCGCCGTTCCAACTATGGAGGCAGCAGGGACCCGTTCAAGGGAAAGCGGCGCCCTGATTGACAAGTCAAGAAGAAAGCTTAGAAGAACATCAACCAAAGAGAAAAAAATAAATGCGTGAGATATTCAACACTTACGCCGAAACCGCCTAGCTGCTTCACCACCTTGCGGAAGCGGGCCGCCTTCGCGGCCGCCTCGTCCCGCTTGGTCGCCGCCGCGGAACCCTTGGGCTTCTTCGGCCGACTACCGAAAAGGGTCGGCGCGGCCCGGTGTTTCTCCGCGCCACCACGAGCAGCTGGCGCGGCAGATGGGCCAGCGCCCTGACGATCAGGCACCGGCTGAAGACGCGGAATAACTTCGGCCTCGTCGTCATCCGGCCAGTCCCCAAAACCGGCTCCAAGCTCGAGGCTGCTTGCCTCCCCGCCGGCTCCTACGACGGCGTCGTCCAGGGCGGCCGCCCCCAAGTCTGGATCGTCAAAGTCGTCTGCCACGTGGTCGGGCATGAACTGGCGCTCCGGCCCCGCGGCTCCGGCCGCCGGTCGAAGAAGGGGGCTCTGCCAAAAACAAGCCGGCAGGTCAAGAGTCGGCCATTGTGAACCCGGCAACAAGAAAAGAAGAAAGAAGGGAAGCTTACCATAGGCGGAGGGTTGGCGCGAGAGTACGGCTCCTTGCCGTACCGCCACTCCTCGGTGAGCTTGCAATTGGAGATGTAGTTCACCATGTAAGATATCTCATCATGAGGCATCTCCTTGGTGCTCAGCCGACTTGGGTCGAAGCGGACGCTCATCTGGCAGATCATGTGCGGTCGGCCTTCGATCGGGAGCACCCGGCGCTCCACGAAGGCGGCCACCAGGTCAGCCCCGACCAGGCCTTCCGACTGGACCATCACACGGAGTCGGGCGACGGATGCAGCCCCCGCCGGAGACAGCGTCCTGGCTCGGTAGGACCATGAAGGCTACCTCCCAGCCGGCGGGCCGGCTACGTAAGCCGGCAGGTTGACGAAGTCGCCTTGCGGGGCGATGTTCTTCATGTAGAAGTAGGATTGCTGCCAGAGTTTCACCGACTGGATCGGCGGGATGAGCGGAAATGGGTTGTTGTCGCTCGACCTCCGCATGGCGATGAAGGCGCCACATGGGGCGGGCACGCCCGCGGTGACGGTGCCGAGCTTGCACTGAAAGAAATCCCCCCAGAGCTCGAGGGTGGGGAGGACGCCGAGAAAGCCTTCGCACAGAGTGACGAAGGCCGACAGCAGCATCACCGTGTTGGGGTGAGGTGATGCGGCTGGAGATGGTAAAACTCGAGGAAGGCGCGGAAGAACCCGCTCGCCGGCAAGCCGAGGCCGCGTAGGCAGTGCGAGCGGAAGATTACCCGCTCGTCCTCTTCCGGCACCGGCGAGACCTCCGTCTCCAGCGCGAGGAGGGCCCGCACGTAACCCGCGCCCGGTAGCGGCTGTGTCTTGCGGAGCCAGTCGATGTGGTCCTCATGGACGTTGCAACCATCCCAAGAGCTGGACAGTGCCATGGGGATGAGGAAGCAACGGGAAGGGCAACATGGGGGCGAGGCGCTGCGACGGCGGAGGGCGCGCGGCCCTGCTGCGATAGAGCTGCGGCAAGCCAAGAAGGTTGGCGGAAGGGCAGCGCGGCGGCAGCAGAGAAGAGGAAAAAGAAGAAGAAAGGATGGAGCGAGGGCGAGCGTGCGAGCGTCTGCCGCTCCCCCTCCTCCCCTACTTATAGCCTCGCGCGGCGAAGCCGAGAGGCAAGGCGTGGGGGACGTGGGATTAACTGCGCCCACTCCCCCACGACCCGCGTTTATCGCGCCCTAAAGGCGTGCGAAAACCGCCGCTGGAAGGTGAACGGCCCGTTCGGGCCGCAGAAGATCCGCACTTGGGCCGAGGCCTGGGAGTGGCGGGCACCGGTCTGCGGCAACGTCCCGTCGTGCGCGTGGGCTGGCAGGCCCGTCCCGCTGACGGGTGCCATGTGGCGCACGGGCGGCAGGCGGTCAGCGCGCAGCCCGGCTCGCGTGCCACCTGGTTCCCGCCTTCAAGCTATAAAGCCTACTAAGGACGGCGCACCTAATCGAAGCTGGCTCCTAGCTGCCGGCTCTTCAGGATAGGAAGCTTATTGAGCTTCTCATCCTCTCTTCAGCCTCGAAGCCCAATCAGCTACGGGGACTACTGTCGGAGTAAATGACCACGGGTAGCCTAGCCGGCTCCCCCCGGCTCTTCAGAAAAATTACAAACCGATCGGGCCTTCAAGTATCCAAGGCGTGGGGCCGCCTTCCCCTGGCAGGCTATCCATTAAGTCGGCTACCGGGAGGCGGCCCGACCCTGAACCCACAAGAAGCAAGCCACGAGAGGGCCGACTCCAAGAAGCCGGCCACGAGAAGGCTGACTCCAAGAAGCCGGCCCCCAGTAGGCGGTCGAGATCGCACCCTCAAACTTTGCACCCACATAACGGCGATGAGACGGGGCGTGGCTACAGTGAAGCCTGCCACCCCTGAATCTCGGAGCGCACATGGCCACAGTGCGCCGTACGGGGCGGCCATCACCCGTCCAGCGCGGCACTATTGCCATGTTGACCATGACGTCACCCACGACGAGCTGTCAGAACGGCCAGCAGACGGCGGGCCCCTTCGGTCAGAGAGACGCCCAAAGGAGGCCTGGCCTCCCCTAGTCGGCCTGAGATGTGGCCGGCTCTCAGCAGCCGGCTTGCTCCTTCCCTCGAAGGAGGCGCCTCATTAAGGAGACAAGATGAGGTAAGGCTACAGTGATCGCCGCCAGCGGCGGCATCAGAGCCATGCTTACTCGACAAAGCCCTCGTCATCGAGGAGGCAACAGTAACTAGCCCCGACAAGGCCCCCGAGCGGTGGGACCAGCTTGTCGACCTGGAAGCCGGCAACCGGCGGGACCCACCAGTCGGCGGGCCCCAGCGGCCGGCGGAGAAGCCGGCGAACATAGACACTGACGGCTAGGGCCCCCGCCCAGCCGGATACCCATTGTACCCCTGGGGGGTAGGCCTACATAAACCCCCCAGGGCACCCATGCAAAGGGTTGATCTCTTAGAGTTTTAGACACCACATAGAGGGGAAAGAAGAGCTAGCCTTGCCCTTCTTCTTCCTCTCGCCGAACAGCTCAATGAGCCTCTTGTAGCTACTTGTCAACTTAGTGATCATGCGGAGACCCCGCAGAGCAGCAGTAGGGGTGTTATCTCCACGGAGAGCCCCGAAGCTGGGTAAGATTCACCAGCATGCATGTCTTCGCCTTATCCCGTTTCCAGGCACCGGCGACGTCTTATTGGCTCCCACAATGATAAGCCATCCATTGTCATATGTCGCACCTACCACTCGACAATATGAGAATCCAAACTTTCTTGCTTTCACATCGTGCTGGCTCTATTCTGCTTCTCCAATTAATTCCCTCTGCATGTAGAGTAATCTGAGGATGCATCATTGACCGTTCAACGTCTCGGGAACCCTTACCCTCTCCCTCCTTGGCATTCAACCACCTATGGATGTGACTGCCGCTCGCGTCTATCGCGTGTCAGGAGACGTTCCCGTCGACGACGAGGTACCTATGGTGACTTCATAAATTTCAAGATGGTAGTACTAGTATACTCAATATTGTGCACCACGACCATGGCCGAGGGGAAAACGAAATAACTATGTATTTATTTACGGTGTAGATTCACTCATTTTGCTCCATATATACTCCGTGTCGGTGTAGTCTAGTCACTTGTTGAAATCTCTAGAAAGGCAAATACTCCTTTCTGGTTTATAGGGCTATACTAGCAAGTACTACAATAGTGGGCTCACATAGCAATTTTGTCTCATGCAAGAGCCTGGCTATATGCGTGCTCCAAGGTTCGCAACTGCCACGTTCGGGTTGCACTTGGCTCTTCGCCTCTTCGAGAAGATGAACAATAATGTTACTACCACTGCTTCTACAGTATCGAATCCACTGCTGCATGTCCATCCACCGCGAGCGGGAGGGATAGCTTGTTGTAGGACTATAAGTAAAAGCATGTCCTCTTCTGCGAGCCACTGCGCGCATGGGCGAGGGAGAAGGTGTGTAGTAGTAAAATCAAGCTTCTCCTCGTTGTACGAGTTGATGCGAAACATCATAGCACTGGCCCCACATGGCTGCGTCTAAACTTGGCTAAAAGACCCGCAGTGTACAATACTCCATTTGCTGCAACCTCTAACATTTACCCCACCACAAATTAAAATATATATTCTTGTCTTGACCAGATGAGCATGCAAACTAGAATCACCAGGATGACAGGTAGGGCCAGAAGATTATTTTAATCAAAAAAATATAGCATGGAGCCGACCCCAATGATTTTAAGCTTACAGGCACGGTACACGCTATCCTAGACTACTCTACACATGAAACTGCCACACGAGCGTCCGGGCTGCGCTTGGCTCTTCACCTCTTCGGGAAGTCAAACAATGATGGAGTACTACTGCAGTGGAGGAGTACTACAGTATGCTTCTGGCCATCTGACACCGATCGAACTGTTGCATGTCCACCGTGTGCGGGAGGGAGAGCCTGTAGCAAACGAAAGATTCTTCTAGTCCTACCAGCCACTACGCTCATGGGCGAGGGAGGACGCAGCTTCATTGACTTACTACTCCTGCCTTTGCATCCATGACAGGTGGGCCCAACAGGTCGGTGGCCCACCTGTCATGCAGCCAAAGGCAGGTGCGGTTAAGGCGAGAGGGCGTTGTAGTAATCAAACTTCTCGGTCTTGTACGAGTTGTAGCGACACATCAAAGTACTGCACTCGATATATTTCAATAATTTGTGTTTACTGATGCATTAATTAAAACGCATGCATGCATGTCGTGACTCTCCTTTTGATACTTTCATGTGTTGATTTAATGCACCTTGAAGTAGTATAAATATGTGACGGTAAAGCTTTGTAATGCCCCGGCCCCAATAAAGCGAGACATGGTTGTGCACGAGGAGGGCGAGATCATGCAGACGGAACAAGACCCGACGATGGAGCTCTCTATGGTCTCGATGGACCTCACCTTGCTCCACTGCCCCTTGTGCCTCCGCCCCTTGAAGCCTCCAATGTATGAGGTTCGAATACACCTCGTCTGTTCGGCTGATCGAGCAAGGTGCCGGTTTTATGATTTGTGTTGTTCGATTGATTTGTGCGGTGCAAGGGAGGGCACCTGGCTTGCGCGGACTGCCGCGTCAAGTGCCCCGGGAACCAGCGGCAGTTCCAGAAGTGCGAGCACGGCGGTGGCTTCGATGTGCGGAACACGGAGGTGGACGCCGTCCTCTCCTCGGTGAGGGTGTAGTGCCTATACGAAGGCTGTGGGCTCTACGTCACTTACCACAAGCTCGCCGATCACCAGAGCGTGTGTCCGCTCGCGCTCTGCAAATGCCCCATGCCCGTCTGCGGCTACGAAGGCCCGCCACCGGTGCTCTCCCACCACATCAGCACCATGCATCCCATGCACATGCACAGGATCCAGTACGGGAAGGCGCTCCAGCTGCAAGTGCCACTGTCGTAGCCACGGCTCTTGCTGTTCGCGGAGGAGGATGGCCGCGCATTTTTCTTGGTCAGCGGCGTGCTCGACATCGACGCGCCTATCGCCGTGTCGGTCGTGTGCATCAGAGCGGGGGCGTCCCCACTGCCGCACTATGTGGCCAAGCTGTGGGCGAACGGCCCACCGGCGGAGCCCAAAGGCAGGACCGACGCTGTCAAGGTGGAAATGGAGGTGACAAGCAGCAGGGATCCCGGTGACGTCGCCGTGCAGGAGCTGACCTTCTTCACAGTTCTGCCCAAGCTGTAGGCCGGGGCTACGCTGGTGTCCCTCCAAATTCAGATTGACAAGATCACGTCCTAAATGATTCTACAATGCCTTCTGTTTATCTTAGTAATATGCTAATATAGGGGTTAGCTCGGTCTACTTTAGCTTAAGAGATGGTCGGTTTTGGTGGCGATGCAACAATTACCTCGACATCAGATCAGCAGTGAAAGTAATTTCGAACAGTAGAATGGATATTTTGTGTTTGTTGGATATAAAGATCCTTTGGGTAAGAAGTAACAACTTATATGCTTTTTTTCGAAACGGAACATCGATAGTATAATTTTTGTTGACATGCACTAATATTTTCGAAATGGACGTCGGCCTGTAGCTAGAAGGACGCGCGCAGTTTTTTTTAAATAAATTCCGCCGAGACTTAGAAAAATCCTAGGAAAATAAATAAAAATCTAAAAATGCCAAAACCAATTTTCACCGTTTAAATGAAATATTTAGAACGAGATGAACATTTTCTTGGCCCTAAAAATGCTATTTTTTAAAACGTGCAATTTTTCTAACGCAAATAAAATCCAAATAAAAATCAAATAAAATCCAACAAATGATTTTAACATTTTTCCTCCAATATTTCAATTGTTTTGAAGAAGTCATATTATCTCCACTCATTTATTTTTATTATGAAATATTTTTCGGAGAGAAAAATAATTAAAATCAACAATCCTCGTTTTCACTATTTGATAAAAATCAAATATGAAAACCGGAAAATCCCCAACTCTCTCCGAGGGTCCTTGAGTTGCTTAGGATTTCGAGGATTGCGGAACGAAGATGCAATAAAATATGATATGAATGAATGACCTATGTATAACATTCCAAATTGAAAATTTGGGATGTTACACTAAGGCAAGCTCTCCCTCGCTCAGGCGGTGGACGTGCAACAGTTATTTCGGTGTCAGATTGCCAGAAGCATACTCTATACTAGTACTATTATTATTCGACTTCCCGAAGAGGCGAACAGCCAAGCGCAAAGTTTACTAGTACTAGTACTACTACTATAGTCTATAGAGGTATGTACTATACTAGTACTAGGAACCGGATGGAGGAGCGTCTGCACTCTTATTAAATTTTTAAAATGTGATAAAGCAATCTTCAACACATTTGGTTCTCTTTGAGGGTTCTCGCATGTGATAATGGAAGTTGATTGCATGGAACACTTGCCACAATTATCGCTTAATTCTGGCTCATATCCTATTACAAATAGGAGCGCTCGATAATATTTCCTCTTTTTTTGTTATTCAGCATGTAAACAGGTCAGCAAACCTTGCGGCGCATCTCTGTGCAAACCGTGCTTGCTGCACTTTGAATGAGGTCGAGAGCTGGCTTGATGAAACACCTCGCTTACTACTTCTTTTTTTGCGGGGTACCTCGCTTCCTAGTGACCAGTGTCTTGGCTGATCGTCCTAACAATGCTTATATATGAATAAAGCTCTCTCATTTACCCGCAAAAAATATTAAGCCATATTAACCGGAAAAGAAGGAGTATGGACTAGCACTACTTTTGGTGTGTCCGTCAACTTCATGAGCGAGGAGAAGCTTGCGAGGATAAGGTGAAACTAAACACACCTTTTGAATAATGCAGCGTACCCTCGCCCGGCGGTGGACATGCATCAGTTCATTTGGTGTCGATTGCGAGGCATACATCGTAATACCGAACATGCGGAGTACCATCATTGTTGAATTCACGAAGAGGCGAAGAGCCAAGCGCAAGGTTTAGTAGCGAGTAGTACTACTACTAGAACCGCATGGTGGAGCCTCTGTACTCTTTTTTTTAATCTCTGATAAAGTACACATTTATTCCGGAGAAGGGCGGAAAACGGCAGCCCAACATGTAATGATGATATCGATCAACCATGCTCGAATATATCTTGGCCTCCGTGCGAGCCCGTCTGTGTGTTCTCGCTCCTCGTCTCTCTCAAGGAACGGCGGGTTGGCCATTTTGCCGTAAATTGAGATCGCTTTGCTCACACTCCGGTCCCACATGTCAGTGATATGCCAAGAGGAGGTGTGTTGACCGACTGGCTGCTACGTCTTGAGCTTGCGTTGGTTTTCCTTGAAGAGGAGAGGGTGATGCAGCAAGTGTAGCGTAAGTATTTCCCTCAGTTTTCAGAACCAAGGTATCAGTCCAGTAGGAGGCTCCTCAAAAGTCCCACGCACCGACACAAACAAACTGAGAACTCGCAACCGACGCAATAAAGGGGTTGTCAATCCCTTCACGGCCACTTGCGAAGTGAGATCTAGTAAATATAGTATGATAAGATAAATATATTTTGGTATTTTATAATATAGATGCAAATAGTAAAGATGCAAATAAAAGTAAATTGGAAGCAAATATGATAAGAGATAGACCCGGGGGCCATAGGTTTCACTGGTGGCCTCTCTCAAGATAGCATAAGTATTACGGTGGATGAACAAATTACTGTCGAGCAATTGATAAAAAAACGCATAGTTATGAGATTATCTAGGCATGATCATGTATATAGGCATTACGTCCATAACAAGTAGACCGACTCCTGCCTGCATCTACTACTATTACTCCACACATCGACCAACTCCTGCCTGCATCTAGAGTATTAAGTTCATAAGAACAGAGTAATGCATTAAGCAAGATGACATGATGTACAGGGATAAACTCATGAAATATGATATAAACCCCATCTTGTTATCCTCGATGGCAACAATACAATACGTGCCTTGCAACCCTTTACATCCTTTGGTAAGGACACATAAGATTGAACCCAAAGCTAAGCACTTCTCCCATGGCAAGAAACACCAATCTAGTAGGCCAAACCAAACTGATAATTCGAAGATACTTGCAAAGATAACTCAATTATACATAAAAGAATTCAGAGAAGATTCAAATATTATTCATAGATAAACTTGATCATAAACCCACAATTCATCGGATCTCGACAAACACACATAAAAAGAGTTTACATCGAATAGATCTCCACAAGAGAGGGGAGAACATTGTATTGAGATCCAAAAGAGAGAAGAAGCCATCTAGCTAATAACTATGGACCCGTGGGTCTGTGGTAAACTACTCACAACTCATCGGAGGGGCAAGGATGTTGATGTAGAGGCCCTTCGTGGTTGATTCCCCCTCCAGAGTGCGGCGAAGGCTCCAAGATGGGATCTCGCGGATCTGAAAGTTTCTGGCGGTGGAAATTGTGTTTCGTGGTGCCCCGGATGTTTTGAGTGCGTAGGTATATATAGGAGGAAGAAATACGTCGGTGGCTGCCGAGGGCCCACGAGACGGAGGCGCGCCTCTGAGGCGCGGCCTCCTATCTCGTGGGGTCCTCGAAGCTTCTTGACTTGCACTCCAAGCTCTCCGATCACGTTAGTTCCAAAATCACGCTCCCAAGGTTTCATTCCGTTTGGACTCCGTTTGATATTCCTTTTCTTGAAATACGAAATAGGCAAAAAAACAGCAATATGGGTTGGGCCTCCGGTTAGTAGGTTAGTCCCAAAATGATATAAATGTGTAAAATAAAGCCCATAAACATCCAAAAGGGGTAATATAATAGCATGGAACAATCAAAAATTATAGATACGTTGGAGCGTATCAAGCATCTAAGCTTAATTCCTGCTCATCCTCGAGTAGGTAAATGATAAAAAGAAATTTTGATGTGGAATGCTACCTAGCATAATTCATAATGTAATTTTCTTTATTATGGCATGAATGTTCAGATCCAAATTATTCAAAATAAAAGTTCATATTGATAAAAGAAATAGTAATACTTCAAGCATACTAATCAAAGTAATCATGTCCTCTCAAAATAACATGGCAAAAGAAAGTTCATCCCTACAAAATCATATAGTTAGGCTATGCTTCATTTTCGTCACACAAAGATGTTCCCAACTTTTATACCCCCGATGACAAGCCAAGCAATTGTTTCATACTTAAATAATCTCAAAAATTTTCAACCTTCACGCAATACATGAGCGTGAGCCATGGATATAGCACTATGGGTGGAATAGAATATGATGATGGGGATTGTGTGGAGAAGACAAAAAAGGAGAAAGTCTCACATTGACGAGGATAATCAATGGGCTATGGAGATGCCCATCAATTGATGTCAACATGAGGAGTAGGGATTGCCATGCAACAGATGCACTAGAGCTATAAATGAATGCTCAACAAAAGAAAACTAGTGGGTGTGCATCCAACTTGCTTGCTCATGAATACCTAGGGCATTTGAGGAAGCCCATCGTAGGAATATACAAGCCAAGTTCTATAATGAAAAATTCCCACTAGTATGAAAAAGGCAACTTATGAGACTCACTATATGAAAAACATGGTGCTACTTTGAAGCACAATATATGAGACTCACTACATGAAGAACAAGGTGCTAATTTGAAGCACAAGTGTGGAAAAAGAGATAGTAACATTGCCCTTTTTATTTATTCTTTTTATTCTTTTTTTTCTTCTTTTCCACTTTTTTGGGCCTTTCTTTTTTTTATTTTTGGCCTTTATTTTTTTTTCTTTTGTTTGGGCAAAGCTCTAATAATGATGATCATCACACTTCTTTTGATTACAACATAAGAATTACAACTCGAAACTAGAACAAGATATGACTCTATATGAATGCCTCCGGCGGTGTACCGGGATGGTGCAATGAATCAAGAGTGACATGTATGAAAAATAATGCATGGTGGCTTTGCCACAAATACGATATCAACTACATGATCTCGCAATGGCAATATGACAAAAGTAAAGTATGTCATGATGATGAATGGAACGGTGGAAAGTTGCATTGCAATATATCTCAGAATAGCTATGGAAATGCCATAATAGGTAGGTATGGTGGCTGTTTTGAGGAAGATATAGGGAGGTTTATGTGTGATAGAGCGTATCATATCACGGGGTTTGGATGCACCGGCGAAGTTTGCACCAACTCTCAAGGTGAGAAAGGGCAATGCACGGTACCGAAGAGGCTAGCAAAGGCGGAAAGGTAAAAGTATGTATAATCCATGGACTCAACATTAGTCAAAAGAACTCATATAATTATTGCAAAAATTTAGAAGTCATCAAAAAAATCAAGTACTACGCGCATGCTCCTAGGGGGATAGATTGGTAGGAAAATACCATCGCTCGTCCCCGACCGCCACTCATAAGGATGCACAAGCCAGGTACACTTCATGTTTCAAATTTGTTACACAACTTTAACCATACGTGCGTGCTACGGGACTTGCTAACTTCAACACAAGCATTCTTTAAATTCATAATCATCCAACTAGAATGACTTTAATATCACTACCTCCATATCTCAAAACAATTATCAAGTATCAAGTTGATCATAACATCCAATTCACTTCTATGATAGTTTTTATTATACCCAACTTGGATGCTCATCATTCTAGGAGCAACTTTATGACCATAGAAAATACCATGCTGTTCTATAAGACTCTCAAAAATATATAAGTGAGGCATGAGAGACTAGAAATTTCTTCAAAATTAAGACACCACCGTGCTCTAAAAGATATAAGTGAAGCACTAGAGCAAAAACTATCAAGCTCAAAAGATATAAGTGAAGCACATAGAGTATTCTAGCAAATTCTAATCCAACAGGCTTCTCACAAAAAGTGTGTACAGCAAGGATTATTGTGGTAAACTAAAAAGAAAAGACTAATATAATACACGACGCTCCAAGCAAAACACATATCATGTGGCGAATAAAAATATAGCTCCAAGTAAAGTTACCAATGAACGAAGACGAAAGAGGGGATGCCTTCTCGGGGCATCCCCAAGCTTAGGCTTTTGGCTATTCTTGAATATCTTGGGGTGCCATGGGCATCCCCAAGCTTAGGCTCTTGCCACTCCTTATTCCATAGTCCATAAAAGCTTTACCCAAAACTTGAAAACTTCACAACACAAAACTCAACAGGAAATCTTATAAGCTCCGTTAGTGAAAGAAAACAAAACCACCACATAAGGTACTGAAATGAAATCATTCTTTATTTATTTTGGTGCTAAACCTACTGTATTCCAACTTCTCTATGGATTATAAAATATTTTACTAGCCACAGATTCACCAAAATAAGCAAACAACACACGAAAAACAGAATCTGTCAAAAACAGAACAGTCTGTAGCAATCTGTAACTAACGCAAACTTCTGGAACTCAAAACATTCTGCCAAAATAGGACGACCTAGGAAATTTTTTTATTGATCAGCAGAAATTGGAATCACTATTTTATCACGTTCTGGTGATTTTTAACAATTGTTTTCGTCAACCGAAAGTTTCTGGAAATTACAGCAAGATCAAATAACTATCATCCAAGAAGATCCTATAGGTTTAACTTGGCACAAACACTAATTAAAAGATAAAAACACATCTTAACAGAAGGTAGATGTATTATTTATTCCTAAACAGAAACAAAAACAAAAAACTAAAAATAAAATTGGGTTGCCTCCCAACAAGCACTATCGTTTAACGCCCCTAGCTAGGCATAAAAACAAAGATAGATCTAACGAGTACCATCTTTGGCACTAAATTCATAAGTAGAGAGATTGTGATCTCTAGGGATCTCTCCCTTTTTAGTAATGGCTAAACCTTTAGGCGAAAATTCAAGAAATTCATTGGTAGCAAAAGGTTCCTTAATGATAGAGAGACAATTGGGAAGAACACTTATGGATTTGAGATCCGCGTCTCCCTTACTAGAATATTCACCCTTATTTTTAGGAACATAACTAAACCTGGCATTTTTAGTAGGGGGCTTTGGAGTGTTTTTCATGGGGGGAAACGCAGAACGTAAGTTTGTAATGATATCCTCAAGTTTACCGATTCTAGCAGAGTCTAGATCTATTTTTTCATTGACTATAGGTTCTTTTTCTTTAAAATTTTTCAAAGTAACTCCAACCCTAGATCCAAATTGGGTAATGTGATTATGAATATTTTTATCCAAATTTTCAATCAACTCAACAGTGGCAATTTTATTTTTAATAATATCAAGCCGTTGCATCACATGTTCTAGAGTTAAAACCGTTCCATTAACCAAAAGAGGTGGTGGGCCAAACAAGTCTAACATAGCATTATAAGCATCAAAAGTATGGCTACTCATAAAATCACCTCCGGTAGCAATATCAAGAACACATCTATTCAAGGAGTAATGCCTACATAAAATTATGGAGAAGAACGGAGTAGTAAGCTTCCTAGTAGCTTTATATTGGGCATTGCAAATTCTATGCCAAGCCTCTTTTAAACTTTCCCTCTCCCTTTGCTTAAAATTGTGAATTTCTTGTTCGGGAGTGAGAATAAGGATAGGAGGACTAGCCATGACGACAAGGTAAACGAACTAACACACGAGCAAACAGAAAAACAGCAAGCAAAAAAGAAGAGGAGATTGGGAAAGAGAGGGCGAATAAAACGGCAAGGGTGAAGTGGGGGAGAGGAAAACGAGAGGCAAATGGCAAATAATGTAAATGCGAGGGAGATGGGTTTGTGATGGGTACTTGGTATGTCTTGACTTGAGCGAAGACCTCCCCGGCAACGGCACCAGAAATCCTTCTTGCTACGTCTTGAGCTTGCGTTGGTTTTCCTCGAAGAGGAGAGGGTGATGCAGCAAGTGTAGCGTAAGTATTTCCCTAATCCAGTAGGAGGCTCCTCAAAAGTCCCACGCACCTACACAAACAAACTGAGAACTCGCAACCAACGCAATAAAGGGGCTGTCAATCCCTTCACGGCCACTTGCGAAAGTGAGATCTAGTAAAGATAGTATGATAAGATAAATATATTTTTGGTATTTTATAATATATATATGCAAAAAGTAAAGGTGCAAATAAAAGAAAATTGGAAGCAAATATGATAAGAGATAGACCCCGGGGCCATAGTTTTCACTAGTGGCTTCTCTCAAGATAGCATAAGTATTACGGTGGGTGAACAAATTACTGTCGAGCAATTGATAGAAAAGCGCATAGTTATGAGATTATCTAGGCATGATCATGTATATAGGCATCACGTCCATAACAAGTAGACCGACTCCTGCCTGCATCTACTACTATTACTCCACACATCAACTGACTCCTGCCTGCATCTAGAGTATTAAGTTCATAAGAACAGAGTAGCGCATTAAGCAAGATGACATGATGTAGAGCAATAAACTCATGCAATATGATATAAACCCCATCTTGTTATCCTCGATGGCAACAATACAATACATGCCTTGCAACCCTTCCATCCTTTGGTAAGGACACATAAGATTGAACCCAAAGCTAAGCACTTCTCCCATGGCAAGAAAGACAAATCTAGTAGGCCAAACCAAACTGGTAATTCGAAGAGACTTGCAAAGATAACTCAATCATACATAAAAGAATTCAGAAAAGATTCAAATATTATTCATAGATAAACTTGATCATAAACCCACAATTCATTGGGACTCAACAAACACACCGCAAAAAGAGTTTACATCGAATAGATCTCCACAAGAGAGGGGGAGAACATTGTATTGAGATCCAAAAAGAGAGAAGAAGCCATCTAGCTAATAACTATGGACCCGTAGGTCTGTGGTAAACTACTCACAACTCATCGGAGGGGAAAGGATGTTGATGTAGAGGCCCTCCGTGGTTGATTCCCCCTCGTGAGTGCGGTGAAGGCTCAAGATGGGATCTCATGAATCTGAGAAGGTTCTGGTGGTGGAAATTGTGTTTCGTGGTGCCCCTGGATGTTTTCGGGGTATGTAGGTATATATAGGAGGAAGAAGTACGTCGGTGGCCGCCCGAGGGGCCCACGAGATAGGGGGTGCGCCCTATAGGGGGGGCGGCCTCCTATCTCGTGGGGTCCTCGGAAGCTTCTTGACTTGCACTCGAAGCTCTCTGGGTGATGTTCGTTCCAAAAATCACGCTCCCGAAGGTTTCATTCCGTTTGGACTCCGTTTGATATTCCTTTTCTTCGAAATACTGAAATAGGCAAAAAAACAACAATATGGGCTGGGCCTCCGGTTAGTAGGTTAGTGCCAAAAATGATATAAATGTGTAAAATAAAGCCCATAAACATCCAAAAGGGGTAATATAATAGCATGGAACAATCAAAAATTATTGATACGTTGGAGACGTATCACTGGCCATACGCGTACTTGGTTTTGCACCTTCATAATACTCCTCCCTCCGTCACAGTTTATAGGGCGCGCTTCATTATGATGCATTTCTCTCAATGCATTTCCACCACCAAAGATACTTTAGACGCGTTTGGTTTAATGCTCGATTAATTAGGGCGTGGTAACCGCAATCAAGTCCACAATTTTCTCTCGATGTACTAGGGAGTGGAGTAAGTGCATGCATGTGTGTACCCGGGGTGGAAGCACTGCATGCATGTGTGTACCCGGGGTGGAAGCACTGCATGCATGTGTGTACGCATTATTTCCTCTAGTAATAGACACCGTGCTATAACTACCAATGCTATTTTTCAGGCCGATCGCTAGTCACCTTGGTCCCAGAGATTTTTTCTTTTTCTGAAGTGCGTTGTATAAACAGTGACAGATGGGGTAGTATGAGCGGATTCAAAGAAGAGCGTAATGATGGTTGCTTCTTCCGAGCAACTTACAGTGGGAAAGGTGGGGCTTATGATTTGACTGCTCATTATTCACTATTAATGCGGCGCAACGACCGGGCCGAGTCTCCCATGCGGCTGTGCACTTCCCCCTCGGTTCTTAAATATACTCCGGAGTATTTGTCTTTCTAGAGATTTCAATGAGTGACTACTCAAATATTTGTCTTTTTAGAGATTCAAATGGACTACTACATACGGATGTATATAGACATATTTTAGAGTGTATATTCACTCATTTTGCTCCGTATGTAGTCACTTGTTGAAATCTCTAGAAAGACAAATATTTAGGAACGGAGGGAGTACACATACGAAGCAAAATGAGTGAATCTACACTCTAAAATATGCCCATTTGAAATTTGTAAAAGACAAATATTTAGGAATGAAGGAGTATAATTTTGTGCATGGCACATGGACCCGGATGTCGAAGAGGCTTCTGGCAATGCTATCAACCTTCCAGCATTTGTTTACATAATTGACGTACTATACAAATAATTTTCCAGTGACATGAAATTGTACAATGGTGTGAGCTTTCAGCTTTTGTTTCGTGTGTCTTCCATCGATGCTCTTTCGGAAACAATAAAAAAACTAACTTCCTTGCTAATGCATCATAATTATTAGCAGATCAGAGCTAATATTTACATCACAACTGAAGACAAAGTTGTGAGAAGGTGTTAAATTAAAATTGATCTATGCTTTCATTGGCAGCAACGTCCCCCAGCTCTGTCTAAATCAACAAGGCATGTTGGGAAAAAAGTAGCTGTCTGGAGCATGCAACATTCTGATCATTTTGTGCAGTTCCACTAAAATAGAGCTGAGCATCCCTGTTCCAAAGGTATTAAGTGTGATTACGATAATAGAGGACTGCTGATGAAACAATAAACACACAAGTAGAAGCCGGTCACCTTTGCAGTCTCTCTTAAGACTAACTAGTTGGAGAAGATTAGGCTCGGAGTTGTATGAGGAGGATAGAGAAAAACCAATCTCCCTTTATGCAGTCGCACTGAAATGTAGAGACGTTGCCCGTGTGAAATTTTGGTAAAACTGCACAAAACTCTCTTAAGAAAAAAGTGATTTGTGCAGTTCACCAAAAGGTCGCAATAGCAACGAGGTGAAATGGATAGCCCTGTTTGCAAAAAAAAGAGGTAGAAAGGAAACAATTAGTGGCCAATAACAGTTGATGACACATGCGATGACAAAAAAGAAGCATATTCCTTGTTCCTAAGGGAAGATAACAACATGGTTGTGTTTGTCTAAAACAGTGTGAGGACGAGATTGCAATATGGAAAGTACGCCGACGAGCTACTTTTTGGGCAAAGAACTATTGGAGATACATATGCAGCGACGTGGGAAGACGGGCAGTGGAGCAAGGCGGGATGGGATACCTGGTGGTCGTCGGGATGTAACTAGGTGAGCGGCGGCGGGCGGAATCTGCCCATACCGCGGGAGCGAGCAGGTGGCATAGGCCCTACCGCGCGGAGCTTGGTCGAGAGAAGGCAGGCGTGTACCGCAGATCGGGACGTGCTGCCTCGGCTGTCGAGCAGAGAAAGCGATGCGTCCTCCCTTTCTACGGCGGAGGAGATGCGGCGGATGGTGACCAATGGTGAGAGAGAGAGCCACCACAGCCTTGTGTGAGATACTCGAAGAGAGACAAACCAGGCGGCAGGCTCCATTGTATATAGTGGGCGGACTACCTTTTCTCCATAAAAATCGTTTTATATTCTGTGTACGTGCCATTGAGCGATATAACTTTATTTAAAAATAACGCGCCAATGCATCAAGTCGAACCTTGTTTTGTGCACGCGTGGTACACGACCTTCGTAGGTAAACAACCGCTACACGCGTTCAAATTATCACGTGGGCTGCCATTTCGTACAGAAATGAGCTCCACTGTGTATCCGCGCGGGTGTGGCTGGGCATGAAGCGTGAGTACATGCACGGTGCACCTATTCTCTTCTTGTATACGTACACCACCTACGTGGGGTTGTGTGAGAGAGATACTAACGTAGAGGGATATAGTGTGTGGGTTCGTGAGAGTTTTGGGGGGGGGGGGGTCAATAAAAAAATGTAACATATGCAATGTGTGTGAATAGAGTCCTCAATATATCATATATATAGAGGGGGTGATCTACGAGAAGAGAGTGGGAGATCATCGGCTTGAAGTGTCCATAGAATCGAAGAGAGGGATGATGTGTGTGTGTGTGTGTGCAAACGCGATCGATAAAGAGTGCCATCGAATTTGTGTGTGCCATGTCAAAGATATAGAGTGGCTGGCCTACTAGAACGAGAGAGGGGACAGGTGCAGTTTGTCTCTGTAGCATGAATACCTACCGATAGTGCTCGACTATCGGTGTGTGGTGGGGGGGGGGGGAGGGAGGCCTAATTAACTATAGAGGTACAATGGCTGGTATATGTGTGGAGGAGGAGAGAGGCCTACCTCATGTATTAAGGGAGATCGATTGGCATCCATGCATATGTGTAGGAGAGGAATAAGGTTGGGAGAGAGATAGAGCTAGAGTGTTGGAGAGGGTGGTAGTGGAGTTGCTTCTAACAAATGGTGGGATAGGCTTGCTAGACAACCGGAGGGCACGCCTGCAATATCAATAAGAGAGGGGATGGCTGCCTGTCTGTGCACGTGCGTGTGAGAGACGGGTCAGAAGGCATGCACGAATGATGAGGGGGGATGATATGGCTGTGGTAAGCAGACATAACTACATAGGAAGATCAATCGTCCTTTGTCACAGAAAGGAGAGACATAACTTGTGAGGTACGTCGATCGATGGGGGGGATAGTTAAAGTCGACCTAGGTATATGTTGGGAGATCGATCGGTATACATGCATGTGTGTGTTAGAAGCAAATGAGGCACGTGGAGAAGGATAGAGAGAGAGGGATCCATCTAGGAGGTGGTGCCAGAATCATACTATATCGAGGGGGAAGGAGTGTGCGAGTACGAGATCGATGAAAAGAGTGGTGGGAGTGAGGCATGGACGGTGATAAGAGATGAGGGGAAGCTTGTCTTTGTGCTAGGCACACCTGGCTAGAGAGGCATATCGATCGATGTGTGCCGTAAAGAAGGAGCTGTGGGGGGCCTACACACACCGTGGGTGAACGACCTAAAGTGAAAAGACGAATTTGCGGGACGGAGCTAGAGAATTCCGGGGGAGGGTGAGAGGCATGCGGGCGTGTGCATGCTCGAGAGAAAGTTAGCGCTAGCTTACAAAGATAATGTGGTGTGTTATTAAGGTAATCATGTGGGCGTGTACTATTATTTGGAATCAACATCAAGTGTATTCAAAAAATAGAATTCGAGTTCATGTAGTACACATAGTTCATATCTATCTCTATAGTAATCATGTGGTGTGTTATTAAGGTAATACACGAATGATGGTTGAAGCCCAGCAACAATCATGATTGTAGATTCTTATTGAAATAGAAAGCAATTCAAATTCAGTTTGAATTACAGCGGTAGTATAGACATTTGGAATGCACTAAAATGTTGGTATGAGTAGGTTACATGCATTATACACAAGCGAAAAAATTTAATTGGACATAACATGGATTCATACTCCCTCCTTCCATCTATATATGGCGTAATCCGTTTTTTAAGACCACCTTTGACTATTGACAAGATTAATAGTACATGACATGCACAATGTGAAAATTATATCATTGAAAGAACCTTTCATAGACGAATTTAACGGTGTGCTTTGTGTAAGTTGCATGCCATATATTATTGCTCTAATATTTGGTCAAATTTAGCATCGAAAAACGCATTAGGCCCTACATAGATGGAAGGAGGGAGTAGCTTTGAATAGCATTTTTATAGTAAAACGGGGCAAGACTCTCTCTTTGTGTGGTGTGAATAGTTTTATTTTTTTCGTTTTCTTTTTGGTTCAGGGAAGTGCGAATTGATTTGGTATGTACAACAACAATATTACACGTTAGGCTTGTCTCTAAAATTCAACCTACGCCTTGTTATATCTCGAAAATTCAGATATCGTGCTCCCAAAACTGGCGCCTTCACAACCCGCGCCTTGCTATCCCCAAATTACAACACGCGTGAAAACTCCCTCCAGCTGGCAAATCCCGACACGCAAAATCCCCATTCTAACCCTGAGCCGAAAGTGCCGCTAGTTCAAATCGGTGGGGGGTACTTTTGTAACACACCCTACATTTTGGATAAGCACGTCCCTAAGTCATGGTTCACCCCCTCCCATCGCCTCCTTTTTGCCATTCGAAATCCCAGGCCGCCATAACCTCTCCGCTCCAGCCGCGAAACCCCACCCTCCTCCGTCCGCCACCTCACCGCTGCCCAGCCGGAGCCTCTTCCCCGACGACGTCATCCACCGCAACATCTCGACGTCTCTCGTCCACCTCCCCGGATGAGGATCTGTCGTCCATCTCGTCATCCCGCCGGTTCAGCCACCCCGTCCTCCACCTCCAAGGAGCTGCTCCGACGATCGCCTCGTCTATCGCGGTTGCTCCATCCCCACAGCGCTGCCTTAACCTGCTCCACCGGAACCGTAGCATCCTCACCGACTCCTCAGATGAAGCCGAGGTCTACTCGGCGCCACCAAAGAGGTTGTACACTCATCACATCACACCTTCTCCTTAACTCGACCTCCCGGCACCGATGGTGCTCCATCCTGCACCCCGATGGAGCGGCTACCTTGAAGCCGGCGCCGCGAGGGACATCTCCATGGATGCTCTCCCCTAGTGCGAGGCCCCTTCGGCGGCGGCGTCCATACCAGACGGATCTGCTGCTGCTGCTCCAGCTTTCGCTCGCTTGCTCGTGCTTTTGCTGCTGCTCCAGCTCTCGCTAGATTGCTCGCTCACCCAGCTGCTGCAGCTCCGGCTCTCGCTCGCTCGCTCGTGCTGCTGTTGCTGCTCTCCCCCTCGCTCGTCTTTGCTCTGCTCGATTGCTTCACTTGATCGGTGAATCGACTTTTGGGTCGATCGATTTTCAGGGTGGGGGCTCGCGGAGTTAAGGAAGAACCACCCTTGCGGGGCGGGGCTCGACGGAGAGGCACCCCACTATCTATCTTAGGGTCCAGGGTGGGGGCGGGGGGCCTAGAGGGCTGGCTGGGGCAGCGGCGGACCGGCGGTGGGGAGTTGTTTCAGTGCGGCGAGGCAACACTGGGGCCGGCGGTTCGTCCGGTGGTAGCTGGCGACTCATGGGGGGTGCAGGTTGAAGATGAACTGTAGGCCCTCCCTATACTACATGTCAAGTGCCTCTCTGCTACCATTGTGTTCAGGTTCGACAGTAACATTCAGATTCCACAGTAAATTTCAGTTTTGACAGTTAAGTTCAGAGTCAACAGTTTTTACCTCATCTATTGTAGTCAGGTGGTTTTTGGTGACGTAAATTTTACATCTATTTTACATCATCAATTGGAGATGCTATTAGAATCCCACTTGAGATTGACGATGTATGTCTTGTGCTTCTTCAGCCTTGACGTCTTACGGCTAACGGAGCTGCTCCAATGACGAGCGATCCATCTGTGAGCGATGCCACGGGCGCCGTCTCTGATTCCACAGATCTTCCTCCACATTTCCGACAGCCACCTCTGCCTCAAATGCTTCAGCGACTAACCCAATGATGCTAAGGTCGACACGACTACGGCAAAGAGGTTGTACACTTGTCGCATCACTTATTACTATACATTCATGTCGATCCACTAGGGCTATTTTTGTTCAACGAAAAAACATGGCAATAGGGAATTTTCCAATGGCACTCTACTATTCAATTATTCATGCATTTTGTTGATAGGAATGAAGCAAAACATCCACCTGGACCTACTTTTCAAAATCCTATGCATGAAAACAAGACCAAGTGCATTAGTGGCAGAATAACATTCTAACTGTACACGCTTTCATATGGTTTCACCTTATTTTGGCCATGTTTCTTTGCATTCTTATGCTCTTCCAATTCCTGTAAACCAAACACCCAAGTTGATAGAAATCCTGTGTTTACAAATGCTATGTTTACCATGTGCATTCATATCCTATTCCGGTGTTTTTTCCTATCCCTGCGTTTTTAGAATCATGCAAGCCAAATGAGCCCTTACAGAATTACTTCAGTTACAGGTAGGTGTCGAAGGGAACTTTATGTGGTTTGTCCCGCTCCTGCCGCGACGTCGTCCACCTCACCTGAGCTGCTCCATCGACAGAAACATCCACCACACCAGACATCATGACTCCTGTCCATCTTTCGCCGCCTCTGTTCTCCTTCCCTGCTGCCGGCACCCACCGCAATGGCATCACCATCATCGACTCAGCAGATGAACCTGAGGAGTACACGGGTCCACAAGAGAGGTCGCACTCTTTTGTTTTTGCTTATGTTATGCATTGCTTAAAATTACCTGCTACTTTATCGTCCTGTCCACCTCTTGGACTCAAAGTCAGGTCCAAATTAATGTTCAAACTTGAGTTCTAAATTTGTTGTGGGGCACATATCGAGGAAGCAATGAATAGTATCTCTGTCTAATATCTGGTTCACCTAGGGTATGCCTATGTTGTTCATCTTGGGTGGGAAACAAATAGTTAAGCAATCATCATATGTCTTTTTATTAAATTAAAGCAATCATCAGCCTGCTATCATTATTTTTGGATCCTTCCACTGGTTGTTACCATCACTCTAAATTTCTACATGCTCTCCTTACATAATCTCATCATATTTTTTTCGTATGCATGTCAGATATTGTACACAATCATGCTGAACATTTAGAGAAAAAGAGAAGAGTTTTGTGCGGCAATACAATGTCATGTAGACATCGCTCCATGGTGGGTTCAATGGCAAACCCTCCCCACTCCTCTCCAGGTGTAATCGAGAGGAAGATATCTGTTACGAGGCGGATTGAGGCCTTGACCAGTCCTATTTACCCCCCAAGGTGTTTGCTCTACCTTGGCATGATGATGTTAGTCATATCATGCATATGTTGCCTTGTAGTGCCTACTTTTGACATCATATACGTCATCTGCTTAGTTTATACATGTTCTGTGATGCCACCTATTTAGTTTCTATATCATATATGGGAATTATGCAGTCTCATGTCTTTCAGCCAGCCAAAATATATGTGAAATCTGCAATGCCATCCTGTTTTACCAGGCACCATATATTTGAATGATATCTTGCCCATCCTTTTCTTCATTACATTTCCATTTGTCGATAATGTTTGTACATTAAACTACTCTTCCTGTGAATCAACCATTTGGGTGGGAGATTGAGAATTCTGGAGTGAAGTCAAGGCCTTCAGAGCAGACAGTGCTACATGTCGAAGCAGATCTCTTGTTGGGTCCCGATAGCTCCTCAGAGATGGATTCAGAGACAGATGACCAGTCGTATTCCCCCACCGAGGTGTATGCTCTAACTCGCCACGGTTATACTGCTCATATCATGCATATGGTGTCTTGCATTGCATAGATTAGACATCATATACACAATATTCAACACCGTGTTCTTAGTTCAGGCATCATATCTAATGCCCTCTGTTTAGCATATAAATCACATATGTGAATTAAATGATGCGATCCTGATTACTTAGATAACATGTAGGTGAATTATGTCATGCGATCCTGTTTAGTTATTCATCATATCTTTGAATTATGTTATGCTATGCTATCCAGTTTAGATAGACATCATATATGTGAAATTATGCCATGCTATCCGTTTTAGTTAAACAATATACATGTCAACTATTTCATGTCCTCTTTTTTCCACACTATCTATTGTATCTGTCACTCATACAATGTCTGTACATTCAACTATGTATCCTATTTATCGGCCATTTGAATTGGGCGGGTGATGCCGACATCTAGCGGACTAAAAACACAGTATTCAAATAAGCAGTGCTACCTCTTGGTGGAGATAGCACCACAGTTGTACATGCATGAGAACCAGACCTACCACACATAACCCAAACTCTCACAGATGTTCCCCTCTGCGATGGACGAGAGAACCAGCTTCACCCAATCTAACCCCAACCCGGCAGATAGTTACAGTTCACATTGACATAGCACCATCTCCACCACAGAGCTCCCAAACAAGAAGCGATTAGTAAGACAGCTCCAGTGCCCAAAGGGCCAGTACTACCACAGCGAACCCCAACTCCACCAGTTAATACGCCTATTCCTATGGAGGAAGCACAACCAGCTAGTCGTAGTTTAGCATCTATCACATTTGATTTTGTTAAATTGTATGTGTGTATCTTCCCATCTTGCAAATATTATACTGAAGATGAAGGAAAATGCCAGTTGCAGGTGTTTGTCCAGGAGTTATGTGTAAGTAATGTTATTCATGGCAATTACTTTGCTTTGTCCCATACATCCTACCTCCATGATGGTTATAATCCAGCAAATTTTCCCATTTTTCTCTATAGAGAAGGACATATTTGGAAACTCAGGATGTGGTAACCTGTGCTAATACCTCTCTATCTTCAAGAATGCTTGGTGGCAGTATTGGAATTACCTGAAGAAAACGTACTTCACCAGCAAAGAAACTCATCAAATTCCCCTACATTCTCCTGAGACACATTCTTGGACAATGGTAGGGAGCGCCTTGTTACTGTCTTGGTCTGAACAAAGAATGTGGTAATGTCTATGAGCTCATTTTCTATTTTTGAGTACTATATTCTTGCGTCTTACTGTACTCTGTTCATGTTGAACAAGTGCCGAAACCTGAAGAACAAATGTTATAATTTAAGATTACGTTGCTATCATAGTTCAAAAAAGCGCTAGGCGTTAATTGTGCGTTTTGCCACAGCCTTGTGCTTTACTGACCAAAGCGCATGCTTATGCACAGTTATGCACAGATTAAGCGTAGTTATGCGCAATGCATTTCACCAACGCCTAGAGCCTAGGCGCGCTTAAGCGCTCCCTTAGGCGTGCCTTTTTTAACTATGATTGCTATCGTGCATACTGCTTTGCTCTTGTATCACTCTATTTAATCATACAAACTTATTTTTAAATTGAAGGATCCAATCGAAACTCCAATGGCACAGCAAGTATGTTCACGCATGTTTCTTTAACAGGCTTGCTCTTATCAATAGCTCTGTTGATTTCAATTTCAATTGTGTATACAGTTGACTTCTCATATCATGCACATTACTAGCATCACAATGAGCCAATAGTGTTGTTGTACATGTAGACCCGTGGTACCCATCTGAAATCTTGTTGTCTTTGTGTAGTTTCCCACGCTTTGTATTCTTTCCTTTGCTGCTTTGTCTTGGTGGTATGATTTGAACCGTGTCTCTATTTTGATTTAACAAGACAATGTTGTGACCATAGGACATAGATATATGTTTGTTTAATGCTTTTATTATGTACTAGTACTTGGCAATAGAAGACTTGGTAGTTTAATCCTGTCCACCTTACAAATGAACTGGTTCACCGAAATGAGTTTCATATACTAGTACATGCTAAACCTGTTATGTGTCTACTTGTTTCTTCTTTTAGAATGCTGACAGAATATTGGGGAAGAGTGACTTATTAAGCAATGGTAAAGGAAGTAATGCAGATAAGGTTCAGGATAGTGACACATCCTTGTTGGTCTCCAACAAAGCTGATAAAACAGCTAAGGAAGACTATCTCGAGACAGTGAGACAACCCCAAAGTTATGTCTTGGTTTAGTGTTCGAGTTACTGGACGCTACCACTTGCACAAGCTATTTAAACTCACTGTCTAAATAAGTTCGGTTTCTTGAGTCTCAACTACAAGCTGAAAGACATCGATCAGTGTCTTTGTGACAAGCGGAAGGACTGCGGAAGTCCTGGAGCATTCAGATGCATACTTTCTGGTGCAACAACAAGCGTTGGAGGATTTTAGCGCCAAACAGGACAAAGCTAATAGGCTTGCTAAGCTTATTGCCAGCATGGTGGATACCCAGGATAATGTTTCTTGAGCCCTTCTAAAGTTGTTTCAGTTATGCTCTTGTTTTGCTGCCGCGTTTATTTGCACTGGTGGCCAATTAAATGACGGTGTATATAATATGCTGCTTTGTTTCCTATATTTGCACTGGTGGCGAACTTTGATGCCTAGTGGATGTAATATGTGTAATAGCGTTAATAGGATAGTGTTAATTGCTTGCTTATTTATTTCCTTATTGTCTTGTTTAGTTGTTTGCTTGTAGTCACTGCAGTTCTTCTTCTGTGTTTTTCTAGTGGCCACAATAACCTATTTTTGGAAACTAGGCCAAAATAATCATGGCAACACACAGACTGTTGTAACCAGGGGCCTCCTGCGGGTCGTATGATCCATGGGCCTTCTACGGGCCGTAGGATCCATTGTCCTTCTATACGGGCCGTAGGATCCATGGCCTTCTACGGGCCGTACGATCCATGGGCCTTTTACGGGCCGTAGGATCCATGGGCCTTCTACGGGGCATATCATCATTTCGCCAATCGTGGGCCGTACTATTCGTGGACAATAACAAGCCATTAATAGGCCGTATTTGATTACTCTATGAAAACAGCCCAACGGTTTTTTTACATGAAAACGGTCCAACGTATTAACGGGACACAAACGGGCCGATTGTAACCACGGGCTGAATTTGGCGATAAGCGAAAGTAGCGATAGCAGGCGTAAGTAAACAAATCTTTGAAATGAGCCCAAGAATAAATGGGCCTGAGAAGGCGAGAGATAACATGGGCTGAAACAGCCCAGCGGAATAATGGGCGTTAATGGGTATAAAGTGATACCTTTGTTCATTACGGGCGGTTTTACCACAGCCGTTAAGGGCGAGGGTTACTAAGGGCCTCGTATGGGCGAAAGGCGTCATGGGCCATACATGGGCCGGAAGTTAAAACAGCCTGGAATTATATTGGACGGCCCAGATGGCGCTATTGGGCCAAATTCAGATAGGCCGTAAACGGGCCCTGGGTTAGCGGGCTGTAAATGGGCTATATGCGAACAGGCCGTTAACAAGCTTGTCGTGGGCCGGCCTACCACCTTTTGACCAAGTCAAAGGGGCCGACCTTTTCACAAGAATGGGCCTCTGTTGGGCCATGCCACGTGTCGACGTATCATAGGCGCTTTGGGTGCAATGAGTGGATGACATCTGTCCCAAGGGTGAGCCGACACGTGTTTCCTCCAGCCAATGATGATTTTACATGTGGAAAATCGACATTGGTCGGGACTGTTAACGGGTTATCGGATCCAAAAACGGACCCGGTAGCTTAACGGCGTTCCGTTACGGTGGATGCCACTTGTCGGTTACCCTTGACGGAAGTACTTCTGTGACGCGCGATTTATCGTCATGGAAGTGGACACTTCCGTGATGATAATTTTGGTAATGTCATGGAACACTTCTACGACAATACAGGTATGACTATCTTGATTCTGTCATAAAATCGTCATGGATGTACATGCATGACAGAAAATGTGACCTACTGTGACAAACACGTATCATCACGGAAGTGTATTTTTTTTTGTAGTGATGGAGATGTCATGGTAAGATTTTTTTTACTATTATGATATATGTGCATATTTTGCATAAATTCTTCTAAAACTCAACTACATTGCTAACTATGAAGTTATTACTATGTTTTTCAACACAAAATCCCGAAGGATTGTGTGCCTCATCTGATGTTTCTGAAAGGTCGCCTTGATGTTATGAACTTATGGTTAGGTCATCCTACGTATCACTCCTGTTCATACCGGATTTCTAAAACCGATGAAGACATGACAATCGAAGATTGGAAAAAAATGTATGGTCAATCATAGGGAGCTACTTGGAAGCAACATTGTGCGAAGCGATAGAATTGGAGACAAGATAAACTCCATTCTCCATAATCGAGAGTCAGGGCCTATCTTGTTTTATGCTATTATACCTAAGAGAGGGTAGTAGGTCCTATGAGAGAGGAGTAGGTCCTAGGTACAATGTGTTATTATGTGCTACAATGTGTTAGAGTTGATGATGAGGAGGAGGAGTTGTGATTAAGACTAGTGACCAACTTGCTATATGATGTCTCATTGATGAAAATGATGATCATGAGGAGGTGTTATATGACAATGATGTATTATGATGATAAGTTGTTAATGATGTGATGATGATGATGAGTTATATCATTGGGTAAAAGAATCGCGGATTAGTTTCAAGTGGATGGATCCATCCACTTGAAACTATTCCACGTTCTTGCACCTAGTGATGTAATAACTCATTATGATGTAAAAATTATCTCTAAATTGCTACTGTATGAAAACTTGTATAATGGTGTATGAAACGACATAAAATGAAAAACAAATAGGTTACACAATAATAGTAGTAGAGCGGGCGCAGAGGCGCGTTGCTAGTAGTTACCAGTAGCACATTATAAAAAAGCATTGCTACTAAGTACGTATAGCAGTTGCGTGTGTAGACCAATGCTACTGCTAACCTTTAGATGCAGCGCCTTATCAGTAGCGCGGTGTTGGGTAACATAGTATTTCAAAAAAAAATCCTATGATCACGCAAGATCTATCTAGGAGAAGCATAGCAACAAGCGGGGAGAGTATGTCCACGTACCCTCGTAGACCGAAAGCAGAAGCGTTTAGTAACGCGGTTGATGTAGTCGAACTTCTTCGCGATCCAACCGATCCAATCACCAAACGTACGGCACCTCCGCGTTCAGCACACGTTCAGCTCGATGACGTACCTCGAGCTCTTGATCCAGTTGAGGCTGAGGGAGAGTTCCATTAGCACGACGGCGTGGTGATGGTGATGATGAAGCTACCGGCGCAGGGCTTCTCCTAAGCACTATGAGATATGACCGAGGTGTGTAACTGTGGAGGGGGGCACCGCACACGGCTAAAAGATCAACTTGTGTGTTCTAGGGTGCCCCCCTCCCCATGTATATAAAGGAGGGAGGAGGGGAGGGCCGGCCGGGCCCTACGGCGCGCCCAAGAGAGGAGTCCTACTAGGACACCTAGTCCTAGTAGGATTCCACCAAAAGGGAGAGGGGGGGAAGGAAGGAGAGGGAGAGGGAGTAGGAAAGGGGGCGCCGCCCCCCTTCCCTTGTCCAATTCGGACTGCTAAGGGAGGGGGGCGTGACCTGCTCTGGTGACCCTCCTCTCTCTCCAATAAGGCCCATGGTGGCCCATTAGTTCCCCCGGGGGTTCCGGTAACCCCTCCGGCACTCCGTTTTTACCCGAAACTATCCGGAACACTTCCGGTGTCCAAATAACATGGTCCAATATATCAATCTTTATGTCTCATCACGTTCGTGATCTAATCCGGGACTCCGAACAAACTTCGGTCATCAAAACACTTAACTCATAATACAAATCGTCATCGAACGTTAAGCGTGCGGACCCTACAGGTTCGAGAACTATGTAGACATGACCGATACACATCTCCGGTCAATAACCAATAGAGAAACCTAGATGCTCATATTGGTTCCTACATATTCTATGAAGATCTTTATCAGTCAAACCGCATAACAACATACGTTGTTCCCTTTGTCATCGGTTAGTTACTTGCCCGAGATTCGATCGTCGATATCATCATACCTAGTTCAATCTCGTTACCGCCGAGTCTCTTTACTAGTTCCGTAATACTTCATCCCGCAACTAACTCATTAGTCACATTGCTTGCAAATATTATAGTGACGATCATTACCGAGAGGGACCAAAGATACCTCTCCGTAACACGGAGTGACAAATCCTAATCTCGATCTATGCCAACCCAACAAATACCTTTGGAGACACCTGTAGAGCATCTTTAAAATCACCCATTTACGTTGTGACGTTTGATAGAACACAAAGTGTTCCTCCGGTATTCGGGAGTTGCATAATCTCATAGTCTGAGGAACATGTATAAGTCATGAAGAAAGCAGTAGCAATGAAACTGTAACGATCATAATGCTAAGCTAACGAATGGGTCTTGTCCATCACATCATTCTTCTAATGATGTGATCCTGTACATCAAATGACAACACATGTCTATGGTTAGGAAACATCACCATCTTTGATAAACGAGCTAGTCAAGTAGAGGCATACTAGGGTTTTGTCTATGTATTCACACATGTACTAAGTTTTCGGTTGATGAAATTCTAGGATGAATAATAAACATTTATCATGAAATAAGGAAATAAATAATAACTTTATTATTGCCTCTAGGGCATATTTCCTTCAGTCTCCCACTTACAGTAGAGTCAATAATCTAGATTACATAGTAATGATTCTAACACCCATTGAGTTTTGGTGCTAATCATGTTTTGCTCGTGGAAGAGGCTTAGTCAACGTGTCTGCAACATTCAGATCCATATGTATCTTGTAAATCTCTATGTCCCCTTCTGACACTTGATGACGGATGGAATTGAAGCGTCTCTTGATGTGCTTTGTTCTCTTGTGAAATCTAGATCCTTTGCCAAGGCAATTGCACCAGTATTGTCACAAAATATTTTCATTGGACCCGATGCACTAGGTATGACACCTAGATCGGATATTAACTCCTTCATTTGCTACTTCCGAAGCAGCTATGTACTCCGCTTCACACGTAGATCCCGCCACGACGCTTTGCTTGGAACTGCACCAACTGATAGCTCCACCATTCAATAAAAATACGTATCCGGATTGTGACTTAGAGTCATCCGGATCAGTGTCAAAGCTTGCATCCACGTAACCATTTACGATAAGCTCTTTGTCACCTCCATAAACGAGAAACATATCTGTCGGCGTTCTGGGAACGGGGGTACCCAGACTTGCCTGCCTGCGGCCTGCGGCATGGCTAAAGGGGTGGCCCAGTACAGCCCATCTTCATTAGCACAAGCTCAAGACCCTCGCGAGGGGCCAAGCCTCGCGGGGTGGACGATAGGAAGCTTCCTCGGGCACGGCCTCGTCAGGCTGGCTCGCGAGGCGGAGAGAGATCAGGTGGGGTACCTCACGAGGTGCCCATAGCGACCAGGCGCCAGCCAGCATGATCCTCATTTCCTCTTTGGTGCAAAGGAGGCAAGCGCAGGCGAGAGCATCAAGCAAAGGCAGCCGTTTCGGTGCAAAAAGACCAAGACCATCGCAACGGCAGGAAGGAGGTCATCGTGGAGCCCAAGCCGGCGTCACCACTAGAGCCTTTGACAGGAGAGGACCAACTTTAGTCAGGATAAGTGTACTAGATGTTCCCCTTCAAAATGGCCAATTGTTGGCGCCCTTCCCGCTCAATATTTGGGAAGAGGCCCAGGGCCCCTGCCTATAAGTAGAGCTAGCCACCACAGTAGAGAAGGGAGAGAGGATCTGGACATCTCATCTTAGCTTGATCCAATCCGATCGAGAGCCTAGCCACAAGAACACCTCACCCTCGCGAGGTTGTTCTTCCTTGTATTGTTCATCATCAGCCCAAGAGGCAATCCACCACACCACACACTGGAGTAGGGTGTTACACCACAATGGTGGCCCGAACCAGTGTAAACCTTGTGTCTCTTGTGTTGTTCCTTTGGTAGTTTTAGATCCTTGCGAGGCGACGAAGTGCAGGTAGGTAGGGGTGAGATCTCGCGTGCACCCAGTTTGAACCTAGAGGTCTGCGGAACCCGAAATATGACAATTAGCGCGCCCGCGTGAGGGTGCTTGGAGCTTCCTTCCGCCGACCAGCTCTCCGCCGACATCGCGACTCGCTCTCGATGAGCAGCGCGCCCCACTCGGTTGCAGCGCCAGCCTGAGGGCGAGGCCCGAGCTTTGCCCCACCTTGCGGCAGTGCGGTGGCGAACAAGTTCAAGCGGAGCGCCGCCCGCGTTACAGGCGCGGCCGGTCCAGCCCTTCCTGCTGGCGTGCGAGAGGCCGTCCTCGAAGCAGGAGGCGACGACGAGTCATAGCTAACGGCTTCCCATGGCCTCACGGCGCCCAGCGCATGTGGCTGCTCCACCTGCGGCGGCTTCAGTAGCCTCTTGGGAGGAGTTGCGCAACCTCTTCCTCGCCCAACCTTGCTTGCCGGTGCCCCCGGTCGTTGCAGCCCTCCTGGGCGGCTCGCAGGCGCCACCTTCAGGCCTCCACGTCAAGCCATTCGTCCGCCAGATCGGTGTCGGTGTACTAAAGTAGGGGTACCTTAGTACCCCGAACTGTCTGCAGGCGATCGCGGCGTCCCGTGGCAAGCCTTGCGGGCATCTGCCAAGACCCTCCGCGGCCCTTGAGAAAACAAGACCCGGCAAGAGGAGCTTGCGGTAAGCCATTCAAGAACAAAGTAATCAAGACCCGGCAAGAGGAGCTTGCGGGAAGAATACTCGAGTAGCGAAGGAAACAAGGCCCGGCAAGAGGAGCTTGCGGGAAGGCTGGTGGCGATAAGCTCCGGCGCGACAAGAACCTCACCGCTGACAAGTGACCTCTCTTCATCTCCGCTCCAGCTCACCCGCCAGCGTGTCACCACAGGGCTCTCCCAAGCTGCAGCGTGTCGGCGGGCTGTGCAGCCAGCGGGGAGCAGCGATAAGCGGCTGACAGGCTACCATCGTGGCAAGCGGAGGCGCGCTTGCGGTCCTGTTACCTTTGTTGAGGCGTGAGGCGGGCATTGATGACTCTTGTCCCTTGCCGTCGAGTTAGGTATAGATTCTGTACCTTTATGCAGGCGCGTGTACCAACCTATGTTTTACTATTTTACCATGGTCTACTTGGCACATGTGGTGACCCCTTGTGCCTATAAAAGGAGGCCCAAGTGCAACGTAGAAAGGGTTCGGTCCAGCTCGGCTTAGTTCATCATACTCATCTGAAACCACACTCGGGCTAGGTCTTGTAGCTCCCATTGCTCCCTAGCAAGAACACAAGATAATCCACAAAGCAGCAGTAGGAGTATTATCTCTCGGGAGAGCTCGAAGCTGGGTAAATCTGCTCGTGTGCATCGCCTCGATCCGCTCTTTGTGCAATCTCCGCCCCCTCCGAACCACAAGGGACCCGGGTCCCGTAGGTGCTCGTGGGACACAATCCGTTCTCCCGACATCTTTGGCGCGCCGGTAGGGCGTCGAGGCTGTGTGAACCCGATCCGGCGGTCACGAGCAACTTCATCAACATCTTCGTCAATATGGCGCCCGAAGAAGAAGTCTTGGCAGCAGCGAGCCGTCGCGTCGAACCCACCACCACGGAGCTCTCGGTGGTGGGGAAACTGTAGCGGAGGAACCGGCGTCGTCGAGAAAGCACACAATGCCGCCAGGATCAAGGACAAGGCAGCATAGGCGTCGGCGTCCGAGTCCGCACCGCGTCCTTCGCGGGAGGCGCGGGACCGACAGCGTCATGATGCTCAGCGGCACCATCGCTCGTTGGATCAAGGCCAAGCTGGAGGATCCGAGGCCCTCGAGACCGCATGCACCCCAGCATGCTGGTACAAGCGAATCTGATGTCGCTTGGGCGGGATGCTGCTCCTCTAACGGTTAGAGTCCGAGCACATCCGTTCTTCGCACCGTCTGCCGTTGCCGCCAACCACACCAGCGAAGCCTTGGCTGAAACTCGATTACTTCTAGATTACCCTCAGCGGCCGATAAGGTCGGCGAATGGAGGCCACAATTCAGAGTCTCATCGGCCGCCAGCGGCGGCGTCCGCTGACAACAGAGTGCCTCGCGGCCGTGGCAAGGCAACAAGGTGCGAGCTGATGGCGGCGAGACCTGCGAAGTGCAGCCACCGTGCACTCCCCTTCCGAAGACCAAGATCGCCGACTCGCGGATCCACCTCGACAGCGACTCCACGCGTCGTCGGATCCATGAGCTCGCCGCGACCAGCGCTAAGTTCTCCGAAACGGCAAGAAGAAGACACTTGAACCCGTATCGGCGCCGAAGAAAGCGCGCCGTCAATCGGACCAGCGCCGGGCCTTTGTCGATATGCATGCGCCCGAAGGAACGAGGCGACTTGCCGTCTGTGATGGGTTGTCCTGCGTTCACTCGAGAGCTGCGGCAAGTCGGTGGCCCGACAAGAAAAACTTCAAACCAGATGTGCGGAAAAGTATGATAGCAGGACACACCCATCGAGTTCCTCGGCATCTACACCATCGCGGTGCAAGCTGCGGGGGCGAGACGACAAGATCTCGCCAACTCCTTTCCCACGGTGCTCAAGCCAAGCGTCGGATCTTGGCTCATGCACTTGTCGGATGGCTCTATTTCTTCTTGGGCAGATTTGTGCCACCAGTTTGTTGGCGCCTTCACGGTGACCACAAGCCTCATGGCCAGAGAGTGATCTCCACCTGCTTGCCCAAAGGAGGAGAGTCCTGCGCAAGTTCATCGAGAGATTGATCGAGTGCACTACAACATCCCGGCGTCCACCCTGCCGCGGTGATCGGTGCATTCCATCAGAATGTCTGAAACCGCAGGATGAGGAGGAGATGGCGATGTGCAAAGTGAAAAGCGTCGTGAGCTCTACGCCCTGGCCGACAAGTGTGCCTGCTACTGAAGAAGGAAGAAGACTCCGGGAGAGAATGTGGGAGCGAGTCGGCGGTGAGGAGATCGCCCGGCAAGAAAGAGCGGTGGCGAAACAACGGAGGAAGAAAAACCAAGTACTAGTTGTCGAGCAGTCCGGCAAGGATGGTGCCGCCAACAAAGCCAAGGCTGGTGGCTCCGGCTAGGAGGTTGCCGTTGATGCCGACCGCCAAGCTGTGGCGACGCCGACAAGCTGACAGCTCAACAAGCGATCTTGTAAAATCCACCGCACCAAGGCCCACGATCTCGAGCTGCAAGAAAGTTGAGCAGCTTGTTGAGCTCTGAGAGCTGAGTCGGCGGCGAGACAAGGAGAAGGCCCAAGAAGGTGCAGGTGCAGCAAGTAAGAAGAGACCCGGTCGGGAGGGCGCCTTGGCAAAGTCAAGCAGCGGCAAGAGACAGACCTCCCGTGGCGCGACAAGGAAGAAGATGAAGATGAGGAGGGCGAAGACATGGAAGGCGATGAAGCGGGCGAGCAAGAGTTTCAAAAGGCAGAGAGGTCCTTTGCGTTGTGGTGATGCTTCTCTGCATACCTCGCACCGCCAACTCAAACAATGGATGCGTGAGGTTAATGCAGCGAGAACCCTCCATAGAGTCGCGCAAACCTCGAAGTGGTCCAACACGCCCATCATTTTGACATTGAGGACCACCACGATCGCATCACAGCGGTCGGGTGCTTGCCGATGTTGGTCTCACCAACCATCGCAACCTCAAGGTCACAAAGATGTTGGTTGACGGCGGGGCGGCCTGAATTTAATCTCCTCTGCGGTGCTCCAAAAGCTTCAAATCCACGACAGCGAGCTCGAAGAAACGGTACTTTCAAGGAATCAACCCAGAAGGAGCAAGCCCAAAGGGAAGATCACGTTGCGGTAACATTCGGCAGCGAGCTCAACTTCAGAGCGAGAGGGTCACATTCGGCGTTGCCGACTTCCCATTGCCTACAATGGCATACTTGGCCGTCCGGCACTCGCCAAGTTCATGGCCACCTCTCATCATGCCTACAACTTACTCAAGATGCCCGGCCCGATAAGCGTCATTTATGTCCATGGCGACAAGAAGGGCGCGCTTATCTGCGCCGACAAGATTCTACGGGATGCAGCTGCCGCAGCAGTTAGCAAACCACTTGCCGGAAGCTCCGGGGAAGAAGAAGACCACCAAGACCGCAAGAGCTCGATGCCCACTCCGGCAAGCGCACCTCCTCGGAGTGCTGCGCTACCGTCGAGGACGCACCATCTTGCTCCACCGGCAAGTGCAAGAAGACGATGGCACCTCCGCCGAAGACCAAGAAGGTGCCCGCCAAGGAGGACGACACTGGTGGTACCTTCACCATCAGTGCCACGCTTGATCCTAAATAGGAAGGCGAGCTCGTTGCTTTCCAGCGGGCGAATGTCGATGTGTTTGCATGGCAACCATCGACATCCCGGTGTTCCTGAAAGTAATTGAGCACCACCTAGCTGTCTGTCCTCACGCCGCCCGTCAAGCAAAAAGTTAGGAAGCAGCGGTGGGCGCCAAGAGTTCATAGCGAAAGAAATCAAGAAGTTAGAAGCAGCGGGGCTTGTCGGAGGAGTCCTCCATCCCGTGGTTGGCCAATCCGGTAGTTATGCATAAGGCTAATGGGAAATGGAGACTTTGTATTGACTTCACCGATGTTAACAAAGCTTGTCCCAAAGACCCATTTCCCTTGCCACGTGTCGACCAGATTGTTGACTCCACGGTGGATGTGATCTGCTTTCATTTCTTGATGCATATTCAGGATATCATCGGATCTTCATGGCTGAAGAGGATGAAGAAAACCGCATTCATTACACCATGTAGCACGTCTGCTTCATACGGATACCTTTCAGTTTAAAGAATGCTGGTTCAACCTTTGCAAGAGTAGTCCACGATGCCTTTGAGCCACAAATACACAGAAATGTAGAAGCTTACATGGATGACATAGTGGTCAAGAGCAAGGACAAGGCAACTCTGGTTCAGGATTTGGATGAAACATTTGCAAATCTGCGCAAGATCAACCTCAAGCTCAACCCCGAGAAGTGCGTGTTTGGAGTCCCTTCCGGCAAGCTTCTCGGGTTCTTTGTGTCTCAGCGGGGAATTGAAGCCAATCCCGACAAGATCAAGGCCATTGAGCAGATCGAAGCACCAAAGCGCGTCAAGGATGTCGAAGACTTGCGGTTGCGTGGCTGCTCTCGGCAGTTCATCTCTAAGTCATTGAGCAGCATACTGCCGTTTTCAAGATTTTGAAAAGGCAGGTCAATGAAATGGACTCGAAGCGGAGGCTGCGCTGCAGGACTTGAAGAGATACTTGTCCTCCGCTCCAATACTTGTCGCACCTAGGCCACAAGAGAAGTTGCTGCTGTATATAGCGGCAACCAATCAAGTGGTTAGTGCTGCGTTAGTAGCGGAGAGGGAAGCAGATGATGAGCCGGCAACCGAGGCAGGCGCATCCATCGACAAGCAAGGAGCTTCGTCGTCAAGCTCTGGTCCCGACAAGGACGGATCAGCGCAGGGTTGCGACAAGATACAGAAGAAGATGGTGCAGCGCCAAGTCTATTTTGTCAGTTCCCTTCTGCAGGGGGCTAGGTCAAGGTACTCTGGTGTGCAGAAGTTGCTTTTCGGCCTCCTCATGGCCTCAAGAAAGCTGCGCCATTACTTCCAAGCACATGAGATAACAGTTGTCACTCGCTTTCCGTTGAAAAGGATATTGCAAAATCCGAAGCAACAGGCAGGATTGTCGAGTGGGCCTTTGGAACTGTCGAGCTTTGGCCTCAAGTTTGAAAGCACTTCAACTATCGAGCGAGCATTGGCGAATTCATAGCTGAGTGGGCGTAGCGCAAGATGAAGAAATTCGAGACGAGCATCCTGTCAAAGAGGCAAATAAAGATTGGCTGATGTACTTTGATGGTGCTTTCTCGCTGCAAAGCGCCCGGTGCGGCGTGCTGCTTATCGCACCCACCGGAGAGCATCTCAAGTACATAGTCCAGATGCACTTTCCCAAGGAACAAGCAACAAACAATACTGCAGAGTATGAAGGTTTGCTTGCCAGTCTCAGGATTGCGGCAGACCTTGGGATCAAGAAGCTCATTGTCAGGGGGGACTCACAACTTGTCGCCCGACAAGTAAATAAAGATTATCAAAGTCCGTTGATGGAAGCCTACGTCGATGAAGTGAGAAAGCTAGAAGAGCACTTTGAAGGCCTGCAGATGGAACACGTTCCAAGGGCTCAGAATGAGATAGCTGATGGCCTCTCCAAATGTGCCGCACTTGAGTTACCTGTGGAACCAGGAATTTTTGTGCTCAAGCTGACTCAGCCAACCGTAACACCATCAACAGGACAGAGCAAGAAGAGAAAACTGGTTTCCGGCGACTACTTTCCGGCAGAGCTCCCTGAAGCCGCCGCCAAGAAGGTCCCTAAAATCAGCGCAAATATCAGAGGAGCAGTCTGCTCCGACAAACCATCAGTTTGTATCGTTGAAGCAAACGCTCCCGACAAGTTTCGCTCCGGCAAGCTTGCCGGGGATCATCAAGCTCCGGCGGACCCACATGTTCTCGCCGTAGAAGCTGATGTTCCCGCAGTGATAGAAGAGCCTTTAGTCCTTGTTGTCGAGCCTCAAGCTCCAAAGATGGGCACAACAAATCGTCCATTTCCTTGAGACAGGAGAACTTCCGAAGAGCAAGAAGAAGCGGAAAAAGTAGCCCGGCATTCAAGTATGTACCAGTTTGTTGACAACATCCTGCATGTAAGAAGGCTCAACGGTGTGAAATTGAAGTGTATTTGCGGGAAGATGGATGAAGCTGTTGGCGAGAGATACATGGAGGCATATGTGGTCACCACATCGGCGCAAGAGCACTTGTCGGCAAGGCTTTCCGGCAAGGTTTCTTCCGCCGAAGCCCTCCAGATGCTGGCTGCACAAGTAACCAAGTGTGAAGCGTGCAGTTCCATTCCAAACAGATACACCAACCAGCTCAAGCTCTCGGGCGATCCCTTTATCCTGGCCCTTTTGATGCAGGGCTCGACATCCTCGGCCCCTTCCCCGAGCTGTCGGGGCTTTGAATACTTGTATGTCGTGATCGACAAGTTCACAAAGTGGCGGAAGTGGAACCAGTGAGGAAGGTGACAACCACGTCGGCCGTCAAGTTCTTGAGTCAATTGTTTGCCGCTTTGGGATTCCTAACGGATCATCACCGACAATGGCACACAGTTCCGAGCCGCACCTTCATGCAAGACGCCCAAGATCTTGGCGCCAAGATCTGCTTTGCTTCATTGCTCATCCGAGAAGCAATGGTCAAGCAGAGAGAGCAAACGCTGAAGTGCTGCGAGGACTCAAGACCAAAACTTTCGACAGGCTGCACAAGTGCGGAAGGAACTGGATCGAGGAGCTGCCGGTGGTTCTTTGGTCGATCAAAACGACGCCAAATCGAGCCACTGGCCAGACACCTTTTGCTCTAGTCTACGGAGCAGAGGCAGTTCTCCCCACGGAACTCGTGTACGGGTCACCTCGAGTGCTCGTTTATGATGAGCTTAAGCAAGAGCAGCTGCGACAAGATGACGCGCTGCTCCTCGAGGAAGATCGTCTTCAGGCTGCTGTACGAGCTGCTCGTTACCAGCAAGCTTTGCGTCGCTACCATAGCCGCAAAGTTAATGCCGAAGCTTGAGGAAGGCGACCTTGTTCTTGGCGCGTTCAATCCGCCAAGAATTCCAACAAGTTGGCCTTGAAGTGGAAGGCCCTTATCGGGTAAAGCGAGTCACTAGGCCCGGCGCTGTCATGCCTTTGAGACCGAAGATGGCCTTCCGGTGAGCAATTCCTGGAATATAGAGCATCTTCGCAAGTTTTACCCACGAGGCGCGGTTGCCGGAACCTTTGTACAAAGCCGGGCGCAGACCCTGTGCATCAGTGAAGCCTATGTGTTGCGCACATTTTGTCAATACATGCCCTCATAATCATATATGCATGTGTTTACTAACATTTTGTGCAGCATCCGCACCCGGTAAGCGATGACGAGCCATTAGGCTCCATAACTTTATTTTCTCTTCTTTCTTCTCAAACAAGAAGAAGGTTCATCCACCCACAAGTTCACGGGGAAGGAGAAGATAATGGTGTGGGCGTAGCGTTACTCGAGGAACTGTCGCCTTGCGGAAAATGGACAACGTAAAAGCTAAGTTGCTAAGTTTAAGCGACCAGTTTTAAATTTTAAGTTATCTTCCTCGAGCGATAGTACTTTGTATGGAAAACCTGTGCGCGGAGGAACCGACTCGCGACTAGCTTGTGCCCTTACTTTGTTTGAGTCCGCTCAACAACTTAAGTGTGCTGCAACTAGTTGCGACAAGGTTGCTTGTCGATAGCGACCCTTGCCAAAGAAGCTGCTGAAGTTCCGCTTTCGGCGCTCGTGGCAAGGGTGCTGCACCGCAAGTTTCCACTGGCGTGGGGCAGTAACATACAAAGCCAAGAGTCGAGTAAAGGAAGTAACGTAGCAAATATTGCCCAGAATAAAGTTATATTACAAAAATTACTTATTGCGGCGCTGGCTAAATTGTTCTCAGAACTAAAATAACAGCGAAGAGGAGAAGAAGGGCGCGCCGGCACCCAAGCCCTGGCAAGCCAGAGTTGCCGGGGGCTGCGGCAAGCCAGAGTTGCCGGGGGCTGCGATATCAGATAAGCCTTTCGTCCCTTTTCAAGCATCCCTTTTTCATTAAAAACATTCTACTCGGATACAGTCCGTGGAGAATGAAAAACATGAAAGAGAGGATTACAAGTTTTAAATGCGGATAAGGCCCGAAGGCTTACAAATTAAAGAGATAAGATGCCCGTAATCCTTTTCCTGTCCCTCTCTTGGGAGGTAGGTCAAGGAGGCGAGAAGGGCAAAAGGCGCCTAGGCGAGCTACAGTGCCGAAGGCACCAAGGGAACATCCGGGGGCTCTCCGAGGGCTTGCGGAGATGGCGGCGCCCGAAGCGGGGCTTGAAGGCAGGCGGCGGGGCGTCGGCAAGACTGTCGAGGCACTCGCCCTCGTGCTCCGACTTGACGCCTTGTCGCCATCCTCTTCCCTTCCGCAGCCTCCCTATGCGGTCGCCCAAGGAGGCGACCCGGGAGTTCAAGGAGCCGGCGGCGGATGATGGGGTCGCCCGGTGGCGACGAGGCGGCGCCCGACAACTAATCGGGCCCGCTACCCTCGTCGTCGCTGTCGCTCTCCTCCTCGCCACTCTCGCTCGAGGGAATCTTATTTGTCGGAGGAGCTATCCACGCAGCACTTCGCCCAGTACCGAGATCCCGAAGACCTTGGCGGAGAGAGATCACCCTCCATTAACTTAAAATGGAGGGTAAACCCCGCCTTAGGCTGTGGATGCAGTGAGCGTCTTCCACCCACGATCAAGATACATCACATTAGGGGCTGGGAATACAACACGGACTCCCATGCCGCTGATTGCACAGCCCTCATGTGCAGTCTCGGTGTCTCAGGCGGATCCGACTCCATCAGCGCTCATGAACGGGCTGGAAGCGGGCGGCGACGACGAGGCACCAGCGCGCTGACGAAGAACTTCGCAAGGTCGTCCCTGTATGCACCGCCCGCAGGGGAGGAACGCCCGGCGGAGGCGGAGGCAGCGCGCCGCCCGTCCCGCTTCTTCCCGGCGCCTCGGCCTCGTCCACGACCTCGCCCCCTCCCTCTTCCTCTTGCGGCTGGCTCTGCCACCCCGGGCGTGGGGTTGGGAGGGGAGCGCTGTCTAGCGGCGACCCTCGCCGCCACCGATGAAGAACCAAGGTTCCTTTTCTCCATGACGAATGAGAGAAAGGGGAGCAGAAGTTGAGGAAAGGAGGAGATGGGAGAGTGCGGGCTTCTGCGCTCCCCCTTCCGCTCTTTTTAAAGAAGCTCGGTAAATCAGGGCATAGGAAGAGCAGGGAATCGGGGCCGACCTGCTGCCTCTGCTTGCAACGGCCCAGTTTCCCACTTCCACCGTCCGCGACCCCAAGAGCATGGGAACCACGTGGCGGGGATGCAGAACCGAGGCTGACGGGTGAGGCGACCTCGCCGCGCCGCCCACTTCCCCACGACGCCGCAATTGGCGCGTGCTGCTCTGGGGAACGCGCGAATCTGAGTGGATTTGGTTTGGACCCAGGCGCGTGTGCCGTGCCCTGTTTTGGGCCTGGCCCAACAGCGCTTCGGCACCGTGTATGGCCTGAACCGGGGCTCTGTTGGTGTACTAAAGTAGGGGTACCTTAGTACCCCGAACTGTCTGCAAGCGATCGCGGCGTCCCATGGCAAGCCTTGCGGGCATCTGCTAATACCCTCCGCGACCCTTGAAAAACAAGACCCGGCAAGAGGAGCTTGCGGTAAGCCATTCAGAACAAAGTAATCAAGACCCGGCAAGAGGAGCTTGCCGGAAGGCCACTCGAGTATGCGAAGGAAACAAGGCCACAGCAAGAGGAGCTTGCCGGGAAGGCTTGGTGGCGATAAGCTCCAGCGCGACAAGAACCTCACATGACAAGTGACCTCTCTTCATCTCCGCTCCAGATCACCCGCCAGCGTGTCACCACGGGCTCTTCCAAGCATCGCGTGTCGGCGGGCTGTGCAGCCAATGGGGAGCAGCGATAAGCGGCGCTGACAGCTACCATCGTGGCAAGCGGGCGCGCTTGCGGTCCCTGTTACCTTTGTTGGGCGACCGAGGCAGGGCATTGATGACTCTTGTCCCTTGCCGTCGAGTTAGGTATAGATTACTGTACACTTTGTGCAGAGCGGTGTACCAACCTATGTTTTTACTGTTTTACCCTTGTCTACTTGGCACATGTGGTGACCCCTTGTGCCTATAAAAGGAGGCCCAAGTGCAGCGTAGAAATGGTTCGGTCCAGCTCGGCTTAGTTCATCATACTCATACTGAAACCACACTCAGGCTAGGTCTTGTAGCTCCCATTGCTCCCTAGCAAGAACACAAGATAATCCACAAAGCAGCGATAGGAGTATTATCTCTCGGAGAGCTCGAAGCTGGGTAAATCTGCTCGTGTGCATCGTCTCGATCCGCTCTTTGTGCAATCTCCGCCCCCCTCCGAACCACAAGGGACCCAGGTCCCGTAGGTGCTCGTGGGACACGATCCGTTCTCCCCGACAATCGGCGCTGCCTCCGCGCGGCAGGGGGCTCCCCCAGGTCGGTTGGCGCCCAAGGCCGATCTGGCCTTCAGCTCGGAACGAGCCATACCTTTTCCCAGAATAAGAATACGGCTGAGGACGAATAGCGGCGAGGACCACCCCTCCACCTCAGCCTGCTCGGGCGCGCTCCAAATGTTGTGCACCCCCAGCATCTGCCAGGTGGCCGTTACCAGGACCCTCATCGACGGCTGCTCGGGCCTCAGTGTGCTCTTGGTTGAAGCCTTCAGCCTCCTCCACATACCGCCAGAGCGGCTTCAACCTAGCGGGCCCTTCTTGGGCGTCGGAGGCGGTTCAGCCGGCTCCCTGGGGCAGATCCGTCTTCCGGTGACCTTCGGTACCTACGACAACTTCCGTACGGAGCTAATAGACTTCGACATCGCCCCCATCGGCCTCCCATACAACGCCATCCTCGGCTACCCAACACTAGCCAGATTCATGGCCGCGACTCACCCGGCGTACAACCTCATGAAGATGCCCGGGAGCAACGGCGTCCTCATCGTGTCCGGAGACACCGGGGATGCGTTGCAAGTACTCAAGCTCGTCTCCAAGACTGCGACGGCAGCCCAGCCCACCGACTCAGACGCCCCTGAGCCCAAGGGGGCTGTGCCGGCCAAGAAGAAGAAGCTGTTCACCCAGGACAAGGCAGAAACCAAGCAGATACTGGTCGACAAGGACGGATCCACTAACGCCACCTTCACCATAGGCGCCAACCTCGAGCCCGAGCAGGAGGAGGCCCTGGTCAAGTTCCTGCGAGCAAACAAGAGGGTATTCGCATGGGAGCCAGATCAGTTGGCAGGGATCTCGAGAGGCATAATCAAGCACCACCTCAACGTGTGCCCCAACGTACGCCCTGTGAAGCAGAAAGCGAGACAGCAATCCACTGAAAAGCAGGCTTTCATCGTCCAAGAGACCCGCAAACTAGAAGCTGCAGGGGTCATTCGCGAGGTCCGATACCCAGATTGGTTGGCTAACCCGGTTGTCGTGCCAAAGAAAGGGGAAGGAGCGCATGTGTCGACTTCACCAACCTCAACAAAGCCTGCCCGCAGGATCCATTCCCCTCCCGTGTCGATCGGATCGTCAATTCCACCACCGAAAAGCGACCTGTTATGTTTTACGGGCGCTTCTCCGGCAACCACCAGATCAAGATGGCGGTAGAAGACGTGGAAAAAACGGCCTTCTTGACCCCGTGTGGAGTGTACTGCTACACATGCATGCCGTTCGGGCTGCGCAACGCAGGAGCGACCTTTCAGCGGCTGATGCACATCACCTTGGGTCCGCAGCTCGGGAAGAATGTTGAGGCTTACGTCGATGACATTGTGGTGAAGTCTCGGGAGGCCAAAACCCTGATACAAGACCTGGAGGAAACCTTCGCGAGCCTCGACGCAGTGAACCTGCGGCTCAACCCGGAGAAGTGTGTGTTTAGGGTCCCCTCGGGCAAGCTCTTGGGCTTCCTCGTGTCCCATCGGGGCATCGAGGCTAACCCAGAAAAGGTCAAGGCAGTTGAGGACATGAGCCCGCCGAAAACCCTCAGAGAAATGCAGAAGCTCACTGGACGCGTCACCGCGCTAGGACGTTTCATCTCCAAGTTGGGGGAGTGAACGCTACCCTTCTTCTAGCTAATGAAGAAAAAGGGCCCCTTTGAATGGACTGAAGAAGCCGACAAGGCGTTCCAAGACCTCAAGAGGTACTTAACCAGCCCCCCGGTGATGGTGGCTCCGCGCCCCCAAGAGCCCCTGGTGCTCTACCTTGCAGCCACCCCCTACTCTGCCAGCGCAGCCCTGGTGGCGGTTAGGGAGGAGCATCGGACCAAAGCCGCGGCAGCTGCCCGGGTCAAGGCGAAGAAGGATCAAGGGGGCCTCACAGAAACCACTACCACAGCCGAAGAAGATCAGCCGCCGCGGGGAAGCGCACTCGGGGCAGAAGAGACCCCTCCCCCTGACGACCAGCCACTTGGGGCTCCATTGCCTCAGGAGGCGCCACGGCCTCCGGAGGACGCCAACGACACCAACACTCCCAACCTCGTCGAACACCCCGTGTACTTCTTCAACACAGTGTTTCGGGACGCGAGGGCGCGGTATCCCATGCCCCAGAAACTCCTCCTCGCGCTCTTGGTGCCTTACGCAAGCTGCAGCACTATTGTCAGGGCCATCCCATCAAGGTCGTCTCGGCGTACCCCTTGGAAAGGGTGCTCAGGAGCCCCAACTCAACCGGAAGAGTCGCTGAGTGGAACATCGAGTTGCAAGCGTTTCAGCTGGAATTCAGCACCACCAGAGTCATCAAGGGAGCCGTGCTAGCGGACTTCATGGCGGAATGGACGGAGGCGCCAGGCCTCAAGGCTGGCTGGCGAGGATCGGTCCCTCTCCCCGGGAAGTGAGGCACCGGATGGTTGGATCATGTACTTCGACATGGCGTTCTCCAGACACGACGTGGGAGCTGGCGCAGTGCTTATATCTCTTACTCAAGACAAGCTCTACTACGACGTGCAGCTCTGTTTCCAGCATGGAGAAAAGGTCTCCAACAACATAACGGAATATGAGGGCCTGATAGCAGGCCTGAAGGCCGCGGCTGCCCTGGGAGTAAAGCACCTTACCATCAAGGGTGATTCACAACTCCTCGTCAACTTCTCCAACAAAGTATACGAGCCAAGGGATGAGCACATGGAAGCCTACCTCGCAAAGGTCCGCGGGATGGAGAAGCAGTTCTGGGGGCTAGAGTTGCAGCATGTGCCTCATGGCACCAATCAGGAGGCTGACGACATCGCCAAACGGGCATCCAGGCGGCTAACTCGAGAGCCAGCGTCTTGAGAATGGCTCTTCAAGCCCTCGGCAGCGTCGTCATTGTCAAGCACGGTGCAGCCTCGGAAGAGCTCCCCACCACCTGCCTCGGGAGCACGGTCTGTGGCCCGGCCTCGAGAGCGCGTCTGCTCCTAACGCTGGAGCCTCAGGAGGGATGCTGGATCACAGAGCTCCGGAGCTACCTGACGCAAGGAACCTTGCCGGAAAAGGAGGAGGAAGCGGTGCGCTTGGCGCGGCAAGCCACGGCGTACTGCATCAGGGATGGAGAGATCTACTGGAAGCGACCGAATGATGTGTCCCTGCGGTGCATCTCCAGGGAGCAAGGGAAGGAGCTGCTGGCGGACATACACGATGGAGACTGTGGGCACCATTCGTCATCACGGACCCTCGTTGGCAAGGCGTTCCGCAGCGGGTTCTATTGGCTCACTGCGCTCAATGATGCCGTGGAACTGGTAAAGGCTTATGAGGCCTGCCAATTCCATGCCAAGCAGATCCATCAGCCGGCGGGAGGTCTGCAAACTTTACCCCTCTCGTGGCCATTCGCAATCTGGGGGTTGGATATCCTGGGCCCGTTCCCACGGGCGCCAGGAGGCTATCGTTACCTCTACGTCGCCGTGGACAAGTTCACCAAGTGGGCTGAAGTGGAAGCCGTCCGCACCATCCCCGCAGGTTCTGCGGTCAAGTTCATCAAGGGCATCGTAAGCCGGTTCGGGGTGCCGAACCGCATCATCACCGACAACGGTTCGCAGTTCACCAGTAACCTCTTCAAAACATATTGTGCTAACCTTGGTATGCAGGTATGCTACGCCTCGGTAGCGCACCCGCGGAGCAACGGTCAGGCCGAGCGGGCCAACCCGGAGGTCCTGAGGGGCCTCAAAACCAGGACATTCAAGAAGAAGCTGGAGGCCTGTGGCAGAGGCTGGTACGATGAGCTTCAGTATGTACTGTGGTCCATCCGCACGACCGCGACCAAGCCGACTGGCGAGACCCCGTTCTTCCTGGTCTATGGAGCTGAAGCAGTCCTCCCTCACGAGGTCAGACGTCGTTCCGCACGGGTCCTGGCGTTCGACGAGGTGCAGCAGGATGCCATGCGGGGGACGAACCTCGTGCTGGGGGAGGAGCTTCATCGGGAAGCCGCGCTACGAGCGGCAAGATACCAACAAGCACTGCGACGATACCATTGCCGCAACATTCGCCCCAGGACTCTAGAGGTAGGGGACCTCGTGCTCAGACGGGTTCTCTCCAGGGAAGGACTGCATAAGCTATCTCCCATGTGGGAGGGCCCGTTCAAGGTTGTTCATGTTTCCAGGCCCGGCTTCGCGCGCTTGGAGACTCAGGAGGGGGTGCCCGTCCAGAGCGCGTGGAACATCCAGCACCTCCGGAGGTTTTACCCCTGAAAAGGCCCGGTGCCTGTGAAGAAGGCAAATGCCTGTGAAGCGTTGCGTTTTGGAAAAGGCCCGGTGCCGGTGAAGAAGGCAAATGCCTGTGAAGCGCTGCATTTTGGAAAAGGCCCGGTGCATGTAAAGAAGGCAAATGCCTGTGAAGCGCTGCGTTTTGGAAAAAGGCCCGGAGCCTGTGAAGAGGGCCAATGCCTGTGAAGCTCATCTATCTATGAAAGGCCCGGTGCTTGTGAAGAAGGCAAACGCCTGTGAAGTTTACTTTTCTGAGAAAGGCCCAGAGCCTGTGATGCTCGCCGCCCGTGACACTCTCATGTAATAATGAGTTGGGGCTGTAGACGCCCCGGAGTCTCAGGAGGGCCGGCCTCAGGCCTTGGGGCTCCCTCCCACGCCCAGTGGCAGCACTTAGCTCCGCGCTAGTGAGAAGACGTCAAAGACTAGATTAGGTGCTGGACGCGGCTTTTCTCATTTTCTTTCTGCAGTTGGCTTGTTCATTCCCATTTGAAGTTTTGTTGAAGTGGTTGCCTTCTTTGGCTCGTGACTCTTTGCCTTCTTCGCTTTCCTGCCCCAATTTCTCTCGCGCGAATCTCGCGAGGGAGCAACACGGGCACCCTCGCGAGTGTTTTCTGCCCCTGTTGTTTGAGGCTTCCCCAACCGGGTCCACTACAGGAGCGCCCCTCCAGTCCGTGCCCCACGGGCACCGCGACGCGAACACCGGACCTAGGTCGGTCGCCTCCATGGCTGAGGCCGGAAGCTACCTCTCTTGGCTAATCTTTGTAGGGCATGAAGCGTTCGACGAGGCCTCGACCTCGGGAGGCGAGGACCGCGACAGGTCGCCCCCAAGCTAAGTAATTTCTACGCGCAGGCGAGTGGCACAGAAGCCTAATATAGAGATAGCGGGAACAGTACGATAATTAACACCAATTGTCCAAGCACGCCCCCGCGGGGCCCTACACTACTGTCTCCTTGCGCAGGAAAAGGAAAAGGACAAAACGGGCACGACTCGCCCGACACCAACTCGAGGCGAGAGCTCGAACTGCCTCCGGAGCTCAGGCGGACTCCCTCTCGCGCTTCACCGAGGCGCGATGGCGGGCAAACCCGCTACCTCCCACCAGGCGGGCGCGGCGGCTGGTCGCGGCCACCGCTGGAGGAGCCGCTGTCCGAAGAAGAGACGCGAAAGCTCGACGAACCCCAAGCGCAGCCGATCACGCGCGCGCTGTCATCTTCATCATCGCCGGGGCTAGGCCCACGGCCGTGGTCGTCGTCCTCGGGGTAGCACCCAGCGCGGCGACCATCTTCCCCGAACACCCTCACGTAGAGGGTGGCATCACCGTCAAACTTGAAGTGCAGGGTGCACCGCCGGCTCCGACCATGCGCGCGGGCAAACGTTTGCCAGCCGCGGGTCAGGGCCACACTCCCGGCTGCGGAGACCTCCAGCGAAGCCCAGGAGGCCCGGCTGCAGCAATCGTCCGCCTGGAGCTAGAGGCCGCCCGGGGCGCCGGCCGGAAGTTCACCTAAGAAGAAGCGGGGAAGCCGGAGCCGGGTGCTCGTCGGCTCCACCGACCACACGACAAACTCCGGCAGCACCTCCGCCGAGCGGAAGCGTGGCCTATGGGGTCACGCGGCCGTGGCGCGCCCCGCATCAACGGCCTGACGCCCGTCGCCGCGCAGGAGATCGCTTCCATGGCTGCGGGAAGCCGCTACGGGAGCCACAGGGTGCTTGCGAGGACGGCCTCGACCGCGCTTGGCCGGGGTAGAGTCAGGCTCTACCTGACGGGCCTTTCCCTTCTCCGCGGCCGAGAACCTCTTCAGCGGAGCCATGGAGAAGAAGGAGAACCAAGAAGAGATGGGCTGGAAGGGCACGCATCGTTCCGTACTTATAGCCGGGGAAGGCCAACCATCGACCTCCACGACCGCAGGTAATCATGACCCGCTTTGCATGCAGGGACTTGTCAATTCATGTAGTTGTCGAGGCGTCGTGGGGAAGTGGAGACGCCCACGTCCAATCAACCGGCATGCGGCACCCGAGGCCGCAGGCTGTTAGGGCCCGCGGCGCTTCGCACTTGCCCCTTCGCTTCTCTGCTCAGCCAAGCCCAGGCGCGCCTTGGGCCCGGGGGCTACTGTCGGCGTTCTGGGAACGGGGTTACCCAGACTTGCCTGCCTGCGGCCTGCGGCGTGGCTCAAGGGGTGGCCCAGTACGGCCTATCTTCATCAACACAAGCTCAAGACCCTCGCGAGGGGCCAAGCCTCGCGGGGTGGACGACAGGAAGCTTCCTCGGGCACAGCCTCGTTAGGCTGGCTCGCGAGGAGGCGGAGAGATCAAGGCGGGGTACCTACGAGGTGCCCATGACGCAAGCCATGACGACCAAGGGCGCCAGGCGGGCGCCAGCCCGCGCAGTGTCCTCGGTTCCTCTTTGGTGCAAAGGAGGCAAGCGCAGGCGAGAGCATCAAGCAAAGGCAGCCGTTTCGGTGCAACAAGACCAAGACCGTCGCAACGGCAGGAAGGAGGTCATCGTGGAGCCCAAGCCGGCGTCACCACCAGAGCCTTTGACAGGCGAGGACCAACTTTAGTCAGGATAAGTGTACTAGATGTTCCCCTTCAAAATGGCCAATTGTTGGCGGCCTTCCCGCTCAATATTTGGGAAGAGGCCCAAGGCCCCTGCCTATAAGTAGAGCTAGCCACCACAGTAGAGAAGGGAGAGAGGATCCGGACATCTCATCTTAGCTTGATCCAATCCGATCGAGAGCCTAGCCACAAGAACACCTCACCCTCGCGAGGCTGTTCTTCCTTGTATTGTTCATCATCGACCCAAGAGGCAATCCACCACACCACACACTGGAGTAGGGTGTTACACCACAATTGTGGCCCGAACCAGTATAAACCTTGTGTCTCTTGTGTTGTTCCTTTGGTAGTTTTAGATCCTTGCGAGGCGACGAAGTGCAGGTAGGTAGGGGGTGAGATCTCCACGTGCACCCTAGAGTTCGAACCTAGAGGGTCTGCAGGAACCCGAAATCCGATAATATCCTTAGTCCTTTTCAGGTATTTCAGGATATTCTTGACCGCTGTCCAGTGCTCCACTTCGGGATTACTTTGGTACCTCCCTTGCTATACTTATAGCAACGCACACATCAGGTCTAGTACACAGCATTGCATACATGATAGAACCTATGGCTGAAGCATAGGGAATGACTTTCATTTTCTCTCTATCTTCTGCAGTGGCCGGGCATTGAGTCTGACTCAACTTCACACCGTGTAACACAGGAAAGAACCTTTTCTTTGCTCGATCCATTTTGAACTTCTTCAAAACTTTTTCACGGTATGTGCTCCGTGAAAGTCCAATTAAGCGTCTTGATCTATCTCTATAGATCTTAATGCCCAATATATAAGCAGCTTCACCGAGGACTTTCATAGAAAAACTCTTATTCAAGTATCCTTTTATGCTATCCAGAAATTCTATATCATTTCCAATCAACAATATGTCATCCACATATAATATTAGAAATGCTACAGAGCTCCCACTCACTTTCTTGTAAATACAGGCTTCTCCAAAAGTCTGTATAAAACCATATGCTTTTATCACACTATCAAAACGTTTATTCCAACACCGAGAGCTGGAGCTTGAACACTTTGTTTGCACCCTTTGGATCGACAAAACCTTCTGGATGCATCATATACAACTCATCTTCCAGAAATCCATTCAAGAATGCAGTTTTGACATCCATTTAACAAATTTCATAATCATAAAATGCAGCAATTGCTAACATGATTCGGACGGACTTAAGCATCGCTACGGGTGAGAAAGTCTCATCATAGTCAACTCCTTGAACTCGTCGTAAACCTTTTGCAACAAGTCGACCTTTGTAGACAGTAACATTATCGCCAGCGTCGATCTTCTTCTTGAAGATCCATTTATTTGCTATGGCTTGCCGATCATCGGGCAAATCCACCATAGTCCACACTTTGTTCTCATACATGGATCCCATCTCAGATTTCATGGCCTCAAGCCATTTCGCAGAATCTGGGCTCATCATCGCTTCCTCATAGTTTGTAGGTTCACCATGGTCTAGTAACATGACTACCATAACAGGATTACCGTACCACTCTGGTGCTGACCGTACTCTGGAAGACCTACGAGGTTCTGTAGTAACTTGATCTGAAGTTTCATGATTATTATCATTAGCTTCCTCACTAATTGGTGTAGGAATCACTGGAACTGATTTCTGTGATAAACTACTTTCCAATTCGGGAGAAGGTACAATTTCCTCATCAAGTTCTACTTTCCTCCCACTCACTTCTTTCGAGAGAAACTCCTTCAGGATCCATTCTTAGCAACGAATATTTTTCCTTCGGATCTGTGATAGAAGGTGTACCCAACAGTTTCATTTGGGTATCCTATGAAGACGCACTTCTCCGATTTGGGTACGAGCTTATCAGGTTGAAGCTTTTTCACATAAGCATCGCAGCCCCAAACTTTAAGAAGAGACAACTTTGGTTTCTTGCCAAACCACAGTTGATACGGCGTCCTCCCAACGGATTTTGATGGTGCCCTATTCAAAGTGAATGCAGCCGTCTCTAAAGCATAACCCCAAAACGATAGCGGTAAATCACTAAGGGACATCATAGATCGCACCATATCTAATAAAGTACGGTTACGACATTCGGACACACCATTTCGATGTGGTGTTCCAAGTGGTGTGAGCTGCGAAAATATTCCGCACTGTTTCAAATGAAGACCAAACTCAAAACTCAAATATTCACCTCCATGATCAGATCGTAGAAACTTTATTTTCTTGTTACGATGATTTTCCAGTTCACTCTGAAGTTCCTTGAACTTCTCAAATGTTTTAGACTTATGTTTCATCAAGTAGATATACCCATATCTGTTGAAATCATCTGTGAAGGTTAGAAAATAACAATACCCGCGGCGAGCCTCAACACTCATCAGACCGCATACATCAGTACGTATTATTTCCAACAAGTCTGTTGCTCGTTCCATTGTTCCGGAGAACGGAGTTTTATTCATCTTGCCCATGAGGCACGGTTCGCAAGCACAAAGTGATTCATAACCAAGTGATTCCAAAAACCCATCAGCATGGAGTTTCTTCATGCGCTTTATACCGATATGACCTAAACGGTAGTGCCACAAATAAGTTGCACTATCATTATCAACTTTGCATCTTTTGGCTTCAATATTGTGAAGATGTGTATCATCACAATCAAGATTCAACAAAAATAGACCACTCAGCAAAGGTGCATCACCATAAAAGATATTACTCATATAAATAGAACAACAATTATTCTCTTATTTAAATGAATAACCGTCTCGCATCAAACAAGATCCGGATATAATATTCATGCTCAACGCTGGAACCAAATAACAATTATTTAGGTATAAAACTAATCCCGAAGGTAGATGTAGAGGTAGCGTGCCGATGCCGATCACATCGACCTTGGAACCATTTCCCACGTGCTTCATCACCTCGTCCTTAGCCAATCTTCGTTTAATCCGTAGCCCCTGTTTCGAGTTGCAAATATGAGCAGAACCAGTATCAAATACCCAGGCGCTACTACGAGCATTAGTAAGGTACACATCAATAACATGTATATGAAATATACCTTTCACTTTGCCATCCTTCTTATCCGCCAAATACTTGGGGCAGTTCCGCTTCCAGTGACCAGTCCCTTTGCAGTAGAAGCATTCAGTTTCAGGCTTAGGTCCAGACTTGGGTTTCTTCTCCTGAGCAGCAACTTTCTTATCGTTCTTCTTGAAGTTCCCCTTCTTCCCTTTGCCCTTTTTCTTGAAACTAGTGGTCTTGTTGACCATCAACACTTGATGCTCCTTTTTTATTTCTACCTCTGCAGGCTTTATCATTGCAAAGAGCTCGGGAATTGTCTTGTTCAACCCTTGCATACTATAGTTCATCATGAAGCCTTTATAGCTTGTTGGCAGTGATTGAAGAACTCTGTCAATGACACTGTCATCAGGAAGATTAACTCCCAGTTGAGTCAAGTGGTTATGGTACCCATACATTCTGAGTATGTGTTCACTGAAAGAACTATTCTCCTGCATTTTGCAGCTATAGAACTTGTTGGAGACTTCATATCTCTAACTCAGGTATTTGCTTGAAATATTAACTTCAACTCCTGGAACATCTCATATGCTCCATGATGTTCAAAACGTCTTTGAAGTCCCGATTCTAAGACGTAAAGCATGGCACACTAAACTGTCAAGTAGTCATCAGCTTTGCTCTGCCAGACGTTCTTAACATCATCATTAGCGTCTGTACTAGGCCTAGCACCCAGCGGTGCTTCCAAGACGTAATTCTTTTGTGCAGCAATGATGATAATCCTCAAGTTATGGACCCAGTCGTGTAGTTGCTGCCATTATCTTTCAACTTAGCTTTCTCTAGGAACGCATTAAATTCAAAGGGACAGTAGCACGGGCCATTGATCTACAATAACATAGACATGCAAAATAACTATCAGGACTAAGTTCATGATAATTAAAGTTAAATTAATCATATTACTTAAGAACTCCCACTTAGATAGACATCCCTCTAGTCATCTAAATGATCATGTGATCCAAATCAACTAAACCATGTCCGGTCATCACGTGAGATGGAGTAGTTTTCAATGGTGAACATCACTATGTTGATCATATCTACTATATGATTCACGTTCGACCTTTCGTTCTCCGTGTTCCAAGGCCATATCTGCATATGCTAGGCTCGTCAAGTTTAACCCGAGTATTCTGCACGTGCAAAACTGGCTTGCACCCGTTTTATGTGAACGTAGAGCTTATCACACCCGATCATCACGTGGTGTCTCGACACGACGAACTGTAGCAAGGGTGCATACTCAGGGAGAACACTTATACCTTGAAATTTAGTAAGGGATCATCTTATAATGCTACCGCCATACTAAGAAAAATAAGATGCATAAAAGATAAACATCACATGCAATAAAAATATGTGACATGATATGGCCATCATCATCTTGTGCTCATGATCTCCATCACCGAAGCATCGTCATGATCTCCATCGTCACCGGTGCGACACCTTGATCTCCATCATAGCATCGTTGTCATCTCGCCAACTATTGCTTATACGACTATTGCTACCGCTTAGTGATAAAGTAAAAACAATTAAATGGCAATTGCATTGCATACAATAAAGCGACAACCATATGGCTCCTGCCAGTTGCCGATAACTCTATTTACAAAACATGATCATCTCATACAACAATTTATATCACATCATGTCTTGACCATATCACATCACAACAAGCCCTACAAAAAACAAGTTAGACATCCTCTACTTTGTTGTTGAAAGTTTTACGTGGCTGCTATGGGCTTATAGCAAGAACCGTTCTTACCTACGCATCGAAACCACAATGATTTTTTGTCAAGTGTGTTGTTTTAACCTTCAACAAGGACCGGGCGTAGTCAAACTCGATTCAACTAAAGTTGGAGAAACAGACACCCGCCAGCCACCTGTGTGTGAAGCACGTCGGTAGAACCAGTCTCATGAACGCAGTCATGTAATGTCGGTCCGGGCTGCTTCATCCAACAATACTGCCGAATCAAAGTAAGACGTTGCTGGTAAGCAGTATGACTATTATCGCCCACAACTCTTTGTGATCTACTCGTGCATATAACATCTACGCATAGACCTGGCTCGGATGCCACTGTTGGGTAACGTAGTATTTCAAGAAAAATCCTACGATCACGTAAGATCTATCTTGGAGAAGCATAGCAATGAGCGGGGAGAGTGTGTCCACATACCCTTGTAGACCGAAAGCGGAAGCGTTTAGTAACACGATGATGTGCTCGAACGTCTTCGCGATCCAACTGATCCAAGCACCGAACGTACGGCACCTCCGCGTTCTGCACACGTTCAGCTCGATGATGTCCCTCGAGCTCTTGATCCAGTTGAGGCCGAGGGAGAGTTCCGTCAGCACGACGGCGTGGTGATGGTGATGATGAAGTTACCGGCGCATGGCTTCTCCTAAGCACTATGAGATATGACCGACGTGTGTAACTGTGGAGGGGAGGCACCGCACACGGCTAAAAGATCAACTTGTGTGTTCTAGGGTGCCCCCCTCCCCACGTACATAAAGGATGGGGGAGGGGAGGGCCGGCCGTCCCCTAGGGCGCGCCCAAGAGGGGAGTCCTACTAGGACTCCTAGTCTTAGTAGGATTCCACCAAAAGGGAGACAGGGGAAGGAAGGAGAGGGGAAGGAGTAGGAAAGGGGGCGCTGCCCCCCCCCCTTCCCTTGTCCAATTCAGACTGCTAAGGGGGGGCGTGGCCTGCCCTGGTAGCCCTCCTCTCTCTCTCCAATAAGGCCCATGGTGGCCCATTAGTTCCCCCAGGGGGTTCTGGTAACCCCCCCGGCACTTCTTTTTTACCCGAAACTATGCAGGACACTTCCAGTGTCCGAATAACATGGTCCAATATATCAATCGTTATGTTTCGACCATTTCGAGACTCCTCGTCAGGTCCGTGATCTCATCCGGGACTCCGAGCAAACTTTGGTCATCAAAACACTTAACTCATAATACAAATCGTCATCGAACGTTAAGCGTGCGGACCCTACGAGTTCAAGAACAATGTAGACATGACCGAGACACATCTCCGATCAATAACCAATAGCGGAACCTGGATGCTCATATTGGTTCCTACAAATTCTACGAAGATCTTTATCGGTCAAACCACATAACAACATACGTTGTTCCCTTTGTCATCGGTATGTTAGTTGCCTGAGATTCGCTCGTCGGTATCATAATACCTAGTTCAATCTCGTTACTGGCAAGTCTCTTTACTCGTTTTGTAATACTTCATCCCGCAACTAACTCATTAGTCACATTGCTTGCAAGGCTTATAGTGATGAGCATTACCGAGAGGGCCCAGAGATACCTCTCCGAAACACGGAGTGACAAATCCTAATCTCGATCTATGCCAACCCAACAAATACCTTCGGAGACACCTGTAGAGCATCTTTATAATCACCCATTTATGTTGTGACGTTTCATAGCACACAAAGTGTTCCTCCGGTATTCGGGAGTTGCATAATCTCATAGTCTGAGGAACATGTATAAGTCATGAAGAAAGCGGTAGCAATGAAACGGTAACGATCATAATGCTAAGCTAACGAATGGGTCTTGTCCATCACATCATTCTCCTAATGATGTGATCCCTTTCATCAAATGACAACACATGTCTATGGTTAGGAAACATAACCTTCTTTGACAAATGAGCTAGTCAAGTAGAGGCATACTAGGGACACTTATGTTTTGTCTATGTATTCATTTCACACATGTACTAAGTTTCCGGTTAATACAATTCTAGCATGAATAATAAATATTTATCATGAACTAAGGAAATAATAATAACTTTATTATTGCCTCTAGAGCATATTTCCTTCACGCGGCACCCCGCCCTACTGATAGGCCAAAACCAGCGCTACTGCTAGGCTTTTCCCTAGTAGTGTTAAGACGTGTCATGATCCTTATGTAAGGAGCGTCAGGCGTTACAGATGCCCAAGCCTCGGAGACCACATCATGGAAGCCCTCAAGTTTCGGCCAGAAGCAAAGATTTCAAATCTGAGGCTTCTTGGCTTTCACACCCTGAATTTTTTTGCGGAGTGGAGAAAGCTTGGCATTCCTTTGTTATTGCCAAGGATTACTTGAGTGATTTTCTGGTTAAGATTAAAAAGTTAAAAGGTCTGGGGTCACTAGTAGAAAAAGGCCCATTTTTCCCGGTTCCAGAGGCCCATTTGTCCCGGTTCTAGAACCGGGACTAAAGGGAAGGGACTAAATCCCAATACCTTTGGTCCCAGTTCTCCTACGAACCGGGACAGATGGGGCTCCACGTGGCCGCTGTGGCTTGCCCAGGAAGGAGGGCCTTCTGTCTCGGTTGGTAGCTGATGACCCACAAGTATAGGGGATCTATCGTAGTCCTTTCAATAAGTAAGAGTGTCGAACCCAACGAGGAGCAGAAGGAAATGATAAGCGGTTTTCAGCAAGGTATTCTCTGCAAGCACTGAAATTATAGGTAACAGATAGTTTTGTGATAAGATAATTTGTAACGAGCAACAAGTAACAAAAGTAAATAAAGTGCAGAAAGGTGGCCATATCCTTTTTGTAGCAAAGGACAAGCCTGGATAATTTCTTATATGAAGGAAAACGCTCCCGAGGACACATGGGAATTATCATCAAACTAGTTTTCATCAGGTTCATATGATTCGCGTTCGGTACTTTGATAATCTGATATGTGGGTAGACCGGTGCTTGGGTGTTGTCCTTACTTGGACAAGCATCCCACTTATGATTAACCCCTATTGCAAGCATCCGCAACTACAAAAGAAGTATTAAGGTAAACCTAACCATAGCATGAAACATATGGATCCAAATCAGCCCCTTACGAAGCAACGCATAAACTAGGGTTTAAGCTTCTGTCACTCTAGCAACCCATCATCTACTTATTACTTCCCAATGCCTTCCTCTAGGCCCAAATAATGGTGTAGTGTCATGTAGTCGACGTTCACATAACACCACTAGAGGAGAGACAACATACATCTCATCAAAATATCGAACGAATACCAAATTCACATGACTACTAATAGCAAGACTTCTCCCATGTCCTCAGGAACAAACGTAACTACTCACAAAGAATATTCATGTTCATAATCAGAGGGGTATTAATATGCATATAGGATCTGAACATATGATCTTCCACCAAATAAACCAACTAGCATCAACTACGAGTAATCAACACTACTAGAAACCTGCAGGTACCAATCCCAGACTTGAAGACAAGAATTGGATATAAGAGATGAACCAGGGTTTGAGAGGAGATAGTGTTGGTGCAGATGTTGATGGAGATTGGCCCCCTCCCGATGAGAGGAGCGTTGGTGATGACGATGGCAATGATTTCCCCCTCCCGGAGGGAAGTGTCCCCGGCATAACAGCTCCGCCAGAGCCCTAGATTGGTTCCGCCAAGGTTCCGCCTCGTGGCGGCGGAGCCTCGTCCCGAAAGCTTGTTTATGATTTTTCTTCGGACGAAAGACTTCATATAGCAGAAGATGGGCACCGGAGGGCCAACAGGGGGCCCACGAAGCAGGGGGCGCGCCCCCACCCTTGTGGCGAGGGTGTGGGCCCCTCTGGTATTTCTTCCGCTCAATATTTTTCATTATTTCCAAAAACAACTTCCATGGAGTTTTAGGACTTTTGGAGTTGTGCAGAAAAGGTCTCTAATATTTGCTCCTTTTCCAGCCCAGAATTCCAGTTGTCGGCATTCTCCCTCTTTATGTAAACCTTGTAAAATAAGAGAGAATAGGCATAAGTATTGTGACAGAATGTGTAATAACAGCCCATAATGCAATAAATATCGATATAAAAGCATGATGCAAATTGGACGTATCAACTCCCCCAAGCTTAGACCTCGCTTGTCCTCAAGCGAAAGCCGATAACGATAAATATGTCCACATGTTTAGAGGCAGAGGTTTCGATAAAATAAAATACGGACATGAGGGCATCATGATTATTCTTAAAACAGCAACATATATGGATATTTTCATATGATTTCTTATGCTCAAGTAATAATCTGTTCACAATGTCAAGTATGAATCAGAAACTTCATTAAGAACCAACAAACTATAATCTCAGTCATTGAAGCAATTGCAATTTATCATAACATAAGAAAGAGTCTATGTAAGAGCTTTTCAGCAAGTCCACATACTCAACTATCATTTAGTCTTTCACAATTGCTAACACTCACGCAATACTTGTGGTTACGGAGTTTTAATCGGACACAGAGAAACATAGGGGCTTATAGTTTCGCCTCCCAACCTTTTACCTCAAGGGTAATGTCAACAATAATAGTTCATGCTAACTTACATCCAATTAGATATATATATGTCTGAATCTTTTCAACACACTGTGCTTGACAAAGGATAAAATGTAAAAAGGAAAGGTGAAGATCACCATGACTCTTGCATAAGGTAGGAGATAAAAGTAAAAGATAGGTCCTTCGCAGAGGGAAGCAGAGGTTGTCATGCACTTTCAGGGTTGGATGCACAAAATATTAATGCGAAAGAATGTCACTTTATATTGCCATTTGTGGTATGGACCTTTATTATGCAGTCCGTCGCTTTTATTTCTCCCACATCACAAGATCGTATAAAGCTTATTTCCTCCACACTAATCAATCATACATATTTAGAGACCAATTTTATTGCTTGCACCTATGACAACTTACTTGAAGGATCTTACTCAATCCATAGGTAGATATGGTGGACTCTCATGGCAAAACTGGGTTTAAGGGTATTTGGAAGCACAAGTAGTATCTCTACTTGGTGCAAAGAATTTGGCTAGCATGAGGGGGAAAGGCAAGCTCAACATGTTGGATGATCCATGACAATATACTTTATTTCAGATATAAGACATAACCCATTACGTTGTCTTCCTTGTCCAACATAAACTCTTTAGCATGTCATATTTTAATGAGTGCTCACAATCATAAAAGATGTCCAAGATAGTATATTTATATGTGAAACCTCTCTTTCTTTATTACTTCCTATTAATTGCAATGATGACCAAAGCTATGTTTGTCAACTCTCAACAACTTTTAATCATCATACTCTTTCTATGTGAAGTCATTACTCTCCATAAGATCAATATGATCTCTTTATTTCTTTTTATTCTTTTTCTTATTCTTTTATTCCCTCAAGATCATAGCAAAATAATCAAGCCCTTGACTCAACACTAATCTTTATTATATAGCTCACGGACTCGATTACATAGAGGGATCATAAAGCAAAACTCAAAACTAGATCATACTAAAGCTTTATTCTACTAGATCAAAATACTACTAAAACGATTCAACTAAGAAAAAAACGGTAAAGGTAGGAGCATGATGGTGATACGATACCGGGGCACCTTCCCAAGCTTGGCAGTTACCAAGGGAAGTGCCCATACCCAAGTGATTATATCTCCTTTGCTGGTGAAGAAGGTGGAGGTGATGATGGATAATCGCACATCGAGCGTAAGAGGTCCTCCAGCTTGCGGATAATGCCCTTCAGTGCGGTGATATGCTCCTTCAACAAAATATTTTCACGTGTGAGATACTTTGTTTTGTATACGAGCTAACTCAATCATCTTGAAAGCTTCGATCTCAGTTGGGGTAAGAAGATTGTGATCAAGTTGAAGGATGTCTTCCGTTGCCAGAACTTGGTACTCTGTGACCTTCTTGATCCCTTCATCTGTGTTGATCTCCATGGGTTCTTCCCTCTTTACCTCTATCTTCATTAGCCAAGCATCATTGTCACCATTGCTGGGCGAGGGGGACGACATGATGCCTGGCCTTGACAAGCCTGACAGAAAACAGCTCGAAACAAGAATAGAGGATATTTGCGTGATACGGTGGTCAAAACCTTCGGGAGAATATATAATGAATTTTTACCGACCAAAATATGTAACATGCAAGAAAACGGAGTCCGGAGAGCGCACGAGGTGCCCACGAGGCAGGGGGCGCGCCCAGGGGGTAGGGCGTGCCCTCCACCCTCATGGAGCCCTCGTGTCCTTCCCGGACTGCTTCTTATTTTTCTATTTTTCTAAATATTCCAAAACGGAGAAAAATTGCCATTAGAACTGTTTTGAGTCGGTTTACTTACCGTACCACATACCTATTCCTTTTCGGAGTCTGAAACGCTCCGGAAAGTGTCCCTTATGTATTCCTCCGGGGTTACGGTTTCAATAACATTGGTTTCAACATTTATAGGATTACCTGAGATATAATGTTTGATTCTTTGACCGTTCACCACCTACGGATTTGTGCCTTCGAAGTTGTTGATTTTTATGGCACCGGAACGATAGACCTCCTCGATAACGTAAGGACCTTCCCATTTAGAGAGAAGTCTTCCTATAAAAAATCTTAAACGAGAGTTGTATAATAATACATAATCACGTACATTAAACTCACGCTTTTGTATTCTTTTGTCATGCCATCTTTTAACTTTTTCTTTAAACAACTTGGCATTCTCATAGGCTTGGGTTCTCCATTCATCAAGTGAGCTAATGTCAAATAACCTCTTCTCACCGGCAAGTTTGAAATTATAGTTGATCTCTTTAATAGCCCAATACGCCTTATGTTCTAGTTCAAGAGGTAAGTGACACGCCTTTCCATAAACCGTTTTATAAGGAGACATACCCATAGGATTTTTATATGCAGTTCTATAGGCCCATAATGCATCATCAAGTTTCTTGGACCAATTCTTTCTAGATCTATTAACCGTCTTTTGGAAAATTAATTTGAGCTCTCTATTACTCAATTCTACTTGACCACTGACTGTGGGTGATAAGGAGATGCAATTCTATGATTAACATCATACTTAGCAAGCATTTTACGGAAAGCACCATGAATAAAATGTGAACCACCATCAGTCATTAAATATCTAGGGACTCCAAACCTCAGAAAAATAACTTCTTTAAGCATGTTAATAGAAGTGTTATGATCAGCACTACTAGTTAGTATAGCTTCTACCCACTTAGTAACGTAATCAACAGCAACTAAAATATGTGTATACCCATTAGAGGCAGGAAAAGGTCCCATATAATCAAAGCCCCAAACATCAAATGGTTCAATAACAAGTGAATAATTCATAGGCATTTCATGACATCTACTAATATTACCAATTCTTTGACATTCATCACAGGATAAGACAAACTTACGGGCATCCTTGAAGAGAGTAGTCCAATAAAAACCGGATTGAATTACCTTATGTGCAGTTCTATCTCCAGCGTGGTGTCCTCCATAATCCTCGGAGTGACACTTGCGTAGGATCTGTTCCTGTTCATCCTTCGGAACACAACGTATAATAACACCATCTACTCCTTCTTTATAAAGATGTGGGTCATCCTAGAAGTAATGTCTTAAATCATAGAAAAACTTTTTCTTTTGCTGGTATGTGAAACTAGGTGGTATGAATTTAGCAACAATGTAATTAGCATAATCAGCATACCATGGAGTAGTATGAGAAGCATTTATGACATTTAGTTGTTCATTGGGAAAGCTATCATCAATAGGTAGTGGGTCATCAAGAACATCTTCTAACCTAGACAAGTTGTCTGCAACGGGGTTCTCAGCTCCCTTTCTATCAATAATATGCAAATCAAATTCTTGTAGCAGGAGGACCCATCTAATAAGTCTAGGTTTAGCATCTTTCTTTTCCATAAGATATTTAATAGCAGCGTGATTAGTGTGAATAGTTACTTTAGAATCAACAATATAAGGTCTAAACTTACCACAAGCAAAAACAACTGCTAAGAATTCTTTTTCAGTAGTAGTATAATTTCTCTGGGCATTGTCTAGAGTTTTACTAGCATATTGAATAACATTTAATTTCTTATCAACTCTTTGCCCTAGAATAGCACCTACAGCATAATCACTAGCATCACACATAATTTCAAAGGGTAAATTCCAATCAGGTGGCTGAACAATAGGTGCAGAAATCAATGCTTTCTTAAGTATTTCAAATGCTTCTACACAGTCATCATCGAAGACAAATGGTATATATTTTTTCAATAGATTAGTCAGAGGCCGAGAAATTTTTGAGAAGTCCTTAATGAACCTCCTATAAAATCCAGCGTGACCAAGGAAACTTCTTATACCTTTGATGTCCTTGGGACATGGCATCTTTTCAATAGCATCAACTTTAGCTTTATCAACTTCAATACCTCTTTCAAAAAATTTATGCCCCAAGACAATGCCTTCATTAACCATAAAGTGGCACTTGTCCCAGTTCAATAAAAGATTAGTTTCGTCACATCTCTGCAAAACTCGATCAAGGTTGCTCAAGCAATCATCAAAAGAGGATCCATAGACGGAGAAATCATCCATGAAAACCTCGCAAATCTTTTCACAAAAGTCAGAGAATATAGCCATCATGCATCTTTGTAAGGTAGCAGGTGCATTACATAAACCAAAAGGCATACGTCTATAAGCAAAAGTACCAAAAGGGCAAGTAAAAGTGGTCTTAGCTTGATCATCAGCTGACACAGGTATTTGAGAGAAACCAGAATAACCATCTAGAAAGCAAAATTGTGTATGTTTGGATAATCTTTCTAGCATTTGATCAATAAAAGGTAAGGGGTAATGATCTTTTTTAGTAGCTTTATTTAATTTGTGGAAATCAATTACCATCCTATAACCTGTAATAATTCTTTGCGGAATCAATTCATCTTTATCATTAGGAACGACAGTAATACCTCCCTTCTTAGGGACACAATGGACAAGACTTACCCACTGACTATCAGCAACGTGATAGATTATACCTGCCTCAAGGAGCTTTAGTATTTCCTTTCTTACCACTTCTTTCATTTTAGGATTCAGTCGTCGTTGATGATCAATAACTGGTCGGGCATCTTTCTCCAAATTTATTTTGTGTTGGCATAGAGTGGGACTAATGCCCTTAAGATCATCAAGAGTATATCCAATAGCAGCACGGTGCTTCTTCAGAGTTTTCAATAATTTTTCTTCCTCCTTTGAAAGGTTATCACTAATAATAACAGGGTATATCTTCTTTTCATCAAGATAAGCATATTTAAGAGTATCAGGCAATGGTTTAAGCTCAAGCACGGGATCACCCTTGGGTGGAGGAGGATCCCCTAGGATTTCAACATGCAAGTTGTGTTTTAGAATAGGTCCCTGTTTAAAGAACACTTCATCTCTTTCCCTTCTTTCATTCATAAACATATCTTTTTCATGGTCTAGCAAATATTTTTCTAAAGGATCACCAGGAGGTACGGCAATAGAAGCAAGACCAATAATTTCATCTTTACTAGGCAGTTCCTCTTCACAGTGTTGTCTACGAAATTTAGAGAAGTTGAACTCATGAGACATATCACCTAAACCAATAGTAACAACATCCTTTTCGCAGTCTATCCTAGCATTAACAGTGTTTAAGAAGGGTCTACCAAATATAATGGGACAAAAGCTATCTTGTGGGGAACCAAGAACGAGAAAATCAGCCGGATATTTAGTTTGCCCACATAAGACTTCAACATCTCTAACAATTCCAATTGGTGATATAGTATCTCTATTGGCAAGTTTAATTGCGACATCAATTTCTTCTAACTGAGTAGGTGCAATATCATGCATAACTTCTTTGTATAAGTAAATAGGTATTGCACTAGCACTAGCACCCATATCACACAAGCCATGATAACAATGATCACCTATTTTAACAGAAAACAGGCATGCCTACCACAGGTCTATGTTTATCTTTAGCACAAGGTTTAGCAATTCTAGCAGTCTCATCACAGAAATAAATAACATGCCCCTCATTATTATCAGCCAAGAGATCTTTAGCAATAGCAATATTAGGTTCAACTTTAACTTGCTCAGGAGGTGTATAAGTTCTAATATTGCTTTTACGAACCACAATTGAAGCTTTAGCATGATCCTTTATTCTAACAGGGAAAGGTGGTTTCTCAACATAAGCAGTAGGAACAATAGGATCATTATAAGTGATAGTCTTTTCTTCAACTTTAATAGGTTCAACTACTTTTACTTCTATGGGAGGATGATATTTAAATCACTTCTCCTTAGGGAGATCAACATGAGTAGCAAAAGATTCACAGAAAGAAGCTACTATCTCAGAGTCAAGTCCATATTTAGGGCTAAATTTACGGAAAACATCGGTATCCATAAAAGATTTAACACAATCAAACTTAGGTGTCATACCTGACTCCTTACCTTCGTCGAGATCCCAATCTTCAGAGTTGCGTTTAATTTTTTCCAATAAATCCCATTTGAGTACAATAGTCTTCATAATAAAAGAGCCAGCACAAGAAGTATCGAGCATGGTGCGATTGTTATCAGAAAGCCGAGCATAAGTTTTTTGAATAATCATTTCTCTTGAGAGCTCATGATTGGGGCATGAATATAACATTGACTTAAGCCTCCCCCAAGCTTGAGCGATGTTTTCTCCTTCGCGAGGCTAAAAATTATATATATAGTTGCGATCACGATGAACAAGATGCATAGGATAAAACTTCTGATGAAATTCCAATTTCAATCGCTTGTAGTTCCATGATCCCATATCATCACATAGCCTATACCATGTAAATGCATCTCCCTTCAAAGGTAAAGGGAAGACCTTCTTCTTGATAACATCATCAGGCATACCTAAAAGCTTAAATAATCCACAAACCTCATCCACATAGATTAGGTGCTCATCTGGATGTAATGTTCCATCTCCTGCAAATGGATTAGCTAGCAGTTTTTCTACCATACCCGAAGGAATTTCGAAGTAGACATTTTCTTTTTTAGTAGGTTTAGTAGGTTGAGGAGCAACTCTTTGCTCTACTGGTCGGGGTGAAGATACCCCGAATAAGCCCCTCAGAGGATTACTTTCCATAGTAACAAGTGACAGTAAATTTCAGCACACTATATAAATTTTTCCTTACCAAATTCCACCTACCAAAGGCGCTTCACTCCCCGGCAACGGCGCCAGAAAAGAGTCTTGATGACCCACAAGTATAGGGGATCTATCATAGTCCTTTCGATAAGTAAGAGTGTCGAACCCAACGAGGAGCAGAAGGAAATGATAAGCGGTTTTCAGCAAGGTATTCTCTGCAAGCACTGAAATTATAGGTAACACATAGTTTTGTGATAAGATAATTTCTAACGAGCAACAACAAAAGTAAATAAAGTGCAGCAAGGTGGCCCAATCCTTTTTGTAGCAAAGGACAAGCCTGGACAATTTCTTATATGAAGGAAAACGCTCCCGAGGACACATGGGAATTATCGTCAAGCTAGTTTTCATCACGTTCATATGATTCGCGTTCGGTACTTTGATAATTTGATATGTGGGTAGACTGGTGCTTGGGTGATGTCCTTACTTGGACAAGCATCCCACTTATGATTAACCCCTATTGCAAGCATCCGCAACTACAAAATAAGTATTAAGGTGAACCTAACCATCACTACAAGAAATATGTCAACTTGTGACCTTGACTATTGCTCACTGAATGGTCATAGTTTTTCATTTGCGACCTTTTTTTGACCAAAAACAGAAGGTCAAAAGCTGGTGGTCGTAAACTGAAATTAACGACCTTCTATGTGAGAAGGTCGTAGATGTTTACGACCAAAATATTCCTACTGTTTAGTTTTGGTCACTAGCAGCCTCCCCAGGCTACGTAGGCATCCGACGTGGCAATCTGATGTGGCACAAGAATCAGCCCGGTCCAATTCGGTGTTTTACATGGGCCTAGCCCAACAATTCGGCCTTTTTAATGTATTTTTCCTATTAATTTTGGGTTGACTTCATGGGCCAAGCCCAACATTGCAGCCTTTTTATTTCCAGGGCGTGATCCTTTTTTAGACCATTTATTTTTTGGGTCGCATCTATTTCTCAATTGGGCCTCAGCCTTTTTACAGTCCATTTCCTTAATTTTTAGTTTTTTCCTTATGAATATTATTTGGAAAATGCCTATTTTAGATTCCAAATACTATTAGGTCCCACTTGTCAGGTTCTAATTAAAGACAAACCAGGTTTCAATTTCCACACAATTATTTCAGTCAGAACAGCAAAGAAATGAAAATTTTCAACCCACATGCCAATTTTGGCTAAGAGCACAATCTTTACATAATTCATTTCACCATTACATGTGATACTATCACAACATGTAACTACTACAACTATACTCCTGACTTTTTCACTTTCACTTTCAGGCTGGAGCTTCTTAAGTGAGAGGAAACACCATTTCTGGATATGTTCATACAGGCTGAACGAAGGCACCTACCAATAAATCAAAAGAGTTAGAAACAAAATAAAAAATATATAGAAAGTAGCTAGGGTCTAAATCATGAAGCATCTCTACATATTCATTTTCAGAATGAGACATGTCATGTTGCAATTTGGTACCATAAATGACAGCAAGAAATGCAAACAGATTTATGCACATAGTATCATGTTGTATCTCAGTTGTAAGAATACGAACAGATTCATGCACAAAAGCATTTGATCAAGCAAACAGCTAATTTCAACTCAAGTATCAATGGCACGTATGCTGAAGACCAATGGTATGAACAATAATATCATTAGTATTAGCTCTGATGTGCATTTGTTTGTCAATTGCAATTACACAAAACAGGATATAATGTTTCCTTGGTGCAGAACATACATGTTTGGAAAGGACGGAACTGGTCGACTACGAAATAAATAGGGAAACACAAACAAAGATGGCCTAGTAGGATACGAAGCAACTGGGCATTTTAACCGCTTAAAACCGGTTACGAGTTCGACAAGAAAAATATTAGCAGCGCCATTTCCTAATATAACTGGTGAACCACAATAGAGTGTAATTAATGGCGAGTGCTGGCTGTACTGAATGCAAAACATGCATGTTCTAATCAAAGATCCGTTGCAGCCACGACATCGATCAACCTTCATTCAGTTGAGAACAACCTTGTAAACTACTGAAATTAAAACATTCTGGAGCAAAAGCTTACTTGAAGGGCAAAGAACTCGGTGTTGAGGCTCTGGGAGTTCTACAGGATGTGCACCACTTGCAGCCACATCTCAGGGTTATTTTGCAGATCCCGCAGTATCAGATCAGCGGCCCTCCTCTGAAACAAAGCAGCCCATTTTCAGTCAACATAAACCATAGCAGTAGTAACACAACAGCAACACTGCACACCCAGACCCATCTACGATAGCATGCAATCGGTTTCCAGGATGGAGAAGTAAAAATAATTGTTCAGAAAGGAAGCACATTTGACCGAAGTACCAATTTTCAGAGTTTGTATAGCATCATGAACAGGCAACTGTAAATCATATGTTACCATACTAGAATGCTATCTAGAAAGAAAGATACAAGGTAGGGCCCTATCATTTTGCACATACACACACTAACAGAAACAAAACAAGCAGATTGGAAGGCTTGCTGCACATCCTGTGCAGGGGCATCACTATAAACAAATAGACAAACTAGGGTGGTGCTATTCTGTACCAAACAAAATTATTGGATCCATACAAAGTAAACTAATTAGGCAGCCTTGAGGAACCAAAATCCATGGCTGCTAGATCGAATGAAACAAGGAGGGGAGAGGGGACGGAGGGGGGTTGGGTGGCTGGACGACGACGCCGTGGATTTCGAGGTCCAGGTGGTACGGCAGCGAGCATCATATCAGGTATTGCATAAGTACATGTTATCATATCAGGTATTGCATAAGGACATCTAGGGACATATATAAAGCATCAGATTAATAGAAGTTCTTCCATTATCAGAAAAGACCATGAAACAGACATTCTGAAACCAACTAAAATCTAATATAATCAGACTACAAAGTAAACAGACTGTAAACTGAAGGAAATATTATAGTGTGGATAATGAATTTAGATAAAGGGGTGCATTGCATCTCAAATCACATTTCTGTTGGTATATACAAATTTAGAACGGATCATCGTATAAATAACCTAGACATATTTTATGCATCAAACAGCATAACCATTAAACCAACATAATCTACGCAAACAAGGACAGTCTAACATCAGGTATTTCTACTTGTGATACGATCACATAAGTAAATAATAGCGAATGACAAACGATCTGCACTTAAGATCGCACACACACCAACCAGCATTAAAAAAGTAAAGGGTAAATAACAATCTCACACTAATATCACTAGTGCACAGTTCTTCATAGAAGAAACACTGCCTAATACATACCTACCTATGAAATCGAAACATTGTTGGAATAGGTATATCCATATATTTTGAAGATGAACAGCAGCAAATTGATATACTTACACACACACATGCAGTTTTAATTAATTAAATGAGCAGGCAACAAAGGCAATTGATATCCTTTCATTTTGATTGTCATTAGTACTCATACTTCATAATGCACAGCTAGAGATTAGGCGTCATCAAATTAATAACGAGGTCCAGTTGCACAACAAGTTTACCGTCCAACCAAACACCCTCTTACAAGCAGAAATGTATTCACTTACATACAGTGTATTTGTAGTGCATAGGAATTTACAAAGCTCTCAAACAGAGCCAGTCGGAGTGGGATGAACCCTGCGAGCAGTGGAGCAGCGGCGGCGGATCTGGGTTGCACGGCGGTGCAGCACCTCATAGCAGAAGTCGTCGAGGACGTCATCGGCGTGGTACACGGCAGTCTTGAGGTCCACTTGTGGACGGCGGGGTCAGGCGGGCTGAGGTCGCGGATGTCTTCCTTGGTGGCGGGGGTCATGTTGATGCTGATGCTCTCCAGCGGCTCGATCATGTCCTTGTACACCTTGTCCTGCACTTGCACAGACACCTCCTGCACCCACCCACCCACCCATTCATTCATTCAGCAGCATCAAGTGTATGCATGCGTATGTAGCAGAGCAGAGGAGAGGATTCATGGAGGAGTACCGACCATCCGAATGGGTAGACAAAGGAGTAGCCGGCCTTCCTGTTGATGACCGGCATGAACTTACAGCATCATTCAGGACTTCCACTTCTCACCGCCGGCCTTGCCAATCTGCAATTCAAACCCCAGACTAGATCAGGACATAGAAATCATTTACAAGCATGGCTCCTACTTGCCACGGATAGTACTTAGATCCACAGAACAGAAACCGCGTCAATAAAATGTATTCACTTCTCAATACCAACCTCTTACCCAAAGGAGTTGAATTGCAACCATACATACAGTATTAGTACCCTAAAGCCATGATACGGGGGCAAGAACTCAGACCCAATCCGCAACTCTGGAAATTCTCGTCGAGCGGAAGCGGGCCAGAATTCTCCCAGATCGCGGGCGAAATGGAGGGAGGGGATGGGGAGGGGGGACACCTTTTTGTTCTTGAAGCGGGTGCGGATGTTACCGAGCTCCTTGTCAATGCGGAGGCACTCCTGCTCCTTGTTGTGGGAGTTGCGGATGTCGCTGATGAAGACCGACAGCCCCCACATCCCGGAGAGTGCCATCCCCTCCGACCTCTCTAGGCGGGGACCCGACCCAGATCTGCTCGCTGCCGCGCGAGATCTGGACGCCCCGGGGGAGCGAAACCCTCTGCCCGCCTGGCCGCGGAGGCGCCGGGGCGGATCGGCGGCGGGCCGACACCTACCCTACGCCGGCCAGATCTGCCACGGGAGGATCCAGCGACGTGGCGCCCGGCCGGATATCGCCACGGCGCCGCGTCAGCGCGAGCCAACCCTCGATTCTCCCAAGCGCAGGCGCCAACGACGGTCCGCGTCTCTGGTCCTCGGCCGCGACGACGACTGGGGTGCCCGAGGAGGAGGGGAAGAGGAGTGGGGTGGGAGCGGTTGGAGGCGGCGGCGGATCAAAGTCAGAGAGAGAGGTTGGGGGCGGTGGCTCCACCAGATCGGAGCGAGGGAGAGCAGAGAGGCTCGCTGGTGGAGGCGGGGGAGGGAGGGAGAGAAAGAATGGAGGCGGGGGTGGGTGGAAAATTTCCATGAGGACTGACCTAGGGTTTCAGCTCAGGTGGGTTTGGGCTGTTGGATTCGGAAGCATCCGACGGTGGTTGATGCATGATCCGCCTGATATGCTCATGGTCCAATCAGAACGCAGCAAACCATTTGATGACCTTATGACCATATAAATTGGTCGTGATCGATTCAAGATAAAAAAATCATTCCATTTTTCAGCGCTCAAAATGAGTTTTTTTTTGTGAAAGTCCTATCAAATATTTGTTCAAATGATATCATATTTTGCACAAGTTTACATCGTGGATTTGCAAACAATATTGACAAAGGGAGTTTTTATTTCCTTTGCATGAAAAATCAATTTTCCATTTTTCGAGTGCCCAGAATAAGTTTTTTTTGTGAAGGACCTATAATATATTTGTTGCGAAATTGTATCAAATCAATTTTATAAAATACTAGGACATATTTAATGCACAATTGACCAAATGGTTAGGTGTTAAAAGTTTTCATCCACCTCTGGTGAAAAAGACATATTTCCGCCGATTCAGCTGGAAATGGGTCAAATTTGAACTGCAACTACCTTATAGTTTGCTCTATATTTTTTCCAAAAATTATTTCTAGGTACATAATTATCTCTTTAATCAAAGAAACACCAAAAAATCCAAGATTCAACCACTAGCTAGGAACGGCCATTCCCGCTGTTTTGACCGCATTTTGAAACGGGCATAAAAAATTCAAAAAAATCAAAAAATTGGAAAACCTTCGCATTGTGTTATTATATGTGACCAAGTTATCAGCAATAATTATAAATTTGTAATACAGCAATTATTTTAAAAAAGTGTTCTCAGAAACGAGCTATCAAGTGTGAAGATTCATGGCTTTCAAGCCAAATGATCAATCTTATGGCTACATTCATGACATAGTTTGTTCAAATCATCTGACATTGTGCACAAGGGTGCACCTTGGAATGGCACACAATGTTGCCTAAGGAACTTTTCATTTTCTTTGGACGAAAAATTCATTCTCCATTTTTCGAGTGCCCAAAATGAGTTTTTTTGTGAAGGACCTATAATATATTTGTTGCAAAATTGTACCAAATCAATTTTCTAAAATACTAGGACACATTTAATGCACAATTGACAAAATGGTTAGGTGTCAAAAGTTTTTATCCACCTCCGGTGAAAAAGACAAATGTCCGCCTATTCAGCTGGAAACGGGTCAAATTTGAACTGCAGCTGCCCTATAGTTTGCTCTTTATTTTTTACAAAAATCATTTCTAGGTACCTAAGTATCTATTTAATTAGAGAAACATCAAAAAAATTCCAAGATTCAACCACTAGCTAGGAACGGTCAAGCCCGCCGTTTTGACCGCATTTTGAAACAGGCATAAAAAATTAAAAAAATTAAAAAATTGGAAAACCTTCGCATTGTGTCATTATATGTGACCATGTTTCCAGGAAAAATAATAAACTTGTAATACAGCAATTATTTTAAAAAAAGTGTTCTCGGAAATGAGCTATCATGCGTGAAGATTCATGGCTTTCAAGCCAAATGATCAATCTTATGGCCACATTCTTGGCATAGTTTGTTCAAATGATCTCATATTGTGCACAAGGGTGCATCTTGGAATTCCAAACAATGTTGCCTAAGGGAGTTTTCATTTTCTTTGCACGGAAAATACATTTTCCATTTTCCGAGTGCCTGAAATGAGTTTTTTTTGTGAAGGACCTACCATATATTTGTTGCAAAATTGGACCAAATCAATTTTCTAAAATACTAGGTCATATTTAATGCACAATTGACAAAATGGTTGGGTGTCAAAAGTTTTGATCCACCTCTGTTGAAAAAGACAAATTCCCGCCAATTCAGCAGGAAGCGGGTCAAATTTGAACTGCAGTTGCCTCATAGTTTACTTTTTTTTCCAAAAATCATTTATAGTTACATAAGTACCTATTTAATCATAAATACATGGTTTGGTGGCGATACGTCGAGGTTTGGGTGGTGGCCGAGGCCCCCAACTCTAGAGCGCGTAAACTCGCATGCCCGCCGCATGGTCACCGCGTGACCGTGGGGTTGCCATGTGTTCTGGGCAGCCTAGGCATGTCTAGTGGGTTGGGCACTCCCCAGGTAGGTGCTAGGAAGAAAATTACAACATAAGATTCTCATGAGGAGACCGGTCGATGCTCAAACATGAATTAGCAGCCAAGTGTTTGATTAGCGATACGAGAAATGTACATGGCTAATGGGCGTAAGTTTTGGCTGAGGATGATCAGTTACTAAGAAGACTGTCTTCACAAATTTTCAGCTCAAAAGGAGGAGCCTAGGTGGTACTTGCTTTGCAAACTACCACACTGGACATAAATACGAATGTTGAAGCTCGGCTCAAAATAATGAATGGATTGAGATGGCATTTGGTGGAGGATGGTTATTTGGGCATAGGAAAGCACTGTAGAAAATGGATACTATTTGTACATGCCAAAGTGGTACTACCTTCACAAACTGTTGTTCTGAACATAATAGGAAAATGAATATTTTTGAATTATTTTTGAACTAGGCAAGGAAGGTTTTTACATATTTGACGAAGATATGACCCAAAGAATTTATGAGATTTTTTTGGGAATTTTGGGAATGACAGAAATATAGGTTGCTTCACAACCTAGGGCAAAAACTACCACATGGACATGACACATAGGCAAAACTGATGAGGTGGCGCCTAGTCATAGCAACCCACCACAATTTACAAGGCTATGACCATCTATATTGGTCGTTAACAACTAGAAATAAGGCAGCAGACTAGCGCTGTTTGCTTTATGACCATTTCATGTAAGGAAATTACGACCTTTCTGACCATAATGGTTGCAATGGTGTAGGGTTTGGAGCCCCCCGAACAGTTGTTGACCAATTGGTCTGAAATGGTCATAGATCTATGACCATTTCTTTCAGGGTCACTAACAGAAGGTCACTAGTTGACATATTTCTTGTAGTGCATAGCATGAAACATATGGATCCAAATCAGCCCCTTACGAAGCAACGCATAAACTAGGGTTTAAGCTTCTGTCACTCTAGCAACCCATCATCTACTTATTACTTCCCAATGCCTTCCTCTAGGCCCAAATAATGGTGAAGTGTCATGTAGTCGACGTTCACACCACTAGAAGAGAGACAACATACATCTCATGAAAATATCGAACGAATACCAAATTCACATGACTACTAATAGCAAGACTTCTCCCATGTCCTCAGGAACAAACGTAACTACTCACAAAGCATATTCATGTTCATAATCAGAAGCGTATTAATATGCATATAGGATATGAACATATGATCTTCCACCATATAAACCAACTAGCATCAACTACAAGGAGTAATCAACACTACTAGCAACCTACAGGTACCAATCCCAGACTTGAAGTCAAGAATTGGATACAAGAGATGAACTAGGGTTTGATAGGAGATGGTGTTGGTGAAGATGTTGATGGAGATTGGCCCCCTCCCGAGAGAGGAGCGTTGGTGATGACGATGGCAATGATTTCCCCCTCCCGGAGGGATGTGTCCCCGGCAGAACAGCTCCGCCAGAGCCCTAGATTGGTTCCGCCAAGGTTCCGCCTCGTGGTGGCGGAGTCTCATCCCGAAAGCCTGCTTATGATTTTTCTTCGGGCGAAAGACTTCAAATAGCAGAAGATGGGCACCGGAGGGCCAACAAGGGTGTCACATCCCTAGTTGTGGTATGATCTAGACTAGCTAGTCAAGTGTGCATCATGTTTAAATTTCATTTAAATTTGAAATGGGGATTGATCAAACCCTAGCACCAGAAAGAATTAAAATATATTTAAATAAAATCTGGTGCAAAGAACCCAAAATGTCATGGAAAATGTTCATGATTTCTGATAAAGGTGAAAACCTCTGTTAAAAATGATGAGCATATTTCTTGGCCATTTATGGATTTTTGAGTTAAATCATATTGTATTTGAATTGGAGCATTTAATGCCTATAAATATTTTAAATGCTTCAATACTTCTGAAAACAATTGGGGGCTGTTGGAAATAATTCAAATAGTGCCCACAATTTTTGTCAGGATTTTACAAAATGAGTTAGTATTTTTACTAATTCAAAATAGATAAAAATAAATAGAAAAGAGAAATAGAATTAGAAAAGAGAGAGAGAGAGAGAGAGAGAGAGAAGGACTCACCTGGGCCACTTACCTGGCAGCCCACCTGGCCAGGCCACCTGGCGGCCCAGTTGGCTGGCCCAGCCCAGCCAGCGTTGCGTGCTTCTTCAACCTTCTGCCAGAAGGAGAAGCAGGTGCGTGGCGAGCGCGCAGCCGAACGCGGCCACCTCCTGCTTGCCACCGAGGCGCCCCCGACGCGTCTGGAGACGCCCCGCAGCCCCCTCTGCCTCTCCCCTCACTTTCTGCTCTGTCCCTTGCCGCTTGCCGTTGCCGCGCCTAGAGCCACCCCTCGCCCCTTTGACGTGCCCATGGGCTCCGCCTTGACGCCCTCGTCCTCTACGCCGACGCACGCGATGCCGGAAGCCCCGTATCGTCGTCCTCGCTGTCGTCTTCATCATCGGCTGCCGAGATCACCGTCGTCGTCTCGGCCGCACCAGACCTCCACCGAGCTCTCCGACCACGCCCTCGAGATCACCGTGAGCCCCTGTTCCATTTCCCCTACTCCTGTGCTCTAAATCGACCTCTAGCCGCCGTTTCACCAGAGCCGAAAGCTCACCACCGCCGACCATGGCACCGCCGCGGCCACAGTTGCTGCCGCTCGCGTCCGAGCCCGCCAACACGCTCAACACGTCTCCAGGAGACGAACACAACCACCCCCACGTCCTGTCGTGCACCACAATGCGAACCCGCACAGAACTGCGCTCCAGCCACTGCCGCGAGCTCCGTTCTCGCGAGCTCCGGCGCCCCCGCAGCCACCCACCTGCTCCTCTGGATGCGGCAGAGCGCGGGCTACCCTCTGGTGGTCTTCGCGCGTCCAGCCGCCGCCCGTAGTGCGTTCCCGAGCGTCGCCGCCGCGTTTGCGTGCTCGCCGGTGTTCAACTCCGGCGTGCTAACGTGGCAACGTCATTAGTGGATAATGACCCACAAACTAACCCCCTGGCTCGCTGACATGCAGGCCCCACTGCCTAACTAACCAGCTAACAAAAATAGTTTAAGTTTAATCTAAACATAGTGGCCCCACTCGTCGGCGTTGACCTCGCTGACGTGGCCGTTGACCGAACCCACCTGTCTGTGACACTAAATGTCACAGGGTCACTGACTAGTGGGTCCCACAGGTCAGGTTTGACCTGGACCATGCCCCGTTGACCTGCTGACGTCATGATTATGTTAGGCTGACGCAGTAATCCTTTTTTGGAATTTAAATAAATCTTAGATGATTTGTTTAATTCAGAAATTATCCAAAACTTTGAAAAATCATAGAAATTTATCAATAGCTCCAAATGAAATAAATTATATATGAAAAATGATCAGAAAAACCCAAGGAATCTGAATATGGGCTTCTCATGCATGTTTGAACAACTTAACCTCACTGTTTAGTACAAAACATGATAATGCACTATTTGAATTCATAGTTTGAATTTAAATTTGAACTTGAGTTCAAATCAACCCAAACCTTTTTGTTACTAGTTGCATTAGCTCAAATCACAACATATTTTCATGTCATGATCATGCATCATATTGTGCATTGCATTGATTGTGCTCTTCCTTGTTTGCCGGTAATTGTCCCCTCTCAGTAGACGCTGCTCCGACGTTCTGATCATTGACACTAATGAAGACTCAATGTTATCTTCAGAAGTGCCAGGCAAGCAAAACCCCCTTGTTCATTCCGATACAATCCCATTCTCTCGCTCCTGCTCTCTTTTACTGCATTAGGACAACAATGATTCATCTGTTACCTGTTGCGGTAGTTGAACCCCTTTCCTCTGCATGACCTGTCATTGCCATAGTAAATAGATGAAACCCACTAGCATGAGTAGGAGTTGTTTGAGCCCTGATGTGCCTACTCATTCATGCTTGTTGTCTTTCCTGCTACTGCTTAGAGTTGAGTCAGGTCTGATTCATCGGGGAGGAATTGGAATGTGGTGAACATGTCCTACTATTGAGAGCTAAGTGTGTGAACATGATTTCGTAAAGGTATCGGTGAGAGGCCATGTAGGAGTACATGGTGGGTTGTCTCATTGAAGCCGTCCTCAGGAGCTGAGTTCTGTGTTTGTGATCCATGAACAGTTACTACCACACATTGGGCTCCGGGCGTCCCAAGCTCTCTCGAATAATTAATCAACTTGATCTCTGTCCAGGAGTTGCAACTAGTTTCTGGTGTTTGTAGGTAGTGTTAGTAGTCTACCAAGTGGCACCCGGTACAGGTGGGCTTGGGGAAAGACTAGGCACTATGGCACGGAGTACCAAGTGGCACCCGGATGGTGGGCTTGGGAACCCTGCTCACATCGTTTGGGGCCGTGAGCGACACCCCGGTCGGATCTCCTTGCGGATGGAACACGAATAGGCGATAAACCTGGACTAGAGACTTGTGTGGTTAGTCAGGTCGTGGCCGACTCCCTCGCCAGGCTTCCACTTGAAGGTTGCTGAGATACATGACGTGTACATGGTGGTAAGTGGCGAGAGCGTGTGTGAAGAAGTACATCCTTGCAGGGTTAACATCATCTATTCGAATAGTCGTGTCCGTGGAAAATGACTTCTGGGTTGCCTATACAGATCATAGACAAGTGAAAGTGGATACTCTAAAATGCACAAGATAAGCGTGAGTGCTATGGATGGCGTTCTCGTAGGGAGACGGAAGCGGATCCATAGTGGTGTATTGGTACGGTGAATATATGGACTCGTGTGAGCCACCTCAAAAGAGTTACTTGCAGTTGTAGTTCAGGATAGCCACCGAGTCAAAGCCGGCTTGCTGCAGTTAAACTCCACCACCCCTTTGTTGATACCGATGCATGTGTAGATAGTTCTGATGTAAGTCTCGCTGGGTACATTTGTACTCACATTTGCTTATTTTATGTTTTGCAGAGAGACTTCAGTCTCGCTAGTAGTTCCGCGTGGACTTCGACGTTTAGCTTGTTACCTCAGCTACGATCTTGTACCCTTGGGAGGGTCTCAGAGATAGTCGCTTCTCAGCCTTCTTCATTTGTAGTTGTCTCACTCGGACAAGTTAAGCTTCCGCATGTGCTTGTTGCTTGTATGCTCTGTATGTTGGGTCATGAGACCCATGTTTGTAATACTTGGCTCCTCGGAGCCTAATGAATAAATACACTGAGTCATAGAGTCTTGTTGTGATGCCATGTTGTATTGCACATATTGAGCATATTGTGTGTATGATTGAAATGCTTGGTATGTGTGGGATCCGACAACCTAGTTGTTTATCCTTGGTAGCCTCTCTTATGGGGAAATGTAGTCTTGTGCTTCCATGAGCCATAGTAGTCCGCTACAGCCCGGTTCACCGGAGTCCTGCTAGCCCACCACTACTGCTCCGGAACACTTGACTGGCCGGCATGTGATTCACTTTGTTCCTGTGTCTGTCACTTCGGGGAAATGTCACGCGGTGACATCCGGAGTCCTACCTAACTGCTACAGCCCGATTCACCGGAGTCCTGTTAGCCCAGTGCTACAGCCCAGATTCGCATGCTGCTGACCGACATGCTCGATGTTGATTCATGTATGTCTGTCCCCATAAGTTAGTGCCACTTTGGGTTCACGACTAGTCATGTCGGCTCGGGTTCTCTGTCATATGGATGCTAGCGACACTATCATATACGTGAGCCAAAAGGCGCAAACGGTCCCGGGCCAGGTAAGGTGGCACCCGTGGGAATACCGTGCGTGAGGCCGCAAAGTGATATGATGTGTTACATGCTAGATCAATGTGGCTTAGGATCGGGGTCCTGACAGCTTTGGTATCAGAGCCTGACTGCCTGTAGGATTACCAAGCCAAACTGGTCGAAGTTGAGTCTAGAAATTCTCTAGTTATGTAAGGGAATTGATTGTGGAAGGGAACGTAAGGCTCTTTTTACTCCTTATACCTTATGTCCTTCTGATCTGAGTCATCCTCTTCTCTTCTATGGGGATTAAGAACTAGTCCTTCTCATCCATCTATCAGGATGACGTGTTACTAATCCATAGACTTATAGGATTGATGGATTCAAGTCTCAGTTCAGTTTATATTACTTCCTTATGTTCATAGCTAGCCTCAGAACCTTGATATTGTGATGTTGAGTGGTCATGCCACTATTTTGCAGGATGTCTCAAATATTTTTGAGCATTTACATCAGTTATGCTGTCCGAGTCATCGCAGGTTTCTAGATAGTCTGATGCACTTGCAATCATTCCTCCATGTTCCTGATGTCCATTTGGGCCAGATTAATCACACTAACCAGTGTGTTGAGGTACTCCATTGCCTCGATATATATGTTGAAGCTATTATTATGACCTTAGGTGTCTTAGAGAACCACCCAGTAATCTAGCAATGTTTTGTATTCCAAGTGTGATGATTCTGGCCATTCTATTTCTGGGTTCTTCAACAAAAGATTCACTCTACTTAATTCATGTAGATAGTGTTGCTCATTCATTTAGGATATTAGTAACCTTGCGACAGTCCTCGAGGTCCGTGGTATTTCCTTCTTCCAAATACCATGAACCATTAAGGCAGAAGTTCTTTGAACCAAAAGCTCACAATCAGAGTACTCTTGAGGAGTTCTCCATTCATAATAGTGATTCTGCCAGTTCTACCTTTCTGCATGGGTTATTTGGAAGAAACCTGTTGAACTTGGCTCGGCATATTAATCTATGCATCCACAACTCAGAAAGATATATGTTTCCTTGATTTGTCCCTCTTCATTTGTAGTCCGACCATCGTCTATCAATTGATAGTCAGGAGTAATTGTGCATCCGTGTTATCGATGCTTATTATTCTTGTGGTCCGTCAAGCCATTCTATTTCAAAATGACTAGGGGAAACAAACTCCAGTACCTCGTCCATCTCTGGGATTGGGTCAAAGCAGTTGTATTCCGCAGATCAAAATGCCAATCCAGCTTTTGTTCTGTTCTACCTTGGAGTGCTACCTCCTTATGTCAGGATTGTCATGAGAATTGCACCACCTCTTATGAATTCTTGACAAGGTGATACTTCTCGCCATCATCATTCGCTCCTCGGTTCCGTGTTGTTGCAACTGGAATACCGACAAGTGAACCGTGATGTGTGAAATCAATGCTCCTAGCAACTAGTTGCTTGGTAGTAAATGGAAAATATTCTCATTCTTAGCGTGTTGGTTATCGGATCATCATTCTAAGATAGATTGTGCTACCTAGTCCTTATTTCTGGTGCACTCTTCGATCAATGAGTTAGAATTATTCAATCCCTTTGTTATTTGATCATATCGTCTTGCTCTGAAAAGCAAGATTGTTCTCGAGCTTTGTAACATATCGGTGGTTCGTAATTTTCTGAATGTCTTCTCGGAAGTATTACCAGGTTGTCACCTGACCGCTATGTTGAGTTCGTGATCATGTTGGTTTTCCTCCAAACCACCCATTCTCCAAGATTCTATGTTGGATACCCTGAACTAGTCGGTTGAGCTAAACAACAACTTGGAGAGTTGGAAGATGAAAGCTTGTCCCACTTAGTTCATTTTTAAAGGGATATCCTTGTGTTTATGTGTGTTGAGGAAAGATGATATCTTCATCGATTGATCTTCGTGATCAGTTAATGGACCAATCACCTTATCCAATCTTTGATTTGAGTATGGGCTATCGTCAAATCAAATCAGAACCGACGATATTCATAATGTTGTATTACTCGTGGTTGTTTCCTAGGTCATACACCATTATATCCTTTGGGTCTTACCAATGCTATCATCTTGCTCACATAATTGTGGAATTCCACTTATGTGGAAGCCTGGATGAATTGTTGTTGAACCCATCAGCAACATCTTGTCTCCTCCATGATTCATGTTAAACATTGAGCTAGTGTTGTAAACTTTGTAAGCATTGCCTTCGTGTTCCGCTCATGAGGTATATGTTTTGGTGAAAGAAGTGACTTCCTCTAATTCATGTTCATTTGATGCAAGTTGCCGCCGTGAATTCAGGAAATTCAATGTTGCTTCACTAGGAATCATCCCAAACCAGTCATGCATATGTGAGAAGTATTCCATGGTTTGGTAGATTAATTACCTCCACTCCATACGTATTCCCTAGCACACCAAGCCACTGAATGATTTGTTCTAGGAAAAGGAGTTAAGTGCTAATCCATGGTAATACACAAAACTTCGATATCCTTGATGATGGTTCCCCACCTGAACTCGGTAGTGTTTTATTATAAGACTACTACGTGGTCATGCTTGTCTGGGACAGTGTGTTCACATGTATGTAGCAGAACCAGCTCGTGTTTTGGAGATGGCTATCGTAGTTCATCTCCCGAGAATCTCGCAACGTCATCTCGTCGATTTGTGTTGCAACCTTTCCTTTTCAGACATGTTGTCTGAACTATCATGTTACCAACCAGATCTGAATCTCAGGCAGATATGATGGTTGGAACGTTTTCCCAAGAACTACAACATTGGTCTCTCTGTAACCCAGTAAAGTGGATGTCGTGGCCAACACACCTAGCCGCAAGACCTATTATTGTAGTATCTTGAATTGAAAGTTGGCCATCTCCCCATAAGGATTTCGTAGGATTTACTCCCGTAGTTTTCCTTATGGATTCTTGTGCTCCCAAAGTCTGACCTTTACTTGATGGCCATGTTGAGCTTTTAAGCATGACAATGGTAGCTAGAACATCAAGGAGAACATTAGAAGCGGAGTGCTAAATGTCTCTCGGTCGATCATCCAGGTTTCGTTCCCTTGGCCTCGCTAAGGTGAAATATGAGAAAGTGTTGTCTTCCTTTGCATCTGCATTGTGCATCACTATGCATCATGGTAGTAAGATGTGTTACCGGGATCCTCGGCACGGATGTTGGTAAGACCTTGATGAGTATGGAAATGCTCAAGTTCTTGAGAGCACACTCAGTCACTAGGTTATATCCTCGATATCAATTGGGATGTGCCTCCCGTTTGCCGAGTTGTTCTATAACCATAGTTTCCTTTCCGAACTGAGTATGCCATTTCCCCGAACCCCTTCAAACGATCATCGTGAATTGCTCGATCTCCGAGGAGATCGTTTCCTGTGGAATATCCTTTCGTCGTCATTGAGTAGAGTGAAGATCTCGAGAGCAAGGATATTAAGATCAGCATGAAGCAAGGAATCAACGTTCCTATGAAGGGTAGTTGGATCATGAAGATTTTAATAGTTCGAGTCCCCTCTTCCTTTTACCCTACGCTAGAATCTCGGGACGAGATTCTTGTTTAGTGGGGGTGAGTTGTCACATCCCTAGTTGTGGTATGATCTAGACTAGCTAGTCAGGTGTGCATCATGCTTAAATTTCATTTAAATTTTAAATGGGGATTGATCAAACCCTAGCACCAGAAAGAATTCAAATAGGTTTAAATAAAATCTGGTGCAAAGAACCCAAAATGTCATGGAAAATGTTCATGATTTCTGATAAAGGTGAAAACCTCTGCCAAAAATGATGAGCATATTTCTTGGCCATTTATGGATTTTTGAGTTAAATCATATTGTATTTGAGTTGGAGCATTTAATGCCTATAAATATTTTAAATGCTTCAATACTTCTGAAAACAATTGGAGGCTGTTGGAAATAATTCAAATAGTGCCCACAATTTTTGTAAGGATTTTACAAAATGAGTTAGTATTTTTACTAATTCAAAACAGATCAAAATAAATAGAAAACAGAAACAGAATTAGAAAAGAGAGAGAGAGAAGGACTCACCTGGGCCACTTACAGCAGCCCACTGCCAAAGCACTGGCGGCCCAGGTTGGCTGGCCCAGCCAGCCAGCGTTGCTGCTCGCTTCTTCAACCTTCGCGGAAGGAGAAGCAGTGCATGGCAGCCAGCCAAGCAGCCGAGCAGCCACCTCCTGCTTGCCACCGAGGCGCCCCCGACGTGTCTGGAGACGCCCCGCAGCCCCCTCTGCCTCTCCCCTCACTTTTTGCTCTCTCCCTCGCCCTCTAGTCCCATCCCCGAGCTCACCCGAGCGCCATCGCCGCCGCCGCTTGCCGCTGCCGCGCCTAGAGCCACCCCTCGCCCCTCTAACGTGCCCATGGGCTCCGCCTTGACGCCCTCGTCCTCTACGCCGACGCACGCGATGCTGGAAGCCCCATATCGTCGTCCTCGCCGCTGTCTTCATCGTCGGCCGCCCGAGATCGCCGTCGTCGTCCCGGCCGCACCAGACCTCCCCCGAGCTCTCCGACCACGCCCTCGAGGTCACCATGAGCCCATGTTCCGTTTCCCCTACTCCCGTGCTCTAATTCGACCTCTAGCCAGCGTTGCACCGCAGACGAAAGCTCAGCACCGCCGGCCATGGCACCGCCGCGGCCACAGTTGCTGCCGCTCGCGTCCGAGCCCGCCAACGCGCTCAACACGTCTCCAGGAGACAAACACAACCACCCCCACATCCTGCCGTGCACCACAATGCGAACCCGCACGGAACCATGCTCCGGCCACCGCCGCGAGCTCCGTTCCAGCGAGCTCCGACGCCCCCGCAGCCACCTACCTGCTCCTCTGGATGCGGGAGAGCGCGGGCTACCCTCTGGTGGTCTTCGCGCATCTAGCCGCCGCCCGTAGTGCGTTCTTGAGCGTCGCCACCGTGTTCGCGTGCTCGCCGGCGTTCAACTCCGGCATGCTGAGGTGGCAACGTCATTAGTGGATAATGACTCACTAACTAACCCCTTGGCTCGCTGACATGCGGGCCCCACTGCCTAACTAACCAGCTAACAAAAATAGTTTAAGTTTATTCTAAACATAGTGGCCCCACGCGTCGGCGTTGACCTCGCTGACGTGGCCGTTGACCGACCCACATGCAGGACACTAAATGTCACAGGTCAGCGACTGATGGGTCCCACCGGTCAGGTTTGACCTGGACCGTGCCCCGTTGACCTGCTGACGTCATGATGATGTTAGGTTGACGCAGTAATCCTTTTCTAGAATGTAAATAAATCTTAAATGATTTGTTTAATTCAGAAAATATCCAAAACTTTGAAAAATCATAGAAATTAATCTATAGCTCCAAATGAAATAAATTATATATGAAAAATGATCAGAAAAACCCAAGGAATCTCAATATGGCATTTTCATTAAAGTTTGAACAACTTAACCTCACTTTTTAGTCCAAAACATGATAATGCACTATTCAAATTCATAGTTTGAATTTGAATTTGAACCTTGAGTTCAAATCAACCCAAACCTTTCTGTTACTAGTTGCATTAGCTCAAATCACAACATATTTTCATGTCATGATCATGCATCATATTGTGCATTGCATTGATTGTGCTCTTCCTTGTTTGCCGGTAATTGTCCCCTCTCGGTAGACGCTGCTCCGACGCTGTGATCGTTGACACTGAAGACTCAATGTTATCTTCAGAAGTGCCAGGCAAGCAAAAACCCCTTGTTCATTCTGATGCAATCCCATTCTCTCGCTCCTGCTCTCTTTTACTGCATTAGGACAACAATGATTCATCTATTACCTGTTGCGGTAGTTGAACCCCTTTCCTCTGCATGACCTGTCATTGCCACGGTAAATAGATGAAACCCACTAGCATGAATAGGAGTTGTTTGAGCCCTGATGTGCCTACTCATTCATGTTTGTTGTCTTGCCTACTACTGCTTAGGGTTGAGTCAGGTCTGATTCATCGGGGATGAAATGGAATGTGGTGAACATGTCCTACTATTGAGAGCTAAGTGTGTGAACACGATTTGGTAAAGGTATCGCTGAGAGGCCATGTAGGAGTACATGGTGGGTTGTCTCATGGAAGCTGTCCTCAGGAGTTGAGTTCTGTGTTTGTGATCCATGAACAATTACTACCACACATTGGGCTCCGGGCGCTCCAAGCTCTCTTGACTTATTAATCAACTTGATCTTTGTCCAGGAGTTGCAACTATTTTCTGGAGTTTGTAGGTAGTGTTAGTAGTCTACCAAGTGGCACCCGGTACAGGTGGGTTTGGGACAGACTAGGCACAGTGGCACGGTGTACCAAGTGGCACCCGGATGGTGGGCTTGGGAACCCTGCTCACATCGTTTGGGGCCGTGAGCGACACCCCGGCCGGATCTCCTTGCGGATGGAACCCGAATAGGCGATAAAATTGGACTAGAGACTTGTGTGGTTAGTCAGGTCGTGGCCGACTCCCTCGCCAGGCTTCCGCTTGAAGGTCGCCGAGATACACGACGTGTACATGGTGGTAAGTGGCGAAAAGGCAGTGAAGAAGTACACCCCTGCAGGGTTAACATCATCTATTCAATAGCCGTGTCCGCGAAAAGGACTTCGGGTTGCTCATGCAGTTCATAGACAAGTGAAAGTGGATACTCTAAAATGCGCAAGATAAGCGTGTGTGCTATGGATGGCGTTCTCGTAGGGAGACGGAAGCGGATCCATAGTGGTGTATTGGTATGGTGAATATGTGGACTCATGTGCGCCACCTCAAAAGAGTTACTTGCAGTTGTAGTTCAGGATAGCCACCGAGTCAAAGCCGGCTTGCTGCAGTTAAACTCCACCACCCCTTTGTTGATACCGATGCATATGTAGATAGTTCTGATGTAAGTCTTGTTGGGTACATTCGTACTCATGTTTGCTTATTTTATGTTTTGCAGAGAGACTTCAATTTCGCTAGTAGTTCCGCGTGGACTTCGACGTTTAGCTTGTTACCTCAGCTACGATCTTGTACCCTTGGGAGGGTCATGTAGATAGTCAGGCTTCTCAGCCTTCTTCATTTGTAGTTGCCTGTACTCAGAAAAGTTAAGCTTCCGCATGTGCTTGTTGCTTGTATGCTCTGTATGTTGGGTCATGAGACCCATGTTTGTAATACTTGGATCCTCGGAGCCTAATGAATAAATACTCTGGGTCGTAGAGTCTTGTTGTGATGCCATGTTGTATTGCACATATTGAGCATATTGTGTGTATGATTGAAATGCTTGGTATGTGTGGGATCCAACAACCTAATTGTTTATCCTTGGTAGCCTCTCTTATGGGGAAATGTAGTCTTGTGCTTCCATGAGCCATAGTAGTCCGCTACAGCCCGGTTCACCGGAGTACTGCTAGCCAACCACTACTGCTCCGGAACACTTGACTGGCCGGCATGTGATTCACTTCGTTCATGTGTCTGTCCCTTCGGGGAAATGTCACGCGGTGACATACGGAGTCCCGCCTAGCCTGCTACAGCCCGGTTCACCGGAGTCCTGTTAGCCCAGTGCTATAGCCCGTATTCGCACGCTGCTGACCGACATGCTCGATGTTGATTCATGTATGCATGTCCCCGTAAGTTAGTGTCACTTTGGGTTCGTTCTCTATCATATGGATGCTAGTGACACTATCATATACGTGAGCCAAAAGGCGCAAACGGTCCCGGGCCAGGTAAGGTGGCACCCGTGGGAATACCGTGCGTGAGGCCGCAAAGTGATATGATGTGTTACATGCTAGATCGATGTGGCTTAGGATCGGGGTCCTGACAAGGGGGCCCACGAGGCAGGGGGGGCGCGCCCAGGGGGGTAGGGCACGCCCCCCACCCTCGTGGCCAGGGTGTGAGCCCCCTCTGGTATTTCTTCTGCTCAGTATTTTTCATTATTTCGAAAAACAACTTCCGTGGAGTTTCAGGACTTTTGAAGTTTTTCAGAATTGGTCTCTAATATTTGCTCCTTTTCCAGCCCAAAATTCCAGCTGCCGGCATTCTCCCTCTTTATGTAAACCTTATAAAATAAGAGAGAATATGCATAAGTATTGTGACATAATGTGTAATAACAGCCCATAATGCAATAAATATCAATATAAAAGCATGATGCAAAACGGACGTATCAGTAGCACCAACCGGGACCAAAAAGCATCCATGCATCAGCAGTTCAGGGGCTGGGGTTTTTTTAAGGGCGGGGGTGGTTGGGGTTTTGTAGGGTTTATTTAGGGGTTTCATATATTGTGTTAGCTAGCTAATAGAGAGAAGTGACCTTTCTTATCTCCGTGCTTGGTCGATGCTACGTACTATACGTATAGAGAGGACTCGACACGCTAGCTAGTAAGCAAATGAAGGAAACCTTTAAGTACACAAGATCGTCATGGACATATCCAGAGAGAAGTGATCGGCCTCTCCTTCTCCGAGAGATTGGTCGAACAACAAGTTTTCGTACATCTATCTGACTCTACTGGCTACATATATACAATATAAGATCTCTTACAATTCCCTAACATCTAATGTCAAATTCCACGTGGTATTCTCTGGCTTTATTTATGACGTGGTCAAGAAAGAATCCCGCTAGTTCCTCTTGAATTGCTCGTATGCGATCTTGTGGTAGGAGTTCATCCCGCATCTGCCACATCTAATTTGAAGAAGGGGATCAATACATATATATGAATGAAACTCAACACAAATGATGGTAATAAAATAAAATTGTGAATATTATTGCTTACGCACTTCATATTCTTTTTTAGAGTAGCCCCGCTTAGAGGTCATCGCGTTGTAGATGTACTCGCAAACGTAGTATCCACAAAAATCATTTCTGCCTTCCTGCCACAACCACTTTACGTGAAATAGAGGTCAATCAAACTGATAAGCAAGCATGCTAAATGGCATTGATGAAACTAGCTAGAATCCATAGGAGATGCGCGGAACAAGCTAGTAGTACTTACTTTTGGGTGTGTAAATCGCAGCTCCCCTGGCAGTCCCGGATCTTCTGCGGTGAACTCTTTCCAAACCTTGGCAGACAAAGAAAAAATTACTTGATATCAGGAAATGAACAAAGTTGCCGATATGGTGCGATAATGATCGATTGAACTTACTTTTCGAGCATTTTAGTCATGTCTGCATACTCCTCGGGATCTTTTCGTCTCGAGTCTAAGAAGGTTACTAGTCCCTGCTCAAGCTTAATCTCTAGGAGAATAAAGTGGAAGCTACGCACGCATGCATAACTCATCAATTACATTACTATAACCTCGAGTAATAAGGGATACCTAATATGCACAAGACAGTAACACTCACTTGTAGTTGTAAGGAAAGAGTATTTTCTCTTTGTTTTAATTTTGAAGCAACGATTCTAGCAAGTTGGCCTTGGTTTCTTTGGCATTAAATTTAACCGTAAATTCATCTATGAGATTTGTGTTAATGAACCCAATATCATAGATTTGTCTTTTCTTGCATTCGACGATCTTCAATCTGCATAATATAGTGAGGATAATTATATATACATGCAATGAAAGAGCTGAGCTATATATAGAGACTTAATGACATAAGTAGTACTTACAGACAGTAGCAAGTGACGATTATTTTATCGAGGGACTTTTGATTGTAAAACTAGAAGAAATCCTCAAATGGAACAGACAACAGATCAATTCCAACGAGGTCGTGCTCCTCTTTAACTCTCAGCGTCAAAGTATCCTTCACAAACTCACTGCAGGTGTCCATGTACCACTCATGGAATCTTCGCATCATCGTTGTTAGATGAGGATGACCAGGTTTGACGAGAGGCTTCCCGTACCGGTATTTGAAATCATCCACCTCCATTGTATCAAAATGTGCATCGTCGGGTAGGTAATCTCCAGGATTGGTACCGGGCACCATCCCGGATGATTAGCGACGATATTGCTAGACACCTTGAGCGGGGGGCACGATTGGTTCGCTTGTTCACCGAGCTGGGGAATTTTTTCCCACTTCTTCGTTCTGCTAACCTTTGATCACTGCAAGTACTTTCCGACCACTGCGCTTCCTTATATGTCTTTCCAATAATGTGCTCATAGTTGGTTTGCGGCGGAGACGGTGGTGGTCACTTCAGGGCATCCAAAGTGCGCTTCAATTTCACCGGATCTATCTTCTCCTTCAGAGGTGGATGTTTCTTTGCAAAAAAGTCCTTCACTTGGGCTTTACAGATCTTCTTGTTTTCCTCCTCGGTCATCTCATATGGTAACTTCTCTAGAGGCTTGAGAGATGGACCGAATCTGTATTGCCTTCTGCCTCTGGCTGTACTGCTAGACGCCGGAGCAGCCGGAGCGGCGGCGGCTGTCTTCATTTGTTGCTTACGAGGCGGAGGAGGCGGAAAAGGAGGCAGAGTGCTACGACACGCCGAAGCAGCCAAAGCGGTGGCGGCTGTCTTCTGCCATTGCTGACGAGGCGGAGGAGGAGGCGGGCTGCTCGGACGCGCTGACTCGGGCGGAGAAGGAGGCGGAGTGCCGCCACGCGCCGGAGTAGCTGGAGAAGGAGGCAGAGTGCCCTGATCACTCGCCGGAGGAGGAGGCGGAGGAGGAGGCAGAGTGCCCTGACTCGCCGGAGGAGGAGGAGGAGGCGGAGGCGTCCAATTCAGAAGCTTGATGTGCTCCTTCCTCCATAGGCATGGAGTCTTCAGAGCAAGACCCAACAGAGACTCCCCTTCACCGGTAGGGTGGTCAAGCTCGAGCTCCTCAAATCCCTCTATTATTTCATCCACCATCACAACGGCATAGCCTTGTGGAATCAGAAGGCAGTGAAAAGTTGCGTTGGGTTCAGAGGTGCAACAGAGCCGACGGCCGCCTTGACTTTAAGGTTCTGCCATTGCGTCATAAGGTGGCAATCTTGAGCCTCCGTGATAGCATCCACAGGGTAGCTAGGAGACGTGAAGTCAGGCTGCTGAAGGAGCTCGGTGGAAGCCACGCTGCTTCTCCGCTGAGATGGCGGGGTAGCTTCTGGGGTATCTCCAGCAGGTCGCTGGTTGTGAACTGCTTGTTCCTCTAGCGCTCCTACCCTTGCATTCAGCTTCTGCAGTTTGGTCTGCTCCACTTTCCTCCTCCTCTCCCGGGTTTTGTAACCGCCTGCGCCGGAAACCCAACCTTCCACGCAACCGAGCCTGCCATGCCTCATGTTCATCCTGGGTTCTCGGGATTCCCGAGGGCCTCTTTGAGCTCATCGTTCTCTCTGTCGGGAACGAACATCCCTTGCTGCGCTGCGGCGATATACTTCCGAAGCTTCTTGACCGATATTTCAAATTGCTTGTCCGTCCAAAAGCACTTCCCTGTTTCAGGGTCCAAGGTTCCCCTAACCCCAAAGAACCAAGTCCTTGATGCGTCTCCAATGTATCTATAATTTTTTATTGTCCATAATATTATATTATCTGTTTTGGATGTTTAATGGGCTTTAATATGCTCTTTTATACTCCCTCCATTCCATAATGTAGTGCATATAGATTTTTGTGAAAGTCAAACTTTGACAACTTTGACCAAGTGTATAAAGAAAACTGTCCACCTCTACAATACCAAACATGTACATTCTAAAAATATAACTCATGATGTATTCAATTATGTACATTTGGTATTCTAGATGTACCTACTTTTCTTTATAAATATGGTCAAAATTTGTAATGTTTGACTTTAGCAAAAATCCATAGGCACTACATTATGGAACGGAGGGAGTATTATTTTTGGGACTAACCTATTAACCGGAGGCCCAGTGCCAATTTCTATTTTTTTTGCCTATTTTAGAGTTTCGCAGAAAAGGAATACCAAACGGAATGAAACCTTCGTGATGATCTTTCTTGGACCGAAAGTAATCCAGGAGACTTGGAGTTGAAGTCTGGAACTCTACGAGGAAGCCACGAGGCACGAGGGCGCGCCCAGGGGGGCAGGCACGCCCCCCACCCTCATGGCCCCCTCGTAGCTCCATCGACGTACTTATTTCGCCTATATATACTCTTATACCCTAGATCAATCAGAGAGAGCCACGAAACCACTTTTCCACCGCCGCAACCTTCTGTACCTGTGAGATCCCATCTTGGGGCCTTTTCCGGCGATCTACCGGAGGGGAAATCGATCACGGAGGGCTTCTACATCAACACCATTGCCTCTCCGATGAAGCGTGAGTAGTTTACCATAGACCTTCGGGTCCATAGTTATTAGCTAGATGGCTTCTTCTCTCTCTTTGATTCTCAATACAAAGTTCTCCTCGATGTTCTTGGAGATCTATTGGTAATACTCTTTTGCGGTGTGTTTGTCGAGATCCGATGAATTGTGGATTTATGAAAAATATTATCTATGAATATTATTTGGTTCTTCTATGAATTCTTATATGCATGATTTGATATCTTTGCAAGTCTCCTCAAATTATCGGTTTAGTTTGGCCTACTAGATTGATCTTTCTTGCAATGGGAGAAGTGCTTAGCTTTGGGTTCAACATTGCGGTGTCCTTTCCCAGTGACAGTAGGGGCAGCAAGGCACGTATTGTATTGTTTCCATCGAGGATAAAAAGATGGGATTTATATCATATTGCTTGAGTTCATCCCTCTACATCATGTCATCTTGCTTAATGCGTTACTCTGTTCTTTTGAACTTAATACTCTAGATGCATGTTCGATAGTGGTCAATGTGAGGAGTAATAGTAGTAGATGGAGAATCGTTTCGGTCTACTTGACATGGACATGATGCCTATATTCATGATCATTGCCTTAGATATCTTCATAACTATGCGCTTTTCTATCAATTGCTCGGCAGAAATTTTTCACCCACCTTAATACATGCTATCTTGAGAGAAGCCACTAGTGAAACCTATGGCCCCCGGTTCTCTTTCTTATCATATTGCATCTCTTTTATTTACATCGCATCTCGTTTACTATTTTGCAATCTTTACTTTCCAATCTATACAACAAAAAAACCAAAAATATTTACTTTACTATCTTTATTAGATCTCACTTTTGCGAGTGACCATGAAGGGATTGACAACCCCTTTATCACGTTGGTTGCAAGGTTCTTGATTGTTTGTGCAGGTACTAGGTGACTTGTGTGTTGTCTCCTACTGGATTTATACCTTGGTTCTCAAAACTGAGGGAAATACTTATGCTACTTTGTTGCATCACCCTTTCCTCTTCAAGGGAAAACCAACGCATGCTCAAGAGGTAGCAAGAAGGATTTCTGGCTTCGTTGCCGGGGAGATCTACGCCAAGTCAAGACACACAAAGTACCCATCATAAAATCTTCTCCCTCGCATTACATTATTTGCCATTCGCCTCTCGTTTTCCTCTCCCCCACTTCACAAAAAATTGCTGTTTTATTTGCCCCTCTTCTCCGTTCACCTTTTTCTCGTTAAATCTTTTGTTTGCTTGTGTTGCCATGTGCCTTCTATATGCTTTCATCTTCGCTTGCTGAAAATCTATTGTTTGGGATCCTCATCCCTTTGCTAATCTTTTTAAAAGATCCAATTATGAAGAACCAATTGCTATTGAGTTGAGTGCACTAGATTATCTTTATGAGGTTTTGCTTGAAATTCATGAATGTGAAAATTGTGATGAAGTGTTGAAAGAAGAAATTTATGAACTGATTCATGATAGCTCCTTGAATGTAAAGCATGATTGCAATGATATTATTATAAATTCTGTTAATGTCAATTGTGCTAATAATATGCAAAACCCTAAGCTTGGGGATGCTAGTTTGCTATGTCCACTACTTGTTGCAATGATCATGATTGGGGTGATTCTTCTTACAATCTTGAAAAAAATTATTTACGCCCCATGATGAATATGAGATTGATAATAATGTTTGCAATAATACTGAAAGTGGGTTTGGAGAGGTCATGACTTTAGTTAATGATATTCCCACTATTTTGGAAGAGTGTCAACTTCGCATGCATGTGGATCATGTTGAAAATACTTTATGTGATAGCTATTTTGTTGAGTTTGCTTATGATCCCACATGTAATTACTGTGAGAGAGGAAAATATGGTTGTAGAAATTTTCATGTTACAAAATTACCTCTCGTTATGTTGAGATTGCTATTGTTTCTTTCCACTTCCTTGCATATGCTAGTTTTTGCTTGCTATGGTAATTTGTTTGCCTATAAGATTCCTATGCATAGGAAGTATGTTAGACTTAGATGTGTTTTTCAAGTGTTCCATGATGCTCTCTTTGCGCTTCAATTCTTGTCTTTCATGTGAGCATCATCGAAATTATCAATGCCTAGGTAGGGGCGTTAAACGATAGCGCTTGTTGGGAGGCAACCCAATTTTATTTTTGTTCTTTGCTTTTTGTTCCTGTTTAGTAATAAATAAATCATCTAGATTCTATTTAGATGTGGTTTTATGTTTTAATTTGTGTTTGTGCCAAGTAGAACCTTTGGGAAGACTTGGGTGAAGTCTTTGCGATCTTGCTGTAAAAAACAGAAACTTTTGCGCTCACGAGATTAGCTGCCATTTTTTTACTGGAGAGTGCTTTAAGGTTGATTCTTTCTGCAGTGATTAATAGACAAATTGCTCACATCCACCAATTTATTTCAGAATTTTTGGAGTTCCAGAAATATTCGAACAAGTCAGGTTACTACAGACTGTTCTGTTTTTGACAGATTCTGTTTTTCGTGTGTTGTTTGCTTATTTTGATGAATCTATGAGTAGTATCGGGGGGGGGGGGGGTATGAACCATAGAGAAGTTGGAATAAAGTAGGTTTAACACCAATATAAATAAAGAATGAGTTCATCACAGTACCTTAAAGTGGTGGTTTATTTTCTTATTCTAACGAAGCTCATGAGATTTTCTGTTGAAGTTTTGTGTTGTGAAGTTTTCAAGTTTTTGGGTAAAGATTTGATGGATTTTGGAATAAGGAGTGGCAAGAGCCTAATCTTGGGGATTCCCAAGGCACCCCAAGGTAAAATTCAAGGACAACCAAAAGCCTAAGCTTGGGGATGCCCCGTAAGGCATCCCCTCTTTCGTCTTCATCTATCGGTAACTTTACCTGACGCTATATTTTTATTCACCACATGATATGTGTTTTGCTTGGAGCGTCTTGTATGATTTGAGTCTTTGATTTTTAGTTTTCCACAGTCATCCTTTCTGTACACACCTTTTGGGAGAGACACGCATGAATCGTAATTTATTAGAATACTCTATGTGCTTCACTTATATCTTTTGAGCTAGATAATTTTGCTCTAGTGCTTCACTTATATCTTTTAAGAGCATGGTGCTGGTTTTATTTTATAGAAATTATTGATCTTTCATGCTTAACTTATATTATTTTGAGAGTCTTTTAGAACAACATGGTAATTTGCTTTGGCTATAAAACTAGTCCTAATATGATGGGCATCCAAGATGGGTATGATAAAAACTTTCATATAAAGTGTGTTGAATACTATAAGAAGTTTGATGCTTGCTGACTGTTTTGAGACATGAGGATGGTGATATTAGAGTCATGCTAGTAGATTAATTGTGAATTTGAGAAATACTTGTGTTGAGGTTTGCAAGTCCCGTAGCATGCACGTATGGTAACCATTGTGTAATAAATTTGAAGCATGAGGTGTTTCTTTGATTGTCTTCCTTATGAGTGGCGGTCGGGGATGAGCGATGGTATTTTCCTACCAATCTGTCCCCCAAGGAGCATGCATGTAGTGCTTGGTTTTGATGATTTTTATATTTTTGCAATAAGTATGTGAGTTATTTATGACTAATGCTGAGTCCATGGATTATACGCACTCTCACCCTCCCACCATTGCTAGCCTCTCTAGTACCGCGCAACTTTCGCCGGTACCATAAACCCACCATTTACCTTCCTCAAAACAGCCACCATACCTACCTATTATGGCATTTCCATAGCCATTCCGAGACATATTGCCATGCAACTTTCCACCGTTCCCTTTATTGTGACACGCTCCATCATTGTCATATTGCCTTGCATGATCATATAGTGGACATCGTATTTGTGGCAAAGCCACCATTCATAATTTTTTCATACATGTCACTCTAGATTCATTGCACATCCTGGTACACCGCCAGAGGCACGCATATAGAGTGATATTTTGTTCTAAGTATCGAGTTGTAAATAAATAGAAGTGTGATGATCATCATTATTAGAGCATTGTCCCGTGTGAGGAAATAAAAAAAGGCTAAAGAAGCCAATGAAAAAAAAGAGTGGCCAAAGAAGGCAAACAAAAGAGAGAGAGAGAGAGAGAGAGAGAGAGAGAGAGAGAGAGAAGGGACAATGCTACTATCCTTTTTGCACACTTGTGCTTCAAAGTATCACCATGATCTTCATGATAGAGAGTCTCTTATATTGTCACTTTCATATACTAGTGGGAATTTTTCATTATAGAACTTGGCTTGTATATTCCAACAATGGGCTTCCTCAAAATTCCCTAGGTCTTCGTGAGCAAGCAAGTTGGATGCACACCCACTTAGTTTCTTTTGTTGAGCTTTAATACATTTATAACTCTAGTGCATCCGTTGCATGGCAATCCCTACTCACTCACATTGATATCTATTGATGGGCATCTCCATAGCCCATTAATACGCCTAGTTGATGTGAGACCATCTTCCTCTTTTTTGTGTTCTCCACAACCACCATTCTATTCCACCTATAGTGTTATGTCCATGGCTCACGCTCATGTATTGCGTGAAAGTTGAAAAAGTTTGAAAATACTAAAGTATGAAACAATTGTTTGGCTTGTCATCGGGGTTGTGCATGATTTGAACATTTTGTTTAACGAAGATGGAGCATAGCCAAACTATATGATTTTGTAGGGATGAACTTTCCTTGGCCATGTTATTTTGAGAAGACATGATTACTTCGTTAGTATGCTTGAAATATTATTTTTTTATGTCAATATTAAACTTTTGTCTTGAATCTTTTGGATCTGAACATTCATGCCACAATAAAGAAAATTACATTGATAATTATGTTAGGTAGCATTCCACATCAAAAATTCTGTTTTTATCATTTACCTACTCGAGGACGAGCGGGAATTAAGCTTGGGGATGCTTGATACGTCTCCAACGTATCTATAATTTTTTGTTGTTCCATGCTATTATATTATCTGTTTTGGATGTTTAATGGGCCTTAATATGCTCTTTTATATTACTTTTGGGACTAACCTATTAACTGGAGGCCCAGTGCGAATTTCTGTTCTTTTTGCCTATTTTAGAGTTTCGCAGAAAAGGAATACCAAACGGAATGAAACCTTCACGATGATCTTTCTTGGACCGAAATCAATAAAAAAGACTTAGAGTTGAAGTCTGGAACAATACGAGGAAGCCACGAGGCAAGAGGGCGCCCCCCACCCTCGTGGGCCCCTCGTAGCTCCACCGACGTATTTCTTCCGCTGATATATACTCTTATACCATAGATCGATCAGAAAGAGCCACGAAACCACTTTTCCATCGCCGCAACCTTCTGTACCCGTGAGATCCCATCTTGGGGCCTTTTCTGGCGATCTGCCAGAGGGGGAATCGATCACGGAGGGCTTCTACATCAAAACCATTGCCTCTCCGATGAAGCGTGAGTAGTTTACCACAGACCTTCGGGTCCATAGTTATTAGCTAGATGACTTCTTCTCTCTCTTTTATTCTCAATACAAAGTTCTCCTCGATGTTCTTGGAGATCTATTCGTAATACTCTTTTGCGGTGTGATAGCCGAGATCCGATGAATTGTGGATTTGTGAACAAGATTATCTATGAATATTATTTGGTTCTTCTCTAAATTCCTATATGCATGATTTGATATCTTTGCAAGTCTCTTCGAAATATTGGTTTAGTTTGGCCTACTAGATTGATCTTTCTTGCAATGGGAGAAGTGCTTAGCTTTGGGTTCAATCTTTCGGTGTCCTTTCCCAGTGACAGTAGGGGAAGGAAGGCACATATTGTATTATTTCCATCGAGGATAAAAATATGGGGTTTATATCATATTGCTTGAGTTTATCCATCTACATCATGTCATCTTGCTTAATGTGTTACTCTGTTCTTTTGAACTTAATACTCTAGATGCATGCTGGATAGCGGTCGATGTGTGGAGCAATACTAGTAGATGCAGAATCGTTTCGGTCTACTTGACACGGACGTGATGCCTATATTAATAAGCATTGCCTTAGCTATCTTCATAACTATGCGCTTTTCTATCAATTGCTCGGCAGTAATTTGTTCACCCACCGTAATACATGCTATCTTGAGAGAAGCCACTAGTGAAACCTATGGACCCCAAGTCTCTTTCTTATTATATTGCATCTCTTTTATTTACATCGCAACTCGTATACTATTTTGCAATCCTTACTTTGCAATATATACAACAAGAATACCAAAAATATTTACTTTACTATCTTTATTAAATCTCACTTTTGCGAGTGACCGTGAAGGGATTGACAACCCCTTTATCACATTGGTTGCAAGGTTCTTGATTGTTTGTGCAGGTACTAGGTGACTTGTGCGTTGTTTCCTACTGGATTGATACCTTGGTTCTCAAAACTGAGTGAAATATTTATGGTACTTTGCTGCATCACCCTTTCCTCTTCAAGGGAAAACCAATGCATGCTCAAGAGGTAGTAGTCCTTGAATGGTCTAGCCAGTTCAATGTCTCTCGTTCGACCCCTTTATCAAGAAGGTGATTCTCAGCCTTGTCCCACAACGCCCGGGCTATGAGGTAGCCACCTGACCCATTCGATGGTGATGCTCCTTCTTTGCAGCAGTTATCTTGATTGTCGCTGACATCTTGCTACTCTGATCTGATGTCTTGTGGGCCACAATTGCTGGCCAGTGATCTCTTATCTTCTCAAATTGGCCGGTGAATTCTGGAGTTTTCCCTTTGTCGACAAACGTTGATTTCAACTCATTCTTCCACCTCCTGAATAGATCTGCCATCTTCTTCAGAGCATGAGCCTTGACCAATGGCTCTATAACTAGCTTATTCGGATCCTCCTCTGGCGGTAGGGTGAAATTTGCCTTCAGCACGGTCCAAAGATCATCTTTCTGTCTATCGTTGACATAAGACACTTGAGGGTCTTCGCTCTTAGGCTTATTCCATTTGTGGATGCTGACAGGGATGATGTCCCTAATAAGAACCCCGCACTGAGCAGAAAATGCTTCCTTGGTCCAGCTGGGTTCAATCGGTTGGCCATCGCCCGCGATTGCTGTGATCGTGAACCTTTCATCCTGGCGCAACCTTTTCTTCGGGCCTCGTCTCGTTACCGAAGTTTGGCTCGATCCGGAGGGCTAGAAAAGAAGAAAGAAGAGAGTTAATATGTGTACATACCAAAACAATTAATGCATCAATTAGCTAGTCAACACAGGCTTAATTAATATATATACCTCACCGGACTTTGCAACAGCTCCTTCCTCCGTTCGCTGACCGGAGCCGTTATCACGGTCTCCTTCTTCCACCGGCATTCGGTCACCGGAGCCATCATGATCATGTCCTTCCACCTCCATTGTTCGATCACCGGAGCCTGCTTCACCCTCTCCTTTCAGACCATCGGTGTCATTGAGATACGACAAGACATCACCTCCGCCATGGATTATGTCCCCCAACAACTGTTCTGCTTCCAAGTCTCGGTGCTCCATAGTTTCTGCAAATATTACAACATGGCAATTAATATACAAACCTGACAGGTGGATATATTAGTGGCAAACGCGTAGACCTAGCTAGCTCGACGCTTCTGCGGTTTGGGTGGCCTCGACAATGCTTCTAGGGTTTGGGGTGGCCTCGGCAATGCTTGTAGGGTTTGGGGTGGCCTCGACAACGCTTCTAGGGTTTGGGCCGGACCGACAAGGGATTTAACAAAATGACGCCATTCTGGATGTGCAGAAAATGGTCCCTATTTTTCCTGATCTCATCTACCCTTCTATATGTCACGTTATCTAGTGTCTAAGGATTCAAGAAAACCCATGGCTTCATCATTAGCCGGAAGTAACAGGCGCATGATGGTATGAGGCTCTCCAAAATTATTTTGGAACGGAGTCCTGGTAGGATAATTCGCTTCTTGGTACGAAGTTCAGCAAGAGCCTTTCGAATATTGCTATTTGGATGGCATTTGCTGAACTTCGTACCAAAAAGTGAATTATCCTATCAAGACTCCGTTCCAAAATAATTTTGGAGAGCTTCATACCATCATGCGCCTGTTACTTCCGGCTAATTATGAAACCCAGGATTTCTTCAATACTTTGACACAAGAGAACATGCAAATATAGAATGGTAGATCAGATTAGGAAAAATATGGATCAACTTAATGATGCACATCCATAATGGGGGCATTCTTGATAAATCTCTAGGGTTCATCAAGAGTTGGTCAAGCGAGAGGGGGTTGATCGACATCCCCCTCTTGACCCCTCGGTGATCCTCGACCCTTGACCCCCCTCATGTCGAAGTTATCAGGGAGGGGGTATATCGACAACGACGACATACAAACATACATGGGAAAAAATGTTAGCGGGGAGGGAGTAAATCGACCCCCCCCCCCTCATGTCGAAGTTATCGGGGAGGGGGTACATCGACAATGACATACCCGATAAAAAATAAGAAGAGGAAGAAGAAGAAGAAAAAAAGAGGAGAAGAAGAAAGGAATAGAGGAGAAGATCGAAGAAAGGAATATATTATACTATTTTTTTCTTCTTCTCGTCTATTCCTTCTTCTTCTCCTCTTTTTTTCTTCTTTTTCCTCTTCTTATTTATTTATCCTCTTCTTCCTCTCCTCTTATTCTCCTTCTTCTTCTTCTCCTTCTTCATCTTCTTATTTTCCTTTTTCCTCTCCTTATTTTTCTTCTTCTTCCTTCTTCCTTCTTCGTCTGTTCTTGCTTTTCCTTATTTTACTTTTTCCTCTCCACTAACCTAAAATGTACTAGCAGTAAAACAAACCTAAAATGCACTAACAGTAAAACAAACCTAAAATGCACTAACAGTAAAACAAACCTAAAATGCACTAACCTAAAATCGATATCTACTAACAACCTAAATAAAAAAAGTAATACATATATGAAAAAATCATCACATGAACAAAAAATTAATACATATATGAAAAAAAATCATCATATGAACAAAAAACGCATACATCATCATATCATCAACATCATCATATCTATCATCAACATATATGAAAAAATAATGCATACATGAATGGAGGATCGGACGTGGAGGCCGGCCGGACCGTAGCGCGGGGTGGCGCCGACCGGGACGGTGACGACGCGGGGCCGGTGACGGTGTCGGGCGTCGGCGAGGCTCGGGCCTTGGCGCGCGCGCAACGAGTTAGGGTAGGGGGGCGCGCGGCGATGAGGGCTCGGGGCAGGGGCGTGGCGACGGTGTCGGAGGCAGGGGCAACGACGGCGATGATAGGGCAGAGGGGCAGCCTGGCGGCGGCGTCGGAGGGATCGAAGAACTGAAACGAAATTTTCACAAGTGCTGCTTATATAGACGAAGCATTGGTCCCGGTTCGTGGCACCAACCGGGACCAATGCTACCCTTTCATCCCGGTTGGTGCCACCAACCGGGACCAAAGGTCTATTTTCAACAGCCCAAAGGGCGGGAAAAGGAGACCTTTGGTCCCGGTTCGTGCCACCAACCAGGACCAAAGGGTGGCATTGGTCCTGGTTGGTGCCACGAACCGAGACCAAAGGGTGGCATTGGTCCCGGTTGGTGCCACGAACCGGGAACCGGGACCCATCGCCTTGCACAGCGGCGTGGTGGTGGGATTTTAGTCCCACTCGCTAGTTGAGAGCACCCCGCACCTATTTATAAGCTCTGTTGCCTCTTCCCTCTCGAACTCCTCTGAAATGCAGGCCTATGGGCCTAATCTGATGCTGCTATACATGTGGGCCAGCTGGGCCTTCTGCGGGTCTGAATCCTGGCCCAACTAGCTGGATTTCCAGTCGTATTCACGCCGTGGTGGCCCAGTAGGTGGCATTTTTTTCTTTTTTTTCTTTTTTGCTTTATTTTGCTTTTTTTGTAGTTTTCCAGTGATTCTTTTTGCTGTTAGGTCACAAAAGTTATAGACTTTCTGTTAGTGCCATTAATTTTCAAATTTGAATAGTTTAAATTTGAATTATTTTAATTTTGTGTGAATCACTAGTTTGTGAATAACTTTACTATAAAAATAGATTTTTGAGTGATTCTCTTTCCTGCTATTTAATATTATTGTGTTTTATCATTATATTAAATCTGGTAATTTTAGGTTATTTTCAATGTCTGTTTTAATCAAGAACATATTTTGTTATTTTAGTTTGCTATTAAAGTTTCACACAAAAATTCTTTATGAAAATTCTTTTTGCCATCAATGTTTTGAACAGAAAATACTTTGATAATTTTAATTGCATAAATTTAATATAATTTTAGTTTAAAAAATACTAGAGGTTTATAAAAGCTTTTTAGTTGATTCCTTTTGCCATTAGAGTTTTATAAAAGCTTTTTAGTTGATTCTTTTTGCTATTGAAGAATATTATAGTTTTGTTTCAGTTGATCATAACAGAATATTTTAATTGATTATTTTAAGTTCATTCTTTCTGCTATTAGTTCATTCTTTTTGCGCTAAATGACACTGAAATTGAAAATCACTACAAATGAACTCTGAAAAGGTTGAAAGTTGGCATGGATCATCATTTCACCCACATAGCATGTGCTAAAAAGTTAAGAGGGTTACGGCAAAAACTGGATGCACTTCGTGTACAAAACAGGCGATCTCTTTCGAAGTATCAGGGTTTCGAACGAAAACTCATCTGTTACAAAGGGATTCATTTTTTGAACTTATTTGAACTCCAGACTTTTTGTGTGTTCAAAATGCACCATTCAAAGCCACATCATCAATTTTCAGCCCTTTCTGACTTCATTTGTTATTTTTCATGCATTTACTGAATTTTTTAGCTATATGACCCTGAAATCGAAAAGCACTTCAAATGAACTCTGAAGAGGTTGAAAATTGGCATGGTATCATCATTTCACCCACATAGCATGTGCTAAAAAGTTGAGAGGGTTATGGCAAAAACTGGATGCACTTCGTGTACAAAACGGACAATCTCTTTTGAAGTATCAGGGTTTCATACGGAAACTCGTCTGTTACAAAAGGCATTTCATTTCTTCACATGTAACTGCAGTCATATTCCAGATCAAAGGCATCATCATAATAGTTGTGGAGAGAAAGTCTTCACTTTTTCTTCGCTTGTGTCCTTTGCTTATTGCGCTGTAACCATGGATATTCTTTGATGACCCACAAGTATAGGGGATCTATCGTAGTCCTTTCGATAAGTAGGAGTGTCGAACCCAACGAGGAGCAGAAGGAAATGATAAGCGGTTTTCAGCAAGGTATTCTCTGCAAGTACTGAAATAAGTGGTAACAGATAGTTTTGTGATAAGTTAAATTGTAGCGACCAACAAGTAACAAGAGTAAATAAAGTGCAGCAAGGTGGCCCAATCCTTTTTGTAGCAAAGGACAAGCCTGGACAAACTCTTATAATAGGAAAAGTGCTCCCGAGGACACATGGGAATATCATCAAGCTAGTTTTCATCACGTTCATATGATTCGCGTTCGGTACTTTGATAATTTGATATGTGGGTGGACCGGTGCTTGGGTGTTGTTCTTACTTGAACAAGCATCCCACTTATGAATAACCTCTATTGCAAGCATCCGCAACTACAACAAAAGTATTAAGGTAAACCTAACCATAGCATGAAACATATGGATCCAAAACAGCCCCTTACGAAGCAACGCATAAACTAGGGTTTAAGCTTCTGTCACTCTAGCAACCCATCATCTACTTATTACTTCCCAATGCCTTCCTCTAGGCCCAAATAATGGTGAAGTGTTATGTAGTCGACGTTCACATAACACCACTAGAGGCTAGACAACATACATCTCATCAAAATATCGAACGAATACCAAATTCACATGACTACTAATAGCAAGACTTCTCCCTTGTCCTCGGGAACAAACGTAACTACTCACAAAGCATATTCATGTTCATAATCAGAGGGGTAATAATATGCATAAAGGATCTGAACATATGACCTTCCACCAGGTAAACCAACTAGCATCAACTACAAGGAGTAATCAACACTACTAGCAACCTACTAGCACCAATCCCGGACTTGGAGACAAGAATAGGATACAAGAGATGAACTAGGGTTTGGAGATGAGATGGTGCTGGTGAAGATGTTGATGGAGATTGCCCTCTCCCGATGAGAGGAGCGTTGGTGATGACGAAAGTGATGATTTCCCCCTCCCGGAGGGAAGTGTCCTCGGCAGAACAGCTCCGCCGGAGCCCTAGATTGGTTCCACCAAGGTTCCGCCTCGTCTTGGTGAGTCTCTTCCCAAACGTTGCTTAATGTTTTTCTCATCGAATGACTTCATATAGGGAAGATGGGCATCGGAGAGCCACCGGGGGCCCACGAGTGGGGGGCACGCCCCACCCTCGTGAGCGGTGTGTGGCCCCGGCCTTCATCTTTAGCGACGATTTTTCATTATTTATTTTAAGATATTCCGTGGAGTTTCAGGACTTTTGGAGTTGCACAGAATAGGTCTCCAATATTTGCTCCTTTTCCAGCCCAGAATTCCAGCTGCCGTCATTCTCCCTCTTCATGTAAACCTTGTAAAATAAGAGAGAATAGCCATAAGTATTGTGACATAACGTGAAGTAACAGCCCATAATGCAATAAATATCGATATAAAAGCATGATGCAAAATGGGCGTATCAACTCCCCCAAGCTTAGACCTCGCTTGTCCTCAAGCGAAAAGCCGATAACAATAAATATGTCCTGATGTTTAGAGGTAGAGGCGTCGATAAAAATAAAATACGGACATTAAGGCATCATGATTATTCTCATAACAGTAACATATATAGATTTTTTCATATGATTACTTATGTTCAAGTGATGATCTTTTCACAATGCAAAAGTATGAATCAGAAACCTTATTGGGCACCAACAAATTATAACCTCAGTCATTGAAGCAATTGCAATTTATCATAACATCGGAAAGAGTCTATGTCAGAGCTTAAAATCAAGTCCACATACTCAACTATCACTTAGTCCTTCATAATTGCTAGCACTCACGCAATACTTGTGGTTACGGAGTTTTAATCGGACACAGAGAAGATAGGGCTTATAGTTTTGCCCCACAACCTTTTACCTCGGGGTAATGTCAACAATAACAATTCATGCTCCCCTACATCCAATTATATATATATATATATATATATATATATATATATATATATATATATATATATATATATATATATATATATATATATATATATATATATATATATATATATATATATATATATATGTATATCATGTTCTTTCCAACATGCTGAGCTTGCCAAAGGATAAAATGAAAAAGGAAAGGTGAAGATCACCGTGACTCTTGCATAAGGTAGAGGATAATAATAAAAGATAGGCCCTTCGCAGAGGGAAGCAGAGGTTGCCATGCGCTTTTATGGTTGATGCACAAAATCTTAATGCAAAAGAACGTCACTTTATATTGCCCCTTGTATGTGGAACTTTATTATGCAGTCCGTCGCTTTTATTACTTCCACAACAAGTTCGTACAAAGCTTATTTTCTCTGCACTAATAAGTCATGCATATTTAGAGAGCAATTTTTATTGCTTGCACCGATGAAAACTTACTTGAAGGATCTTACTCAATCCATAGGTAGATATGGTGGACTCTCATGGCTAAACTGGTTTAAGGGTATTTGGAAGCACAAGTAGTATCTCTACTTGGTGCTGAGAATTTGGCTAGCATGAGGGGGAAAGGCAAGCTCAACATGTTAGAGGATCCATGACAACATACTTTATCTCAGATACAAGAAAACATAACTCATTACGTTGTCTTCCTTGTCCAATATCAACTCTTTAGCATGTTATATTTTAATGAGTGCTCCCAATCATAAAAGATGTCAATGATAATATATCTATATGTGAAACCTCTCTTTCCTTATTACTTCCTATTAATTGCAACGATGACCAAAACTATATTTGCCAACTCCCAACAACTTTTAATCGTCATACTTTTTCTATGTGAAGTCATTACTCTCAATAAGATCAATATGAACTCTTTGTTTCTTTTTATTCTTTCTTCTTTTCACCCAAGATCATGGCAAAATAATCAAGACCTTGACACAACACTAAACTTTATTATATATAGCTCACGGACTCGATTGCATAGAGGGATCATAAAGCAAAACTCAAAACTAGATCATGCCATGACTTTATTCTACTAAATCAAGATACTACTAATAGGATCGAACTAAGAAAAACGGTAAAGATAGGGGTTGTGATGGTGATACGATACCGGGGCACCTCCCCCAAGCTTGGCAGTTGCCAAGGGGAGTGCCCATACCCATGTGATTATGTCTCCTTCTTTGTTGGTGAAGGTGGAGGTGTTGGATAGTCACACATCGAGCGTAAGAGGTCCTCCAACTTGCGGATAATGCCCTTGAGTGCAACAATATGCTCCTTCAACAAAATATTTTCACTTGTGAGATACTTGTTTTGAATACGAGCTAGCTCAATCATCTTGAAAGCTTCGATTTCAGTTGGGGTGAGAAAGTTGTGATCAAGTTGGAGGGTGTCTTCTGCTGCCGGAGCTTGGTCCTCCATGGCCTCCTTGATCCTTTCATCCGTGTTGATCTCCATGGGTTCTTCCCTCTTCAGCTCTATCTTCATTAGCCAAGCATCTTTGTCACCATTGTCGGAGGAGGGGGACGACATGATGCCTGGCCTTGACAACCCTGACAGAAAATAGCTCGAAACAAGAACAGAGGATAATTGCGTGATACGGGAGTCAAAACCTTCAGGAGAATATATAATGAATTTTTACCGACCAAAATACGTATCGTGCAAGAAAACGGAGTCCGGAGGGCATACGAGGTGCTCACGAGGTAGGGGGCGCGCCCAGGGGGGCAGGGCGTGCCCACCACCCCCGTGGGGCCCTCGTGTCCTTCCCGGACTTCCACTTGTTTTTCTATTTTTCTAAATATTCCAAAACGGAGAAATATTGCCTTAAAAATTGTTTTGGAGTCGGTTTACTTACCGTACCACATACTTATTCCTTTTCGAGTGCAAACGGTCCGAAAGTGTCCCTTATGTATTCCTCCGGGGTTACGGTTTCAATAATATTGGTTTCAACATTTATGGGATTAGCTGAGATATAATGTTTGATTCTTTGACCGTTTACCACCTTCGGATTTGTGCCTTCGAAGTTGTTGATTTTTATGGCACTGGAACGATAGACCTCCTCGATAACATAGGGACCTTCCCATTTAGAGAGAAGTTTTCCTGCAAAAAATCTTAAATGAGAGTTGTATAGCAATACATAATCACCTACATTAAACTCACGCTTTTGTATCCTTTTTTCATGCCATCTTTTAACTTTTTATTTAAACAACTTGGCATTTTCATAAGCTTGGGTTCTCCATTCATCAAGTGAGCTAATATCAAATAACCTCTTCTCACCGGCAAGTTTGAAATCATAATTGAGCTCTTTAATAGCCCAATATGCCTTATGTTCTAGTTCGAGAGGTAAGTGCCATGCTTTTCCATAAACCATTTTATACGGAGACATACCCATAGGATTCTTATATGCAGTTCTATAGGCCCATAATGCATCATCAAGTTTCTTGGACCAATTCTTTCTAGACCTATTAACAGTCTTTTGCAAAATTAATTTGAGCTCTCTATTACTCAATTCTACTTGACCACTAGACTGCGGGTGATAAGGAGATGCAATTCTATGATTAACGTCATATTTAGCAAGCATTTTACGGAAAGCACCATGAATAAAGTGTGAACCACCATCAGTCATTAAATATCTAGGGACTCCAAACCTCGGAAAAATAACTTCCTTAAGCATTTTAATAGAGGTATTGTGATCAGTACTACTAGTTGGAATAGCTTCTACCCACGTAGTAACTTAATCAACAGCAACTAAAATATGTGTATATCCATTAGAGGCAGGAAAAGGTCCCATATAATCAAAGCCCCAAACATCAAATGGTTCAATAACAAGTGAATAATTCATAGGCATTTCTTGACGTCTACTAATATTACCAATTCTTTGACATTCATCACAAGACAAAACAAACTTACGGGCATCTTTGAAGAGAGTGGGCCAATAAAACCCGGATTGCAATACCTTATGTGCAGTTCTATCTCCAGCGTGGTGTCCTCCATAAGCTTCGGAGTGACACTTGCGTAGGATTTGTTCATGTTCATGCTCAGGCACACAACGTCTAATAACACCGTCTACTCCTTGTTTATAAAGATGTGGGTTATCCCAAAAGTAATGTCGCAAATCATAAAAGAAATTTTTCTTTTGTTGGTATGTGAAGCAAGGTGGTATAAATTTAGCAACAATATAATTAGCATAATCAGCATACCATGGAGTGCTACGAGAAGTCCTTATGACATTTAATTGTTCATCAGGAAAGCTATCATCAATAGGTAGTGGGTCATCAAGAACATTCTCTAACCTAGATAAGTTGTCGGCAACGGGGTTCTCAGCTCCTTTTCTATCAACAATATGCAAATCAAATTCTTGCAGCAAGAGAACCCATCTAATAAGTCTAGGTTTAGCATCTTTCTTTTCCATAAGATATTTAATAGCAGCATGATCAGTGTGAATAGTTACTTTAGAATCAACAATATAGGGTCTGAATTTATCACAAGCAAACACAACTGCTAAAAGTTCCTTTTCGGTAGTAGCATAGTTTCTTTGAGCATTGTCTAGAGTCTTACTAGCATAATGGATAACATTTAATTTCTTATCAACACTTTTCCCTAGAACAACACCTACAGCATAATCACTAGCATCACACATAATTTCAAAGGGTAAATTCCAATCAGGTGGCTGAACAACAGGTGCAGAGACTAATGCTTTCTTAAGTATTTCAAATGCTTCTACACAATCATCATTAAAGACAAATGGTACATCTTTTTGTAATAAGTTAGTCAAAGGCCGAGAAATTTTTGAGAAGTCCTTAATGAACCTCCTATAAAATCCGGCGTTACCAAGGAAACTTCTTATACCTTTGATGTCCTTGGGACATGGCATCTTTTCAATAGCATCAACCTTGGCTTTATCAACTTCAATACCTCTTTCAGAAACTTTGTGTCCCAAGACAATACCTTCATTAACCATAAAGTGGCACTTTTCCCAATTCAAGACAAGATTAGTTTCTTTACATCTCTACAAAACTCGATCAAGATTGCTCAAGCAATCATCAAAAGAGGAACCATAGACGGAAAAGTCGTCCATGAAAACCTCACAAATCTTTTCGCAAAAATCAGAGAATATAGCCATCATGCATCTTTGAAAGGTAGCAGGTGCATTACATAAACCAAAAGGCATACGTCTATATGCAAAAGTACCAAAAGGGCATGTAAAAGTAGTCTTTGATTGATCTTTAGCCGACACAGGTATTTGAGAGAAACCAGAATAACCATCTAGAACGCAATATTGTGTATGTTTGCATAATCTTTCTAGCATTTGATCAATAAAAGGTAAGGGGTAATGATCTTTCTTAGTAGCTTTATTTAATTTGCAGAAATCAATTACCATCCTATAACTTGTGATAATTCTTTGCGGAATCAATTCATCTTTATCATTAGGGACAACAGTAATACCTCCCTTCTTAGGGACACAATGGACAGGACTTACCCACTGACTATAAGCAACGGGATAAATTATACTTGCCTCCAGAAGCTTGAGTATTTCTTTTCTTACCACTTCTTTCATTTTAGGATTCAAACGTTGTTGAGGATCACGAACTGGTTTGGCATCCGCTTCCAAATTTGTTTTATGTTGACATGGAGTGGGACTAATGCCCTTAAGATCATCAAGAGTATACCCAATAGCAGCATGGTGCTTCTTCAGAGTTTTCAATAATATTTCTTCTTCATGCTCTGAAAGGTTAGCACTAATAATAACAGGATATATTTTCTTTTCATCAAGATAAGCATATTTAAGATTATCAAGCAACGGTTTAAGCTCAAACACGGATCACCCTTGGGTGGAGGAGGATCCCTAGGTTTCAACAGCAAATTGTGTTGCGTAATAGGTTCTGTTTAAAGAATACTTCATCTATTTCCTTCTTTCATTCATGAACATCTCATTTTCATGGTCTAGCAAATAGTGTTCTAAAGGATCACTAGGAGGTACGGCAATAGAAGCAAGACCAATAATTTCATCCTTACTAGGCAATTCTTCCTCACGATGTTGTTTACTAAATTTAGAGAAATTAAACTCATGAACCATATCATCCAAGCCAATAGTAACAACATTCTTTTTGCAATCTATCCTAGCATTAACAGTATTCAAGAAGGGTCTACCAAATATAATGGGACAAAAGTTGTCCTGTGGAGAACCAAGAACAAGAAAATCAGCGGGATATTTGGTTTTTCCACACAAGACTTCAACATTTCTAACAATTCCCATTGCAGATATAGTATCTCTATTGGCAAGTTTAATTGTAACATCAATATCTTCTAACTCAGCAGGTGCAATATCATGCATAATTTCTTTGTATAAGTCAATGGGTATAACGCTACCACTAGCACCCATATCACATAAGCCATGATAACAATGATCTCCTATTTTAACAGAAATAACAGGCACGCCTACCACAGGTCTATGTTTATCTTTAGCACACGGTTTAGCAATTCTAGCAGTTTCACCACAGAATTGAATAACATGCCCATCAATATTATCAAACAAGAGATCTTTAACAATATCAATATTAGGTTCTACTTTAACTTGCTCAGGAGGTGTATAAGTTCTAATATTGCTTTTACGAACAACAGTTGAAGCTTTAGCATGGTCCTTTACTCTAACAGGGAAAGGTGGTTTCTCAACATAAGAGGTAGGAACAATAGGATCATTATAAGTGACAGTCTTTTCTTCAACTTTAATAGGTGCAGCTACTTTTACTTCTATGGGAGGATGATATTTAAACCACTTCTCCTTAGGGAGATCAACATAAGTAGCAAAAGATTCACAGAAAGAAGCTACTATCTCAGAGTCCAGTCCATATTTAGTGCTAAACTTGCGGAAAATATCGGTATCCATAAAAGATTTAACACAATCAAACTTAGGTGTCATACCTGACTCCTTACCTTCGCCGAGGTCCCAATCTTCAGAGTTGCGTTTAATTCTATCCAATAAATTCCATTTAAATTCAATAGTCTTCATCATAAAAGAGCCAGCACAAGAAGTATCGAGCATGGTGCGATTGTTATTAGAAAGCCGAGCATAAAAATTCTGAAGAATTGTCACTCTTGAGAGCTCATGATTGGGGCATGAATATGACATTGATTTAAGCCTCCCCCAATCTTGAGCGATGCTTTCTCCTTCGCGAGGCCAAAAATTATATATATAATTGCGATCACGATGAACAAGATGCATAGGGTAATACTTTTGATGAAATTCCAATTTCAATCTTTTATAGTTCCATGATCTCGTATCATCACATAGCCTATACCATGTCAATGTGTCTTCCTTCAAAGATAGAGGGAAGACCTTCTTCTTAACAACATCATCGGGTATACCTGCAAGCTTAAAGAATCCACAAACTTCATCCAGATAGAGTATACCCGAAGGAACTTCAAAAGGAGTTTCATTTTCAATAGGTTCAGTAGGTTGAGGAGCAACTCTTTGCTCTACTGGACGGGGTGAAGATACCCCGAACAAGCCCCTCAGAGAATTACTTTCCATAGTAACAAGTGACAGAAAATTTCAGCACACTATATAAATTTTTCCTTACCAAAGGCGCTACACTCCCCAGCAACGGCGCCAGAAAAGAGTCTTGATGACCCACAAGTATAGGGGATTTACCTTAGTCCTTTCGATAAGTAAGAGTGTCGAACCCAACGAGGAGCAGAAGGAAATGATAAGCGGTTTTCAGCAAGGTATTCTCTGCAAGTACTGAAATAAGTGGTACTCCCTCCGTTTTTCTTTTGTTTGCGTATAAGAGGAATCCCGGATACCAAGGACAGCTGCTGGAGTAAAATTCTGGACTATTTTTCCCCTGACTTAGCATGCGCTGCATGGAGGAGAATAAATGTCGCATTCAGTCGAGTCCCGCGCCTTCTAATGCGCTATGGATGCTGATTGGTTGCCATTTCGTTTCTCCTTGTTCTCCCCCCCCCCCCCCATGCGCAGCTCTTGAATCAGGAAGCATCGCTTCCCTGCACTACGTAGAGCGCCATTTTTCTGGTTCAACGACGCAAATTTTAGCTGTGCGCCAATTTCCATTCCCTCCAAAACTGTCTTGGCGCCATGGAATTTTAGCTATAGCGCCATGGACCTTTGAAACTGAGAGTAGCATGCTTATAAATTCGTCCACGCCATGGAAGAACTCTGCACTTTTCTCCTCTGAGTATCCGATGGCTAATCTGGACCTCAACGTGCCCATAAACTGGGATGAGGTCGACGAGCAGTACAATGGCGATGCAGCTGACCTGCAGTATGTGTACGTCTTCGAAGAGGTGGACGACGGTAAGCTTCGTTCTGTACTACTCCATCCGCCCTTTTGATCGCAATGACCAGTGTCCCATTGTTTCGTAGAGCACGATGGTGTGCATGACGGCGGTGCCCCTGGTGGAAACGAGAGTGGTGGCAGTGGCAGCGCCCCATGCGATGATGCGGACGACGCCGTCGTCGACGACGGCGTCCCTAGCGGAAGCGGGAGTGGCGGAGCTGCGGAAGGAAGCAGCAGTGGTGGCAGTGGCAGCAGCAGTGGTGGCAGTGGCAGCACCAGTGCCGTTGACGGGAGAGGAGGCCGTGGTTGCGGTATTGGCACATGCGGGCGAAGTCGGTTAGGGCTGACCGGCTGTGGACGAGGCAATGCCGTCCGCGGCGCCACAGGCCAGTTAACCAGCCGCGGCGCAGCAGTTCTTGGCAATGCCGGCAGAGGCGAAGCATATGTGGCCATGACCGGACCTGGCGGGGCTGGACGCGGCGATGCAGTACGCGGCCGCGCTCATGGAAGGTTGGGGCTCACCGGACGCGCTCGTGCTCTTCCTGGACCTGTGCCTTGGAACGGAGTAGGACGAGGGCATGGAAGTGTCGAGCACGTACGTGGACGCCGGCGACTTGGCATGGCAGGGCGCGGTCGAGGACGCGGAGTTATTGACCTGAACTGCATCGCCGGCGAGGACGATGAAGATGCACATGTCACGGTGGTGACGCTGGCCAAGACGGACATGACAGTGGTAGAGACGAGGGGCAAGGCACGGATGACCCCGGACATGGTGAGTAACTCCCTGACAAGTTTAATTTCTTCCCTTCAAAATGTGTCTAGTTCATGCACTCGTAGCTTGTGGTACAGTGGATAAAGTTCATGGAATAATTGTCTTGTTAGATTCATGGACTAATTCATTAGTTATTAAAAGAAGTTCATGCCATCGTTTAATTCATAGACTTCAATTCTGTAGATAATCATGGTGACGCTAGCGATGATGGCCACGGCAACGCCAACACCGGCCATGCCGACGCCGGACATGATGGCCATGACACTGGCGGCCATGCCAACGCCGGGAATGATGGTAAGTGATCTTGAAAACCGTTCAATTAGTCCATCATCAAGTTTCCGTCAACCTATGTAGATGAGGGCAATGGAGGTGCGGAAGATGTCGAGCATGACGGTGCCGGCAATGACGTTCATGGTGAGTTCGTTACCAAGTTCAACTAGTCGTGAAAAGAATCTGTTTTCGCATGTCGGCGAGCGCATGCAATGTCCCGGCGAGCGACTGCATAGTATCGGCCAGCGAGTGGACAATACCTGCGAGAGCTTGGACGCCCCCGTGCGCCACACTGTCGCCATTGTCGGCCTGCATGTTCTGGCCATCCTCCGGGATGGCATGGCCGACGTCGTGGCCGTCCTCCACGAGTGCCTGCAGGAGGCCATCGCCTGCCTCGGCGTGGCCCTCCTCTCGGCGCGCATGGCCGGCGCCACGGTGTTCCTCCGTAAGGGCTTGGACGGCGCCGTCGCCTTCCTCCTCTTGGCTGGCGCTGTCGACCACGAGCGCATGGCCATGTCTGTCGCCGTCCGCACCTATCGTTTCTATGCTGTAGATTACTTCATCTTCTTCGATTGGTTGGCTCTCTCCCCACAAGCACGGGTTGAATCCATCGTTGGCCATGGGAACGAGCAGATTGGGAGAGTGGAGGGGGCGATTTGTGGAGGGGAGCGTAGGGAGACGAGAAGGCGAAGCGGAAGAGAGGGCTGCGCCTAGTTAATGCAGCGGCTGCGTGGGAAGACGAACGAGAGGGGCAGTATTGGAAAGATCGGGAGAAAAAAGCCTAGGCGCAGACTAAAAGTGAAAAAAGGGCAAAAAGTTATACGCAAACAGAAGAAAAACGGAGGGAGTAACAAATAGTTTTGTGATAAGATAAATTGTAACGAGCAACAAGTAACAAGAGTAAATAAAGTGCAGCAAGGTGGCCCAATCCTTTTTGTAGCAAAGGACAAGCCTGGACAAACTCTTATAATAGGAAAAGCGCTCCCGATGACACATGGGAATATCATCAAGCTAGTTTTCATCACGTTCATATGATTCGCGTTCGGTACTTTGATAATTTGATATGTGGGTGGACCGGTGCTTGGGTGCTGTTCTTACTTTAACAAGCATCCCAGTTATGATTAACCTCTATTGCAAGCATCCGCAACTACAACAAAAGTATTAAGGTAAACCTAACCATAGCATGAAACATATGGATCCAAAACAGCCACTTATGAAGCAACGCATAAACTAGGGTTTAAGCTTCTGTCACTCTAGCAACCCATCATCTACTTATTACTTCCCAATGCCTTCCTCTAGGCCCAAATAATGGTGAAGTGTTATGTAGTCGACGTTCACATAACACCACTAGAGGCTAGACAACATACATCTCATCAAAATATCGAACGAATACCAAATTCACATGACTACTAATAGCAAGACTTCTCCCTTGTCCTCGGGAACAAACGTAACTACTCACAAAGCATATTCATGTTCATAATCAGAGGGGTAATAATATGCATAATGGATCTGAACATATGATCTTCCACCAAGTAAACCAACTAGCATCAAGTACAAGGAGTGATCAACACTACTAGCAACCTACTGGCACCAATCCCGGACTTGGAGACAAGAATTGGATACAAGAGATGAACTAGGGTTTGGAGATGAGATGGTGCTGGTTAAGATGTTGATGGAGATTGCCCTCTCCCGATGAGAGGAGCGTTGGTGATGACGATGGTGATGATTTCCCCCTCCCGGAGGGAAGTGTCCCCGGCAGAACAGCTCAGCCGGAGCCCTAGATTGGTTCCGCCAAGGTTCCGCCTCGTGGCGGCTGAGTCTCGTCCCGAAAGGTTGCTTAATGTTTTTTTCTCATCGAAATACTTCATATAGGAGAAGATGGGCGTCGGAGAGCCACCAGGGGGCCCACGAGGTAGGGGGGCGCCCCGCACCCTCGTGAGCAGGGTGTGGGCCCCCTGGCCTTCATCTTTGGCGATGATTTTTCATTATTTATTTTAAGATATTCCGTGGAGTTTCAGGACTTTTGGAGTTGCACAGAATAGGTCTCCAATATTTGCTCCTTTTCCAGCCCAGAATTCCAGTTGTCGGCATTCTCCCTCTTCATGTAAACCTTGTAAAATAAGAGAGAATAGCCATAAGTATTGTGACATAACGTGAAGTAACAGCCCATAATGCAATAAATATCGATATAAAAGCATGATGCAAAAAGGACGTATCATTCTTCATCGCTTAACATGGTGCTTGGGTCAGCCTTGACTTTGAAGGGAGGAATTTCATGAAACTTTTCATAATCTTCAGACATGTCTGTCTTGCCCTCCAATCCCATGATGTCTCTTTTTCCTGAAAGAACTATGTGGTGTTTTGGCTCATTGTATGATGTATTCGCTTTCTTATCTTTTCTTTTTCTCGGTTTGGTAGACATGTCCTTCACATAGAAAACCTGCTCCACATCATTGGCTAAGACGAATGGTTCGTCTGTGTACCCAAGATTGTTTAGATCCACTGTGGTCATTCCGTACTATGGGTCTACCTGTACCCTGCCTCCTGACAGATTGACCCATTTGCACTTAAACAAAGGGGCCTTAAAATCTTGTCGGTAGTCAAGTTCCCATATGTCCACTATGTAACCATAATATGTGTCCTTTCCCCTCTTGGTTGTTGCATCAAAGCGGACACCGCTGTTTTGGTTGGTGCTCTTTTGATCTTGGGCGATCGTGTAAAATATATTCTGATACGTCCATTTTGCATCATGCTTTTATATCGATATTTATTGCATTATGGGCTGTTATTACACGTTATGTCACAATACTTATGCCTATTCTCTCTTATTTTACAAGGTTTACATAAGGAGGGAGAATGCCGGCAGCTGGAATTCTGGGCTGGAAAAGGAGCAAATATTAGAGACATATTCTGCACAGCTTCAAAAGTCCTGATACTCCACGAAAGTCATTTTTGGAAATAATAAAAAATATTGAACAGAAAAGGTACACCAGAGGGGGACCCACCTGGCCACGAGGGTGGAGGGCGCCCCCCCCCCTGCCTCGTGGGCCCCCTATTGGCTCTCCAATGGCCATCTTCTGCTATATGAGGTCTTCCGTCAAGGAAAAAATCATAAGCAACCTTGGCGGAACCAATCTAGGGCTCCGGCAGAGCTGTTCTGTCGGGGACACTTTCCTCCGGGAGGGGGAAATCATCGCCATCGTCATCACCAACGCTCCTCTCATCGGGAGAGGGCAATCTCCATCAACATCTTCACCAGCGCCATCTCCTCTCAAAACCATAGTTCATCTCTTGTATCCAGTTCTTGTCTCCAAGTCCGGGATTGGTACTAGTAGGTTGCTAGTAGTGTTGATTACTCCTTGTAGTTGATGCTAGTTGGTTTATTTGGTGGAAGATCATATGTTCAGATCCATTATGCATATTATTACCCCTCTGATTATTAACATGAATATGCTTTGTGAGTAGTTACGTTTGTTCCTGAGGACATGGGAGAAGTCTTGCTATTAGTAGTCACGTGAATTTGGTATTCGTTCTATATTTTGATGAGATGTATGTTGTCTAGCCTCTAGTGGTGTTATCTGAACATTGACTACATAACACTTCACCATTATTTGGGCCTAGAGGAAGGCATTGGGGAGTAATAAGTAGATGATGGGTTGCTAGAGTGACAGAAGCTTAAACCCTAGTTTATGCGTTGCTTCGTAAGGGGCTGATTTGGATCCATATGTTTCATGCTATGGTTAGGTTTACCTTAATTCTTTTGTTGTAGTTGAGGATGCTTGCAATAGAGGTTAATCATAAGTGGGATGCTTGTTCAAGTAAGAACAACACCCAAGCACCGGTTCACCCACATATCAAATTGTCAAAGTACCGAACGCGAATCATATGAACGTGATGAAAACTAGCTTGACGATATTCCCATGTGTCCTCGGGAGCGCTTTTCTCTGTATAAGAGTTTGTCCAGGCTTGTCCTTTGCTACAAAAAGGATTGGGCCACCTTGCTGCTCTTTATTTACTTTTGTTACTTGTTGCTCGTTACAAATTATCCTATCACAAAACTATCTGTTACCTATTATTTCAGTGCTTGCAGAGAATACCTTGCTGAAAACCGCTTATCATTTCCTTCTGCTCCTTGTTGGGTTCGACACTCTTACTTATCGAAAGGACTACGATAGATCCACTATACTTATGGGTCATCAAGACTCTTTTCTGGCATCGTTGCCGGGGAGTGAAGCGCCTTTGGTAGGTGGAATTTCGTAAGGAAAAATTTATATAGTGTGCTGAAATTTGCTGTCACTTGTTCCTATGGAAAGTAATCCTCTGAGGGGCTTGTTCGGGGTATCTTCACCCCGACTAGTAGAGCAAAGAGTTTCTCCTCAACCTACTGAACGTACTGAAAACGAAAATGTTCCCATTGAAGTTCCTTCGGGTATGTTAGAAAAACTGCTAGATAATCCTTTTGCAGGAGATGGAACAAAGCATCCTAATGAGCACCTAATCTATGTGGATGAAGTTTTTGGATTATTTAAGCTTGCAGGTATACCCGATGATGTTGTTAAGAAGAAGGTCTTCCCTTTATCTTTGAAGGGAGATGCATCGACATGGTATAGGCTATGTGATGATACGAGGTCATGGAACTATAAACGATTGAAATTGGAATTTCATCAGAAGTATTATCCTATGCATCTTGTTCATCGTGATCACAATTATATATATAATTTTTGGCCTCGCGAAGGAGAAAGCATAGCTCAAGCTTGGGGGAGTCTTAAATCAATGTTATATTCATGCCCCAATCATGAGCTCCCAAGAGAAATAATTCTTCAAAGTTTTTATGCTCGGCTTTCTCGTAATAATCAATCCATGCTCGATACTTCTTGTGCTGGCTCTTTTATGATGAAGACTACTGAATTCAAATGGAATTTATTGGATAGAATTAAACGCAACTCTGAAGATTGGGATCTCGACGAAGGTAAGGAGTCAGGTATGACATCTAAGTTTGATTGTGTCAAATCTTTTATGGATACCGATGTTTTCCGTAAATTTAGCACTAAATATGGACTTGACTCTGAGATAGTAGCCTCTTTCTGTGAATCTTTTGCTACTTATGTTGATCTCCCCAAGGAGAAGTGGTTTAAATATCATCCTCCCATAGAAGTAAAAGTAGCTGCACCTATTAAATTTGAAGAAAAGACTGTCATTTATACTGATCCTATTGTTCCTACTTCTTTTGTTGAGAAACCACCTTTCCCTGTTAGAATAAAGGATCATGCTAAAGCTTCAACTGTGGTTCGTAAAAGCAATATTAGAACTTATACACCTTTTGAGCAAGTCAAAGTTGATCCTAATATTTCTATTGTTAAAGATCTCCTGGCTGATAATATTGATGGGCATGTTATTTATTTCTGCAGTGAAACTGCTAGAATTGCTAAACCTTGTGCTAAAGATAAACATAGACCTGTGGTAGGTGCGCCTGTTATTTCTGTTAAAATAGGAGATCATTGTTATCATGGCTTATGTGATATGGGCGCTAGTGTTAGTGCAATACCTTACGACTTATACAAAGAAATTATGCATGATATTGCACCTGCTGAGATAGAAGATATTGATGTCACAATTAAACTTGCCAATAGAGATACTATTTCACCAATGGGAATTGTTAGAGATGTTGAAGTCTTGTGTGGGAAAACTAAATACCCTGCTAATTTTCTTGTTCTTGGTTCCCCACAAGATAGCTTTTGTCCCATTATATTTGGTAGACCCTTCTTGAACACCGTTAATGCTAAGATAGACTGCGAAAAGAATGTTGTTAGTATTGGCTTGGGTGATATGTCTCATGAGTTTAATTTCTCTAAATTTAGTAGACAACACCGTGAAGAAGAATTGCCTAGTAAGGATGAAATTATTGGTCTTGCTTCTATTGCCGTACCTCCTAGTGATCCTTTAGAACAATATCTGCTAGACCATGAAAATAATATGTTTATGAATGAAAGAAGGGAAATAGATGAAGTATTCTTTAACAGGAACCTATTCTGGAACACAATTTGCCTGTTGAAATCCTAGGGGATCCTCCTCCACCCAAGCGTGACCCCGTGTTTGAGCTAAAACCGTTGCCTGATACTCTTAAATATGCTTATCTTGATGAGAAAAATATATATCTTGTTATTATCAATGCTAACCTTTCAGAGCATGAAGAAGAGAGATTATTGAAAACTCCGAAGAAGCACCGTGCAGCTATTGGATATACTCTTGATGATCTTAAGGGCATTAGTCCCACTCTATGTCAACATAAAATAAATTTGGAGAAAGATGACAAACCAGTTATTGATCATCAACGACGGCTGAATCCTAAAATGAAAGAAGTGGTAAGAAAGGAAATACTAAAGCTCCTTGAGGCAGGTATAATTTATCCCGTTGCTGATAGTTAGTGGGTAAGTCCTGTCCATTGTGTCCCTAAGAAGGGAGGTATTACTGTCGTCCCTAATGATAAAGATGAATTGATTCCACAAAGAATTATTACAGGTTATAGGATGGTAATTGATTTCCGCAAATTAAATAAGGCTACTAAGAAAGGTCATTACCCCTTACCTTTTATCGATCAAATGCTAGAAAAATTATGCAAACATACACACTATTGCTTTCTAGATGGTTATTTTGGTTTCTCTCAAATACCTGTGTTAGCTAATGATCAATCTAAGACTACTTTTACCTGCCCTTTTGGTACTTTTGCTTATAGACGTATGCCTTTTGGTTTATGTAAAGCACCTGCTACCTTTCAAAGATGCATGATGGCTATATTCTCTAACTTTTGTGAAAAGATTTGTGAGGTTTTCATGGACGATTTCTCTGTTTATGGATCCTATTTTGACGATTGCTTGAGCAATCTTGATCGAGTTCTGCAGAGATGTGAAGAAACTAATCTTGTTTTGAATTGGGAAAAGTGTCACTTTATGGTTATTGAAGGAGTTGTCTTGGGGCATAAAGTTTATGAAAGAGGTATTGAAGTTGATAAAGCCAAGGTTGATTCTATTGAAAAGAGCCATGTCCCAAGGACATCAAAGGTATAAGAAGTTTCCTTGGTCACGCCGGATTTTATAGGAGGTTCATTAAGGACTTCTCAAAAATTTCTCGGCCTCTGACTAATTTATTACAAAAAGATATACCATTTGTCTTTGACGATGATTGTGTAGAAGCATTTGAAATACTTAAGAAAGCATTGATCTCTGCACCTATTGTTCAGCCACCTGATTGGAATTTACCCTTTGAAATTATGTGTGATGCTATTGATTATGCTGTAGGTGCTGTCCTAGGGCAAAGAGTTGATAAGAAATTATATGTTACCCAATATGCTAGTAAAACTCTAGACAATGCTCAAAGAAATTATGCTACTACTGAAAAACAATTCTTAGCAGTTGTATTTGCTTGTGATAAGTTCAGACCTTATATTGTTGATTCTAAAGTAACTATTCACACTGATCATGTTGCTATTAAATATCTGATGGAAAAGAAAGATGCTAAACCTAGACTTATTAGATGGGTTCTCTTGCTACAAGAATTTGATTTGAAAATTGTTGATAGAAAGGGAGCTGAGAACCCCCGTTGCAGACAACTTGTCTAGGTTAGAAAATGTTCTTGATGACCCACTACCTATTGATGATAGCTTTCCTGATGAGCAATTAAATGTCATAAATGCTTCTCGTAGTACTCCTTGGTATGCTGATTATGCTAATGATATTGTTGCTAAATTTATACCACCTAGTTTCACATATCAACAAAAGAAAAAGTTTTTCTATGATTTGAGACATTACTTTTGGGATGACCCACATCTTTATAAAGAAGGAGTAGATGGTGTTATTAGACGTTGTGTACCTGAGCATGAACAGGAACAGATCCTATGCAAGTGCCATTCCGATGCTTATGGAGGACACCACGTGGGAGATAGAACTGCTCATAAGGTATTGCAATCCGGTTTTTATTGGCCTACTCTCTTCAAGGATGCCCGTAAGTTTGTCTTGTCATGTGATGAATGCCAAAGAATTGGTAATATTAGTAGACATCAAGAAATGCCTATGAATTATTCACTTGTTATTGAAAACATTTGATGTTTGGGGCTTTGATTATATGGGACCTTTTCCTGCCTCTAATGGATATACACATATTTTAGTTGCTGTTGATTACGTTCCTAAGTGGGTAGAAGCTATTCCAACTAGTAGTGCTGATCATAACACTTCTATTAAGATGCTTAAAGAAGTTATTTTTCTGAGGTTTGGAGTCCCTAGATATGTAATGACTGATGGTGGTTCACATTTTATTCATGGTGCTTTCCGTAAAATGCTTGCCAAGTATGATGTTAATCATAGAATTGCATCTCCTTATCACCCATAGTCTAGTGGTCAAGTAGAATTGCGTAATAGACAACTCAAATTAATTTTGCAAAAGACTGTGAATAGGTCTAGAAATAATTGGTCCAAGAAACTTTATGATGCATTATGGGCCTATAGAACTGCATATAAAAATCCTATGGGTATTTCTCCATATAAAATGGTTTATGGAAAAGCATGTCACTTACCTCTCGATCTAGAACATAAGGCTTATTGGGCTATTAAAGAGCTTAGTTATGATTTCAAACTTGCCGGTGAGAAGAGGTTATTTGATATTAGCTCACTTGATGAATGGAGAACCCAAGCTTATGAAAATGCCAAGTTGTTTAAAGAAAAACTTAAAAGATGGCATGACAAAAGGATACAAAAGCGTGAGTTTAATGTAGGTGATTATGTATTGCTATACAACTCTCATTTAAGATTTTTTGCAGGAAAACTTCTCTCTAAATGGGAAGGCCCTTACGTTATCGAGGAGGTCTATCGTTCCGGTGCCATAAAGATCAACAACTTCGAAGGCACAAATCCGAAGGTGGTAAACGGTCAAAGAATTAAACATTATATCTCAGGTAATCCTATAAATGTTGAAACCAATGTTATTGAAACCGTAACCCCGGAGGAATACATAAGGGACACTTTCCGGAACGTTTCAGACTCCGAAAAGGAATAGGTATGTGGTACGGTAAGTAAACCGACTCCAAAACAATTTATAAGGCAATATTTCTCCATTTTGGAATATTTAGAAAAATAAGAAGCAGTCCGGGAAGGACACGAGGGCTCCACGAGGGTGGAGGGCGCGCCCCCTACCTCGTGGGCACCTCGTGTGCCTTCCGGACTCCGTTTTCTTGCACGATACGTATTTTGGTCGGTAAAAATTCATTATATAATCTCCCGAAGTTTTTTACTCCTGTATCACGCAATTATCCTCTGTTCTTGTTTCGAGCTGTTGCTGCTGCAGATTAGAGCAAGATGTCTTCTCAAGAGTCAGTCGGGGAGAGCCGGGTGTCTCATTCGGCATCGGAACCAAGGACAAACAGCGAGGCTGGCCACTTTGGGCCAGCAATGGAGGAAGAGATGGAGGCTGACTTGATGAGGATGGATGCCATGGAGGAAGATCAAGAAGTCACGTCTCGCTTCCGAGCTGGATTCACAATGGGGGAACTACAGAGCCCATCTATTCCAAACTCGGTTATCCCTTCCAATGTTAAATTTCTTTCTTATGAAAATATGAAGAGGAGTGTCACTTGTTCTCCCGCAGCTATGCAACATCCTGGGGTGCAAGGAGCCTTAGCCATTACAGGAAAGCTTCGTAAGGAAATAATGGACCTCAAGCAGCAAGTCAATGAGCTTGAGGAGGAGAATCGTATCCTGAAGGGCATCATCGCCAAGAATATTACACCATCACCAAAGAAGGAGACATAATCACATGGGTATGGGCACTCCCCTTGGCATATTCCAAGCTTGGGGGAGGTGCCCCGGTATCGTATCACAACCACATCTCTTATCTTTACCGTTTTTATTAGTTCGATCCTATTAGTAGTATCTTGATCTAGTAGAATAAAGTCTATGGCATGATCTAGTTTTGAGTTTTGCTTTATGATCCCTCTATGTAATCGAGTCCGTGAGCTATATAATAAAGATTAGTGTTGAGTCAAGGGCTTGATTATTTTGCCATGATCTTGAGTGAATAAAAGAAAAGAGAAAAATAATAAAAAGAAATAAAGAGTTCATATTGATCTTATTGAGAGTAATGACTTCACATAGAAAGAGTAAGATGATTAAAAGTTGTTGGGAGTTGGCAAACATAGCTTTGGTCATCGTTGCAATTAATAGGAAGTAATAAGGAAAGAGAGGTTTCACATATAAATATATTATCATGGACATCTTTTATGATTGGGAGCATGATACGTCTCCAACGTATCTATAATTTTTTATTGCTCCATGCTATATTATCTACTGTTTTGGACTATATTGGGCTTTATTTTCCACTTTTATATTACTTTTGGGACTAACCTATTAACCGGAGGCCCAGCCCAGAATTGTTGTTTTTTGCCTATTTCAGTATTTCGAAGAAAGGAATATCAAACGGAGTCCAAACGGAATGAAACCTTCGAGAACGCGATTTTCACATCAGATTTGATCCAGGAGACTTGGACCCTCTGTCAAGAAAGCCATGAGGCGGTCACGAGGGTGGAGGGCGCGCCCCCCTGCCTCATGGGCCCCTCGAAGCTCCACCGACGTACTCCTTCCTCCTATATATACCTACGTACCCCCAAACGATCAGATACGAAGCCAAAAACCTAATTCCAATGCAAGCTCAAGATGTAGCAGGAATAATTTCTGGCGCGCGTTGCCGGGGAATCTACGCAAAAGTCAACATACGAAGTACCCATCACAATCCCTATCTCTCGAACTACATTAATTGCCATTTGCCTCTCGTTTTCCTCTCCCCCACTTCACCCTTGCCGTTTTATTCGCCCTTTCTTTTCCATTTGCCTTTTTCTCGTTTGCTTTTTGTTTGCTCGTGTGTTGGATTGCTTGCTTGTCGCGATGGCTCAAGATAATACCAAATTGTGTGACTATACAAATACCAACAATAATGATTTCCTTAGCACTCCGATTGCTCCTCTTGCCAATATTGAATCTTGTGAAATCAATACTGCTTTGTTGAATCTTGTTATGAAAGATCAATTCGCCGGCCTTCCTAGTGAAGATGCCACTACTCATCTAAATAGCTTCGTTGATTTATGTGATATGCAAAAGAAGAAAGATGTCGATAATGATATTGTTAAATTGAAGCTATTTCCTTTTTTGCTTAGAGATCGTGCTAAATCTTGGTTTTCATCTTTGCCTGAAAATAGTATTGATTCTTGGAACAAGTGCAAAGATGCTTCTATCTCTAAGTATTTTCCTCCTAAGATCATCTCTCTTAGAAACGATATTATGAATTTTAAGCAACTCGATCGTGAACATGTTGCACAAGCTTAGGAGGGAATGAAATTAATGATACGTAATTGCCCTACTCATGGTTTGAATTTATGGATGATTATACAAAAAATTTATGCCGGATTGAATTTTGCTTCTAGAAATCTTTTAGATTCGGCCGCGGGAGGCACTTTTATGGAGATCACTTTATGAGATGCTACTAAACTCCTAGATAATATTATGGTTAATTATTCTCAATGGCACACTGAAAGATCTACTAGTAAAAAAGTGAATGCGATAGAAGGAATCAATGTTTTGAGTGGAAAGATGGATGAACTTATGAAATTATTTGGTAATAAGAGTGCTTCTTCTGATCCTAATGATATGCCTTTATCTACTTTGATTGAGAATAATAATGAATCTATGGATGTGAATTTTGTTGGTAGGAATAATTTTGGTAACAACGCGTATAGAGGGAATTTTAATCCTAGGCCTTATCCTAGTAATCCTTCTAATAATTATGGAAATTCCTACAACAACTCTTATGGAAACTTTAATAAGATGCCCTCTGAATTTGAGACTATTGTTAAAGAGTTTATGAATTCACAAAAGAATTTTAATGATTTGCTTGAAGAAAAATTACTTAAAGTTGATGAATTGGCTAGGAACTTTGATAGAATTTCTCTTGGTGTTGATTCTTTAAAGCTTAGATCTATTCCTCCTAAGCATGATATGAATGAGTCCCTCAAAGCCATGATAATTTCCATTGATGAGTGCAAGGAAAGAACCGCTAGGATGCGTGCTACGAAAGATGCCTTTATTAAAGCGTGTTCTTCCAATTCCTATGAAAATCAAGATGAAGTTCTAAAATTTATTGATGTGTCCCCTATTAAATCTTTGTTTTGCAATATGAATCTTGATGAAACTGAATATGATCCACCCTTACCTAGACGGCGTTCCAAAAATCTGGAGTATTTAGATCTTGATGATGAAATTGATAAAAGTGGGGTTGAAAAGAATAAAACCCTAGACGTTGCTAAACCCGCTATATTGGATTTCAAGGAATTTAATTATGAAAGTTGCTCTTTAATTGATTGTATTTCCTTGTTGCAATCCGTGCTAAATTCTCCTCATGCTTATAGTCAAAATAAAGCGTTTACTAAACATATCGTTGATGCCTTGATGCAATCTTATGAAGAAATATTTGGGTTGGAAGTTTCTATCACTAGAAAACTTTATGATGAGTGGGAACCAACTATTAAAATTAAGATTAAGGATCATGAATTTTATGCTTTTATGTGATTTGGGTGCTAGTGTTTCCACTATTCCCAAAACTTTGTGCGATTTGCTAGATTTCCGCGATTTTGATGATTGCTCTCTAAACATGCACCTTGCGGATTCCACTATTAAGAAACCTATGGGAAGAATTAATTATGCTCTTATTGTTGTAAATAGGAATTATGTGCCCCGTAGATTTTATCGTTCTTGATATAGATTGCAATCCTTCTTGTCCTATTATTCTTGGTAGACCTTTCCTTAGACCGATTGGTGCGATTATTGATATGAAGGAAGGGAATATTAGATTACAATTTCCTTTGAAGAAAGGAATGGAACACTTCCCTAGGAAGAAAATAAAACTACCGTATGAATCTATCATGAGAGCCACTTATGGATTGCCTACCAAAGATGGCAATACCTAGATCTATCCTTATTTTTATGCCTAGCTAGGGGCGTTAAACGATAGCGCTTGTTGGGAGGCAACTCAATTTTATTTTAGTTTTTTGTTTTTGCTTCTGTTTATGAATAAATAATCCATCTAACTTCTGTTTAGATGTGGTTTTATCTTTTAATTAGTGTTTGTGCCAAGTTAAACCTATAGGATCTTCTTGGATGATAGTTATTTGATCTTGCTGTAATTTCAAGAAACTTTCTGTTCACGAAAAAATTTATTAAAATTCACCAGAACGTGATAAAATAGTGATTCCAATTGCTTCTAATCAATAAACAAATTTTACAGGTCTTCCTATTTTGTCTGAATTTTTGGAGTTCCAGAAGTTTGCGTTAGTTACAGATTACTATAGACTGTTCTGTTTTTGACAGATTCTTTTTTTCGTGTGTTGTTTGCTTATTTTGATGATTCTATGGCTAGTAAAATATTTTATAATTCATAGAGAAGTTGTAATACAGTAGGTTTAACACCAATATAAATAAAGAATGAGTTCATTACAGTACCTTGAAGTGGTCTTTTATTTTCTTTCGCTAATGGAGCTCACGAGATTTCTATTGAGTTGTGTGTTGTGAAGTTTTCAAGTTTTGGGTGAAAGATTTTGATGGATTATGGAACAAGGAGTGGCAAGAGCCTAAGCTTGGTGATGCCCATGGCACCCCCAAGATAATCTAAGGACACCAAAAAGCCAAAGCTTGGGGATGCCCCGAAAGGCACCCCCTCTTTCGTCTACTTTCATCGGTAACTTTACTTGGAGCTATATTTTTATTCACCACATGATATGTGTTTTGCTTGGAGTGTCTTGTATGATTTGAGTCTTTGATTTTTAGTTTACCACAATCATCCTTGCTGTACACACCTTTTGAGAGAGCCATACATGAATTGGAATTTGATAGAATACTCTATGTGCTTCACTTATACCTTTTGAGCTATATAGTTTTACTCTATGTGCTTCACTTATATCTTTTGAGTTTTATAATTTTGCTCTATGTGCTGCACTTAGATCTTTTAGAGCACGGTGGTGGATTTGCTTTAAAGAAACTATTGATCTCTCATGCTTCACTTAGATTATTTTGAGAGTCTTAAATAGCATGGTAAATTGCTTAATAATAATATGCTTGGTATTGAAGATTTGTAAAACTTTCTTTTGAGTGCGTTGAATACTAAGAAAAGTTTGATGCTTGATAATTGTTTTGAGATATGAAGATGGTAATATTAGAGTTATGCTAGTTGAGTAGTTGTGAATTTGAGAAATACTTGTGTTAAAGTTTGTGATTCTCGTAGCATGCACGTATGGTGAACCGTTATGTGATGAAGTCGGAGCATGATTTATTTATTGATTGTCTTCCTTATGAGTGGCAGTCGAGGACGAGCGATGGTCTTTTCCTACCAATCTATCCCCCTAGGAGCATGCGGGTAATACTTTGCTTTGATAACTTCTAGATTTTTGCAATAAGTATATGAGTTCTTTATGACTAATGTTGAGTCCATGGATTATACGCACTTTTCCCATCCTTCCACCATTGCTAGCCTCTCTAATACCGCACACCTTTCGCCGGTATCATACACCCACCATATACCTTCCTCAAAACAGCCACCATACCTACCTATTATGGCATTTCCATAGCCATTCCGAGATATATTGCCATGCAAATTTCCACCGTTCCGTTTATTATGAGACGCTCCATCATTGTCATATCGCTAGCATGATCATGTAGTTGACATCGTATTTGTGGCAAAGCCACCGTTCATAATTCTTTCATACATGTCACTCTTGATTCATTGCATATCCCGGTACACCGCCAGAGGCACCCACATAGAGTCATATTTTGTTCTAAGTATTGAGTTGTAATTGTTGAGTTGTAAGAAAAATAAAAGTGTGGTGATCATCATTTTGAGAGCATTGTCCTAAGTGAGGAAAGGATGATGGAGACTATGATTCCCCCACAAGTCGGGATGAGACTCCGGACAAAAAATAAAAAAAAAAGAAAAGAAAAGAGGCCATAAAAAAAAGAGAAGGCCCAAATAAAAAAATGAGAGAAAAATAGAGAAGGGACAATGTTACTATCCTTTTACCACACTTGTGCTTCAAAGTAGCACCATGATCTTCATGATAGAGAGTCTCTCATTTTGTCACTTTCATATACTAGTGGGAATTTTTCATTATAGAACTTGGCTTGTATATTCCAATGATGGGCTTCCTCAAATTGCCCTAGGTCTTCGTGAGCAAGCGAGTTGGATGCACACCCACTTAGTTTCTTTTGTTGAGCTTTCATATACTTATAGCTCTAGTGCATCCGTTGGATGGCAATCCCTACTCACTCACATTGATATCTATTGATGGGCATCTCCATAGCCCGTTGATACGCCTAGTTGATGTGAGACTATCTTCCCCCCTTTTTGTCTTCTCCACAACCACCATTCTATTCCACATATAGTGCTATATCCATGGCTCACACTCATGTATTGCGTGAAGATCGAAAAAGTTTTGAAAATGTTAAAGTATGAAACAATTGCTTGGCTTGTCATCGGGGTTGTGCATGATTTAAATACTTTGTGTGGTGAAGATAGAGCATAGCCAGACTATATGATTTTGTAGGGATAACTTTCCTTGGCCATGTTATTTTGAGAAGACATAATTGCTTTGTTAGTATGCTTGAAATATTATTTATTTTATGTCAATATGAACTTTTGTCTTGAATCTTTCGGATCTGAATATTCATACCACAATTGAGAAGATTTACATTGAAATTATGCCAAGTAGCACTCCGCATCAAAAATTCTCTTTTTATCATTTATCTACTCGAGGACGAGCAGGAATTAAGCTTGGGGATACCTGATACGTCTCCAACGTATCTATAATTTTTGATTGCTCCATGCTATATTATCTACTGTTTTGGACTATATTGGGCTTTATTTTCCACTTTTATATTACTTTTGGGACTAACCTATTAACCGGAGGCCCAGCCCAGAATTGATGTTTTTTTTTGCCTATTTCAGTGTTTCGAAGAAACGGAATATCAAACGGAGTCCAAATGGAATGAAACCTTCGGGAATGTGATTTTCTCATCAGATATGATCCAGGAGACTTGGACCCTCCATCAAGAAAGCCATGAAGCAGTCACGAGGGTGGAGGGCGCCCCCCTAGGGCGCGTCCCCCTGCCTCGTGGGCCCCTACAAGCTCCACCGACGTACTCCTTCCTCCTATATATACCTACGTACCCCCAAACGATCAGATACGGAGCCAAACACCTAATTCCAACGCAATCTCAAGAGGTAGCAGAGCACTCATTAAAATATGACATGCTAAAGAGTTGATGTTGGACAAGGAATACAACGTAATGGGTTATGTTTTATTATATCCGAGATAAAGTATATTGTCATGGATCATCCAACATGTTGAGCTTGCCTTTCCCCCTCATGCTAACCAAATTCTCAGCACCAAGTAGAGATGCTACTTGTGCTTCCAAAAACCCTTAAACTAATTTTGCCATGAGAGTCCACCATACCTACCTATGGATTGAGTAAGATCCCTCAAGTAAGTTGTCATCGGTGCAAGCAATAAAAATTGCTCTCTAAATATGTATGATTGATTGGTGTGGAGGAAATAAGCTTTATACGATCTTGTGATGTGGAAGAAATAAAAGCGACGGACTGCATAATAAAGGTTCATATCACAAGGGGCAATATAAAGTGATGTTCTTTCCCATTAAGATTTTGTGCATCCAACCCTGAAAGCGCATGGCAACCTCTGCTTCCCTCTGCGAAGGGCCTATCTGTTACTATTATCTTCTACCTTATGCAAGAGTCATGGTGATCTTCACCTTTACTTTTTACATTTTATCCTTTGGCAAGCATAGGGTGTTGGAAAGATCTTGATGGATATATCTAATTGGATGTAGGGGAGCATGAGTTATTATTGTTGACATTACCCTTGAGGTAAAAGGTTGGGAGGCGAAACTATAAGCCCCTATCTTTCTCTGTATCCGATTAAAACTCCGTAACCACAAGTATTGCGTGAGTGTTAGCCATTATGAAAGACTAAATGATAGTTGAGTATGTGGACCTGCTATAAAGCTCTGACATAGACTCTTTCTGATATTATGATAAATTGCAATTGCTTCAATGATTGAGATTATAGTTTGTTGGTTCTCAATAAAGTTTCTGATTCATACTTTTGCATTGTGAATGGATTATCACTTGAGCATAAGAAATCATATGACAATATTTATATATGTTGCTATTATGAGAATAATCATGATGCCTTCATGTCCGTATTTTATTTTTATCGACACCTCTACCTCTAAACATGGGGACATATTTATCGTTATCGGCTTCCGCTTGAGGACAAGCGAGGTCTAAGCTTGGGGGAGTTGATACGCCCATTTTGCATCATGCTTTTATATCGATATTTATTGCATTATGGGCTGTTATTACACGTTATGTCACAATACTTATGCCTATTCTCTCTTATTTTACAAGGTTTACATAAGGAGGGAGAATGCCGGCAGCTGGAATTCTAGGCTGGAAATGGAGCAAATATTAGAGACCTATTCTGCACAACTCCAAAATCATCGCCATCGTCATCACCAATGCTCCTCTCATCGGGAGAGGGCAATCTCCATTAACATCTTCACCAACACCATCTCCTCTCAAAACCCTAGTTCATCTCTTGTATCCAATTCTTGTCTCAAAGTCCGGGATTGGTACTAGTAGGTTGTTAGTAGTGTTGATTACTCCTTGTAGTTGATGCTAGTTGGTTTATTTGGTGGAAGATCATATGTTCAGATTCTTTATGCATATTAATACCCCTCTGGTTATGAACATGAATATGCTTTGTGAGTAGTTACGTTTGTTCCTGAGGACATGGGAGAAGTCTTGCTATTAGTAGTCATGTGAATTTGGTATTCGTTCGGTATTTTGATGAGATGTATGTTGTCTAGCCTCTAGTGGTGTTATGTGAACATCGAATACATAATACTTCACCATTATTTGGGCCTAGAGGAAGGCATTGGGAAGTAATAAGTAGATCATGGGTTGCTAGAGTGATAGAAGCTTAAACCCTAGTTTATGCGTTGCTTCGTAAGGGGTTGATTTGCATCCATATGTTTCATGCTATGGTTAGGTTTACCTTAATTCTTTTGTTGTAGTTGCGGATTCTTGCAATAGAGGTTAATCATAAGTGGGATGCTTGTTCAAGTAAGAACAGCACCCAAGCACCGGTCCACCCACATATCAAATTATCAAAGTACCGAACGCGAATCATATGAACGTGATGAAAACTAGCTTGACGATATTCCCATTTGTCCTCGGGAGCGCTTTTCTCTATATAAGAGTTTGTCCAGGCTTGTCCTTTGCTACAAAAAGGATTGGGCCACCTTGCTGCACTTTATTTACTTTTGTTACTTGTTGCTCGTTACAAATTATCCTATCACAAAACTATCGCTTACCTATTATTTCAGTGCTTGCAGAGAATACCTTGCTGAAAACCGCTTATCATTTCCTTCTGCTCCTCATTGGGTTCGACACTCTTACTTATCGAAAGGACTACGATAGATCCCTATACTTGTGGGTCATCATATTCCCATTTATCTCGTATCCTTTGTATGTCAATACAGTCAAAGATGGTCCCCTAGACAACGAGTACAACTCATCATAAACAGTGTTGTCACCTCTGAGACGTGTTTCCAACCAACTTCCGAAAGTCCTGATGTGTTCACATGTAATCCAGTCGTCACACTGCTCCGGGTGTTTGGAGCGCATAATGTTCTTGTGTTCGTCGACATACGGGGTCACCAAGGTAGAGTTCTGTAGAACTGTGTAGTGTGCTTGAGACCAAGAATGCCCGTCCCTACATAATATTGAGTCCTCTCCTAGCGTGCCTTTTCCAGTCAGTCTCCCCTCATACCACGATTGAGGGAGACCAATCTTCTTAAGGCCAGGAATGAAGTCAACACAAAACCCAATGACATCCTCTGTTTGATGGCCCATGGAGATGCTTCCTTCTGGCCTAGCACGGTTACAGACATATTTCTTTAGGACTCCGATGAACCTCTCAAAGGGGAACATATTGTGTAGAAATACAGGGCCCAGAATGGCAATCTCGTCGACTAGATGAACTAGGACGTGCCTCATGATATTGAAGAAGGATGGTGGGAACACCAGCTCGAAACTGACAAGACATTGCGCCACATCACTCTTTAACCTTGGTAGGATTACTGGATCGATCACCTTCTGAGAGATTACATTGAGGAATGAACATAGCTTCACAATGGCTAATTGAACGTTTTCCGGTAGAAGCCCCCTCAATGCAACCGGAAGCAGTTGCGTCATTATCACGTGGCAGTCATGAGACTTTAGGTTCTGGAACTTTTTCACGGGCATATTTATTATTCCCTTTATATTCGACGAGAAGCCAGACGGGACCTTCATACTGAGTAGGCATTCAAAGAAGATTTCCTTCTCTTCTTTGGTAAGAGCATAGCTGGCAGGACCTTCATACTGCTTTGGAGGCATGCCGTCTTTTTCGTGCAAACGTTGCAGGTCCTCCCGTGCCTCCGGTCTATCTTTTGTCTTCCCATACACGCCCAAGAAGCCTAGCAGGTTCATGCAAAGGTTCATCGTCACGTGCATCACGTCGATTGAAGAGCGGACCTCTAGGTCTTTCCAGTAGGCTAGTTCCCAGAATATAAATTTCTTCTTCCACATGGGTGCGCGTCCCTCAGCGTCATTCGGAACAGATAGTCCGTCGGGACCCTTTCCAAATATTACGTGTAAATCATTGACCATAGCAAGTACGTGATCACCGGTACGCATGGTGGGCTTCTTCCGGTGATCTACCTTGCCTTTGAAATGCTTGCCTTTCTTTCGACATTGATGGTTGGTCGGAAGAAATCGACGATGTCCCAGGTACACATTCTTCCTGCATTTGTCCAGGTATATACTTTCGGTGTCAGCTAAACAGTGCGTGCATGCGTGGTATCCCGTGTTTGTCTGTCCTGAAAGGTTACTAAGAGCAGGCCAATCATTGATGGTTACAAACAGCAACGCATGCAGGTCAAATTCCTCCTGTCTGTGCTCATCCCACACACGTACACCGTTTCCATTCCACAACTGTAAAAGTTCTCCAACTAATGGCCTTAGGTACACATCAATGTCGTTGCCGGGTTGCTTAGGGCCTTGGATGAGTACTGGCATCATAATGAACTTCCGCTTCATGCACAGCCAAGGAGGAAGGTTATAGATACATAGTCACGGGCCAGGTGCTGTGATTGCTGCTCTACTCCCGAAAAGGATTAATGCCATCCGCGCTTAAACCAAACCATATGTTCCTTGCGTCACCTTCAAAGTCCTCCCTGTACTTTCTCTCGATTTTTCTCCACTGCAACCCGTCAGCGGGTGCTCTCAACTTTCCGTCTTTCTTACGGTCCTCTCTGTGCCATCGCATCAACTTGGCATGATCTTTGTTTCAGAACAGGCGTTTCAACCGTGGTATTATAGGAGCATACCAAATCACCTTCGCAGGAACCCTCTTCCTGGGGGGCTCGCCATCAACATCACCAGGGTCATCCCGTCTGATCTTATACGGCAATGCACCGCATAACGGGCATGCGTTCAAACCCTCGTACGCACCGTGGTGGAGGATGCAGTCATTAGGGCATGCATGTATCTTCTGCACCTCCAATCCTAGAGGGCATACGACCTTCTTTGCTGCATATGTACTGTCGGGCAATCCCTTATCCTTTGGAAGCTTCTTCTTCAATATTTTTAGTAGCTTCTCAAATCATTTGTTAGGCACAACATTCCCTGCCTTCCACTGCAGCAATTCCAGTACGGTGCCAAGCTTTGTGTTGCCATCTTCACAATTGGGGTACAACCCTTTTTTGTGATCCTCTAACATGCGACCGAACTTCATCTTCTCCTTTTCACTTTCGCACTGTCTCTTTGCATCAACAATGACCCAGCGGAGATCATCATCCGGCACATCATCTGGTTCCTCTTGATCTTCAGCTTCCCCCGTTGCATCATCACCGTATTCAGGGGGCACATGGTTGTCATCATCCTCTTCTTCTTCGCTGTCTTCCATCATAACCCCTATTTCTCCGTGCTTGGTCCAAACATTATAGTGTGGCATGAAACCCTTATAAAGCAGGTGATTGTGAAGGATTTTCCGGTCAGAGTAAGACTTCGTATACCCACATATAGGGCATGGATAACACATAAAACCATTCTGCTTGTTTGCCTCAGCCACTTCAAGAAAATTATGCACGCCCTTAATGTACTCGGAGGTGTGTCTGTCACCGTACATCCATTGCCAATCCATCTACAATGAATGCGATCATAATGGCAACCAAGGCAAGTGACCAAATTAATAGAAGTTCATCATCACATTAAAACCAAAGTACATACATAGTTCTCATTGAACAACATATAGCTACCCAAAGCATCTAATTAAACCATATATTGAAACTATGTAAAACATTTCAATGCAACAACAAATGCGATCGTAATCGCAACCAAGGTAACAATTGATAAACGACATAATGATACCAAGCCTCAGTATGAATGACATATTTTCTAATCTTTCTAATCTTCAAGCGCATTGCATCCATCTTGATCTTGTGATCATCGACGACATCCGCAACATGCAACTCCAATATCGTCTTCTCCTCCTTAATTTTTATAATTTTTTCCTTCAAGTAATTGCTTTCTTCTTCAACTAAATTTAACCTCTCGACAATAGAGTCGGTTGGAATTTCCGGTTCACATACCTCCTAGATAAAAAAAAACTATGTCACGTTGGCCGGCATAATTTTCATAAACAATAAATGAACCAAATAGTTATAAAAGATAAATATATACCACATCTGAATCATATACAGGACGAGGGCCGACGGGGGCGGATACCAAAACCATCACACTATATAATAACAAACAATAATAAAAGTAAGAAAATGTGATCATAATCGCAACCAAGGTAACAATTGATCTACATCATACAAGTAAGAAATTTTTTTCTTTTAGAAAAAAGATAAGAACAAGAGGCTCACCACGGTGGTGCCGGCGACGAGATCGGCGCGGGCGATCGACGGCGGTGAAAACGGGGACGGGACGTGACTGACCGCTAAACCTAGACAAATCTTGAGGAAAATGGAGCTCGGAGGTCGAGCTTGGAGAGGAGAAAGCTTAAGTAGTGTGGCTCGGGCATTTCATCAAACACCTCATGTGCATAGGAGATGAGTTAGAGCACCAGAAAGCCCTCCCCTCGTCGGCCAGAAAAAACAGATCAGTGGAGTGCTCTGCTCGCGAGCGAGGGGTATATATAGCCACATCATTGGTCCCGATTCGTGGCTGAAACCGGGCCCATTGGTCCCGATTCGTGTCTGGAACCGGGACCAAAGGGTCCAGACGAACCGGGACCAATGCCCCACGAGGCCCTGCCGGCCCCCTAGGCTCACGAACCGGGACGTATGCCCCCATGGGTCCCGGTTCGTGATTAAACCGGGACTAATAGGTTGGCCAGACCTTGACAAAAGTCTTGTTTTCTACTGGTGGGTGTGAACATCTGAGGAGACACTATTCAACAAAAGACAGAACTCATGGCTAAATTGGAACGGTTAGAGATTTTGGAAGAAACAAAAATTATGTGTAGCACACAATATGCCAGGAAAATTTTTGTGCAAAGTTTTATTACGAAAATCTATGAAGAAGAGGAATTATTATGGCAATAAAGAGCTAATGTAAAATGGTTACTACATGGTGACAATAATGGTTCTTCCGCAAAATTGCCGACGGTAGGAACAGTAGGAAATTGTTGTCATATGCTACTGATTAGTATATAAGTCTTTTTAGTAAAGTGGATGGAAATTGGGTGACCCTAAGTAATGATATATGGGACAATATACAAAAATTATCTGCTAATGACACATTTAAACTTACAAATAGTTCCCTGAGGTGGAAATCAAGCAAGTTATTGATAGAATGACTAATAAGGCTCCTGGCCCTGATGGAATTCCGTGAGTTTTATTAGGCTTGTTGACCTATTATTAAGCATGATTTGGACTCATTCTTTGGATCTGGGCAGATTTAACTATGGGGTCATTATCCTCTTGCCCAAAATTCCTCATGTTGACACTATCCGAAAACATAGACCTATATGTCTGCTACAGGTCTGCCTCAGCGACCAACTCGTTAAGACCAGCGTGACCGAGTAGCTACACGCCGCCTCCTTCGTCGTCGGCAAAGGGAAGGTGAGAGGTGGGCGCGACAGAGCTATGTTCATGGCCTACGCGGCCATGTACGTGGCGGCAGAGGAAGCCGAGTGGCAGACGGCGGCCAATCAAGGCTGCAGCGGCCCCTACGTACCTATCGGCCGCCGGAAGGAGCATGGCAGCGATTCGGCGACAACGGATTGGACGATGGCAGAGGTCTCACCGGACAGGGAGGGCATGCATGTGAGGTTACCGTCGGGCATCAGATGCCTCATTTAGTTTAACTTGTCCGATTTAATTGTAATATGTCAAATTTTGTCCGGTTTGCATGAAACTCATTTGGTTTGCATCGAATCCGTGTGGTTTGTTCAATTTACGTTTGAAATGTGCGTGGACGTTTCGGGCATGCCTTGGATGTCCCGTTTTTGTATCATTGTCCGTGAACAAGTCCAAACACATCCATGAACGAATAGTGAGTACAAGTCACCGTGATGTCCTGAGGAAACGTACTAGCTATGTGCCCGTGCAGCTGCACCCGGGAAAGAGAAAGAGAAGATTCGGGTGCACGGGTCGACTTTAATTACCTTCGGTAGTACCTTTGCACTTGACCTGTTTCGCGCTTTCGCTCATAGTGCGCTGCGGATCCGTGTCGCATCTAGTCAACTATCAAATCGTCTCCAGCTGCTAGCTGGCTATATATGGAACAGTGAGACAGCACTGTATACCATGGAGACACAGCGAGCTAGGAGGAGTTGGCAACTTGGCATCACGTCGCATCGGTCGGTCGCGCGCATAGATGTTCAGATGCAAATTGCGTTCCTTTGGCCCGTCACATCTTGCTGCGGGTCAATCAATCCAGCCGGTCCAGTCGCTCGCGTCACACGATTTCTCGTCATGCGTGAAACCATCTAGCCGGCCAGCTAGCTTATCTAGATGTTTTTTTCATAAACTTTCAATTTCAATAATGGCACTACAAAGAACACCTGAGGACGTCTCCAACGCGACCTTCAGATCTCCCGCAATCGTCCGGACCGTGGAAGTCATCCAACACGGTCATGTACCAGTCTGCAGCGCGGTCCGGACGCGTTTTCTCTCACAAACTGGAGACAAAAATAGGAAGAATTGCGGGAGTCCGGACCGATCCCAAGGCCGCTTCTGACCGCCCTAGCCCACCAAAAACCGCTCCCCCTTCCGTGTGCGCTTTCCTCCTGGTGCCAACTGCCTGCATTCATGCATGCCGCTATAGAGCGCGTCGCTCTATATTGAAGGCGGCTCAAAACGGACGTGACCTCTCACTGCCTCCGCCATTGAAGTGGTGCGCCGGCCGAGGGCGTCGCCCGCCACACGCTCCTCCTCGTCGCATTCAAACGCCTTCATTAAACCCGCGTGAAAGTCAAGAAATTAACTACTCCAGCCATATGTCTGTTCAGGAGCGGGCTGGCATTAAACGCAACGCCGTCCGAGCTCCTCCGCCCACCTTCTATTTAAATGAGGCCAGATGCCGGGCAAAAATCACACCACTCTGTCGCTCCCCATCTCCTCATTCACCATTTTCTCCACTCTTCCGATGGCATCCGACTAACTGGTAGAGCTGCTCTCTGGCATAATAGCCGGCTGGGTCGCCTGCCGAGCGAGGCAACTCGCTGCTCCACCTCCCTCGCCTAGCCCGACGGAGCCAGTTGCCGCCCAAGTTGGTGTGTGGTTCCACCACTCGCCAGTCGAAGCCAGCTCGCGGAGAAGTGGCGAGTTGCTCCATCCCGGCACGGCGGCATAGGCATACACTAGTAGAAAACAAGGCATTTGTCCCGGTTCGTAAGGGCCTTTAGTCCCGGTTCTTGAACCGGTACTAAAGGGTCGTTACTAATGCCTCCCCCCTTTAGTCCCGGTTCTTACACGAACCGGGACAGATGGGCATCGACGTGGCCGCTGCTCGCAGCCCAGGCAGGGGGGCCTTTGGTCCCGGTTGGTGACATAAACCGGGACCAAAAAGGCTTCCACGCGTTAGCATTTCAGTGGCTTGGATTTTTGTTTTTTTTAAGAGGGGAGGGGGGGGGGTTTGGGGGGTTAATTTAGGTGTTTCATATATTGTGTTAGCTAGCTAATTAATAGAGAGAGAAGTGTCCTCTCTTATGTCCGTGCTAGATCGACGCTACGTAATATATACATAGAGAGGCCCTCGACACGCTAGCTAGTAAGAAAATGAAGGAAACCATTAAGTACAGAAGTTCGTCATGCATACCGAGAGAAGTGATCGATCGACCTCTCCTTCTCCGAGAGATTGGTCGAACAACAAGTTTTCGTATTATCTATCCAACGCTACTGGCTACATACATATACAATATGTAAGATCTCTTACAATCCCCTAGCATTTGAAATCAACTTCCACATGGTATTCTCCGGCTTTATTGATGACGTGGTTAAGAAAGAATCCCGCCAATTCCTCTTGAATTGCTTTAATGCGATCTTGTGATAGGAGTTCTTTCCGCATCTGCCACGTCTAATTTGAAGAAGGGGGTTAATACATATATATGAATGAAACTCAACAGAAATGATGGTGTAATAAAATGAAATTATGAATATTATTGCTTACGCACTTCATATTCTCTTTTAGAGTAGCCCCGCTTATTTTTCAATGTCGCATTGTAGATGAAATCGCACACGTAATATCCATAGTAATCATTCCCTTGTTCCTGCCACAAGCACTTTACGAGAAATAGAGGTCAATCAAACTGATAATGAAGCATTATAAATGGCATTGATGAAAGTATAACTATAGAATCAACGGGAGATGCGCGCAACTAGATAACCAGTAGTACTTACGTCCGGGTATGTATATCGCAGCTCCTTCAGCAGTCCCGGAGCTTCTGCGCTGAACTGTTTCCAAACCCTGCAAGACAAAGAAAATAATTATTATTACTTGATATATCAGGAAATGAACAAAAAGTTGCCGGTATGGTGCGATAATGATCGATTGAACTTACTTGTTGAGTAATTTAGTCATGTCCCCACAGGTTTCGGGATTTTTCGTCTCGAGTCTAAGACAGTTACTAGTCCCCGCTCAAGCTTAATCTCCAGAAGAACATAGAGGTAGCTGCGCACGCATGCATAACTCATCAATTACATTACTATAACCTCGCTCGAGTAATAAGGGAAACCGAATATGCACACGACAGTAACACTCACTTGAAGTTGTAAGGAAAGAGTATGGTATCTTTGTTTTGATTTTTGATCAACGATTGTAGCAAGTTGGCCTCGGCGTCTTCGGCGTGCTTTTTAACCTGAATTTCATCTATGATATTTGTGTTAATGAACCCAATATCATACATTTCTTGTTTTCTGCACTTGACGATCTTCAATCTGCATAGTATAGTGAGGATAATTAATTATAAATACATGCAATGAAAGAGCTGAGCTATATATAGAGACTTAATGACAGAAATAGTACTTACAGACAGTAGCAAAAGACCGTTAATTTATCTAGGGCCTTTTGATTGAAGAACTCGAAGAACTCCTCAAATGGAACAGCCAACAGATCAGTTCCAACGAGGTCATGCTCCTCTTTAATGTTCAGATATAAAGTATTCGTCCCCCCAGACTCTCTGCAGGTTTTCATGTACCAATTATGGAATCTTCGCATGATCATTGTTAGAGATTTTTCATCTTTGACGAGAGGCTTCCGTACTCAGATTCTGTATGTCCACCTCCATGAAATCAGGAAGTTGATCGTCAGGCAGGTAATCTGCAAGATTGCCATAACCGGCCACCGTCCCCGGAGCATTAGCGATGATGTCGCCGCTAGACACATTGAGCGGGGGGCACGATTGATTTGCTTGTTCGCCGAGCTGGGGAATTTTTTTCGCGGCTGCTCATTCTTTTGACCTTTGATGTCTGACAGTACTTCCCGACCTCCCGCCTCTGGCTATACTGCTAGACGCCGGAGCAGACGGAGCGGCTGCATCGTCTGTCTTCTTTCGTGCTTGCTTACGAGGCGGAGGAGAAGGACTACGACGCGCCGGAGCAGCTGGGGCGGCGGCGGGTCTCTTCCGCCCTTGCTGGTGAGGCGGAGAAGGTGGAGGCTGCTGGCTGCTCGGGCGCGCCGGCGCAGGCGGAGAAGGAGGCGGAGTGCCGCCACGCGTCGGAGAAGGAGGCCGACTGCCCTGATCGTCACTCGCCGGAGGAGGAGGCGGTGGAGGAGGCGGAGTGCCCTGACTCACCGGAGGAGGAGGTGGTGGAGGAGGCGGAGTGCCCTGACTCGCTGGAGGAGGAGGAGAAGGAGGCGGAGGCGTCCAGTTCGGAAGGTTGATGAGCTCCTTCCGCCATAGGCATGGAGTCTTCAAAGCAGAACCCAGCCTAGTCTCCCCTTCACCGGTAGGGTGGTCAAGCTGGAGGTCCTCAATTCCCTCCATTATTTCATCCACCATCACCCTAGCATATCCTTCTGGAATCGACCGGCAGTGGTAAGTTGCGCTGAGTTCAGTAGGATAAACAGAGCCAACAGCCGCCTTGACCTTCAAATTCATCCACTTCGTCATAATGTGGCAATTTTGAGATTCTGTGATAGCATCCACGGGATAGCTGGCAGGAGCCGTCAAGACATGCTCCGGCTGAAGCGGCTCAGTGGAAGCCACGCTGCTTCTCCGCTGAGATGGCGGGGTAACCGGGGAAGCTTGCAAGTCGTTGCTGCGTTACGCTTCTCGTTCCTCTAGCCCCATTACCCTTTCGTGCAGCGCTGCAGTTGGCTCTGCTCGCTTTCTTCCTCCTCTCCTGGGTTTTGTAACCCCCTGCGTCCGGAAAACCAACCTTCCATGGAATGGAGCCTGGCGTGCCTCGTGTCCGTCCAGGGTGCTCATGATTCCTGACGGCCATTGTGAGCTCGTCCTTCTCCCTGTCTGGAATGAACGTCCCTTGCTGCGCTGCATCGATATAGTGCCGAAGCTTGGTGACTGGTATTTTCGATTGCTCGTCCGTCCAACGGCACTTCCACGATACTGAGGTCCAAGGTTCCGCCAGCCCCGAAGAACCAAGTCCGACAACGGTCTGGCCAGTTCATTGTCTCTGGTTCGATCCCTTTATCAAGCAGATCATTCTCAGCCTTGGACCACTTAGGCCGGGCTTTGAGGTAGCCACCTGACCCCGTGCGATGGTGAAACTTCTTCTTCACAACATTTTTCTTGTTTGTCTCCGACATATTCTTACTCTTTTCCGATGTCTTGTGGGCCACAAATGCGGGCCAGTGATCTTTGATCTTCTCATATTTGCCGATGAATTCTGGTGTCTCTTCTTTGTTGACAAACTTGTTCAGCTCTTTCCTCCACCTCCTGAATAGGCTTGCCATCTTCTTAAGAGCACAAGACTTGATTAATTGCTCTTTAACTGGCTTCTCCGGATCCTCCTCTGGCGGTAGGGTGAAATTTGCCTTCAGCTCAGTCCAAAGATCATCTTTCTACATATCATTGACATAAGACACCTCAGGGTCTTTCTCCTTAGGCTTATACCATTGTTGGATGCTGATCGGGATCTTGTCCCTAACAAGAACCCCGCACTGAGCAGAAAATGCGTTCTTTGTCCGGATGGGTTCAATCGGTTCGCCGTCGGGCACGATTGCTATGATCTCAAACCTTTCATCCGAGCTCAACTTTTTCTTCAGGCCTCGTCTCCTTACCGAAGTTGTGCTCGATTCGGTGGGCTAGAAAAAGGAAGAAAGATGAGAGTTAATTAATATGTGTACATATACCAAAACAATGAATGCATCAATTAACTAGTCAGCACGGGCTTAACTAATATATATATATATATATACCTGGCCGGACTCGGTTCGGTCACCGGAGCAGTCAGCGCAGTCTCCTTCTTGTACCTCCATTGGGTCACCGGAGCCATCATGAACATAGCCCTCTTCTTGTACCGCATTAATGGGCCGGAGCCATCATGAAAATAGCCCTCTTCTTCACCTAGTCCCTCCTGACCATCGGTGTCGTTGAGAAATGACGCAGCGACATCACTTCCTTGTGCGATTATGTCCCCCAACATCGCTTCTGTTGCTTCATCTCGGGAGTGCTCCATAGTTTCTGCAAATATTTACAACATGTCAATTATTATTCAAACATGGTACAGATGGATATATATTAGTGGAAAACGTAGAACTAGCTAGCTAATCACAATAAGGAATCATGTTAGTGGCCTCGACGCTGCTTCTCTAGGGTTTGGGGTGGCCTAGACAACGCTTCAAGGGTTTGGGGTGGCCTCGACACAACGCTTCAAGGGTTTGGGGTGGCCTCGACGACAACGCTCTTTTAACTTGGTAAATTTGGGTGGCCTCGAGAGAGTTTGTTGGGTAGGGGCGCGGCGGGAGGGGGTAGGAGACCAACATCGTTTTTTCTCTAGGGTTTGGGTGTCCTCGAGAGTTTTGGTCGAGCGAGAAGGCCGAGGGGAGTGCTGCCGTGGTATAAGTTATCACGGTCGAGAGGGGGTATATATATCGACCGCCCCTCATGTCGAAGTTATCCGGGAAGGGGTTATATCGACAACGATGCGACCAACATATACATGGGAAAATAATGTTATCGGGGAGGGGGTATATCGACCCTCCCCCCTCGTATTGAAGTTATCGGGAGGGGTATATCGACGACGACAGACCCGATAAAACATAAGAAAACAAAGAAGAAATAAAAAGAGGAGAAGAAAAAAGGAATAGAGGAGAAGATCGAAGGAAAAAAAGGAAAAAAAGAGGAGAAGAAGAAAGGAATAGAGGAGAAGAAGAAAAATAGATTTTTTTTTTTCTTCTCGCTTATTCCTTTCTTCTTCTCCTTTCTTTTCTTCCTTTTCTCTTCTTATTTATTTCTCGTCTTGTCCTCCTTTCTTCCTCTTCTTATTTTCCTTTTTCCTCTCATTCTTTTAGTATTGCTTGTTTAAAAAAAATGTTCAAATAGAAAATTTCGAAAAAAAGTAAAGGTTTTGCCTAATGCATTGTTCATATTTCATCAACATATATGCATACAAAAAAGCATACATACATACATACATACATACATATATACATACATATATACAAAAAACATACATACTTTCCTAGCTAGCAAAAAAGCATACATACATACAAAAAGCATACATAGATACATATATATATATATATATATATATATATATATATATATATATATATATATATATATATATATATATATATATATATATATATATATATGGCAGGGGCAGGGCAGGGCGGCTCACTATGAGCGGCGTCGGGGCGACGGCGAGGTCGGGGCCGCCTGAGGCGAGGCGGTGGCGCGAGGCGCAGAGACAGCGTCGAGGCGGCGATGGCGTCGAGGCGACGCGGCGATGGCGTCGAGGTGCGACGGGCGAGGGACGACGTCGGGGCAGGGGCGCGGGCTCGGGGGCGGCGTTAGCGGCGGCGACGGCGAGGCACGGGCGATGGCGGCGGCAGGGGTGGTGGACGGCGTCGGGGCAGCCTGGCGGCGATGAGCTCGACGTCGTCGGGGGCAAATGGAGATGAGAAACTGAAATTTTCACAAGTCCTGGTTATATACCAAGCGCATTGGTCGGTTCGTGGCAGCAACCGGGACCAATGCCTTTAGTCGGTTGGTGCCACCAACCGGACTAAGATAACATTGGTCGGTTGGTGGCACGAACAGGACTAATGCTCTTTAGTCCCGGTTGGTGCCACCAACCGGGACCAAAGGCCTTGCGCTGCCTGCGGCCAAAACTTTAGTCCCACCTCGCTAGTTGAGAGGGGCTCGGAGTGGTTTATAAGCCCCACTGCGGCTACCCTCTCGAGCTCCTCTCAAATGCAGGCTTACGGGCCTAATCTCACACTGTGCTGCCTGTGGGCCTATTGAACCTTCTGCGGGCCTGAATTCTGGCCCAGGTTGGGATTCTAGTCGTATTCAGGCCGTGGTGGCCCAATAGGTGGCAGTTTTTTTATTTGTTTTCCAGTTTTTTTTGTTTTATTTTTTGCATTATTTATTTTATTTTGTTTTTTGCTTTATTTTTTAATTCTTTTTTGCTTTTAGTTTTAGAAAAATTATAAACTTTCTGTTAGTGCCATTAGTTTTCAAATTTGAAAACACTTTTTTTTTTTTCTTTTCTTTGTTGCTTTATTTATTTTATTTTGTTTCTACTCACAACAAAATACTTATTGTTGCTATTTTTATTTTTTTTCCAGTTTTTGTTTTGTTTTTGCATTATTTATTTTGTTTTGTTTTTGCTTTATTTTTTAATTCTTTTTGCTTTTAGGTCAGCAAAATTATAAACTTTCTGTTAGCGCCATTAGTTTTAGAAAAATTATAAACTTTCTGTTAGTGCCATTAGGTTTAAAATTTGAATAATTAAAATTTGAATTCTTTGAAATTTGTGTGAATCACAAGTTTGTGATTAACTTTACTAAAAAAATGAACATTGATGCGCCTATAGAGAAAATTCAACCTAAATTCATAATAAAGCATTTCAAATGAACTCTGAAAAAGTTGAAAGTTGGCATGTGCATGTACAAAATGGACAATGGTATCATACTCGTCTGTTACAAAGTTGGCATGGTATCATCATAATAGTTGCGGGAGAAAGTCTTCACTTTTTCTTCATTTGTGTCATTTGCTTATTGCGCCGTAACCATGGATAATCTTCATCGTTTATCGGGATCTTTGGGTCAGCCTTGACTTTGAAGGAGGAATTTCATGAAACTTTTCATAATCTTGAGACATGTCTGCTTGCCCTCCACTCCCACGATGTCTCTTTTCCGAAAGAACTATGTGGCGCTTTGGCTCATCGTATGATGTATTCACTTCCTTATCTTTTCTTTTTCTCAGTCTGGTAGACATGTCCTTCACATAGATAACCTGTGCCACATCATTGGCTAGGACGAACGATTCGTCAGTGTACCCAAGATTTTTTAGATCCACTGTTGTCATTCCGTACTGTGGGTCTACCTGTACCCCGCCTCATGACAGATTGACCCAGTTGCATTTAAACAAAGGGGCCTTAAAATCTACTCCGTAGTCAAGTTTCCATATGTCCACTATGTAACCATAATATGTGTCCTTTCCCCTCTCGGTGGCTGCATCAAAGCGGACACCGCTGTTTTGGTTGGTGCTCTTTTGATCTTGGTCGATCGTGTAAAATGTATTCCCATTTATCTCGTATCCTTTCCAAATCATTACAGTCGAAGATGGTCCCCTGGACAACAAGTAGAGCTCATCACAAACAGTCTGTCACCTCCGAGGCGTGTTTCCAACCAACTGCTGAAAGTCTGATGTGTTCACATGTAATCCAGTCGTCGCCTTTGCTCCGGGTGTTTGGGCGCAGATCGTTCTTGTGTTCATCGACATACGTGGTCACCAAGGTAGAGTTCAGAGAACTGCGTGAGTGTGCTTGAGACCAAGAATATTCGTCCCTGCATATTATTGAGTCCTTTCCAAGCATGCCTTTTCGGTCGATCTCCCCTCATACCGCGATTTAGGGAGACCTATCTTCTTAAGGCCAGGAATGAAGTCAACACAAAACCCGATGACATCCTCTGTTTGATGGCCCATGGAGATGCTTCCTTCTAACCTAAGCGCGATTACGGACATATTTCTTTAGGACTCCATGAACCTCTCAAAGGGAACATATTGTATAGAAATACGAGCCCCGAATGACAATCTCGTCGACTAGATGAACTAGGGCGTGCGTCATGATATTGAACAAGGATGGTGGGAACACCAGCTCGAAATCGACAAGACATTCGCCACATCACTCCTTAGCGTTGGTGCGATTTCTGGATCGATCACCTTCGAGATATTGCATTGAGGAATGCACATAGCTTCACAATGGCTAATCGGACGTTTTCGGTAGAAGCCCCTCAATGCAACCGGAAGCAGTTGCGTCATAATCACGTGGCAGTCATGAGACTTTAGGTTCGGAACTTTTCTCGGCATATTTATTATTCCCTTTATATTCGACGAGAAGCCAGTCGAGACCTTCATCTTGAGCAGGCATTCAAAGAAGATTTCTTTCTCTTCTTTCGTAGAGCGTGGCTGGCAAGACCTTCATCTTGCTTGGAGGCATGCCGTCTTTTTCGTGCAAGCGTTGCAGGTCCTCCGTGCCTCGGTGTATCTTTTGTCTTCCCATACACGCCCAAGAAGCCTAGCAGGTTCACGCAAAGGTTCTTCGTCACGTGCATCACGTCGATCGAAGAGCGGACCTCTAGGTATTTCCAGTAGGGTCCCAAAATATAGATTTCTTCTTCCACATGGGTGCCTGTTTCTCAGCGTCATTCGGAACAACTAGTCCGCCGGGACCCTTTCCAAAGATTACGTGTAAATCATTGACCATAGCAAGTACGTGATCACCGGTACACATGGCGGGCTTCTTTCGGTGATCTGCCTAGCCTTTGAAATGCTTGCCTTTCTTTCGACATTGGTGGTTGGTCGGAAGAAATCGACGATGGCCCAGGTACACATTCTTCCTGCAGCTTCCCAGGTATATATACTAGCGGTGTCAAGTAAACAGCACGTGCATGCGTGGTATCCCTTGTTTGTCTGTCCTGAAAGGTTACTGAGAGTGGGCCAATCGTTGATGGTCACGAACAGCAACGCCTTTAGGTTAAATTCCTCCTGTTTGTGCTCATCCCACGTACATACACCGTTTCCATTCCACAGCTGTAAAAGTTCCTCAACTAATGGCCTTAGGTACAAATCAATGTCGTTGCCGGGTTGCTTAGGGCCTTGGATGAGAACCGGCATCATAATGAACTTCCGCTTCATGCACATCCAAGGAGGAAGGTTATACATACATAGAGTCACGGGCCAGTGCTGTGATTGCTGCTCTGCTCCCGAAAGGATTAATGCCATCCGCGCTTAAAGCAAACCATACGTTCCTTGGGTCACTTGCAAACTCATCCGGTACTTTCTCTCGATTTTTCTCCACTGCGACCCGTCGGTGGTGCTCTCAACTTCCGTCTTTCTTACGGTCCTCACTATGCCATCGCATCAACTTGGCATGCTCTCCGTTTCTAAGCAGACGTTTCAACCATGGTATTATAGGAGCGTACCACATCACCTTCGCAGAACCCTCTTCCGGGGCTCGCCGTCAACATCACCGGGGTCATCTCGTCGATCTTATACCGTAATGCACCGCATACCGGGCATGCGTTCAGATCCTTGTACGCACCGCGGTAGAGGATGCGGTCATTAGGGCATGCATGTATCTTCTGCACCTCCAATCCTAGAGGGCATACGATCTTCTTTGTTGCGTATGTACTGTCGAGCAATTCGTTATCCTTTGGAAGCTTCTTCTTCAATATTTTCAGTAGCTTCTCAAATCCTTTGTCAGACACATCATTCTCTGCCTTCTACTCCAGCAATTCCAGTACGGTATCGAGCTTTGTGTTGCCATCTTCGCAATTGGGGTACAACCCTTTTTTGTGATTCTCTAACATGCGATCAAACTTCATCTTCTCCTTTGGACTTTCGCATTGCGTCCTTGCATAGACAATGACCCGGCGGAGATCATCATCATCGGGCACATCGTCTGGTTCCTCTTGATCTTCAGCAGCTTTGCCCGTTGCAGTATCATCGTGCACATCGTCTGGTTCCTCTTGATGTTCAGTAGCATCATCGTATTCAGGGGGCACATAGTTGTCATCGTACTCTTCTTCTTCGCCGTCTTCCATCATAACCCCTATTTCTCCGTGCCTCATCCAAACATTATAGTGTGGAATGAAACCCTTGTAAAGCAGGTGGGTGTGAAGGATTTTCCGGTCAGAGTAAGACTTCGTATTCCCACATATAGGGCATGGACAACACATAAAACATTCTGCTTGTTTGCCTCAGCCGCTTCGAGAAAATCGTGCACGCCCTTAATGTACTCGGAGGTGTGTATGTCACCGTACATCCATTGCCGGTTCATCTGCGTGCATTATATATAATTAAGTGTGTCAAAAACTATTACAGAACATCATGAATAGATAATTAAGTGACCAAATTAATAGAAGTTCATCATCACATTAAAACCAAAGTACATACATAGTAAAAGTAAGAAAATAATACAAGTATCTATCTAAACATACAAGTAAGAATATTTTTCCTTTCAGAAAGAAGATAAGAACAAGAGGCTCACCACGGTGGTGCCGGCGATGAGATCGGCACGGGCGATCGATGGCGGTGAAGACGGAGACGGGACGTGACATACCGCTAAACCTAGACAAATATTGAGGGAAATGGAGTTTGGAGGTCGAGCTTGGAGAGGAGAAAGTTAAGTAGTGTGGCTCGGGCATTCCATCGAACACCTTGTGTGCATAGGAGGTGGGCTAGAGCACCACAAAGCTCTCCAACGGCCGGGCAGAAAAATAGAGCAGTGAAGTGCTCTGCTCGCGGGCGAGGGGTATATATAGGCAATTCATTGGTCCCGGTTCGTGGCATGAACCGGGACTAAAAACATCCTTTGGTCCCGTTCAAGCCACCTACCGACCAATGGTGGTGAGCGAGGCGAGGCCCATTGGTCCCGGTTCGTCCCACCAACCGGGACCAAAAGGTCCAGACGAACCGGGACCAATGGCCCACATGGGCCGGCCGGCCCCCGGGGCTCACGAACCGGGTCCAATGCCCCATGGGTCCCGGTTCTGGATTGAACCGGGACTAATGGGCTGACCCGACCTGGACCATTGCCCCCTTTTCTACTAGTGATAGTGGTTGTCTTCGACGACACCGCATCGTCCCCCGCCTCCCCTGTCTGCGACCGCGTCTACCGTGCCGGCAACCGCGCCATCCGTGCCTGCGGTCGTGCCATGCAGGCAGAGACAGAAGCCGGATGCACGGAGATCGACTAGTCGATGGCCAGCGTGTCCGCGTCCGTCGAGATCATCGAGAATAAGTAGAACACAAAAGGTCGCTGCCGTTTGGGTCCCATGAAGGCCACCGCCGAGGCGACGCCAGCACACACAGTCGGTATCTTGCCCGGTTCTTCTTCAGCGCGGACCATCATCGACCCCGTATGGACTCCACGGAAGCAGAGCCGCTCCCTTCCCCTCGCGCTGAGGCATCAGTCAGGGTTTCCACTTTGATGAGCGGCGAGGAAGCGAGCCGTCCTTTTGCGCTGAAGCATATACCTCTGGGGCTCCCGGCAGTCCGGTGATCGGGCTGCCGGACATGAGGAAGACAAAAGGAATCCGCGGGCAACTATTGTGATTAGATATTAATTATACCTACAGAGCCGGACTAGCACCGCTTATTTGATGTAAATGTAATGAAATATGTCATGTTTTTATAAAAATCCGGTCGTGTTTGCACGAATTTCAGTCAGTTGGATCGAATTGTTGTTAAAATGCATGCGGCTATGGTTGGATGGTGCATCCCCTGTCCGTTGCGGGTCCCGTTGAAGATGCCCTAAAGAACATTAGTTTATGACCGAACAGGTGAAAATGAACAAAATTGGCCCTTATCTGAAACTTCAACACAAAATGGCCCCAATGTAAAAATATTTCACGAAATAGCCCCTTTTGCATGATGTCCAGGGCTAGGGTGCCATGCTAGATAGCATGATGCCCCGGGTTAGGGCGTCATGCTATTTGGCATGGCGCCCTAGGCCGGCGCGCCATGCTACATGTTGCTACCATGGCGCCCTAGCCCGGGGCGTCGTGCTCTTTAGCATGGCGCCCTAGCTACGGGCGTCATGCAAAAAAGGGCCATTTCATAAAATATTTTCAGATTAAGGTCATTTTATGTTGAAGTTTCAGATATGGGCCAGTTTTATTCATTTTCACACCGAACAGTGATCATAACTGATAAGAAAAAGTAGACCTCTGTAGCTGACCAGCGTTAACGCAGGCGGCGGAGACAGCTGGCTGCCTGTTTGCATCTGCATGCCTGGGTGCTATAGCTGGCCGGCTACGGTCTGAATGCGGCCATGGACTTTGACTGGCCGCTGTCCCGTTGCCTTCAGAGGCATGCAGCACACTCAGGGGGTGTTTGTTTTAGAAGTCCTAGGACTTTTTCTAGTCCCAGAGACTAATTAAAAGAGTCTCTCTAGTAGAGTCTTTTTTTAGTCCCTGTAGAAAAAATCCCTCCCGTTTGGTTCCTAGGGACTTTTTCTAGTTCCTGGGACTAAAAAGTCCCTAAACCAAACACCCCCTCGCACCCGAGATCTTGCTTGGATCCGGCTATATCCGTCAAGTAACTGATCGGCGATGATGATAGTACAGGCAGCGCGTATCACTGTGGGTGTCGCATGATAAGTTTCGATCGACGCCGATTTGTCTTAATCAATTCGATGCATGCGTACGTTTGGAATAAAAAATTTAGATGGGATGCTGGGTTTCTTTCCTTCAGGAGAATTGGTACCGTACCACAAGGAAAACCGATACTACATTTGATCGAGCGTCTTGATTAACTTGCATGGAAACCAAATATATACCGAGACATAACATGTTCTAGTATAACATATGCCACCCATGCCATGATTGCATGACATACTAATTAACTTCGACATAACATGCAGTAAGCAGCTAAGATGATCGATCGATATGTATCTACCGGTCCTTCTGACGGGCCCATGTATGCACGCAACTGACGCAAGCTAGACATTTCATGATAACAACAGGCTCTAGCTAGGTCGGGAGTCGGGACCGATAGACTAGTTCCGCGATCAAGCCAGCGGGGAGTTGAAAATTCTCTGGCCACGGGACAGGATCGCCTTGGGATCATACTTCCTCTTCCGCTCCCCGAACCTGGCCCACTTGGCCGGACCAAAGTGCTTCTTCTCCCACCCGGCCTGGTCGGGGTAGTACGACAGGTACTGCACGCACCGTATCCTGGCCTCCTCGCAGAACCGTAAGATCTCGTCGTTCTGCTCCTCCAGGCGCCCAAGGTCGCCGTCGGACACGGCCGACCGGAGGATTCCCACCGTGTAGAACACCTCTTCCTCCTCCGGGAACACCGCCGACAAGTCGCTGTCCCACCTGTTCCGGTTCATGGGGTAGACGAGGACGGGTCCCTTGGCGCCGGTGACGCCGCGGCGGAGGATGCCATGGAAGACGCCGGCGGCGAAGTCCAGGACGCGGGAGCGCGGGAGGAAGAGAATGAGCCAGGGGTGCGGCACGTCCCATTGACCGGCGGCGCGGAGCTTGAGCTCGCCGCCGCGCACGCGGTCCAGGAACTCCACGTACGACACGTCATGCACGGACGCGAAGCCCCGCTCGTACCGCAGCTCACGCAGTAACGTCTCCATCCTCTGCATGTATATGCATGCACCAGTCAATAACTTTTCACACTGTTTCCCTAAAAAAAATAACTTTTCACAGTGAACAGTTTTACGCATGCATGCATGCATATGCATATGCATGAGACTATCGACGTGTCAAAGTAGTAGTACTACATTATGAAAAGGGTGTGTCTAGGGAAAATACACTTTGGTTCTTGGTTGTATATGCTCCTTATATGGAGATTTTTTTAATATTTTAATAAAAGGTCAAAATAAGTAAAAACTATTTTGACAAAAACTTGACTTACTTTTGCACAAGTATATAAATTTTCATAAAAAACAAAGTTGACTTCACAGCAAAAAACATAAAATTTATTTGCTATTATAGGTCACTATTCTCACTATTTTAGCCAAAAAATTGTGTTTTTTTAAAAGAAGTCAAAGGGAGATTTTCTTTTTGTGAATTTTTTCTCACGAGTACAATAAAAGGTCAAGTTTATTTCAATTTTTTTTAGGAATTTCTGACTTTTTATTGAATTAATAAATGTTTTTTTCATATGGGGTGTAGATGTCCCTATAGACCAAAAATCTGCCTCCGTGTGTCTAGGTCAAGTGATATACTAGTATACAAGAAGAAAAAAGAAAAAACCAAAAATAAAATTTTCGTACGAATTTCCATGTATGTTTGGAAGATAGCATCGACTGAGACATAACAAAGTATCAGTCGACGGAGACTTAACAAAACTGTTATGTAAAATATGTACGTCCCACCATTATGCTGACTTTTCCAGCCATCTACTCCGCAAGAGACCAGGACAAATACCGTATAAATTATTAAAAGGTGAACGAGCGAGTTTTACTTTTTGAGCAATTGGTGGCGGGCACAGTGTGACGTGTATATGCATGGAAGTGGTAGAGCATGTAGGCCAGGCATCTGCATGTAAGGTCCCTGTCCCATCCCATACATCGGATCTAGCTTGTTCGTGCGCTAGCCTACTAGGTGTACTGGCTAACAGATATAACACTCCATGGAAATACTGTTGATCGATGTTGAAAAGCTTATATGTCGACATGGATGCACTTATATAATTCTGGCAAAGGTATATTTTCTACTGTTGTGAGAGGCTTATGGATCTCATAATATAAACTCACAACTCACACTGGTCATTCTGGTGAGCCTTTGGATCAACTCAATGCCAAAACGAGTGTGCATTTACCATTGCGCAATTATAGATTTAGAATGAGAAATTGTGTGCAGACTGCCTTATTGTTTTCGGCTAAAAGAAAGGTTTTTTATAGGTAACTAAAATAAAAGTTTCTGCACATATGATTTGTACCACCTTAGCAGTCTCGATGATTCGGCCCTCATGTCCAGGAAGTTAAAAACTTGCTCCTTCCTTTCTTGGAAGTTAAACTGGCGTGGAATGGTCGTGATGCCAATAGAGCCGCTGATAAGCTAGCTAAGTTAGGTTTAGCTGAAAGTCTTTGTAAAGTTTGGTTTTCTGTACCCCAGAGCACATTCTAGAGTTTCTTTCGGACGACATTCCTAGTTTTGGTTAAGGTGAAATAAAGCGGCGGCATTTTGATCCTAAAAAAATAGCAGTCTCGTTGATGTGGAACTTAGCGGATTCCTAATAAGTTCGTTACCAGAAATCTAATCATAGATTGGCATTGTTTTATTTTAGCTCCCGTCATCTCTCTATATAAATAGCCTGCACACGTTTTCTAAAACAGTTTGACTAATTCACATCTAGATGTTTTTTAAGGATGTCACATCTAAGCTCCCACAAATATATAATGCGGCAACAAGAAACAAAAAAGGTTAGGACAAAAAAAATAGATCACAAACAGAGTCAACATCAACTTAGATGTGACATAGTTATGTCACATCTAGATGTGTCCTAGACAGACCCTTTCTAAAATGCCACACGTGCTGTACTGCAATTTTTACCTGTGTTTTTTATGAAGTTTGAAAAACAGTGAGAAAGTAACAACAAAATATTTTTCCGACGGAAAAGGCAGTGAGATGCGCATTTCCAAGGGCAGGCAGAGGCTAGGCCTAGTACGTACTACGACGTTGGTGGTGCACGGATCTGCATGCAGGCTTGAGCCATGCACGCATGCATCCACGTCATAGGTGGCCAAAAGTCACGATCCCATGACTCGATGTGTAGTTTACCTTTACCAGCGCTACACGACGGGCACCCGCACCGACAAAGGTGGTCGTTTATTACCTTTTCGACGTCGGGCTCGCCGCCGGCCGTGCCGCCGTAGTATAGCGCTCCCTCAAGGCAGTAGAGGACGCCGCCTGCCTCCTCGGCGAGCTTGGCGACACGCGCTGCGGCGTCGGGCTCCGAGCAGAAGGACAATGACGACGGCGATGGCGAGCGCCAGCCCCCAATCAGGCCCTTGTCCGCGAGGACCGTGCCCTCGACGTAGTCCATGAGCCCGGACAGAGCGTCGCCACGCTCGACGTCTATGAGTCGCTCCTGGCCGCCCGTCAGTGCGGCGGCGCCCGTGTACAGGAGCCGCACCCAGCGCGCCCTCGTCGGCGCGGGCACGAGCGGTATGCGCGCCCGCGTTATGACGCCGAACTGCCCAAGCCCGCCCAGCACGGCGTCGAACAGGTCGGAGTTCCTCTCCTTCGAACACGTCACCATCTCTCCGAGCCCTACATATCCATTTAGGAGCCGGATCCCCTGACGTACGGCCCCCTGCCGTTGGGCCGCTGACAGGTGGGTCCGGGCCCACACGTCAGTGTGTGGGCCGTACGTCAGAGGAGCCACGTCCATTTACAAGGGCGGATCCTCGACGTCGGCCCCCTGCCGTTGGGCGGTGACGAGTGGGTCCGGGCCCTGCGTCGGTGTGTGGGCCAGTCGTCGGAGGAGCCACGCCCATTTACAAGGAGCGGATCTCGACGTCGGCCGCTGCCGTTGGGCGGCGACAGGTGGGTCCGGGCCCTGCGTCGATGTGTGGGCCGTACGTCAGAGGAGCCACGTTCATTTACAAGGGAGCCGGATCCCCTGACGTACGGCCCCCTGCCGTTGGGCCGCTAACAGGTGGGTCCGGGCCCACACGTCAGTGTGTGGGCCGTATGTCAGAGGAGCCATGTCCATTTACAAGGGAGCCGGATCCCCTGACGTACGGCTCCCTGCCGTTGGGCCGCTGACAGATGGGTCCAGGCCCACACGTCAGTGTGTGGGCCGTACGTCAGAGGAGCCACGTCCATTTACAAGGGAGCCGGATCCCCTGCCGTTGGGCCGCTGACAGGTGGGTCCGGGCCCACACGTCAGTGAACGTGCTGTCATCAATGAAGTATGAAGCGTGCATGTACGCAGCGTACTCACCGGTGATGACGTCCAGTTCTTGGACGTTGGAAATCTGGGGGCCGTAGCGGAAGGCCTGGCCGCTGATGCCGGCGTTGGAGAGCGTGCCGCCGACGGTGAGGTGGAGGTAGTCGGTCCACGAACGCGGCGTTAGGCCGTGTGCGAGGGCGGCGTGCAGCACGTCCACCCAGAGCTGTTCGCCGCCGGCGTCTATGTACTGGCCTTCAACCGACACGGAGAGGCGGGAGGCATTGGAGCCTCCGCCGAGGCGTCCGAGCGACGGCATGTCGACCACGACGCCGTCGGGCGCGGTCGCCTGGCCACGGACGGAGTGGCCGCGTCCCCGGGCGGACACCGGGAACGGGGACGAGCGCGCGCACGAGGCGCGCAGCAGCGCGGCGATGTCTGCGGGGCACGACGGATAGAGCACGGCCGCCGCCGGCGCGACTGTCACGTTGCCGAAGTCAGTGGACGCGAGCGCGGTGGCCTCGGCTTCGTCGCGGATCAGCGCGGCGACGCCGAAGTCGCGGAGCTCGTCGCGGAAAGGGGAGGCCGGCGTCCACGCGAGCGCGTCGGCGTCAGCGCGTGCGCCCTGCACGGTCTGCAGGAAGCAGCCGAGCACGAAGAGGGCAGCCATGACCATCTCGATCGATCTCTGTGTTTTTGTGATCGAAATTGCTTTGCACACGATCTTCGTACATACGATCTGATGTGTCTTCACTAGACAACATGCTGCATTGGTTTTCTTTTCCCGATTGAGCTGGTTGATTGGACGAAAGCACACGCAACAGCACATCGTATATGTTTCCGACGTGAAAATGTAGTACTTATAGCAGCTCTGGTTTGTGATTCTTCTCTTGCGGGGGGTGGGCTATAAATAACCGGCGCGTGCGGCGCGGAGAGCAGTGATAGCGAGGACGAGCTCGCCTGCTCCCGGAAAGCGTACCAATAGGACACCGCCGCATGCACATGTTTAATCAATACGGTCGTATGGAGAAGAGTAGAGTACAACCCATTGAACAACGTCAAGGAGACGGCGCCGTGAGAAAATGGAAGTGACGTGACGGAACCGTTGTCTGTCCCGTTGGTACATGACAAATATTTACCAGTACATAAACCGTCAGAATTAACGACATGCAGTGCCCGCTCTCCCCGCCCCCCTTTACTCGGCGCATGATGATAAAAACATGCCTCTTGGGGCGCCGCACAATCTCCAGAGCTCATGGCTATGGCGATGGCGGCGATGGGAAACGATGGATTCGATCTGTTTGACATGTATGTTCCATGCCCTGGCTTTATCCTTTGTACTTGTCGGCGCTGCTACCAGATCAGTGTATTAGCATGCTCCTCCCTGCACCTCATAGGTTTTCCTTGCCGAATCTTGCCGGCGGCAACTCCATACTACGGGACGAACCCACTGAAACTTTAGTCTGCACGCCCTCCAGGTCCAGCATGGGCGATGCCGGTGACGCCAGCGCTGACATTAGAAGCAGATTTGCAAGGGGGCGACCCTGTCAGTGCCAAACTCAGAGCAGTCAACTGGGAAAGATGATACTCAGGCACAGGGCTGGACCAAAAGGTATATAAAATTAACACGGTATTTGTAGTTCTTATATGCCTTGAATTATGATACATTGTGTGCACTTCTTGGTGCTGAAAAACATTTTTGAAGCTCGACTGATGTGAGTGCCCAGTCAAGGCGTATAATAGTAACAATTAGCGAAATCTGGCAACTATTCCCATATTTATGTGGCTTCCTTGAGTGAAAGATGAACTTGGGCTACTGCCTTCAGCGGGGGAAAATTTCAGTTGATTTACTGCACAACTGTGCGTTGGTAGCAATAATAATCCGTCCCATGAGCGGGAATCCAGTGTGTTTGATTTTCAAACTCTTTCGGAGGGATCCGCTCGGCTGGAGCAGGTCTACTTGAACGAGCCAGCTGCATCTTCTCTTCATATCCAGTACCCGCATACAACCTACCTGCAATCAAAGGCCTGATGTGTGCCCCAGAGGGTGATGCATCCTGACCAAGGTGAGTGAACTGATAAACTCAACTGATAAACCCTGTGACGGTCTCATGGGATGAAGGTCTGGTCTGTGATATTTTTTGAGAAAATGATGCAAAACAAAGTTTGTCAACCCCAGTCCGAGAAGATTTTGAGGATTTTTTATGCGTGGCATTTTGATAGTAAAGGTCTTTTTTCGGTGAGATCAGTGAATAAACTCTATGTCCGATTGAGAGATGGGCCTGAAGCTTCAGCGTCATACCATGCAGAACAGACTATCCGATGGAGCAAGATTTCGGAAGTTCCATGCCAATCAAAAATTTGCCAATTTGTGTGGAGACTGGCCCATAATAGTTTGTCACTGAAAATGAATATTGAGCATAGGAAAACGTAGGGTGATATCAGAGACAACAAGAAGATGGTGCACATTTATTCCTTTCTCAAATGCAAGGAAGTAAAAAAAAAAGCGTGGAGAATGCTGGATTTGGAGACAGCGGCAACGCTTGTGTGCATGCCCGGATGCAAAATCATTGGTAAATGAGATCCTTCAGATGGAAGAGGAAAAAACTATCCTGATATTTAGTCTGCCTTAAAACTGATGGAGTAGGAGGAACAAAAGCAATTCCAGGGACAAAAACTGTATTTCAAATCAAGAGATGGTGCGCTGAATCATTGGCGTTTTAATGGAATCGTGGGTTCCAATTAAAATAAAAAAACTGGTGTGTCCGACATGTCTGCGTCTGCTTTCCAGCGGCAGCTCCATCGTAGCCGGTTTGGAATCATGACCACTGTGATGTGGAATCAGACACCCTCATCGATGGTGCCAATCCACCGGCAAAGCGAACAAGTCCAAAAAGTACAGATAAAAGTAGTATTATCCTTAGAGGACATGTTGCTACAGGACATAAACGTCGCTGCTATTCCTTGGACGCCGTCGCCTGGCACCGTACAAACGCCCGCTCCCTCCGTTTGCCTGCCGCATTAATTAACACGTCGACTACGCACTGAAATACTGCAGGCGCTCCATATCCCGACGCAATTGGACGCCTAGCGATACCGTAAGTAGGCGAGCCCGAGCACGCCAACGAATTTTCGGCGCGTGCCGTGCCTATGGAGAGAGGCTGCGATCGAGTGTGAGCTAGGCAGACAACTTAACTAGCTATGGCAGGACCGACGACTTGGGGTTGGGGGAGTGAGTGTATGAGATCGAAAGGACAGAGACTCAAAGATTCTTGCTTGATTGTACCGTACGTACTTTACGATCATGGCATCACGTACGTACAGTGAATGGACGAACAGTGACAAAAGAACACAAGATACGTCTACAGATCTTGCAAATCTATGCTGTAAGAATTTGTACCCGGCCGATCCTTTTTCTTTTGATTGATCTCACACATAAATGAAATGCTTTTCGCCCGAAAAAAAGAAGAACGATCTCACACGTAAATATGGAGTACGTGCAGCGTGTAGCGTGTAGCCAGCAGCCCACCAAGACAAACATGCATGCACGTGAAGAAAAACACTGATCGACTACGTACGTACGTATGCCGCAGCAAGAAACGCCAAAACAGCATGCGGCGCAAGCAAGCTGACAAGAACAGCAAGGACAAAGCTCCGGCATCATCATGAGAAGGTACGAGGAAGTAAACACAATCATACTGTATATATTTGTACATGCATATGGTTGGGCTTGTTGCATGATGCATGCATCGCGACTTCTCAAGTCACAACACAATTGCGTAGTAATACTACTATGAATTTGAACGCATTAATGCATACACCATACAATCAACTACTTCCATTGACAATCCTGCAAATGATTAACCGGTTGAGTTATAGCGTGATTTAGAGCATCTCTAACAGCGGCGCTAAATATCTTGCGCGCGGGAAACAAATGTTTTAACACGCGTGGAGCGGTTACGCGCGCTCCAGCGGGCGCGGGAGATTCCGGCGCGCGGCAAAGTATTGTGCGTGTACAAAAAACTGCCCGGTGCGCTCTATAAAATGCACTTGTCCGAGCCGTCAACTGCACACTCGAGCGCCCCGCCGCCCCCTTCTTCCCCCCGCCGCCCACTTCTCCCCGCCGCCCTCTTCTTCCTCGCATCCGGCGCCCCGCCGCGCGCGCTTCTTCTTCCGCCACCTTCTCCCCGCTGGCGCTTCTTTGCCAGAGTAGCTCGACTACCGCCGTGTCCGCGTCCGCTCTTCCAAGGACCCAACTCCGTTGCATTGCTAGAATCCATGTTATGTAACATAGTCGAGGTTGAATCTAAAGGATCTACTGTTGGATAAATACCCTTGGAAGCTAATCCTCTGGAAAGTATGGCAGTTGGGTCCGACATTTTTAGAAGATTTTTTTATGGGCGCGTTCTACGCGGAGATCCGTCCCGGTGGCGCACGTCTCGGTCTCGAGACGTTCGAGAATGCGCACGAGGCCACCAGCGTGGCGCCTCTCGAGGACACACTCGCTGATGAACTTCAACGACGTGTGGACGTGCGAGCAGGCGCAGGAACTCGCGCCTCCGCCACAGCTAGTAACCGACGGTGACCGTCAGGAACACCGTAGGCAGCAGCGGCGCCTCCTCATCGTTGAGCCAGACGAGCAAGCCATGACGGAGTGGCGACAGTGTTACCCGGAGGACATCGCCGACGAGAACGCCTTCTGGGCGAAGAGGAGGGTAAAGCGGCGTGTGGAACGGGCGGACATGCGTCAACGGAAGGCATTGGCGATATCGCAGCACTGGAGATACTCTTATGTGTCAGCAAAGCAAGCCACAAGGAGGTGTGGAAGAAAACCGGTTCAACTCATAGTCCTCGAGTTCGCCCACTCATCACGCTAAGCTTTTCCAGTGAGTCGCGGGCCTAAACTGAGTCTGTTAGAGCATCTATTGCCTTGATGGGCAATTCCGGGCCCTCAAACATTCATGGACGGGCGCGTCTGCAGGTACTGACCGCGCACTTCTCAAATCCCATCATTCACATCCGTGTATCTCATATTTGGTACTCTATATCTATACTAAGCATGCAACGTGGAACTAAACAATGTAGATTATCAAATAGACATAGAATTGGACGTAGAAATGCACATTTCGAGCACCAACAAATCTCCAAAAGATCGCCAAAGTTCACATAATTTACATAAATGACGGGCAAGTTTAAATTAGATTAACAAAAACTTGAAAATAAAGACCAAGATGGCGGAGCTTCACCACTTCCTCGCCGGGCTTTTGCCCTTCCCGTCGCCAGCGCAGCTGTAGGCGTCCGCGGCTGATGGAGGATCTTGGTCGTCCGAGGAGGAGGTGCAGCTGTTGCGGTCGCCGTCATCAGAGTTGGAGAGGACGATGAGCCCCTTCATCCGACAGACCGCCCTGTCTTTCCCCCGCTTCAACTTGGCGACCCGAGCGTTCTCCGTTGCTGCCTCCTTTGCCTCTCGCTCCTACTGCTCAATAGCAAGCAGGAGCGCCCTGGTGTTCTACCGTCGGAGCGACGAGCGTCCGTCTCCACCGTCGTGAGGGACCGGCGGTAGACCCATGCGAGGAGTCACGCGTCCTCTTCAGGGTCCGGCTCCATCCCGCGGCGGAGGTGTTGGGGAACGTAGTATTACAAAAAAATTCCTACGTTCACGCAAAATCTATCTAGGAGAAGCATAGCAACGAGCGGGGAGAGTTTGTCCACGTACCCTCCTAGACCGAAAGCGGAAGCGTTTAATAACGCGGTTGATGTAGTCGAATGTCTTCACGATCCAACCGATCCAAGCACCGAACGTACGGCACCTCCGTGTTCAGCACACGTTCAGCTCAATGACGTCCCTCGAGCTCTTGATCTAGTTGAGGCCGAGGGCGAGTTCCGTCAGCACGACGGCGTGGCGACGGTGATGATGAAGTTACCCACGCAGGGCTTCGCCTAAGCACTACGATGATATGACCGAGTGTGTAACTGTGGAGGGGGCACCGCACATGGCTAGGAACAATTGATGTGTCCTCTAGGGGTGCCCTCCCCACGTATATAAAGGAGGGAGAGGGAGGGAGACAGCCTAGGGCGCGCCCAAGTAGGAGGAATCCTACTTGGGCCCCTAGTCCAATTCGGCCCCCCCTACCATATTTGGACAGGGGGAAAGGAAGGAGGGGGAAGGGGGAAGGAAGTAGGAGTCCTACTTCATACTTTCCTTTTCTTCCTCTCCTTTCCCTTTCTCCCCACGTGGCTGGCCCTATAGGGGGCGCACCAGCCCCTTGCACTACTAGAAAACCCCCTACTAATGGCGCACCTAGTATGGCTATTAATGGCGCATCTGTGGTGCGCCATTAATAGCACGCCATTAGTAATTTTTACTAATGGCGCATCACCTGGTGCGCCATTAATAGCACGCCATTAGTAATTTTTACTAATGGCGCACCACCTGGTGCGCCATTAGTATCTGGTATACTAATGGCGCACGTGAATCGCCATTAGTATAGGCCAGAAGTGCGCCATTAGTATGCCTCCCGGGGCCATGTATACCAGTGCTTTGGCATACTAATGGCGCACCACCTCTGAATCGCCATTAGTAACGCGGCATACTAATGGCGCACTACCGGTGATGTGCCATTAGTATGCCTGTCATACTAATGGCGCACTGTCATGTGATCGCCATTAGTATGAATATTAGGTTTTTTATTTTTTATTTTCTGTTTTTTGCACAGGTTACAAAATGTATAATTTGACAAAATATAGACAGCACACATCAACAACAGATTCATCAAATACAATAGAAGATTAGTCTTTGAATACAATTCATCATATTAGTCTCCGAATACAATTCATCATATTAGTCTCGAATTGAAAAGACCGAACAAAGATAGAACATTATATTACAAGTCTCGAGACCGCGAGTAGTGAGTTTGTCTTCACATTACAAGTCGATATCGATCATCTAAACTACCATCACATAGAAGAGAGCTGCAGTCATCACGATGAGCATCATCACGATGAAACTTCGTCTTCATCCGGTTCCTCAACGCTCCTCCCTCTCCCGCTAGATAGCGGGCGTATCTAGATTCGGCCTCGGCCCTAGTGGTGTACCCTTTGTAACTGTTACCGCTGAATCGGTGAACCTGTCTCCGACACTCCTCCTAGTCATCGTAGACTCCGGGAACCTTACCCTTGTACCACGACATACGTCGGCATCGCTATGCACTAGCCAAGCGAAGCGTTAGTACCAATTCACAGACAATACATAAGCAATATATAAGTATGCAACAGAACAATCGGAAGAAAAGCAAGACATTAATAGCATCGATTACATCTAAGTTGAGCGACTCTCGAAACCAAAGAGACATACTACAAGTTCATTAAAGTTTAATTACAACATGAGCCAATCGATGTTTCAGAACTAGACAACTCGACTCAAGGGACGGGCGTGGATGAAGCCGCCGTCTATCGTGGGAGTCATGAAAGAGCGGGCGTTGTCATCCTGCATTTGTAGCATTGTGTCGATGTCCTTTGTTGGACGGTTGATTTCGAGGTAGAACTGCCCGAGTGCGAAGGACATCTTGATGGATGATTTCCGCAAACTCCATTTGGATGCGAAAGAATTCTTGTCGGAGGTCCGCGTCTGGATTGCCGACACGCTCGCGGCCCAATCTTTGAGTTTACTCGGTGGCGAAGTTGATGATGGTCCCGTCGATCGCCGCATGTGATGGATGGCGTAGTAGGCACCCTTCGACCGCCCGGTGACTGCTTGGCAGCAGCGAGCGTCGTGTTGTGGGAGAACACGTGCTTGCCGTGCTTACGAATAGGCACGGTGAAGGTGCCTCCAGATTTGGCGTGGCAGGGAGAACATCATCAAGAACCTTCTTGACATTTGTGTAGTCTACGTTCGTTGACGGTCCGGGTCGAAATCGTGGCCATGGAATATTTGGGGCTTAGGAGGATGGCGTGCAGCGTGTCACACTGCAGAAAACACGGAATGTTAAAAGAAAAGCGATCGAAATGTAAGAATTCATATGTTACGGGCGGTTGAGGGAGGACTTACTCGGGAAAGTAAGGCACGAGGAAGTTATCCTTATCTTGGTTTGCGAATGGCGCCTTGAGGTAAGAACTTCGCGACTTGCGGTCCCAGCGCTGCCCAAGATCTTGGCACGCATGTAGAAGGGTCGACTATCACGATGTCCGGGGTCTTGTCGCGAATGATCCGCATCTCCATACTCAGCGAAAATAGCGAGCGAAGGTGTAGTGCAGCGGATGAAGGTTCAACATAGCGTGGATGTCATCAAAAGCAGGACGATCGTCGCCCGATGGAGTTATCCACAAAGCCCTTGCCCTCGGCACCTTGGCCGCGAAAACCGGGTATGCCACATCCTTCTCCACGAGGCGCCGCTTCTCCAAAGAAAGAACACTGTCATGCAGACTCCGCATAGCACGGTTGCAGCATTGAGCATATTTGTCGGTAGCATCGCCCTACCGCCACATGCACCCTCCTCGAGATATCCTGCGGTGAAGGTGGCCCGTCCCGAGCACGGATCGTACTCGGTGCGGCTGGCTCGCACCCTTCTTAGTCTTTCTTTTGCGTGCCTTCTTCTTCTCTGTAATGGGACCGAGTTTTGCTCACAGACCGCCTTCTTGAGTGTGTTGGGGCTGATAATATTTCGCACCTCGCCTATCTCGAGGCTCGGTGAAGTCGGCAGTGGGGGCGTCTCTGAGAGCTGAGCGCCGACGGCGCTGTTGCAACTTGGCTTCTCCGCGGTACCAGCTAGATCGCTGCGCCTTTTGTTGGGTTTGGTTCTTGAGAAGGAGGCCCCATGAAGTCGCCATCGTACCCATGCTCGGCAAAATCTTGATCGGCGTTGCCAAATGTATCATAGTCGTCGTCGTCGTCGTTCTGATCCTGTGCCATATGCATGTTTGGATCCAGTGGCATAGGGATGTCCGGCACCGTTACGGCGGTCTTGCCATGGGGCCGACTTGGCGCCGGCACGACTGGCGGTGTTGTCTTTGGGGTGGTGTCCCCGCCCCAAGCGAATCTGGCTCTTGACCAGCGAGGGCCAGCTCAGGCAGGCGCTGAGGGTCATCACGTCTTCATCGTCGGCCCCGACGGGTCGATTCGGAGGTAACAACTCGTCGCAGCCTGGCAGCACCCGAACCAGTTGAACCCTAAACAAGTTGGGTGGCATCTGGGTACCGTGGAACAAGGGGTTGCCCGGTTGAACTATTTTGCCCTTGGCGACATCGACCAACTCGTTGTTCACGAAGTGGAGGAGAGTGCACGGAACGTCGGCGGCGCCCTGCGAAAACATGTAGGGCGTCGGGGATGCCCGATCAAAACAAGGAGATGAAGTCCTCGGCGAGAGAGCAGTTAGTTACCGTGATGATGGCGTCGAGCTCGGCTAATGTCGGCCTTACCGCCAACGGCGGCGTGCGATTAACGGAGGGCGCTTCTTCAAGAGGTGCGGCGGCGTACACCGGGTGCATTAAGCTCCGTGCGGCGTCGGAGACACCAATGCCGCCTCCGCCGGGCACCAATAGCCCGCCATCGCATTATCGCGAGTTGCTGGCCGTGAAGCTAGGAATCGGGCGGCCCTGTTGGCGCCCGCAATCCACGACTCAACCCGAGATCAAGGTAGGCACAAAGGCGGTGATCGTCGCTCCAGTCGTTGTTCCACTTGCTCTTGGACAATCTCGGAATCCGCGCCACATGCCTTGAGTTCTTGAACCTCTCGCGCTGGCTTTCCGAGCTGGTCTTTTCTCCTTCCGCACACCAGCGGTATAGTATGACCCCATTTTGTCGACAAGCCTTTGCGGCCACACGACCAGGTGGCGTCGACTTCTTGAGCTTATCCTTGTTCTTCATTACATTCAACCCCTATTTAGAGTGGTGTCCCAAGGGTTGCTCTTAGTCGACCCAGCGCTCTGCTTTCGATCGCTGCGGAAGGAATGTGAACCATTTAGAAATTGGCTTCATTAATTAGAATGCAACCATATGGAGCTAATTACGCGGGGTGTATTCCTTACTAGAACAAGCTCAAGCTGCCTGGTCTTGGATCCGTGGTAAGCTCCTTTGTTTTCGGGTCCTTCTTGTACGGGCCACGACAAAGTTCCTGGTCCGCTTGTCACCGTATGTATCGAAGAGGCGGTAGGCCTTGCTCGGCACAGTCCGCCTCCTCCTTGTCCCATATAGGCTCCGCCACTCTGTAACCGCCGGGACCGAGTGTGTGTTCCCCTATGTTCAGCTCCGCATTTGTTTCCCCACTCACTTGATTGGGAGCTTGCGGTGCTCGAGCAATTGATCTTGAAGTCGTTGTAGTCATCTTCGGTGATCGAAGGATTTTTCTCCTTGATCTTGATAACTCTCACCTTTCTCGATCATTCTCTTCACATTGCTTTTCCAAGTAGACAGGGCCTTGCTCATCTTCGTGAGGGCAGCATTGTTCACTTTATTCCCTTTGAGGCTTGTGTTTTCAAATTCAGCGGGAACTTGTATCGTTCGTGCAGCTTCGTGAAGAGGAGGTTGCGCAAATTCCCTCGGTCGGGATGCCTCGGGTTCTCGGTGTTGATCGAGGCGGTGCTCCGGACAATGCACCCGAGCTGAAGCGAGTACCCTTGACTATTCGTTCGGGCGCCGTTGGATTCCGTTGGAGTCCACTTGATAACTTCCTCCTTGAGGTGCGAAGCACGATCGGGCGCCAGTCCTTCCGTTGCCTCTTGGTTGGCTGCCATCGTGCGTGCGCCGCCATCATCGATGGTGGCATCCTCGGCGGCACCATCGGTGGTGGCATCGGTGTGGTCATCCTCGGCGGCACCATCCGTGGTCTCGGGATCGGTGGGGAAGCGGCGGCCTCATACAAGTGAGGTTGTTCCTCCATCTCTGGGACAGCTCCCGAATGCCTTGCCGCCCGAACCCCGGCCTCATCGTTGTGGGCCATGTTTCTCTCTAAATAGAAACAAAGTTTGGTCAAAAGTTGGTTATTGTCAAGGAACAAGATCATGGTCTCATCATTTAGGGTTTGTCGACACGAGGCATCCTAAAATCTAAGCTTTTATCATTGAGGGTTTTTCGGCGCCAAGGCACCCTAAAAGCCTAACCTTTCATCATTTCGGTTTTATCGACACGAGGCACCCTAAAAGCCATGCATTAGTCACAAATGCGCGGGGCACTTGATCCTACTTAATTAACTACTAAGATACCCGGCCCATGCATTAGTCACAAGTACCCCATATGTCCTATTTTAGCAAAGTCATGCTAAAATTCACGGAAAATTTCAGCATGACCTTTGCTGAAAATAGGACATATAAGTACCAATTTGCGAACGGAAGTTAATCGACATTCCGGCAAACTCAAGGGCCTCTCGGGGTACCTGCAAAATCATCACGACACGATGGTGGAGACAAAACCCAACAAACTAGCAAAATCATCACAAATTGTTTTATGTTAAAGATGATCATCATCTTTACAAGTCTTTCTCAATGTGATCACAAGTAATTCAGAGGCATCACAAGTAATTCAGAGCATCACAAGGCATTAGTAGTTCAATTACATGAACAAGTTTTACAAAGCACATCAATATGTATTGTATTTCATTGTGGAGTTATATACGGTATGTTACAACAAAGAAACAGCTTAATCCATGCCTCACTTATCAACAGTCATTACTTGTCAAATACGAAAGAAGGAACAATTTACTTGTGACATAGTTACAAATGATGACAGAATAAAGCAACACCCTACACTAGCCTAAAACAAGTGAAGTTTCACCCATAAGAACAAGTGAATTCTAGTCCCATTGACACTCCTGGTTTCTACAAACACCAAGTACTAGGGCACACAAAAGTTCTGAAATTTGTGTGCCTAACTGAATTAACTGAATTTTCAAGAACGAATAAACTGAATTTTCAAAACTGCAAGAAGCCAATTAAAAAATCCTCTCATCTCATATGAGGATTGTTAATCCTAAGACTAATAGTTTGTTGTGCAAACAGCTACAGTGATGCCATGTCCATTTGTCCCTCCCCAACTAGATACTAGAGTAGCACTATTGATGCCCTGTTCTTGCTGAACTTTATGACAGTATATACAACAGTTTCAGTGAGTGCATTTATCACTTGTTGGAGTATGCTACAGCTTCTACAAATCACAAACTCCTTTAGTTTACATCTCAGTTTTAGCAAACACTATAGTTTCAGTGAAGGAGTCATAACTGAATAACAGGCACTATAGTTTCTCTACAGTATTGGAACACTGAACAGATGCCACTACATCACTGAACCAGGTGTTGAAAAGAAATGTTAACTGCATCCTCTGTGAGCTTTAGACTGAAGAAACTCTTGTGCATCTATCTATTCTTCTCATGTCCTTCTGCCAGACAATGTTGGGCCTCTCTGAATATCAAGCTGGGGTCGATGGAGATAGATTTTAACCTATTAACTGCTGCCAAACAGGCCTGGGACAGACCCATGTTCATGTAGGTGTGTACTGTAGCTGTTTGGTACTTGTGGAAAGAACGAAACAAAATGGTCTTCCAAAGAATTCCCCACTCTCACAGATCATGGCTCTCTAGATTTAATCATGATTTTGCCATTGTTGAGATATAGGGAGGAAGTCTGAGCTTGAGGATTTCATAAGCTCCCTAGTGCAACAAATTACCTAAAAACCTTGTACTAGTATCTTATCTTTTGGTTAGGGTCAAAGACCCTATACCTTATACATACCATGTATCTTTAATTTTGTTTTATTAATACAAGACTGTAGGAGCCTCTCCTCTGTCCTTCACAGGTTCAAAAATGAATAGACAATGCAGCTTTCCGTAAACTGAGTAACCAAGAAAAAGATGTACAAAAGATAAATTTACCTAAGTTTTTCGACCAAGATAGCACGTTAGCAGATCTTGTGTGATCGCAGATTCGATCCACTCCTTTCCACCCAACTCCCGACTAGAAGCAAAAGAAGCACATAACCAAATGAAAATAAAGAGAAGTTGAGTCAACGAAGAAGGCATATGTGCAAACCACTATGTAATCATGTAAGTAGAGTATGGGAAACTGGCTTTTGTGGCAAGGATAGTAAATGAAGCCACGTCTATTGCCAGTCCAGAAAAATAAATCTTTGGGACTTATGCAGGTGAGCTTATGCGAGTTATTGACCAAATTATCAATAGGTATTCTCTTACGAGTGCGGCTCAATATAACCGGGCTTAAGTTGAGTTGTAACACGAGGAACATCATCACTTGCTCGAGTTGAAGGGCGGTTAATTTGTATTACTATGGAATCGGTGCTTTGTGGTTGAAAAAAAGATGGCATTGTCCTGGTTCTTTTGTTCATCTTGTCTTGGTCTTATTGTTAATTGGAACAAATATTAGGAATCGGTGCTTTTGGTAATTTGAAGCATCAAGTTCAGAGAGCAAAACATCTAATTTGAAGCTTTAATTTTAGATACCCTCAAATACATCTTGTTAATTTGAAGCTTTAAGTTCAGAGAACAAATATTAAACCTTGGAAAGAGGGAAATACCGGTGGCTGGTCGGACGGTGGCAGCCAGGCGGGAGGCCGGAGGCAGGCGAGGAGGTCACTGGACGTCGAGGTGGCGGGGCAGCGTCGTCGAGGCGGGCGAGGCGGCGGCGCTCAGGCGTCGGGCGTCCGAGGCGTCGAGGCGTCGAGGCGCGGGCGTCAGGGCGGCGTCGGGCGGGTGAGGCAGCGTCGGCCAGGAGACAGCGTCGGGAGAGGAGAGGGAAGGGATCTAGGGCGAGGGAGAGGACGAGGGAGAGGGAAGGCGAGGAGGGGAGGGAGGGAGGGCGAGGGCGAGGCGAGCAGTGGGTCGGGTGGCGTCGGCAGCGGGCGGTGGATCGAGAGGAGAGGAATGGCGGGGGAGAGGGAAGGGGGATCGGGCGAAGGGGAGAGGGAAGGGGATCGGGCACAATACTAATGGCGCACCTCACCGTGGTGCGCCATTAGCATATCCACACTAATGGCGCACCTCACGCGGTGCGCCATTAGTATTTTTTTTCAACTCGAGCCAACAGGTTATGTACAACAGAACTGATCCACATCAAGTCCCTCTACTAGCTCGACCGGTCGACAGCCAGTTCTCACACAGGAGGTCTGGGTTCGACTCCCGAGCTCCACAAATTTTTTAGCATTTAAAAAGCTGTTTGATACTTATTTGTGTTTAAATATGTTCAAACTTGTTTAAATAATAACAGTAATATTTTTTATAAGACAGTAGCATTTAAAAAGCTGTTTGATACTTATTTTTTTATAAGGCGGTCTTGAGAGTGCAGGGGTGGGCGGCGGTTGAGTAGGGAATCGAGGTGCGGGGGTTGGCGGCGGCGGCCGTGGACTGGGGTGCTCGGCGAGGGGACGGATCTGGCGAGGTGGGATAGCGATCGAGATGGAGGGATCGAGGTGGGCTCCACAATTTTTTTAGCATTTAAAAGCTGTTTGATACTTATTTGTGTTTAAATATGTTCAAACTTGTTTAAATAATAACAGATAATATTTTTTATAAGACAGTAGCATTTAAAAGCTGTTTGATACTTATTTTTTTATAAGGCGGTCTTGGAGTGCGGGGTCGTGGCGCGGTTCAAGTGGGGAATCGAGGTGCGGGGGTTGGCGGCGGCCGTGGATTGGGGGTGCTCGGCGGGGGACGGATCTGGCGAGGTGGGATAGCGATCGAGATGGAGGGATCGAGATCGAGTGTCCATGAAATTTAAAATATTCATGATAGTTCAAAAGTACCCATGAAATACAATCGAGAAATGAAGGCTACGATTTAAATACAATCGATCTTAGCTAGCTATCTGTTCACAATCTTCTTGCCCTTCTTTTTAGCAAATGGAGTTCTTACGTGGAGCAGACGTCCTTTAGGTAGGGTGGTCCTGCTTCTTCTTGTGGTGTATGCTGCTACTTCATCATCGTCGTCATGTTCGATCCTCGGTCGCCGTACTTGTCAAGTCTTGCTCATTGGCTACTCCATCCATTCCGATGATCTTCCTTTTGCCTCTCCTCCGACAACACGGTAGGGCTTTGGCGGGTCGGTAATGAAAAAGCATTGGTCCACTTGGGAAGCCAGTACCCATGGCTCATTTTTGCGATGGCGTTTAGCCCTTGATCTTGGATTTGGCCGGGTATAACCATGGTGGTGAAATACGGTCTTCTTTTATGCGTTCTTGGCCCATCGACACGGAACATCGGGTCCTTCTCTCGGTGTAGCTCAGCTCCCAGATCTCCTCGATCCTTCCGTAGTATCTGTCCTTGTCGTTACGGTGTAGGATTCCATCGTTACCCGGAGTTCTAATAACCATCGCTCTTCATGTCCTTGGACTCGGTGTAGAATGTGTAGCCGTTGATATAAATGCGCCTCATAGGTCATCGAGGTTGTGCTCGGCGCCTGTGACAAAGGCGAATATGAGTTGTTCTTCCGCGGAAGAATCCTCATGTAAAGGGTGCGATAGAAGCTTCTGCTTGAACCAACGCGTGAAACATGAGTTGTGCTCTTTGAGTGTATCTCCGTCCGTCCTCTGTTGGCCTCGGTCATTGTCGTCTTCTTAATAAAGGTTTTGTGCTCTACCACCCAAGGATCGACCACGTCTATGTGTTGTAGCGCGACTAGGTTTGCTCTTTCAAAGTCGGCGAGTCGACCCTCGAAGTCGACATGCATTTGCGGCGACCCTCACGGTGACCCCATCCAGCGAGCCTGCCGAGGTGCTGTTGACGGGCAGACCAACGGGGTTCTCGATGCCTAGATAATTCGTGCGATGGGAGATGCACTCTTGATTGAAAAGCCCTGGCTATGCTTCCTTCGGGCGTGACATGTTGCGAACGTATCCTTTGATGACACCATTCATCCTTTCGAGCGGCATCATCTTTGTGCGAGAGCGTCGGCCCGAGTTGGATGATATCCTCCACTATATGGACCAGCGGATGCACCATAACGTCGAAGAATGCGGGCGGAAGTACATCTCAAGCTCGCATAGTATCACCACGATCTCTTCCTGTAGCCTTCGAGTTGCCTCCGCCAATCGACTTCCGAGATGGCGTCGAAGAAGTTGCATAGGCCAAATAGCGTTTCCGCGGACGTGCGCGTCCATGATCCCAATGGATTACAAGCTGGAAGTATCTGCGTCATCGACCGCGTGGCGGTCGTGAGACTTCATCCCGCTGAACTTCGCTTCACTGGGTCTAGGTATCTGCTTATCTTCCCAGCGTAACCGTAAGGAAGTTTTACTCCTAGGAGGCAGGTGAAAAACTGCTCGATCTCCTCGACTTAGAGTGAAGCACGGGGAGGGTAGTCATTTCCGGTCTTCTTGGCCTTTTGCCTTTGAGGCGACTTTACGTGTCTGCTTCATCATCATCATCATCATCATCATCATCATCATCATCATCATCATCATATATAGCGTGAAGCTCCTGCACGATGCCCATTGATTTCAAGTCTGCCCTTGCTTTGGCCCATCTTTGGTCCTCTCGGCATGTTGAGCAGGGTACCAAGCAGACTCTCGCACGTTCTTCGTGATATGCATGACATCAAGGCTGTGAGGCACGGTGGATCTTCGATCGGCAAGTCGGAAAAACAGACCTCGTTTTCCATACCTTTAGCAGCTGCTCTGGCGCCTTCGCTTCTTTCCGGCTCTGGCGCCTTTTGCTTCTTTCGGCGGTGGGCAGTCTTTCCAATTTTCAACAGCTTGTCTATTTCCTCGCCGCTCCTCATACAGGCGTTTTCGGGGTTCGGTTTCACCATCGAACAGATCCTTGCGTTTCCTCCACGGGTCATTGTCGCGAAGCCACCTTGATGTCCCATGAACACGGTTTTCGAAGACCGGGATCTCTATCTAGCTGGCGATCGTTGTGTCATCCATGCACCTTACGCATCCGGAAAATCCGTGGACTACCTGCCCGCAAGATATCCGTAACCGAGATAGTCGTGCACCGTCGTGAGCGGTCACGACTCTCATAGGGAAATATTCTTTCTGCGGCGTCCCACGTATTGGCTGGCGTTTTCCACAGCGTGTCAAGCTCCTCTTTCAGCAGCCCGGATCTGATTGATGTCGTTCCTGGTTGTTTCGCCCTTCAATTAGCATACTCATGTGAATGTACTTCCTCTTCATGCACAACCAGGGGAAGGTTGTACATCCACACAAACACAGGCCAGGTGCTATGTGTGCTTCTCGGCTGCCAAGCGGATTGACTCCATCGGTGCTCGCGCCCGGCACGATGTTCCTTGGATCGTTCCCAAATTCCGGGTATTGAAGTTCAACGCTTGCCAGGCTTGCATCCTTAGGGTGACTCAGCATCTTGTCTTTTTATCTATCTCCGGATCATTTGCGTCATCTTCTCTTCTTCTCTCCTCCCTATCCGCGTGCCAGCGCAGGAGCTTTGCTACCTTAGGAACCGAAAATACCGCTGCAGGGCGAGGTGATCGGAAAGTACCACACCACTTTTAGGAGCTTTCTTCCTCTTCTTGTATCGAGTGACACCGCACACGGACATATGGTAGACTCCGCGTGCTCGTCCCGATAAATGATGCAATTGTTCATGCACACATGGTATTTCACGTGCGGTAAATCCAGAGGACACACGATTTTCTTCGCCTCCTCCAAACTGGTGGGCACTTGTTCCCCTTGGGAAGGCGTTCGTGCGAGAATGACATGTTCTCGTCGAAGCATCGTCGGTCATTTTGTGTTTTACCTTCATCTCGAGCCATGGCGTTACTTTCGGCGGGTATCCTCGGGCTGCATCCTTCATACAATGGAGTAACGCGTCTAACTCAAGTTGATCCATCTTGGCTTTCTCTCGGCGGCAGCTCTTGCGTTATCCGTCGCTTGAGAAGCAGCTCTTGAATATGAGGTCCTGCACCCAGCCCATCGATGGTCCAGCGTCGTCGCTCTCCGCCGGCATCATCATCATGTCCTGCATCTTCTACATGATGATCGTGTACAACATCACCGTCGTGATCATCTCACGGGATTCTTCGTCTTCTTGCCCCCGAGCGCGGTGGTTGTCTTGCTGCCCTTCCTCATTTCTTGCCCGGCCCCCATGGGCGATTTCGTAGTCATCTTCATCACCTTGCCACCAATAGCCATCCATGAAACCACGCAAGAGCAGGTGGTCCCGCACCTGCCGGAATCCGGTCCGCAATAAGGCTATTCAGCTTGCATCTTCGACACGGACATCTTATCTCCGTCTCGTTCTTTTAAAGCATCTCGGCCTTCGCGGACCTCAAAAACCTATTCACGATGCCTTCGGTCATCGTGCGGACCATATGGTCTGCGAGGTAGAGCAAAACGATATTTTAGAACCAAGAAAAATTTGGCATGACTTTCCTAAAAATAGGACAAAAAGAATGCTTAATGCCAAAATTCTCGCTTGAAAAGGAAATGAATCAACATTCCGGCAAAATATTGGCAACTATCGCATTTCAAATACGGTACACCTCCAAACACAAACACATATGCAACACCACAAACATATGCAACACCACGAACATACATAGATCTAGCTAGGCCATAAAAAGTGCATGTGCACATTGTTGTAGGAAAACAACATAAATATAGCTTCCCCTTACTTACCTAGCAAAACAAGGTAACTTAACCACTTAATTTGAATGAATCTATGGTGGAAATGAGGTGAAAAGAGGAGGCACCGAGACAAGGAGGAGGCGGTGGAGAGAATGAAGTGGGGAGAAAGTGAGTGTGGGAGGAGGCTGTCCAAAATATCTTGTTGCTGCCCACTTACTAATGGCGCACCAGCAACAAATGCGCCATTAGTAATCCAGGTTACTAATGGCGCACCCCTGGTGGTGCGCCATTAGTACTTTTGCAAAAAAGGAATAAATACAATAATAAAAAAAAACATTAGTGGCGCATCTTACGGCTGGTGCGCCATTACTAGTTACAACTAGTAATGGCGCACCACCAGCGAATCGCGCCATTAGTATGTTTGGACAGGCGCACTAGTTCAAAAAAAAAAAATTGGTACTAATGGCGCACCATGGGCAGGGTGCGCCATTAGTAGTTTCAACACTAATGGCGCATCAGATGGTGGTGCGCCATTAGTATATACTAATGGCGCACCACATGTCTGGTGCGCCATTAGTGTCAATTCCATCTATAGCCCTTTTCCTAGTAGTGTTTTGGGCTGGTGTGTTCCCTTACTTGGCCCATTAAGCCCATATCTTTGCCGGGGGTTGCCCGAAACTACTTCCGGTGACCCGGTATCACCCGGAACACTTCCGGTGTCCAAATACCATCGTCCTATATATGAATCTTTACCTCTCAACCATTTCGAGACTCCTCGTCATGTCTGTGATCTCATCCGGGACTCCGAACAAACTTCGGTCATCAAATCACATAACTCATAATACAAATCGTCATTGAATGTTAAGCGTGCGGACCCTACGGGTTCGAGAACTATGCAGACATGATCGAGACACATCTCCGGTCAATAACCAATAGCGGAACCTGGATGCTCATCTTGGCTCCTCCATAATATTTATCGGTCAAATCGCATAACAACATACGTTGTTCCCTTTGTCATCGGTATGTTACTTGCCCGAGATTTGATCGTCGGTATCCTAATACCTAGTTCAATCTCGTTACCGACAAGTCTCTTTACTCGTTCTGTAATGCATCATCCCGTAACTAACTCATTAGTCACATTGCTTGCAAGGCTTATAGTGATGTGCATAACCGAGAGGCCCCAGAGATACCTCACTGATACTCGGAGTGACAAATCCTAATCTCGATCTATGTCAACTCAACAAACACCATCGGAGACACCTGTAGAGCATCTTTATAATCACCCAGTTACGTTGTGACGTTTGGTAGCACACAAGGTGTTCCTCCGGTATTCAAGAGTTGCATAATCTCATAGTCAGAGGAACATGTATAAGTCATGAAGAAAGCAATAGCAATAAAACTAAACGATCATTATGCTAAGCTAACGGACGGGTCTTGTCAATTACATCATTATCTAATGATGTGATCCCATTCATCAAATGACAACACATGTCTATGGCTAGGAAACTTAACCATCTTTGATTAACGAACTAGTCAAGTAGAGGCATACTAGGGACACTCTGTTTTGTCTATGTTTTCACACTTCCCGGTTAATACAATTCTAGCATGAATAATAAACATTTACCATGATATAAGGAAATATAAATAACAACTTTATTATTGCCTCTAAGGCATATTCCCTTCAGTCTCCCACTTGCACTAGAGTCAATAATCTAGTTCACATCGCCATGTGATTTAACACCAATAGTTCACATCGTCATGTGATTTAACACTCTATAGTTCACATAGCCATGTGACCAATACCTAAAGGGTTTACTAGACTCAATAATCTAGTTCACATCACCATGTGATTAACACCCAAAGAGTACTAAGGTGTGATCACGTTTTGCTTGTGAGAGAGGTTTAGTCAATGGGTCTGCCACATTCAGATCCGTATGTATTTTGCAAATTTCTATGTCTACAATACTCTGCACGGAGCTACTCTAGCTAAATGCTCCCACTTTCAATATGTATCCAGATCGAGACTCAGAGTCAACCTGATCGGTGTCAAAGCTTGCATCGACGTAACTCTTTACGACGAACTCTTTATCACCTCCATAACCGATAAATATTACCTTAGTCCTCTAAGGATAATTTTCACCAACGTCCAGTGATCTACTCCTAGATCACTATTGTACTCCCTTGCCAAACACAGGGCAGGGTATACAATAGGTCTGGTACACAGCATGACATACTTTATAGATACTATGGCCGAGGCATAGGGAATGACTTTCATTCTCTCTCTATCTTTTGCCGTGGTCGGGCTTTGAGTCATACTCAACTTCATACCTTGCAACACAGGCAAGAACTCCTTCTTTGACTGTTTCATTTTGAACTACTTCAAAAACTTGTCAAGGTATGTACTCATTGAAAAAACTTATCAAGCGTCTTGATCTATCTCTATAGATCTTGATGCTCAATATGTAAGCAGCTTCATCGAGGTCTTTCTTTGAAAAACTCCTTTCAAACACCCTTTATGCTTTCCAGAAAATTCTACATCATTTCCGATCAACAATATGTCATCCACATATAATATCAGAAATGCTACAGAGCTCCCACTCACTTTCTTGTAAATACATGCTTCTCCAAAAGTCTGTATAGAACCATATTCTTTGATCACAATATCAAAGCGTACATTCCAACTCCGAGATGCTTGCACCAGTCCATAAATGGATCAATGGAGCTTACACACTTTGTTAGCACCTTTTGGATTGACAAAACCTTCTGGTTGCATTATATACAACTCTTCTTTAAGAAATCCATTAAGGAACGCAGTTTTGACATCCATTTGCCAAATTTCGTAAAATGCGGCAATTGCTAACATGATTCGGACAGACTTAAGCATCGATACGAGTGAGAAAATCTCATCGTATTCAACACCTTTAACTTGTCGAAAACTTTTTTTGACAACTCGAGCTTTGTAGATTGTAACACTACTATCAGTGTCCGTCTTCCTCTTGAAGATCCATTTATTCTCTATGGCTCGCCGACCATCGGGCAAGTCCACCAAAGTCCACACTTTGTTCTTATAGATGGATCCCATCTCAGATTTCATGGCCTCAAACCATTTTGCGGAATCTGGGCTCATCATCGCTTCCTCATAGTTCTTAGGTTCGTCATGGTCAAGTAACATGACCTCCAGAACAGGATTACCATACCACTCTGGTGCGGATCTTACTCTGGTTAACCTATGAAGTTCGGCAGTAACTTGATATGAAGTTTCATGATCATCATCATTAGCTTCCTCACTAATTGGTGTAGGAATCACAGGAAATGATTTCTGTGAAGAACTACTTTCCAATTCGGGAGCAGGTACAATTACGTCATCAAGTTCTACTTTCCTCCCACTCACTTCTTTCGAGAGAAACTCCTTCTCTAGAACGGATCCATTCTTAGCAACAAAGATCTTGCCTTAGGATCTGTGATAGAAGGTGTACCCAACAGTTTCTTTTGGGTATCCTATGAATTCGCACTTCTCCGATTTGAGTTCGAGCTTATCAGGCTGAAGCTTTTTCACATAAGCATCGCAACCCCAAACTTTAAGAAACGACAGCTTAAGTCTCTTCCCGAACCACAGTTCATACGGTGTCGTCTCAACGGATTTAGACGGTGCCCTATTTAACGTGAATGCAGCTGTCTCTAATGCATAACCCCAAAACGATAGTGGTAAATCGGTAAGAGACATCATAGATCGCACCATTTCTAATAAAGTATGGTTACAACGGTCGGACACACCATTATGCTGTGGTGTTCCAGGTGGCATGAGTTTGTGAAACTTTTCCACACTGTTTTAATTAAAGGCCAAACTCGTAACTCAGATATTCGCCTCTACAATCAGATCGTAGAAACTTTAATTTCTTGTTACGATGATTCTCCACTTCACTCTGAAATTCTTTGAACTTTTCAAATGTTTTAGACTTGTGTTTCATCAAGTAGATATACCCATATATGCTTAAATCATCTGCGAAGGTCATAAAATAACGGTACCTGCCGCGAGCCTCAACACTCATCGGACCGCATACATCGGTATGTATTATCTCCAATAAGTCAGCGGCTCACTCCATTGTTCCGGAGAACGGAGTATTAGTCATCTTGCCCATGAGGCATGGTTCACAAGCATCAAATGATTCATAATCAAGCGATTCCAAAAGTCCATCCGCATGGAGTTTATTCATGCGCCTTACACCAATATGACCTAAACGGCAGTGCCACAAGTATGTTGCACTATCATTATCAACTTTGCATCTTTTGGCATCAATATTATGAATATGTGTATCACTACGATCGAGATTCAATAAACCATTTATATTAAGTGTATGACCATAGAAGGTTTTATTCATGTAAATAGAACAACAATTATTCTTTGATTTAAATGAATAACCGTATTGCGATAAACATGATCCAATCATATTCATGCTCAATGCAAACACCAAATAACATTTATTTTAGGTTCAACACTAATCCCGAAGGTAAAGGGAGTGCGCGATGCTGATCTTATCAACCTTGGAATCACTTCCAACACACATCATCACCTCGCCCTTAACTAGTCTATGTTTATTTTGCAACTCCTGTTTCGAGTTACTACTCCTAGCAACTGAACCAGTATCAAATACTGAGGGGTTGCTATAAACACTAGTAAAGTACACATCAATAACATGTATATCATGTTGGGGAACGTTGCAGAAAATTAAAATTTTTCCTACGATATCACCAAGATCCATCTATGAGTTCTACTAAGCAACGAGTAACGAGAGAGAGTTTGCATCTACATACCACTTGTAGATCGAGTACGGAAGCGTTCTTGAGAGTGGTGATGATGAAGGCGTTCCCAACGTGATTCCGATCACCGATGACCAAAGTCTTGAAAGGACAGCACCTCCGTGTTCAACACACGTGCGGATTTACGATGGCGTCTCCTCCGTCTTGATCCAGCAAGAATGAAGGAGAGGTTGAGGAAGACAACTCAATGGCAGCACGACGGCGTGGTGCGGTTGGTCTGGCAGTTCTCGGCGGGGCTTCGCCAAGCTCATGTGGAGAAAGAGAGGTGTTGGGAGGGAGGGCTGCGCCTTCAATCGTGTTGGCAGCCCTCCCCCACCCTCTATTTATAGGAGGAGAGGGCAAGGGGGCCGCCATCTAGGGTAAACCCTAGATGGGGCGGCGGCCCAAGGAGGAGGGAGGTGGCTTGCCCCCAAGCTAGGGGCGCCCCTTTAGGGTTTACCTCCCAAACCCTAGCCGCATGGGCCTAGGTGGGAGGTGCGCCCAGCCCACCAGGGCTGGCTCCTCTCCCACTTAGCCCATGTGGCCCCCGAGAGGTGGCCCCTCCCGTGGACCTCCGAACCTCCGGTGGCCCGGTACTTTACCGGTATACCCCAAACTTTCCGAGTCCGTTTAACCACTTTCCATATATAAATCTTTACCTCCGGACCATTCCGGAACTCCTCGTGACGTCCGGGATCTCATCCGGACTCGAACAACATTCGTAATCACATACTTGTCTTCCTATTAACCCTAGCGTCACCGAACCTTAAGTGTGTAGACCCTACGGGTTGGAGACATCTGATATGACCGAGACTACCTCAAGTCAATAACCAACAGCGGGATCTGGATACCCATGTTGGCTCCTACATGCTCCTCGATGTTGTCATCGGATGAACCACGATGTCAAGGGTTCAAGCAACCCGTATTCTATTCCCTTTGTCGACGGTATGTTACTTGCCCGAGACTTCGATCGTCGGTATCCCAATACCTCGTTAGTCTCGTTACCGGCAAGTCACTTTACTCGTACCGCAATGCATGATCCGTGACGGACACTTGATCACTTTGAGCTCATTATGATGATGCATTACCGAGTGGGCCCTAGTGATACCTCTCCGTGTCTGGAGTGACAAATCCCGCCTCGATCCGTGTCAACCCAATGGTCACTTTCGGAGATACCTGTAGTGCACCTTTATAGTCACCCGATTACGTTGTGACGTTTGATACACCCAAAGCACTCCTACGGTATCCGGAATTGCACGATCTCATGGTCTAAGGAAGAGATACTTGACATTGGAAAAGCTCTAGCAAAGCGAACTACGATCTTTGTGCTATGCTTAGGATTGGGTCTTGTCCATCACGTCATTCTCCTAATGGCGTGATCCGTTATCAATGACATCCGATGTCCATAGTCGGAAACCATGACTATCTGTTGACCAACGAGCTAGTCAACTAGAGGCTTACTAGGGGCGTATTGTAGTCTATGTATTCACGCGTGTATTACGATTTCCGGATAATACAGTTATAGCATGAATAAAGACAATTATCATGAACAAGGAAATATAATAATAATGCTTTTATTATTGCCTCTAGGGCATATTTCCAACAGTCTCCCACTTGCACTAGAGTCAATAATCTAGTTTACATTGTGATGAATCGAACACCCATAGAGTTACGGTGTTGATCATGTTTTGCCCGAAGAGGTTTAGTCAGCGGATCTGCGACATTCAGATCCGTATGCACTTTACAAATTTCTATGTCTCCATCCCGAACATTTTCACGGATGGAGTTGAAGCGACGCTTGATGTGCTCGGTCTTCTTGTGAAACCTGGGCTCCTTGGCAAGTGCAATAGCTCCAAGTGTTGTCACAGAAGAGTTTGATCGGCCCCGACGCATTGGGTATGACTCCTAGGTCGGTGATGAACTCCTTCACCCAAATTGCTTCATGCGATGCCTCCGAGGCTGCCATGTACTCCGCTTCACATGTAGATCCCGCCACGGCGCTCTGCTTGCAGCTGCACCAGCTTCTCGCTCCACCATTCAACATATACACGTATCCGGTTTGTGACTTAGAGTCATCGGATCGTGTCGAAGCTAAGCGTCGGCGTAACTTGTTACTGACGAGCTCTTCGTCACCTCCATAAACGAAACATGTCCTTTGTCCTTTTCAGGTACTTCAGGATATTCTTGACCGCTGTCCGGTGTTCCTTGCGGGATTACTTTGGTACCTTCCTACCAAACTTACGGCAAGGTTTACATCAGTGCAGTACACAGCATGGCATACATAATAGATCCTATGGCTGAGGCATAGGGATGACACTCATCTCTTCTTTATCTTTTGCCGTGGTCGGGCATTGAGCTGAGCTCAATCTCACACCTTGCAAAACAGGCAAGAACCCTTCTTGGACTGATCCATTTTGAACTTCTTCAAAATCTTATCAAGGTATGTGCTTTGTGAAAGACCTATGAGGCGTCTCGATCTATCTCTATAGATCTTGATGCCTAATATATAAGCAGCTTCTCCAAGGTCCTTCATTGAAAAACACTTATTCAAGTAGGCCTTAATGCTGTCCAAGAATTCTATATCATTTCCCATCAAGTATGTCATCTACATATAATATGAGAAATGCTCTGAGCTCCCACTCACTTTCTTGTAAACGCAGCTTCTCCATAAGTGCAAGATAAACTAAACGCTTTGATCATCTCATCAAAGCGAATGTTCCAACTCGAGATGCTTGCACCAGCCCATAAATGGATCGCTGGAGCTTGCATACTTTGTCGACATTCTTAGGATCGACAAAACCTTCGGCTGTATCATATACAGCTCTTCCTTAAGATAACCGTTAAGGAACGCTGTTTTGGCGTCCATCGCCATATCTCATAATCATAGTATGCGGCAATTGCTAACATGATTCGGACGGACTTAAGCTTCGCTACGGAGAGAAAGTCTCATCGTAGTCAATCCCTTGAACTTGCCGATAACCCTTAGCGACAAGTCGAGCTTTATAGATGGTGACATTACCATCGCGTCCGTCTTCTTCTTAAAGATCCATTTGTTTTCTATCGCTCGCCGATCATCGAACCGTCACCAAAGTCCATACTTTGTTTTCATACATGGATTCTATCTCGGATTTCATGGCTTCTAGCCATTTGTTGGAATCTGGGCCCGCCATCGCTTCTTCATAGTTCAAGGTTCATTGTTGTCTAACAACATGATTTCCGAGACAGGGTTGCCGTACCACTGCAGTGCGGAACGTGTCCTAGTGGACCTCTGAAGTTCAAGAGCAACTTGATCCGAAGTACCTTGATCATCATCATGAATTTCCTCTTGATTGGTGTAGGCATCACAGGAACATTTTCTGAGCTGCACTACTTTCCTGTTCAAGAGGTAGTACTTCATCGAGTTCTACTTTCCTCCCACTTACTTCTTTCGAGAGAAACTCTTTTCGAGAAAGGTTCCGTTCTGGCAACAAAGATCTTGCCTTCGGATCTAAGGTAGAAGGTATACCCAAAGGTTTCCTTAGGGTATCCTATGAAGACGCATTTTTCCGACTTGGGTTCGAGCTTTTCAGGTTGAAGTTTCTTGACATAAGCATCGCATCCCCAAACTTTTAGAAACGACAGCTTAGGTTTCTTCCCAAACCATAATTCATACGGTGTCGTCTCAGCGGATTTAGACGGTGCCCTATTTAAAGTGAATGTAGCTGTCTCTAGGCGTATCCCCAAAATGATAGCGGTAAATTGGTAAGAGACATCATAGATCGCACCATATCCAATAGAGTGCGATTCGACGTTCGGACACACCATTACGTTGAGGTGTTCGGTAGGCGTTAGTTGTGAAACGATTCCACATTTTCTTAAGTGTGTACCAAATTCGTGACTTAAATATTCTCCTCCACGATCCGATCGTAAGAATTTTATCTTTCGGTCACGTTGATTCTCTACTTCATTCTGAAATTCCTTGAACTTTTCAAAGGTCTCAGACTTGTGTTTCATCAAGTAGACATACCCATATCTACTCAAGTCATCTGTGAGAGTGAGAACATAACGATATCCTCCATGAGCCTCAACGCTCATTGGACCGCACACATCGGTATGTATGATTTCCAACAAGTTGGTTGCTCGCTCCATTGTTCCCGAGAATGGAGTCTTGGTCATCTTGCCCATGAGGCATGGTTCGCATGTGTCAAATGATTCATAATCAAGAGACTCCAAAGTCCATCAGCATGGAGCTTCTTCATGCGCTTGACACCAATGTGACCAAGGCGGCGATGCCACAAGTATGTGGGACTATCGTTATCAACTTTACATCTTTTGGTATTCACGCTATGAACATGTGTAATACTACGCCGAGATTCATTAAGAATAAACCATTGACCATCGGAGCATGACCATAAAACATATCTCTCATATAAATAGAACAACCATTATTCTCGGTTTAAATGAGTAGCCATCTCGCATTAAACGAGATCCAGATACAATATTCATGCTCAAACTTGGCACCAAATAACAATTATTAAGGTTCATAACTAATCCGTGGGTAAATGAAGAGGTAGCGTGCGACGGCGATCACATCGACTCTGGAACCATTCCCGACGCGATCGTCACCTCGTCCTTCGCCGGTCTCCGCTTATTCCGCAGCTCCTGCTGTGAGTTACAAATATGAGCAACGGCACGGTATCAAATACCGGGAGTTACTACGATTCTGGTAAGGTACACATCAATTACATGTATATCAAATATACCTTTGGTGTTGCGGCCTTCTTATCCGCTAAGTACTTGGGGCAGTTCCGCTTCGGTGACCCTTCCCTTGCAATAAAAGCACTCAGTCTCGGGCTTGGGTCCATTCTTTGACTTCTTCCCAGCAACTTGCTTGCAGGCGGCAACCTCCTTGCCGTCCTTCTTGAAGTTCTTCTTACCCTTGCCCTTCTTGAACTTAGTGGTCTTATTGACCATCAACACTTGATGTTCTTTCTTGATTTCAACCTCGGTGACTTCAGCATAGAGAACACTTCAGAATGGTCTTTACCATCCCTGCATGTTGTAGTTCATCACAAAGCTCTTGTAGCTTGGTGGGAGCGGCTCGAGGATTCTGTCAATGACCGCCTCATCGGGGAGGTTAATATTCAGCTGGGTCATACGGTTGTGCAACCTGGACATCTTGAAATGTGCTCACCGACGAACTGTTTTCCTCCATCTTACAACTATAGAACTTGTCGGAGATGTCATATCTCTCGACCGGGCGTGAGCTTGGAAAACAAGTTTCAGCTCCTCGAACATCTCATATGCTCCGTGGTGCTCAAAACGCTTTTGGAGCCCGGTTCTAAGTGTAAAGCATGCCGCCTTGAACGAGGGAGTAATCATCAAGACGAGACTGCCAAGCATTCATAATGTCTTGGTTCTGCAGGACGGAGCGTCACCTAGCGGTCCTTCTAGGACGTATTGTTTCTGGCAGCTATGAGGATGATCCTCGTGTTCGGACCCAGTCCGTATAGTTGCTGCCGTCATCTTTCAGCTTGGTTTTCTCTAGGAGCAGCGTTGAAGTTCAAGTTGACATGGCGTTGGCCATTTGATCTACAAGACATATAATTCAAAAGTTTTAGACTAAGTTCATGATAATTAAGTTCATCTAATCAAATTATTAATGAACTCCCACTTAGATTAGACATCCTCTAGTCATCTAAGTGTTACGATCCGAGTCGACTAGGCCGTGTCCGATCAACACGTGAGACGGACTAGTCTGCGTCGGTGAACATTCTCATGTTGATCGTATCTTCCATACGACTCGTGTTCGACCTTTCGGTCTCCGTGTTCGAGGCCATGTCTTCACATGCTAGGCTCGTCAAGTTAACCCTAAGTGTTTCGCGTGTGTAAATCTTGCTTACACCCGTTGTATGTGAGCGTAAGAATCCATCACACCCGATTAACACGTGGTGCTTAGAAGCGACGAACTGTAGCAACGGTGCACAGTTAGGGGAGAACACTTCTTGAAATTGTTCTAAGGGATCATCTTATTTACTACCGTCGTTCTAAGTAAACAAGATGCATAATCATAATAAACATCACATGCAATTATAAAGTAGTGACATGATATGGCCAATATCATATAGCTCCTTTGATCTTCATCTTCGGGGCTCCATGATCATCCTGTCACCGGCATGACACCATGATCTCCATCATCATGATCTCCATCATCGTGCCTCCATGAAGTTGTCACGCCAACGACTACTTCTACTTCTATGGCTAACGCGTTTAGCAACAAAGTAAAGTAAATTACATGGCGTTCTTCAATGACACGCAGGTCATACAAAAATAAAGACAACTCCTATGGCTCCTGCGGTTGTCATACTCATCGACATGCAAGTCGTGATTCCTATTACAAGAACATGATCTCATACATCACAATATATCATCATTCATCACAACTTGGCCATATCCGTCACATGACAATTGCTGCAAAAACAAGTTAGGCGTCCTCTAATTGTTGTTGCATCTTTTACGTGGCTGCAATTGGGTTCTAGCAAGAACGTTTTCTTACCTCGAATAACCTGGCGTGATCTTGTCAACTTCTATTTACCCTTCATAAGGACCCTGTTCATCGAATCCGCTCCAACTAAAGTAGGAGAGACAGACACCCGCCAGCCACCTTATGCAACTAGTGCATGTTAGTCGGTGGAACCGGTCTCACGTGAAATGCGTGTAAGGTTGGTCCGGCCGCTTCATCCCACAATACCGCGGAAGCAAGAAACAACTAGTAACGGCAAGTAAGTTGACAAGATCCACGCCCACAACAAAATTGTGTTCTACTCGTGCAAAGAGAACTACGCATAGACCTAGCTCATGATGCCACTTGTTGGGGAGCGTTGCAGAAAATTAAAATTTTTCCTACGGTTTCACCAAGATCCATCTATGAGTTCTACTAAGCAACGAGTAACGAGAGAGTTTGCATCTACATACCACTTGTAGATCGAGTGCGGAAGCGTTCTTGAGAGTGGTGATGATGAAGACGTTCCCAGCGTGATTCCGATCACCGATGACCAAAGTCTTGAAAGGACAGCACCTCCGTGTTCAACACACGTGGGATTTATGGCGTCTCCTCCGTCTTGATCCAGCAAGAATGAAGGAGAGGTTGAGGAAGACAACTCCAATGGCAGCACGACGGCGTGGTGCAGTTGGTCTGGCAGTTCTCGGCAGGGCTTCGCCAAGCTCATGTGGAGAAAGAGAGGTGTTGGGAGGGAGGGCTGCGCCTTCAATCGTGTTGGCAGCCTCCCCCACCCCTCTATTTATAGGAGGAGAGGGCAAGGGGGCCGGCCATCTAGGGTAAACCCTAGATGGGGGCGGCCCAAGGGAGGAGGGAGGGTGGCTTGCCCCCAAGCTGAGGCGCCCCTTTAGGGTTTACCCTCCCAAACCCTAGCCGCATGGGCCTAGGTGGGAGGTGCGCCCAGCCACCAGGGGCTGGCTCCCTCTCCACTTAGCCCATGTGGCCCCCGAGAGGTGGCCCCTCCGGTGGACCTCGGAAACCTCCCGGTGGCCCCTGTACTTTACCGTATACCCCAAACTTTCCTGAGTCCGTTTAACCACTTTCCATATATAAATCTTTACCTCCGGACCATTCCGAACTCCTCGTGACGTCCGGGATCTCATCCGGACTCGAACAACATTCGGTAATCACATACTTGTCTTCCTATTAACCCTAGCGTCACCGAACCTTAAGTGTGTAGACCCTACGGGTTGGGAGACATCTGAACATGACCGAGACTACCTCAAGTCAATAACCAACAGCGGGATCTGGATACCCATGTTGGCTCCCACATGCTCCTCGATGTTGTCATCGGATGAACCACGATGTCAAGGGTTCAAGCAACCCGTATTCTATTCCCTTTGTCGACGGTATGTTACTTGCCCGAGACTCGATCGTCGGTATCCCAATACCTCGTTAGTCTCGTTACCGGCAAGTCACTTTACTCGTACCGCAATGCATGATCCGTGACGGACACTTGATCACTTTGAGCTCATTATGATGATGCATTACCGAGTGGGCCCTAGTGATACCTCTCCGTGTACGGAGTGACAAATCCATCTCGATCCGTGTCAACCCAATGGTCACTTTCGGAGATACCTGTAGTGCACCTTTATAGTCACCCGATTCGTTGTGACGTTTGATACACCAAAAGCACTCCTACGGTATCCGGAATTGCACGATCTCATGGTCTAAGGAAGAGATACTTGACATTGGAAAAGCTCTAGCAAAACGAACTACGATCTTTGTGCTATGCTTAGGATTGGGTCTTGTCCATCACGTCATTCTCCTAATGGCGTGATCCGTTATCAATGACATCCGATGTCCATAGTCGAAACCATGACTATCTGTTGACCAACGAGCTAGTCAACTAGAGGCTTACTAGGGGCGTATTGTAGTCTATGTATTCACACGTGTATTACGATTTCCGGATAATACAGTTATAGCATGAATAAAGACAATTATCATGAACAAGGAAATATAATAATAATGCTTTTATTATTGCCTCTAGGGCATATTTCCAACAGTCTCCCACTTGCACTAGAGTCAATAATCTAGTTTACATTGTGATGAATCGAACACCCATAGAGTTCGGTGTTGATCATGTTTTGCCCATGAAGAGGTTTAGTCAGCGGATCTGCGACATTCAGATCCGTATGCACTTTACAAATTTCTATGTCTCCATCCCGAACATTTTCACGGATGGAGTTGAGCGACGCTTGATGTGCTGGTCTTCTTGTGAAACCTGGCTCCTTGGCAAGTGCAATAGCTCGGTGTTGTCACGAGAAGAGTTTGATCGGCCCGACGCATTGGGTATGACTCCTAGGTCGGTGATGAACTCCTTCACCCAAATTGCTTCATCGCTGCCTCCGAGGCTGCCATGTACTCCGCTTCACATGTAGATCCCGCCACGGCGCTTCTGCTTGCAGCTGCACCAGCTTCTTGCTCCACCATTCAACATATACACGTATCCGGTTTGTGACTTAGAGTCATCAGATCTGTGTCGAAGCTAAGCGTCGGCGTAACTTTATTCTGACGAGCTCTTCGTCACCTCCATAAACGAAACATGTCCTTTGTCCTTTTCGGTGCTTCAGGATATTCTTGACCGCTGTCCGGTGTTCCTTGCGGGATTACTTTGGTACCTTCCTACCAAACTTACGGCAAGGTTTACATCAGTCTGTACACAGCATGGCATACATAATAGATCCTATGGCTGAGGCATAGGGGATGACACTCATCTCTTCTTTATCTTTTGCGTGGTCGGGCATTGAGCTGAGCTCAATCTCACACCTTGCAAAACAGGCAAGAACCCTTCTTGGACTGATCCATTTTGAACTTCTTCAAAATCTTATCAAGGTATGTGCTTTGTGAAAGACCTATGAGGCGTCTCGATCTATCTCTATAGATCTTGATGCCTAATATATAAGCAGCTTCTCAAGGTCCTTCATTGAAAACACTTATTCAAGTAGGCCTTAATGCTGTCCAAGAATTCTATATCATTTCCCATCAAGTATGTCATCTACATATAATATGAGAAATGCTACTGAGCTCCCACTCACTTTCTTGTAAACGCAGGCTTCTCCATAAGTGCGCATAAACTAAACGCTTTGATCATCTCATCAAAGCGAATGTTCCAACTCGAGATGCTTGCACCAGCCCATAAATGGATCGCTGGAGCTTGCATACTTTATCGACATTCTTAGGATCGACAAAACCTTCGGCTGTATCATATACAGCTCTTCCTTAAGATAACCGTTAAGGAACGCTGTTTTGGCGTCCATCGCCATATCTCATAATCATAGTATCGGCAATTGCTAACATGATTGAGACGGACTTAAGCTTCGCTACGGAGAGAAAGTCTCATCGTAGTCAATCCCTTGAACTTGCCGATAACCCTTAGCGACAAGTCGAGCTTTATAGATGGTGACATTACCATCCGCGTCCGTCTTCTTCTTAAAGATCCATTTGTTTTCTATCGCTCGCCGATCATCGGCAAGTCGGTCAAAGTCCATACTTTGTTTTCATACATGGATTCTATCTCGGATTTCATGGCTTCTAGCCATTTGTTGGAATCTGGGCCCGCCATCGCTTCTTCATAGTTCGAAGGTTCATTGTTGTCTAACAACATGATTTCCGTGACAGGGTTGCCGTACCACTGCAGTGCGGAACGTGTCCTAGTGGACCTCTGAAGTTCAAGAGCAACTTGATCCGAAGTACCTTGATCATCATCATGAATTTCCTCTTGGTTGGTGTAGGCATCACAGAACATTTTCTGAGCTGCACTACTTTCCTGTTCAAGAGGTAGTACTTCATCGAGTTCTACTTTCCTCCCACTTACTTCTTTCGAGAGAAACTCTTTTCCGAGAAGGTTCCGTTCTGGCAACAAAGATCTTGCCTTCGGATCTAAGGTAGAAGGTATACCCAAAGGTTTCCTTAGGGTATCCTATGAAGACGCATTTTTCCGACTTGGGTTCGAGCTTTTCAGGTTGAAGTTTCTTGACATAAGCATCGCATCCCCAAACTTTTAGAAACGACAGCTTAGGTTTCTTCCCAAACCATAATTCATACGGTGTCGTCTCAGCGGATTTAGGCGGTGCCCTATTTAAAGTGAATGTAGCTGTCTCTAGGCGTATCCCCAAAATGATAGCGGTAAATTGGTAAGAGACATCATAGATCGCACCATATCCAATAGAGTGCGATTCGACGTTCGGACACACCATTCTGTTGAGGTGTTCGGCGGCGTTAGTTGTGAAACGATTCCACATTTTCTTAAGTGTGTACCAAATTAAGTGACTTAAATATTCTCCTCCACGATCGATCGTAAGAATTTTATCTTTCGGTCACGTTGATTCTCTACTTCATTCTGAAATTCCTTGAACTTTTCAAAGGTCTCAGACTTGTGTTTCATCAAGTAGACATACCCATATCTACTCAAGTCATCTGTGAGAGTGAGAACATAACGATATCCTCCATGAGCCTCAACGCTCATTGGACCGCATTTATCGGTATGTATGATTTCCAACAAGTTGGTTGCTCGCTCCATTGTTCCGAGAATGGAGTCTTGGTCATCTTGCCCATGAGGCATGGTTCGCATGTGTCAAATGATTCATAATCAAGAGACTCCAAAAGTCCATCAGCATGGAGCTTCTTCATGCGCTTGACACCAATGTGACCAAGGCGGCGATGCCACAAGTATGTGGGACTATCGTTATCAACTTTACATCTTTTGGTATTCACGCTATGAACATGTGTAATACTACGCTCGAGATTCATTAAGAATAAACCATTGACCATCGAGCATGACCATAAAACATATCTCTCATATAAATAGAACAACCATTATTCTCGGTTTAAATGAGTAGCCATCTCGCATTAAATGAGATCCGGATACAATATTCATGCTCAAACTTGGCACCAAATAACAATTATTAAGGTTCATAACTAATCCCGTGGGTAAATGAAGAGGTAGCGTGCCGACGGCGATCACATCGACTCTGGAACCATTCCCGGCAAGATCGTCACCTCGTCCTTCGCCAGTCTCCGCTTATTCCGCAGCTCTGCTGTGAGTTACAAATATGAGCAACGGCACGGTATCAAATACCCGGAGTTACTACGATTCTTGGTAAGGTACACATCAATTACATGTATATCAAATATACCTTTGGTGTTGCGGCCTTCTTATCCGCTAAGTACTTGGGGCAGTTCCGCTTCGGGACCCTTCCTTGCAATAAAAGCACTCAGTCTCGGGCTTGGGTCCATTCTTTGACTTCTTCCCAGCAACTTGCTTGCAGGCGCGCAACCTCCTTGCCGTCCTTCTTGAAGTTCTTCTTACCCTTGCCCTTCTTGAACTTAGTGGTCTTATTGACCATCAACACTTGATGTTCTTTCTTGATTTCAACCTCGGTGACTTCAGCATAGAGAACACTTCAGGAATGGTCTTTACCATCCCCGCATGTTGTAGTTCATCACAAAGCTCTTGTAGCTTGGTGGGAGCGATCGAGGATTCTGTCAATGACCGCCTCATCGGGGAGGTTAATATTCAATTGGGTCATACGGTTGTACAACCTGACATCTTGAATGTGCTCACCGATGAACTGTTTTCCTCCATCTTACAACTATAGAACTTGTCGGAGATGTCATATCTCTCGACCGGCGTGAGCTTGGAAAACAAGTTTCAGCTCCTCGAACATCTCATATGCTCCGTGGTGCTCAAAACGCTTTTGGAGCCCGGTTCTAAGCTGTAAAGCATGCCGCCTTGAGCGAGGGAGTAATCATCAAGACGAGACTGCCAAGCATTCATAATGTCTTGGTTCTGCAGGGACGGAGCGTCACCTAGCGGTCCTTCTAGGGCGTATTGTTTCTGGCAGCTATGAGGATGATCCTCGGGTTCGGACCCAGTCCGTATAGTTCTGCCGTCATCTTTCAGCTTGGTTTTCTAGGAGCGTTGAAGTTCAAGTTGACATGGCGTTGGCCATTT